>JADPYA010000204.1:0-600000 GCA_017654825.1 Cryptococcus sp. T15_22C | reverse complement strand
CATCGAAATGTTGTCCGAGCAGAAAGTGACCGGCGATTGGGTGATCGCCCCCCCGGGCATGTAACCCCGCACGGACATCTCACGCCGAACCGGGGGAGGGGGGCGGGGGGGTCGGTGCCGGCGACTGGTTATCAGCACCAACCAGTACCATCAATGGTGTTGATTGGCGGGGAAGCCTGGAAGCCCGTATCTATCTTGGTTTAACGTGTTCCCAGAGAGACTGGCTATCCGTAGATGTGACTACAAAGAGGATAAGTCAATTCCGAGCGCAGAGAGCGAAGCGAGTAGAGTTTGGTTTGAAGGTAAGCCTACTTTTCAATCGCCTGAGCTAATACTGGCACAATCTGGCACCAATCTGGTTCCTTCTTCATCAGGACTTGCGGGAAAACATTCGTAATCCGTCTTCGATGATTAAAACTAGTCATGCTGTGAAAATGCTGCCAAAATTACGTTTTTAAGCGGCGTGGTGGCAGGTGGTCAATTACGAATGCCGATCACGATATCCCCTGGCCATAGCTATGTCGTAGGGATAACCTTTGGGGCATATGATGAGTGGGAGCTATGATGTTGAAGGCCACTACAGGTTGAGGAGAAAAAGAGGAACAACCCAATCGATAACCTACGACGTGGGTGCAGCTCTGATATCCAAGTAAAAGCGGTGGCAAGAAAAGAGAACAGCATTGAATAGTCGCAGAGGTATGAGAAATTGAACATGGAATACATAGGCAAATCTATCTGCAAGATAATCAGGCGACTACCCTTCCATGTGTTATATGATAATACATCGACATTCCCGTTCCAAATCTTCAAAACATTCGTGCCCGGCGATTCAGCAGGAGGAAGTTGATAGGCGAAGCGTTCGAGTCGCGTTCCACATGCCCATGAGCTCCGGCTTAAATGTCTTATCCAATGAACCAAATACCTTACCGGCGAGGTAGAAATCTCAGGCACAACTCTACAAACAATGCCTACATAAAACGCAATCTCTCTGATGACCGATGTTTCGATGGTACATTTTGTCTTGATACACTTCCCTTCCTCGGTTGAGGACTCCTTTCCTTCCCCTCCCCCCCCCCCTTGAGACCCTCGGTGCAATCGGGTCAAAGTTGTCAGATCATCTATTTGGGCAAAGTCCGAGAGAATGGCCTTTTGGAACATCATCTGTTTCTTCAGGTTTCATACCCTCATGGACCTGCTTGATCTGGGGAGAAGAGTCTTGCCATGGCCTTCTCATTGAGTGACCTCTGGAGATCACCTGTCATTGACTTCCCTGCCTTCACAGAGCAAGTCATATCCATTGTGGGAGTGGTGAGGAACGTCTCTGCATCACAAGTGTTGACATTTGGCCCTTCAGGATTCCCATCACACCCGATTGCGCTCGCCCGGGTGTCGTCGAGAGTGAATAGCTCCGACGAAGGAGCGTAAGGTATTGTCCCACATTGAATTCATGCGGTCGCACTGTCTTGATGCATGGTATCAGACTTAGAAGTCTCCGTGATTGCAGCCAATGTTAAGAGCAGAGTGGCGATTGAAGCTTTCATGATCCTAGTAGTGATTGAGTGATGTGGTATGACTAGCTGCAGTATAGCCAATGGCGACCTCATACCATAGCTTGCTCAACCTTTGTCAGCCTGATATAATACAAAGGCTGACGACCGAATTGCCAACGAGGCGAGGGTTGCAGTCAGTCGGGTGTCGAGTGTCAGGTGGTGAAGCCAACCTCCACTCACGTGGTTTGCGCATTTCAACACCCAAGCAAGTTGCCCCGCATCTCCCAGGATATCGCCACCCGCCACTGCCAACGATGACCCCAACCACGATCACCCCGCCTCCGCCTCCGCCTCCGTCTCCGTCCTCCGCGCTTGTCGCCGACGGTGATCTCCCCATATGTACGTTATGCGGCACTCAATTCCCTTCACAGCGAGATGACTGTCCAATCTGTCTTGATCCGCGGTGAGTGAGGTGAATCCGGTCGCCAGTGCCCCCCGTCGTACTCACCCTCAACCGTGTCTCCCGCTAGTCAATGGACAGCAGAATCAGGTCAATCATGGACATCTCTCAACATCCTCTCCCAATCACATCAGGTCACACTCATACCTGATCGACAAGATCCTAGGATCTCATTCATAACCACCAAACCACCAGTAGGGATTGGACAATCTCGTGAGTGGGGTGTGTGTTTGTAACGCTCTTGGAAATTCGAAGGAGGATGTTGACCGAGGAGGGCATTGATGATGGTCGCAGCTATCTTGATTCAAACTTCGAATGGATCATATATCTGGGATTGTTCATCTTGCATATCTTCATCTTTAATCCAGACCCTCAAATCTCTCCCAACTCCACTTAAGGCGATCGCCATCTCGCATCCTCACGTGAGTATCAAACCTTCTCTCCTTTGCGTACCATCCTAACCCTCCCTTTCTTCCCTCCTCTTTACTTCCACCAGTTCTACGCCTCCTCTCTAACATGGTCCAGAGCTCTCTCTGTCCCTCTATTCATTTCCAAACGAGACCAATCTTGGTTTCAACGTCTACAGGATGTCAGAGATGAAATCAATTGGTTCGATGAGCAAGTTAAGTTGGGAGATGGAATCGAGGTGATTCGTTGTGGGGGGTACGTACAAAGCACCCCTGTTCTTATATATACGGAAATCCCCAGAGCTGAACGTTCCCTTCTCTAATCCTTCCAGTCATTTCCCAGGATCTTCAATCCTTGTATGGGATCGTTCTCTCGAACCTTCCTCACCTACGGGTCTGAGATCAGGTATCGCTTTGGTATCTGATACATTGATGGTTCAGCCTACTCAGCGTGGATTCACATATCAATGGAGTGTTCCCAACATGGTTAGTTCTGGCCCCACCCCCCAAAAAGATCCACCCGATATCATACCTCCTTAGAGACGAAAAAGGTATTAAATGAAAACTCAATGATTTCCCTCTTAGATCCCCTTAGGTCCTCAAGAAATAATCAGTCTCCTCCGACCGATCCACCGCCTCCAATTCGATCAAGCGACATCCACATGGCCCAATCGATTCATTCGGAAACAAGCCAAGGAATTGGCATATACGAGCGCTGAGAGACAATTCGAAGCTATGGGTTGGGAATGGGAGGGGGATTTGAAGAGTGGAGAGGGGGAGTTCAAGGTTAGGCATATGGAGGATTTTGGTGGTGATGGTGGTGTTGATGGTGGTGGTGGTGGTGGGTTGTAGAGAATGCTTGTAATTGTACTGTATCGTCCAGGTTGAAGTTGAAATGACATGGCGATTGGCAGAGTGTTTGAAAGCTGACGGTGCATACCACGAACACGGGTGACTCGAAATTCAGACAGTGCGAGAACCACGTTGAGGCTTCGAGCATGAATGCTAGACAAACGGAACGACAGATGTCATTTCTCCGTATTCTCATAGCTGACAGCGGCAGGAGAAAGAACACTCGATGGAATATGGGAGGAACAATCTGTCATCTGTCTAAACTTTGGTATCCCTCATAACCCTCTCCCCTTCCTCAGCCACCACTCTCCACGCCTCCTCTACATGTTCCCACCTCGTCCGCTCCGCACCAATCGCGAACCTGATACAGAACACTCCTTCCTCCCCACCCTCACCAGGTAGCATCGTCTGAGTGAGCGTCAAATCAGAACGACAAGATAGAGCATCGTTCAATTCTCTATTGATAGAATTCAATTGAGAGGGAGACAAGGAGGACGAAGGACGGAGTCGGAAAACGACCATGCTGAGAGAACGGGGTGCTACGATTTCGAAATTTGACGTAGAGGAGATTAATTGTTCGAGTTGTTTGGCCAAGGTGATACCCTGTATGAGGAAGAGACGATGAAAAGTTCAGCTTGCAGACGTCGCGTGCGAGGAATGGGAGAGAGGTTTATACGTACATTCCGTAGGTGGTTTCGGAAACCATTAACTCCGTACGATCGGAGGACAAACCAGAGTTTCAATGAACGGAATCGTCTTCCGAGCTGTGATAACAGATCCATCCCGTGGCGAGGTAAAACGTCAGCGCGCCCCAACCGCAGCCGCCTTCCCGCTCTATACATCGAGAAGTTTCGCCCACTCACAGCGATCTGCCAATTCCGATAATCGATCACCGCCCCGGTATCACCATGTTTAGTCCTCAAGAAAGCCGGCGTCACATCCAGGGCAGACGTTAACAACTTGCGATCCCTGACGAACAAGGCAGAGCAATCGAACGCTACCAAACCGGCTTTATGGAAATTCGTGCAGAATGAGTGAGCGTATCGATTCACTTCATCGAGTCGGTAGGTGGTACGTAGTTCAGGAAGGGAGAGGAAGACTCCACCCCACTAAAAGCAAACAAGGAGGGGTCAAGGTGACAATGTAGAAAGGCAGAATGGGTGGGAACTCACAGCTGCATCTACGTGAATGAACATCGTTGGAAAGTCCTTGCCAACCTCTGCGATATCAGCCAGATGGTCAACGGCGCCGGTGCTCGTTGTCGCAATTGTTGAGACTGAAGGGATTGTAGGTGCAGCAGTATGAGCTAATCTGAATTCGTGATTTTTGCGCCAAAATGACCATGCGCACTCAGCAGGAACGGTATCAATCCCTTCTTCTTGTCTGCCTCTAGTGCCTCACGGACAGTCGCACCCGTAAGAGCATAGTGGTCCTTCTTGGATACTGGTAGCGCTTTCCACTGCATCCCCAGGATCAGTGCAGCCTAACACGATCATGAAGAATGGTCAGCTTTCCGCCTCATTCAGTCGCAGTTGGATGCAAATTCACCTTCGCGCCCAAAGAATGAGTCTGAGTGCTCCCGTACATCACCATCTTGCTCGTCCACTCAGTCCTTACGCCATATGGGATATCATCATCTAGCTCCTCCTGGCTCTCATGGATTGTCCCATTTGTCTCCTCTGCAGGGACATCTTGCGGCTCGGCAATCGCCTCGGACGTCGCGGCGTTGAGATGAGGAAATCCGTTATGGAAATTGCTCTCGCCGGCTGAGGGGGAAGCAAGCATCTTCAAGCACCGCTCGCGGGCTGCAATAGCGGCGGTGAGGCAAGATTCAGAAGCAGAACCCTGGAAATGTAAGTTCGTTAGAGTCTGGCATATTCACCACTGGCTAGCAGCGGAGCCTACTAATATGATGCCGCCACCAAGACCGGACGCTCCGTGGAAGGTCTCGTCAAGGCCAAGTAGCTTTGCAGCCCAGTCAGTGGCAACCATCTCCAGCTCTGTGCATGCCGGAGAGCAAGCCCACTAGGATCAAACATTCTGTCAGTGTGACTCTTCTCCTGGTGTAGCTGTCGTAACTCACGTTGAAGCCTGGGTTGCTAACAGCGGTGGAGTACATGTCGGCGAGGATTGACTCAAAGTTGCTGTTGGCGGCAAAATAGGCGTAGAAATTGGGATGCTGCCAATGAGTAATGCCTGCGTCATATGTGTCAAGTCTATTGAAGGATCTTTTCGGCATCCCATGAACTCACCTGGCATGATCTTGCTGTGGAAATCAGCCGCAATCACATCGAACGATTCGCCGTCCTCTGGAGCATGGTCTGCGAGCAACAGTAGCTCAGTACAGAGTATATGTATCCTCACACTAACCGCTCCGAATCAGCGCACCAGGTAGATCCTTGACAAGGTATCCTGGCTCGACATCCGATCGTACAGGCAGCTGCTCAAGCTGCGTATAATAATCGCAGATGGCATCGATGGCAGCGTGGCCTTGCTTGCGAAATCTGACAACAGCGGTTGCGAGGTTATTAGGTGAAGAAGGGAGCCAGCGTGAACCGGTATGACGCCTCACTCTTCGATATGCATTGCAGGTATCGTTATGAGATGCTCTACCAGGTGTTCTGCATTTGCGAGGTCATTTTCTAAAACAGCTACTTTTACACTACTGTCACGCCGATGGACAGATCTGGCAGAGCCACGCGACGCGATATGGCTGACGGCCGAGTCCGACAAGAGAACTACTGCTCGAGCTTCGAAGCTATTGAGTATGGGCAGTTTGATGTTATATGCCATTTTCATCTCATTCGTAAGTGAGGTGTTGAGTGTCGTTAAAACAATGTACATGAAGACGGAGAGCCTAGATTACAAACAAGCTTTTGAGCGGGCCATACAGGGAAAATTCAACGACGACCTAAAAGTCGATGAAAGATTTCCACTTTTTGTTTTGCGAATTCGTGTTTTGAGTGATGTTTGAGCCGAGCCTTTCCCTGTTGGTCGCCCTGCCCTCCTTGAACCCTCCCTTGGCTTCGATGCAGCCATATCACACCGGCAATCCCTCTTCAAAAAGCCTCTGCAAAGCCCTCGCAGCTCGGCTATCCTGGTCGTTCATCCGTCCCTTGACGTTGCCACCACTAGCATTGCCGCCGTACTCCGAGGCTTCGCGCGCAGAGATCTGACTGGTAGTCTTCTGTTTGGAACCACTGCGAGGTATAGGTGGAGTACGCTTGCCAGTGCTGACGATGGGGCTCTTGTAGCCAGAAACCACCCAGTCCGTGTTCGGAACGGTAGTGGGTCCATGCGTTCCTGGAGGCACATGCAACGTTGATTCTAGGTGCGATAGGTTGATGATGTGTCCGCCGAGTATACGCGGTTGAGTTGCAGAGATGACAGTCGGTTGAGATGGTTGTGCCTGAGGAAAAGCGTTGATATTGCCTTCGGACTCTGACGGCGTTGAGAGCCCGGAAGGAATCTCCACCTTCCTTGGCACCCTTCCACGATACTCGATTTCTGGAATCACATCAGGTTGTATCCTGTCGGTCATCCTTCGATTGCGGGAATCGGACGGCGATCGTCTTCGGCTGCGTCGTCGAGACTCGCCGCGAGAGCTTGCAGCCGACGACTGACGATCTCGATCTGAGCTTGAGATCTCCCTTCGCGCGACGGAGGTACTTCGCTGGTCTCTTGATCTGCCGCGTCCTCGTCTGTCACCCTCATCGTCCGCATCGCCCGCATCGCTGAGAAGGTGATCATCCTCAATTGCTGAGGTGGCGACTTGAGATGGCTTCTTTGCAGCAGCTTGCGCTGTTGGCGACATCCTCGGCACGCTCGGCTGAAGAGGGAACGATCGTCGACGCTCAAAATATGAAGCTCTGATCGTTCCATCTAGAACTGGATTGGCCTCCAATGCCAATGGGGTGATCGCGCTCACCTTCCGCACTGATGACCAGAGTGGACAAGCGGTTTCGACGGTGCTCGTGGTAGAGGTGAGCGAACCCTGAGCTTCTGACGCATCCAGAGCGGATGTGGAAACCGGTCGACGGTTCGCCGCAGTGATGAGTGGGGAGTGAGCTCCGTAGTTGGAGAAAACCGGAGTCTGCTTTCCAACCCCATGAGCATGAGGCCCAGCAGACGAGTCCGATACGATCCTCCCATTATAGATGGAAACAGCGGCTGGGCCCGTCCCATGCAAGCTCCAACCTTGTTTCGAAGGTGAAAGCCCGAGGGCGTTCGGAACGGGTCGGACGAGCTTGTCGTTTGATTCTCTACGTCGAGAGTACGAACCACCGATAGGGAAGAGAGCGAGTGGACTCGTGATGCTATTCGTCACGCCCGGTCGACGACCATAATGCAAAGTCGCGTCCGTGCCCACCTGTGCACCCGAATGACCGAGATCGAGCGTCGCACGTTGTGGCGAGGGTACAGCTGCAGGGAGACCCCGAAGAGACGAGGGGATCTTGACGGGGTGCGACGAAGCTGGTAAACCAGGTGAGAACCCGATCGGTGCGTTTGGGTAAGCAGGTGGAGGGAGGTGGAAGGTATCCTCTTGTGGGGAAACGCCAGCTTGGCAAGGTGGAGCGAAAGGTGATGGTGATTGTAGTGGTGAAGATGTAGCAGATTGAGATGAAGCTGTTGAATCTGAGGTGTGAGTTGTTGATTGATGGCCAGAAGATCCGAAACCGGTGGTTGGGCCATGACTCTGACGAGCTCGAGACGATAGCAACCCAGGTAGGGAAGCAAATATCGAAGGCGAGACACCAGGTTGTAGTCCACTTGCTGGCTTGTTTGACTGACCGTCACGAGCTCGACAGATGTCATCGCAGTACAACCTGCAGTGGCACCAAAAAGGGAAAAAAAAAAATCATCAGAGACCTCGTTTTCATTACCTGAGAGGGCAACTCCCACACTCACGCGTCGCTACTCTTCAACGGTTTCTCACACGCCATACACACATCGGTGTCTGAAAAGATGTTGGCGGTCATTTTGATCCTAGGAAGTGGTGGCGTTCCGATGATGTTGGACTGGACCTGGGAGGGCCTACGATCCGAGTCGTTCAATGGTTGGTGGGGTAGCGATGGAGGGATGAAGGAGGTTCGAGGTGGCATGATGATATGGATACGTGAGAGGAGACGATTTTTTTTGGGGGGAAAGGTTGAAGCGGAGAGGGAAGAGAAAAGGTGAACAGGATGTAAGCGTCTTTTTGGGTGATGGAGCAAGAACGAAGAGGAGAGGAGAGGAAGGTATGGATCGGGTATATAGCCGAGGTCGGATTAAGAGTATAGATTTGTGATAGGTGAAGATAGGAGGGCTGCGATTTCTATTTCTTTTTCGGCAGTGGGGTGGATGAAATGGCGAGAGGGTTGATGAAGGTTTTGGGAAGGAGAGGGAGGGACGGTTTGCAAATCAAGGTAAGACACTCACCCTTTATATAACCCCTTCGAATCAAGCGGACTCGAAGAGAGCGATTTAAACGACTCCGCGAAATACTCCGCTGTAACGTTTTCAATACCAGCTCAGAGGCGGGGGTTTACCGCTCCGAGTAGATTTCCCTTGTCTCCTCCCACTTTGAACCGATGCTTTACACCGGAATATCCACCAAAAGGCCTCCAATAACCGAGCTCTCTCCCTACTCGATTCCTTTCTCTTGAAATACCACTGCCGCGGTAGTCTTGTCTG
The DNA here is from genome assembly GCA_017654825.1 of Cryptococcus sp. T15_22C. Classification (NCBI taxonomy): domain Eukaryota; kingdom Fungi; phylum Basidiomycota; class Tremellomycetes; order Tremellales; family Cryptococcaceae; genus Cryptococcus; species Cryptococcus sp. T15_22C. The sequence continues at coordinate 591,118 of JADPYA010000204.1, read as the reverse complement.
CACAGAGGGCAGGGAGAGTACTTGGTGGTGGTGAAGGGATGTTGCGTTTGTAGTCGGGTAAGTGAAATCCTTTTAGATGAATCAAGGGAGAGCGGAGAGTAGAGTAGAGTAGGATTTGCAGATGATTGCGAGCTGCGAGGGCCTACGGATGACGGCGGCTCGAAGGAGTTTGTATAACCAGCCAAAAAAAATAATAAGAAAACGAGGATGAAAGGGTGATGACGCGTGCTAATTTGAGGAGTTGCGTTTCAAGTGACAAGAGGTGTGGATTGTGGATTCTCTGTGGAGAGGTGATGAAAGGGTTGGGTGTGAGTCGAGTGCATTCCTTTATAAGGGTATAGTAATGCCCATCACGAATGTGGGACTGCCATGAAACGAGGACTCCGACCGATCGACCTCACGACACACACACAGACACATATCACGCCATTGTGTCGCATTTCCCACAAAAACATTAACAAGGGAGGATAGAGAACAAAGGTTTTCGTGGTCGACGCACAACAACCGAGAGCCGAAGCCCTTGAACGATCGCCTCCTCTCCTTGATCATCATCATCATCGACTGCGGCTCGCTCGCCGTCTTTTCCCTTGCCTCGGCGCGTCTTCATGATCGCCATCGACAACCGCCGTCTGCCTCTCTTTTGTCTCTTGCCAGTACGTACCTGATAGTGAAGAAATTTGAGAAAGAGAGTGATTGAAGTGTCTCTTTTTTTTATTGAAAATGAAAAGAGTCGAGTAAAACCAGGTTGCCGATCAAATCGGATATGGCCTATCTCAATGCTTTCAAAGGCTTCAAGCCGTGTGTAACTTGCGAGCGAAGGGCGTGTTTGCTAAGAATGTGATGATATGGCGAAGTGAAAGGGAAACCTTGCTAGAAGGCTGCCTGGACGAGGTGTTTTATGTGTGTGTGTGTGTGTAGTAATGATGTCGTCTTTGTGCGAGAATATTGCGTCGCAACGGCTCTTCTTGTCTGTCCGAAAGGGTATCGATCCCTGTGCTCTTTGACTTGGGACCGTGGGCCCTGCCTGGCCCGGTCCACGTTTCCCTTTTTTAACACTCGAGTGGCAAGAACACGGGAAAAAAAAAAAAAAGACAAATGATTAAAAAAAGACCACTTGAAAATCATCTGGAGAAAGGGGCTTGGCTTTCTTTTCCAATTTCTGGATTTTGCAGGGGCAGAAATCGCTGGGCAAGGGGACTAATTTGGAGTTGATGACAAGGTGGGAAGGGAGTGGGGGGCCCTTGAAAACCTTCCTCCTTCCCCAACTCCCCCTCCCCCGCCAGGACGCTGCACTGTAGTTACATGGTTTTCTCCTCCTTCCGCTGGGGTGATGCGGGGACCAACCCGCCGCCACAAATGGGTTTTCAAGGGCCTAGAAAAAATTTGCTTAGTGATCACGAGAACAACTCCACTGGAAGCGTCCGGAAGCGAAAAATATGATACCAACACGGATGATACGGATTATCCTATATGGGCCTTGCCCACCTCGGGACCCACCTCCTCGGGTCAACCCGTTTCTTTGGGGGCATGTTATGTTGCAGGTGATCGGTGTCCTTTTTTTTTTCTTTCTCTTGCTTTCATCTCACAATCCTATGGAGCCAAGGGGCAGTGCAAGCACAAAAAAAAACAATCCCGCTTGACGGAGCTCAAAACAAATCCCGCTGGAGTGAGCTCAGAACAATTCCGCTTGCCTTCTGCGCTCAAATCGCCCCTTCCTCCCCAATCGCTTAAAAACCTCCTCATCAACCTTCCCTCCGAAATGTACAAAAAGCCTGGAAAAATAATAATAAGGAAAAATAGGTCATGAGAGCCTTTCCATTATTTCCCCCCGGGATTGCCGATAATTCTTTTTTTTTTTTTTTCTCCAAAGAAAACGACTTGGCAGCAAAAAAACCGGTCCAGGGACCGGACGGTAACGTGAGTATTTTTTTGTTCCTTTTTCGCAGGCGAAATCAGGAACCTGTAAGACGCCGATTCGTGCTTCTTTGATGACAGAATGACGTGCGAGAACTTGTGGGAGCGGCACTTTCGCGATCGCAATCTCAACAGGCCATCGGCATGCGTAATCGGGTAATCGAGAAGGTATCGGTGCACATATGATGATGCGTAAGATCGAAAGATGACATCAAGTGACCACAATCCCATGTAGGAATTGACCGCATGACCGATGGCCATGGCCTATGATGCGCTTCATGACCCAATTATTATTTATGACCTCCCCATGCCGATTTCAGATAAAGAAATCGCGAAAAAAAAAAGGGCCAAAAAAGAAAGAAGGAAATTGACGGTGAGCGGACTTGGCCGATAAATGCCGGGGGCTTGGCACGGACAATCCATGGGGCACCGGCATCCTACAGATGTCTCGGGGCAGTTGGGCTACGGCTGGGTTTTTGAGGTTTCCTTCAAGGGCTGATGTCAACGCCGTTTCGGCCGATACGTTTCTATCTATTCCCCGGCCCCCCCTTTAGCAGCAAGTCGCCGCAGCTTTCTGCTTCCAATCTCCACCATCCTGTACAAATTTAGACAACCCCAACAATACCTCTGCGCACTTCTCAAAATCTGAGATTTCATTCCAAACCTGTGCTGACATCCTCGCCCACCAGGAGTTATTATGCCAATACTGTTTTTTGAAGGGGGAGAATTAGCAGCCACGTTCGTTGGATGCAAAGGGGATTTTTTTTTTTTTTTTTCTTGAACACGTACCACCGCTGTGAACGTGTTGGCCTGGAACTGCCCTTGGGTAAAGTAATTTAGCAACAAATAGACCTCCGCGGGTCCCGATAACATCGGCATATTGGGAAGCCGCACGTTGACCTTGAAAATAAAAAAAATTGGGGAATGAGCATTTGGAATCGGGATTTCCGCGCCGATCCCAACCCGGGACCCGTGAGACTGACCATGTTTGCAGTCAGTTCACCCTTGTCATTTTCCATCACATCGGTACCTATGATCCTTGCTGCTGCTGCTCCACCAGCCAGTGCCAGACCATGGCAATACTCATTGATACGAGTCTCCCCGCCTAGGTATTTTCGAAATTCGATGGCTGAGGGACAAGACATTAGCTCAAGCTGAATTGACGTAGACCGTAGTCTGCCCTCCTCACCTGCCGGGATGGACAAGGATGGTGACCAGTCCTGAGTACCCGTCCAGTCCCACTACGAAAAGGGCTGTGTCAACGCCAACAACTGCTTCTTTGAACGTCATCACGCACCTGCCCCTGGAATGTCCATGCCCGACCGCCTGGAGTTGGATACTTCTTGCTCTCGTAAAATGCAGAGGTAGGCACGGAGGTACGGATAAGGTGTTGTTTGCTGTGGATGGTAGGGCGAATATCAGTGCCAGAATTTCGAAGCATCTCATGCCAAAAACAATTCCACCTCACTCCTTGTTCACATAAAACAGCGCGACACCTCGGTGACTATGCACAAAGCCAGTCAGTATCATATCTTCATGATGAGTTTCACGATGTCGATCCTCTTTCTCACCAGAGCAGCCACTTGTGGCAATTCTGTACCACATCGCGGTCATCAGCTTCACGTCGTCCACGTAGCTGCGACCCAACCACTTACCGACACCCAAAAATCACATCCTGCCTTCTTGAGATCCACAGGCAATTGACCAATCGAATGAGCGGCGTCAACCAAACTAAGAACGCCATATTTTTTGCATAAATCCACGACACCTTCCCAGGGCATGACCATGCTGGAATTGGAAGTTTTCATTATCAGCGTTCCTCCTCTGTGGCGTGGTACCGAGTTGACCCACCCGGGATTGCTTGCAATCGAATCGATGACTACCATCTTCGCCTTCCTACCATGCTGCAATGGACTCCCACCAACAGCGTTCAATTCAGCTAACACGGCTTCTGTTTTGGCAAGGATCTCGGAGTGATACATGGGAAAGGCAAGAGGGATCTCGACGAGCGTAGTGTTGAACTTGTCGCAGATGTGTTTGCTGTACATAATAATTTTTAAGCTGAAGCTGGAAAGCAATTGATGTGTCTCTGATCGCCACTCACAGAGTTTGATTGACAGCTCCATACGTGGTAGAGTCTGCAGGACCGATAAGATCAGTTTCTAACAGCCAACCATGATCACAGCTTGTCGTCGAGAAAGAACGCTGCTCACAAGCGACAATCACATCTCCAGGCATCCAGTCGATGTTCCAAGTGACAGTGTTGATGCCCACCGTAGCATTGGGAACCTATTCCATTCCGACATCATCAACTCCAAATCCACCGATTCACCGCCTTGTCAAACCCATACTCACGATGACACAATCCTCCACATCAGCATTGACCATCTCAGCCAGTTGCTTCCTCACGTCGGTCAACAACGGGAGATAAGACTTGCGCATGAAGAGATCGGGATTGGATTCACACTGGTCCGAGAGACGGTGCATGGCGTTGAGCACAGGGATAGGAGGAGAGCCGTATGATCCTGTGGTCGGGGAGTCAAAGTGGAGGTATAAGAGCTCAAACACAAGCGCGGCTTCATGCGAGCTCCTTACCATGGTTGAGGTTAATATCTAATTCGCCGAGCAAACGACGACATGTAAGCGCCGCCAATTACGTCAAAAACAAAAGTCTACCCACAGTTCTTATCGAACTTCCAAAACCTCAACAAGCCCTTTCCAAACGCAGGAAGCACATTCAACTCTTCTCCATCCAAAAGACCTAGACTTCTCATCCTATCGACCTGTTCGTACCAGTCGACGATCTTTTCGTCTCCAATAGTGGCGGTGTAGCTCGTATTGGAGGATTCTTGTAATGAACGTGCGATGAGACCGTTAGGGGTGGATGGTGGACCGGAGCCGATCCAATGAGATGATTTATCTTTCAGGAATGAATCGAAGCTGTGTTTCACCCCGGACCAGTGTATTCAGTATCCACCGTGCTGTGAAGGGATTGGGGAAGTGCAGAGGAACTCACTCCCAAATCTCCTTCTCTAAACAAGCAATTTCCTTGTCCCAGACATACACCCAAGCAGACTCTTCATTGCCGCTTTGTGCGTAAGGTTTCCCAGGTCTGTTTACCGGGACTGGGATCTTCGGATCCAAGGTCTTGGTCATAGACGGGTCGGAAAGCGTTCTAACAGGAAGGGTTTTTCTGATGTATTCCTAGGAGTAGAGAGAGGCGCGCTGTAAGTGGGAGCAGGAATAGGTTGGAGATCGGAGGCGCGATTCTTACATCACCTTCAAACACGTCCAGTGCTTTAACGTCGCTATTCGAGAGGCCCGAAACATATGTTCCTCTAACACATGATTCATCCTCTGTGAGTCCTCTGGGTGGGATAGAAACTAGTCATTCCTTGAGTTCACAGCGAGGTTGTAGGATCACCGGAAATTACACCCACCTTCCTAAGACATGACTGGAAGCGACAGCTGAGACAACGGCTGGGTAATCCACACCTTTCACAGCATGCCTCACATATCCCTGTTGATTCAATCCCTCTGTTCAATGCCCAGTCGCAATTCAAAGACGTCTCAAGAGATACTCACAGGTAAGATTGCATCCTGGAATGTAAGGTTTCCTCCTGAATGGCCAAGGACGCGTGTGAGAATAGCCGGTACCATAAGGGTGCCAAAGAAGAAGACTGGAGAGCATATGGCTTATTGGTCAGAGGTATCGAGGTGAATGTTGTCATCGCTGTGCCTCTCACAGCTTTGTGTCCCATCTGCGCGAGTGGCGGCTGTGGAGGGCACGATCGAAGCCGGTGGTTCGATGTTCATTGCGGTCATTGGGAGGTGGGGACGTTTGAAAATTCCACCACCTGAGGAAGGAGATGTGGATGTGTATATATGGATGAAGTGTAATGACAGTGACTCGGTTGGTAAGAGCAGGAATGGATGTCACGTTTGTTTGACTCGGTCGGTTTTGAGTTCCTGGAGTGTGAGAAGATGCAAACAGATGGGTTATCGCTATCACACGGATATTGCCGCCGGCGGGGTTGTGGGTTATGTATGTCCGTTGTAATCGGTCATTCATGTCCGCGCGTCGCTTGCTGACGATTCGAACTCGCGACTGAGACTCTTCCTGGCGATACCAAGCTAAGCCGTTCCAACAACTTGTCACAGCTCATCCCTCGATACCATGTCCTCTACGGAGCCACCCTCTCGTACCCTCACCCTTCCTCAGCTCCTCTCCCACACACTCTCCTCCCTTCTCCCCATCTTCACCGATGCTCTGTCCACCTCCACTCCCACAGCTCAAAGCCTCCTCGCCGCATCGATACGGGACCTCGACCTCATCGAGCGGATGTTGAGCTCTCTGGGTGTCTTTTCTGCTAATGAGGGGTTGGAGGATGTAGCAGATGGTGAGATGGTGTTTATGGCTGAGCAATGGGTGAGAGGCGAGGTGGAAGGCAGAGTGGCCACGAAAGGGATTCAAGATAGATTGAAGGTCTTGCAACGCAGCAAGGTGAAGGTCGTTTTATGTCACTGCAGGATAATACATGTTTACTAATTTCTTTTTCAACTTTATACAGGCATCATATGAATCTTTTATCTCCCTTATAACATCCTACGAAGTCCCTTCACCACCAGGTGCTCTTCCTTCATCCTCCTTTTCCTCATCGGATCCAGCCACCAGACGAGATTCTAAAATCGCTGCTTACAGACTGGAGAAAACCCTGAAAGACGTGATCAAGACATCCCTCGGTGTGGAGACAGATACACCTATATATGCGATGCTAGAACTCCTCAAGAGGAATTCGGGATCCGAGGACCAACCTCAGAGTAGCGCACAAGGATCGATTCGAAAATCCTCACTCGCTCTACTCCAACTCCTCCGTCTGCAGACCGAAAGTTCGCTCTCATTCATAGAACAAGAAATGACGTTATTGAAAAATGCTAGCGAGAGCGCGTTCATAGAGGAAGAGGATGGGGATGAGGATATGCGGAAGGAAGATAAATCGATCAAGGAAGATGTTGATATGACTTGGAGGTTGGATAAGCCATTAAGACCGCCTGGGGCTCGAGGGAAACCCTCCGAGTTGATCGATGAACGTGGGAAGGTGAGTGGTCATTTTCTCCGCAGCACCCTCTGTAGTAAAGGGTTTCAAATCTCAACCGGCTCGCTCCTCGTTTTTTTCTCCAGCCACTTCAACCATTCACAATCTTACCTTCAGCGGGTCTGCAAGACCTCTCTGAACGAGCGAGATTACAAGCAGATGTGTTTAGATCGAGTCATCGCTTGCCTACCATGACGATAGATGAGTATTTGGAGGAAGAACAGCGGAGAGGGAACATCATTACTGGTGGAGGGTGAGTGTCTGTTGTGCTTCTCCGTCAATGGAAGCCTCTCCCGCTGATCAGTCGAACCCCCGGCGGTATATCAAAAACGAACAGACCAGCTCAGGACGCTCAATTAACCACATCCGAACTCCTTGCACTTGCAGCTGAAGAGGATGGCACTCGTCTTGGCGCACAAAAATCCGAAGAAAAACGTCAAAAGGAAGAGAAATGGGCGATGTATACCGATGAACATAAGAAAGGAGAGGGTAATACTATGAATCGAGGTTGAGTTCCTTGGGCGACGGTAGTAGGAGAAGGCGTTAATGTCATTTTACGAACGAATTGTGTACATTAAAGGATTGCTGGAAAAATGACCTGAGCATGTTTACGTTCAAAGACATATCACCCGATCACTCTGCTGAGCTTTTGAATCTCTGGAATCCCCAGGGAACACGTGTGGTAGGTGTTCAGCGATCATATCGTTCATCACAGACGACATCTACGCTCACCATTCAATAACAAATCACCCTGCTTCACAACCGACTCATACGCCACCGTCTTATTCTCAGCGGATACCCTGTTCGTGGTGATAACTCCGGATACCTTGTCAATAGTACATGCCAACCGACCAGAGGCAATGAATTTGCAAAGGTCGCTATGGATTGGCACATAGGTCGTCAGGATGAGAGAACAATGATAGTCACCGATGTTTGACTTACGCGTCCATGAACGACGATGACACGCCGAACGCACGACTCATCCTCTCAAGGGTCAAGCTTCTATAACTCTCCAAAAGCTGAGAATACGCCTTGATTCGCATTTCACGTACGTAGTAACGTGCATGGTGAGCGAGGAGAGGGTTAGGATGGAGGCAGTTGGCTTCGACATCGGCTATGTTGGCAAAGTATAGGTGGAGCGGATAAGACGATGTGGCAGGTGGGGGTTGGAGGTATAGAACTTACCAAGAGAAGTGAAGAAATCGGCGTAGTCGCAATCGTAAAGAGATTTGATAAAAGTTGAGAGAACGGGCATTTGCGGCATCAATCCGTTGAGTTCCGCACTGGCCAAGACCTGTCAGATCTCACAGAGACGCGCATCAAATGTCGCTCTCGTGTGGCTTGCATCATCGTTTCCCACCCACCTTTGTCTTGATTGTCTTCCTATCGCAACCAACCCCAGCAGCAACCACACAAAGTTTCGCAAACTCCTCATACTCCATCAACTCCGTCGCCGTAAACGTACTCAACGAATCAATGAGGAGATCAGCTGCTTCTTTGAATTGTCGGATCGACAAGTGATGGAGTGCTCGATAGACCTTGAGACGATTACGACGATCCCAATCACCGCCTTGATCGATGAGTCTGTGAGTAGATGGGGTTGGTAAGTAAGCCCGTACATTGAAGAAGAGGAGGGGAACAAGGAGAGCGACTCACTCGCTGGCCTTTTCGATGTTGCTGGTGATCAGAGCATTGTCGTTGTAGAACATTCCGAGTCGAATTTTGGCGAGCACGAGATCTATACGGGCTCCTAGACCTGCGGTCTTTTCCAATGCAACATCTAGCGCGGGTATTGCATTGTCCTGATGACGACAAAGGGTAAGACGGAGTATCATCAGCAACGAGTCCTCTTTTTTGGACGGACAACCTCAACTGTTCCTACCTTGTCGCCTATCCGACAATAATATCCTGCTTTCTCTCTCAATCCTTCGGATAGATCAGTCTCTCCCATGTTTGTCTCAGCATCCTTGATCTTCGCATCTATCTTTTCCAGCTCTGCTGCGTTCTTCTTCTCCAGTTCGTCGGTGAGTGTCGAGGAAGGCGGTGAGAGGGATGAAGGAAGGGTGTGGATGTAAGGTGCCATCTCTGTGAGATCCGCCGGGATCGTCAGCGCATGATTGTTACGGAAGTCAGTCAAAGTCAGCACACCCACCATCCTTCTCTATACCCTCCCAGAATGCTTTGGAAGCAGCCTCATGCAAGTGACTCAAACTCGGGTCCTGCAGCTGGAACGCATAGTGTGAGAGTTTAAGGTCGGGGTAGGGGAGTGGCACAGAGTCGTCTGACATGATGTATGCTGGTGAAGTAGGTAGGCAAGGATCGACGTTGTAATGGTCCGCTTGCGCGTTGGAACAGGCCCTCCAATTGCTACACCGCGGAAATACACGTCTGGGACCATCGACTCGTCAGCTTAAACACCTTCCTGCCTTTCTACCTACATACAATCCGCCCCCACTCATCGCATCTCACTCACCACAATCGCACATCTCCCTTGGACATGCCATCAACATTAGCTCAGGCCAACGCGCTGGCAGCAACCGATCCAGTCCAAGCTGAGACGCTGTACAAGTCAATCCTGGCTAACAAGGCCGGTGAGTAGTTCCTGCGGTTTCCGTCTTGTAAACATCTGCTGAATGAAACCGATCATGGTGATCAGACGACGATGAGGGCCTTCGCGATCAGGAGAGTGCGCTGGTCAAGCTTGGATCGCTGTACGGTAGCTCTGGGTGAGACAAAGCGCCTTTTCCCTGTGGTGTATTCCTTGAGCTCACATGTTTTCCTTGTCCCTCGCAGCAACGCTCAAGCACTGGCGGACCTTGTCACTCAATCCCGATCATTCATGTCAAGTATAGCAAAGGCAAAGACCGCCAAATTGAGTGAGCGTCGCTCGCCGACGTCGGAGTTGTAACGCCGGCCGCTGATAATTCCTCCCAACAGTCCGAACGCTCATCGATCAGTTCCCTCCTTCCGCTAGGGAGTTGCAAATGGACGTGACGAAAGATAACATCGAATGGGCCAGAAAGGAAAGTCGAGTCTTTTTGAGGCAGAGTTTGGAGATCAAGCTTGTTGGACTGTGAGTGACTCGTTCGTTCGTGGTCGGATGACGCTGCTTCTCACCTGGCTGATCATCACTTCGACCGCAGTCAACTGGACACTCAAAACTATCGACCTGCTATCATTCTCATCGAATCTCTGCTCAAAGAGTTGAAACGTCTCGATGACAAGATGATCTTGACCGAAGTTCACTTGCTTGAGAGTCGAGTCAACCATGCGACAAAGAACTACAGCAAGGCAAAGGTGAGGATTGTACCCTCTCATTGTGTTGCATACGACCAACACTGATTGAAATTGTGTGGAACTTAGGCGGCTCTCACGTCAGCTAGAACGGCAGCAGCTTCAATATACTGTCCGCCATTGCTTCAAGCTCAACTGGATATGCAATCCGGTCAATTGCACGCTGAGGACAAGGATTACAAGACTGGGTGAGCAAGGAAGCACCTTGTATGGAGGAAGGCTCAAGAATGCTGATCCAGTTCACGTTTTCATCAGGTACTCATACTTCTTTGAAGCGTTCGAGGGATACGAAGCACAAGATGATTCCAGAGCCTTACCAGCGTTAAAGTACATGTGCCTCTGCAAGATCATGATGAGCCTGGTGAGTCTTTTGTTTTTGTCTTTCCTCGTGTCGCTGTTCGCTGAATGAGATGTGCGCACTACCAGCCGGACGATATCCAATCCATCACCTCTCTCAAAGCGGCTCAAAAACACCTCGGTGTCGATCTCGATGCCATGAAAGCTATCGCCACTGCTCTGAAAGAGAGGAGTTTGGAGATGTTTGAGACGGCTCTGAAGAAGCACAAAAACGGTATGTCGCTCTCTGCCACAGCCGGTCATCCCAAGCGACGACTGACAAACGGCCGTACACAGAGCTGCAAACCGATCCTCTCATCCGAACCCATCTCGCCCTGTTATACGATACTCTCCTCGAGCAGAACCTCGTTCGAGTTATCGAACCTTATTCGACTGTGGAACTATCCTACGTCGCTAAGCAGGTTGGACAGCCTCTGGCGAGTGTCGAGTCCAAGTGAGAGGGTTGTTTGTACATCATTTCCCATCGAGCAGCTGCTAACCCCTCTCCCTGATGTGACAGGTTGAGTCAAATGATCCTTGATAAAGTCTTCCATGGCGTGTTGGATCAAGAGAAGGGAAGGTTGCTCGTTTACGATGAGCCAGCTGAGGATGTAAGTTGGATTTGTTTGCCTTTCACTCCTATTACGACTTTGCAACTTACCCCTCGATGCGCTTTCAGAGCACGTACGCAACGACGTTGGAGACTATCAAGCAGGTGGGATTGGTCGTCAATGGTCTCTATGAAAAGGTGACTATGCATGTGACGATCCTCGTGTGATTGGGCTAATCCACACCTTTCCGAGCCAGGCAACTAAGTTGGCATAAACAATGGGGAAATACGCTATCGTCGCTAGATCGACGTTAGACACAAATTGTATGATTATATGACGACCATCATGAGAGATTGAAAAGCGTTATCATTAAACTATGATTGTAGGACAAATTCGTAATACCGACTTCCATCCTCCTCCGATAACATTTTCTCTCACTCATCTTCCAAAGGTCTGAACTTGAACTCGATAATCCCAGAGTCGGTCGGCGCGACACGTCTGTTCGCAGGTTGAGGCATCATCAATTGTAAACTCATCAATCCTTCTTGATCGATTCGAAGCGAGACTTTGATTGAAGCTTGTAGAGCTCGATTGGCAAGTGAGAACGTAGAAAAATTGTAGCTGTGTAATGGAGGGAGCATTCGTCAGCTTTGGCGAGAAAGGCCCATGCTTGTATTAACGTACCTGAATCGTATCTCCCCAGAACACTTGAAACAATCCATCACATCCTTATCATTAGGGTAATCCAACTGATCTCCTCAACCCTATCAGCTCAGTGCCACCACCATCTAGCCTCACAATCTACCCACCTCAGTCTTCCCGAAATTCCCCACCGCTTCCAACCTGAACAATCCCGCTCTTTCTCTCGCCGTTCGTGGATTCAAAGACTGTGATTGTCCACCCATGATGTGTCGTGGTGTCTCGGGGCGAGCAATGACGGTAAGCCGGGAGCAAGAGGAGTCTAGGTCGGAGATTGCTTCGCGAAGCCAGGTAGACTGAGAGAGGGCGTGCGTGTGTTAGTTGCAGGTCAAGAGGGATGGGTGGGGAAGAACAAACCTTCATGATGATATGAACGACCCTATGATAACAGGATATCGGTGATGGCACTAGAATCAGAGATGTACCCGATGCTCACATATCTTCCTCATCAAAGTCATCGATAATCATTTCCCTTGGCTCCAGCAACGACAACTTGCAAATCGTAGTTGGAGACTTTGGATCTTCATCTTTCCTGAATTCCGCCATGCCCAGGTCAGAGCTCACCCAACGTCCACCTCATTATTTTCACTTACAAAATCAGCACCAACGGCCACCCTTCACCCTTCCACTCCATGATCAACCCCGTATTCTTGACTTCTTTGGCCTTGTCATCTTCTCCCTCGTCGTCATCGCCACCTGCCCATCTTCTTTTCTTCCACCCACCGCCACCACCACCTTCTTCCCCGATCGCCGTAAAAGTGAGGCCGTCTCGACGCGTTGGAGTAGTAGCATTTCCATAAATATTGAGACATTCAAGGAGGGTGTTCAGGTTCACATCGAAAGACTTGGAAGCCATCTCTTCTCCGGGATCATCGTCGTCGTCTTGAGATGAAGGGGATTGTTGTATCTTGCGGGGATAGTTGAATTCCCATTTGTTGAAGAGGTTTGCAAGGACATATGCGGAGGCTAGTGAGGCGAGTGAGACTCCATTTTACAAGGTGTCGGTTAGCGGAGAGCACTCACCACTCATTGTCCTTCCTTCATCGACCTGAACTTGGAGACCCGCCTCTTGGACATTGACATTTGCTCGCTGATGTCATTATTACAGAGCATTTCAGTAAAGTCAACCAACTAGCGAGCCGCCGAGTTGATCCGACACTCACGCTATTGAACCCCACTCCGCGCAACAATCGAGCGAACGGTCGAACATCGTCCGTCTCCGCGAGTAGGACCTGGAAGATGGAGGAAGCTGTCATCAGCAGGTAGCGCCGGACTGATATTGCGGTATGTAGGACACACTGGCTTGCTGTCCCTAGCTGGCATCATGCATGGATGCTGCTGGATAATGATGAAGGGATTGGGATGAGGATGTCAAGACGACCTTCCCCGCCCTTCCCCGCATCGAAACGAGTCGCGTCTAACCAAATCACTAAAAGTAAACAAACCTCCATCCCAAAAAAAAAGCAGATCGATCGGGACCTTGTATCGACATCTCTTAGCATCATCTTGACTTCTAAGGGATACCCTCATCTCCTTTCCCATCATGCTCCGTCGAGTCCCTTCAACCTCCTCAGCCAATAATGGTGATACCACTTCCCTCTCTCTTCGCACGGGATTCGGCCTCATTCCTGCCAAACCTTTCAAGGTACCCACTTCCGCCGCTCCCGCTCGCTCTAGTGTGTTACCACCTCGTAAAAGGAAGCGTGTGTCCTACAAGGAGGATGGGCAAGATGATAAGGAGAACGATGAGGACGCTTCCGATGGAGAGAAGAAGAAGGGATCCAGGTTTACGATGGGAAACAAGGAATACGGAGCAGATGGTGTGTTGGGTGATATGGCTCGATTTTGTAATCGGAAATTCCCAACATTCGAGGTCAAGCCGAAAGAGCAGATATTCTCCAAGCAGTGAGTAGACTAGCTGGACTTAATAGAGACTCTCGCTTATACCTTCATCCTCTCCTTTCAAGTTTCTCTATACCTGGAATGACTACCATCTCGTCCACCGAAATGCAACACCACCAACTCTCCGGCGCCTCACTTGGGATCCGTCGTCAACCCATCTTGATTCCTCGACCACTCCACGACCCAATGCAAGACCATGCTATAGTTCTCTACGATCCCACGATCGACGTTAAACCCGACCCTGTAGAGGAAGAGGAGATGAAGTTGGCCGTTGAGAAGGCTAAAGAGGAAGCGTTATTGGCTGGTCCTCATAAAAGCTTGAAGCTGATATTGGGATTGGATATCATCAAGAAGAAGGAGGCGAGCAAGGTTCCTGTGGTTATCGATCCGAGGTTGTCAAAGGTTTTAAGACCGCATCAAGTGGAGGGTGTCAAGGTTAGTTGGCGTCGGGCCAGAGTTGCTTCACCCGTGTTGATTGTGCTGCAACCCGACAGTTCTTGTATCGCTGCACGACGGGGATGCTCGTGCCGAACGCATGGGGGTGTATCATGGCAGATGAGATGGGCCTTGGTAGGTGTCTGTGCTCCCATAAGCAATGTTCTCGGACTGAATAAGATATTTGCTCCTGCAGGCAAAACTCTTCAATGCATTGCTCTCATGTGGACGCTTCTCAAGCAATCACCCGTTGCCGGCAAAGGTACGATTGAGAAATGTATCATCGTATGCCCGAGCAGTCTAGTCCGAAATTGGGGAAACGAGCTGAGTGAGTGTGGGTCCTTTAAGCAGACGCTGTGACGTGGGGTCCTGATGGGAGTATATACCTCACAGTCAAATGGCTAGGGCCTGGAGCAATCAATCCGCTTCTCGTCGATGGGAAAGGCGGGAAAGCGGAATTGATACCGGCTGTTAGACGATGGGTGACTGCTAGAGGGCGAAGTGTGACGTTGCCGGGTGGGTGAAGGAATCGATAGAGTTGTTGATTCACGTGGGCTGAATCATCGCTCTCGAACAGTCATGGTTGTATCGTACGAGACATTGAGGACCCTGGAGGCAGAACTCGTGGGATGCCCGGTTGGCCTGTTGTTGTGCGACGAAGGTCACAGATTGAAGAATTCGGGTGAGCACAACATCTCCTGAGCTGTAGTTTAAAGCTGCCCCACCTAATTCCTTCTCTCTGACCTGACAGATTCCCAGACATTCCAAGCCCTCACCACCATCAATTGTCAACGCCGCGTCATCCTTTCCGGCACACCCATCCAAAACGATCTCTCAGAGTACTTCTCTCTCCTCAACTTTGCCAATCCATCCTATCTCGGAACGCGCTTGGACTTTCGCAAAAACTTTGAGAACAAGATTCTGAGAGGTCGAGATGCTGATGCTAGTGATAAAGACAAGACGGAAAGCGATGCAAAGTTGAAAGAGTTGGGAGTGCTGGTAAGCAAATTCATCATTAGGAGGACCAATGACTTGCTATCGAAATATCGTGAGTGTCTGAACACATTAGATAGTTATCGAGTGGCGGTCTGATGGCGATGGATCACCTAGTCCCTGTCAAGTACGAACACGTTGTCTTCTGTGCCCTCAGTCCATTCCAACTCGCCCTCTACCGTCTCTTCATCACTTCTCCGGAAATTCAGAAGCTTCTCCGAGGCGTCGGCTCGCAGCCACTCAAGGCTATTGGCATTCTACAGAAGCTGTGCAACCATCCTGATCTTTTGGACCTTGCGGAAGCTCTACCGGGTTGTGAGAAGATCTTGCCGGAGGGATATCAGATAAAGGGGAAGGGAGAAACGAGTCGCATCGTCAATTGCGAGTACTCGGGCAAGTTCTTGGTTATAGAGAGGTGAGTGACGATGTTTGTCGCCTTCGGGACAGGAGCCTCTCCTAATGCACCCTCTGTCAGAATGCTCGACCACATACATCGAAATACCACCGACAAGATCGTTCTCGTCAGCAATTACACGCAAACCCTTAGTCTTTTGGAGAGGATGTGTCGTAACAAGAAGTGAGAGGGGAAAAGCGGTGATCACGCTTGGACCCCATGCTTACGGTGTCGCCTCTCCTCCAGGTACGGATGTTTACTACTTGATGGCACCATGAACGTCAATAAGAGGCAGAAGATAGTCGATCGCTTTAATGACCCAGAAGGCAAAGAGTTTGTGTTCTTGCTTAGTAGCAAGGCCGGCGGGTGCGGTATCAACTTGATCGGAGCGAATCGTTTGGTGCTGATTGATCCGGTGAGTCTGCGAATCTAGAGATGAGGTTACAAGCACAGGCTGACAGGTGCGCGGCATATCTTGCACTGGATCAGGCTTGGAACCCGTAAGCCGCGGCGTCTGCTTGATTACCCATTTTCAGGCTTGACCAAATTCCTCCCCTCCAGTGCTAGTGATCAGCAAGCCCTTGCTCGAGTGTGGCGAGACGGCCAGAAGAAGGAGTGCTTTGTTTACCGCTTCCAAGCCACTGGAACCATCGAGGAGAAGATTTTCCAAAGACAGTGAGCGATCTGGCTTGAACAGCTTGCAATGTTTCAGATACTGAATGCGGTAACGTTCGTCACCCCATAGGTGCGCCAAGCAGGATCTCTCTGCATGTGTGGTCGACGACGCTCAAGACACGGAACGTCACTTTAGCGTGGACAACCTACGTCAGCTTTTCAAACTAAATGAAAATACGAACTCGGATACGCACGATACATTCAAATGCAAGCGGTGCAAGAATGGGAAGCAGTTGATCAAGGCGCCGGCCTTGCTTTACGGAGATGTCAGCACGTGAGTCGACAATCGGCAGATTCATCGATCTACCTGATCTCACATTCCTTCGATGCAGCTGGAACCACTTCCCCAACGCAGAGCTCGGCAAGATGCACGACGATCTTCTTCGGGCCGAGCTTGGGCAGCCCGAGGTGTCTTTCGTCTTCCAGTAAGTTCTGACGCATGCATCCCCGAGAGCAACTTGTGCTCATCTGCCGTCTCACAGGTACATCTCTCACTGATCGCCCCCTTTGGTTCCGGCCGTTTCGACCCATTTATGACATGACGATGTTGGTTGTAATTCTTAGTTGAGAAACGACTGTCATCTATTTATCACGTAGCATGGTTTGACTACGTAAAACTCCACCTGCAAGTACGCCTGCCTCACTTCCGGGATGAGCACCTGCAAAACTCGTTGTGGCAAACATATAGATCGAAATATGCTGGATAGTTGATACAAGGGTTGTACAAGAGCCATCCGAATCCCTGCATCTGATGAGTCGAGCATAAAAAACGGGACAGAGTCGATGGGGTAAGGACGAGTGGGTGAAAAACAAGACGATCACTTCTTGTAGATACAGATGACGCTGTGATTGGCGGGAGCATAAAAGTCAGCCATCTATCTTCGTCAAAAATGAAAAAGATGTCGACATCCACTCACTCCTCATCCTCCAACACATGACTAAAACATCGGGCGACATTAGCGGTGGGAACTCGGAATCTTCCAGAAAAAAACGTTCGCCACTCACTCCATTCCAACCTTCTGTCCTCGAGAATGCTTTGCACTCGATCCCCATACCATTGCGTTTCTGAACTGTTTCGCGATCTCCTTGTGGATGGCTGGGAGAAGTCGAATGGTCAGTTTACTTGATGGGTCGCGGGGTCAAGAATTAAGGGGATTCGGGAGACTTACCATTACAAAAATCCTCAACAGTGGACTTTCCTTTCCGCAGAACGACGGGAGAAGAGTAATCTGGTAGCTTTCCACGAGGACGAGTGTATCTACGGGCCACACGATGTTAACATTCGCGTTTGAAAATGCTGGCGGGGGGTGGCCAACCAAACTCACACTCGAACCAAGTTGAGAGCATCCCACATCTTTTCCGTAAGCTCGTCAATGTTAAGCCACAGCTTGGAGCTGATCGGCACCGACATCGGGATCTATTATTCAAACAAATCGAGATCAGCGGTCATCTCGGACTCAAAAAAACACCGTTTCAATCCTCACCTTGTACAGTAGATCCAACTCCTCGATACTAATCGCATCGATTTTGTTCAAAACGTACACCGCAGGGATATATTTCCTAATTCGATTACGAAACGTTTTCAACGTCACTTCCCCGGCCGTGGATGTTCAGCCAAACGTACCTGTTTCCCTCTACGACATCAATCAAATCTTCCAGTGTCGCGTCAGGTTGATGAATCGCTACGCTTGCACTAGTCATTTTATATTCGCTGAGGACTGCTCGAATCTCATCCGGGTCAATATTGGTGAGAGGGACAGTATTGGTGATTGCGATCTGCCCGGTTTTGACAAAATGTCCATGATTAATCACCACATGAAGCAAGCGAAAAGAAGAAAGCGAAAAAAAAAACACTCACACCGCCCTTATCCCTCCTCTTCACAGTGATGTTGGGAGCGGTCTTGTTCAACCTGATTCCAAAACCTTCCAACTCATTCGTCAAAATACTGAGATCATTGAGTGGTTTGAGTACGTCCAAAACGATGAAGATGAGGTTACATGATCGTGCGACTGTGATCGATAGGATTAGTCGAAAGAAAAAGAAAACAAGGGAAGAAAATGTAGAAAGGAAAACATACCAGCAATGACTTGTCTACCACGACCTTTACCATCCTTGGCACCCTCAATAATACCAGCTACCCAATACCAGAATCCTCTATCAGCATATAATCCACGCCAATCAGATCCAATTCCTCCCCAACTCACGTAAATCAATAACCTGTATCCGTGCACCATTGCATTCCATCGTTCCTGGTACGGCTGTCAAGGTTGTGAATTCGTATGCTGCCACTTCAGAGTGTGTTCCGCTGTTGGAACGGTGAGAATTAGGTGGGATATTAGCTGGATGACTTGGAAATTGTGAAGACTAGGTTGAACGAACGTCAGTTTTGACCTGGTGGCGATTAAAATCTCAGCTATGGGTGTTCAATTCGACGGACCAGCCCTACGGAAGATTTCACTCACATCAACGTTGATTTCCCCTACATTCGAATATAACCCAAAGAGAGAAAACAAAAGACGACATCAACATTCGACTCCTCGCCACCCATACTTTCAACGAATCCATTCAATGCTCACCACACTAGGAAATCCAACGAATCCAACACTCGCAATACCCGTTCTAGCGACATCAAAACCAGCACCTGGACCTCCACCGCCTCCAGCTGTTTTAGGTTCGATAAGTTCTCGACGGAGCTTGGCGAGCTTGGCTGAGTGATTGGGAGATCAAAACCGAAGGTCAGACGAGATAAATTCAATTGTAGTATGGGGTGGCGCAGGAGACAAAACGGACCTTTCAATTGACCCAAATGATATCTGAGAGTGACCCGATACTAATCAGCAGAGTGTTTCTGATGCCTAGCAGCTGATTATATAGCACAACTTACGAAGTCGCCTTATTCTTCTGAGTCTTGGACATCTCCTCCTCTACCTCCTTGATCTTTTGAGCGGTCGTCATGATGGGCGACTAGATGTTTTCCGTTGACAGCTGAGGGATATGGAATAGGGTACGTCCTAGACGTATTGGAGTGTGATGTGAAGAAGCCGACAGATCCACGACGAAGATGATGGTGATTAGATAGGATGAATGTCGATTTAATAAACGAGGACTTGAACATTCTCAGCAACCGACCAACGTGGGAAAAGGTAGGTTGGAGCAAGTTTATTGATTGACTGCGACTCTTTTCACATGTCTCGTTGCTGCATGACGGACATTTCGGGCAGCATGTCCGCATCGCTCCACATCCGTCAGTACCCTGGTACCCCCAAAATCGGTTGCTGGTGTGTTTACAATAATAATCCCTTTTCGTCGTCGGGACACAGCTCTTGTACCTCTTAGCCAAGAGATCTGAGGAAGATATGCCAAGACCGATGGAGGAGAAGAGAGAAAAAGAGTGGTATTCTTGGAAGACAGATCTTGGCGCTCCCTATTAACGGGATCAGGTGCCAATTCGGCGATATGCCGAGGCAGGCATTCCGTGCCGAGTCCTTATTTTACGCTGTCCCGCCAACCGTGGTTGAAGCATTTGCTCAGCCAATCCTTGTCCGGTACCCAGATCTTGGCGGCGTGTGTGATGCCACGGCTACATCAATTTTGGAAACTCAGGTCAAGGTCATACTTGCCGGGGGTTTAGATAACCAAGTTTGGGGTATATGTATATAAGACCCATTCGAAGGCACTCGTCTGCTTTTATCGTTTCTATACATTATTATCGTTTCACTTGCAGAAATGACAGCTGGACATTCGATCGCTTCACCGACTTTCGATTCAGAAAAGACAGTCGTCGTCGATCGTCGATCCGCAGGCCAACGCTCCATTGACGGAAAGAAGGAAAGCCGCCCTGACCCCGTCTCGTTCCACGGAGGTTCTCTTCCACATGTCTTGGAGAGCCATCGGGTTACAGAAGATCTGAAAAGTGACGTTCAACAAGGACTGGAAGACGGTGAGGTCAGGTTGAGACTTGACAAGTATGGGCCAAATATATTGAAGGTGGGTGAGCCAGCCAGCCAGCCAGCATTTCTCGCGCCTTGAAACTGACCTCTGCTTTTCCTCCCACTATCACACAGCCACCGGCAAAGGCCTCGGTGAGTCTGCCTGTTCTTGTGCGAAAAATCACCCACACTGATTGTCCCTTCACCCTACAGTGGTCCAAACTCCTCTTACGTCAAATCCTCAACGCGATGACCCTCGTCCTCATCGCCGCTATGGCCGTCTCCTTCGGTACTCAAGACTGGATCGAGGCAGGTGTAATCGCCTTGTTAGTCGTCCTCAACGTCGTCGTTGGGTTCTCGCAGGAATGGAAGGCGGAAAAGACGGTGGCGGCATTGGCTAGCGTCGGTGCGCCAACAGCTGTGGTGCTTAGAAGTGGAAAAGAGATTAGCATCGAAGTTGAGGATGTTGTTCCGTGAGTCCTGCCGGGGGGAGGGGGGGGGATGGCCTGGGTCACCGATCTGACTTGTATATCCATTGCAGGGGAGATATCGTCCTTCTCTCTCCAGGAACGATCATACCAGCAGATGGTCGTCTTCTCAACGGCCACGTCTCATCGTTGGAAGTTGACGAAGCTCTGCTGACAGGGGAATCGCTCCCTGTCTCTAAAATCTCCGACCCATTCTTACAAGCGGACATTCCACTCGGAGACCGTTTGAACATGGTCTACGGTGGTTCTCAGGTGACAAAAGGACGGGCGAAAGCCGTCGTCGTCGCGACGGGGATGAATACCGAGTTGGGAAAGATCGCTCAAGCCATGGAAAGGCAAGTGAAACCTAAAGGAACGGGATGGAGCCAGAGGTGGTACAGAATCAAAGTCTCCTTGGGTGTTGCTGGGACATCTCCTTTGCAAATCAAGCTCAACAAATTGGCATACCTCTTGTTATCAATCGCTATCCTCCTCGCCATCATCGTCTTGGCCTCCACCGCGTTTGTGGATATCCCGGAGAGCATCTCCACTGTGAGTTTTCTGCTGTGAATCCTCAGGCGGACGTAAGACTGATTTTAACACTCCCGAACCCAAAAAAAAAAAGTATGCCGTCGCAACAGCCGTATCCATCCTGCCTGCTTCTCTTATCGCAGTCGTATCCCTGACTCTCGCTACTGCAAGTCGCGAACTCGCCAAACGAAACGCCCTTGTTAGGCGTATGGATGCGTGAGATGATCATTGATGCAATCGAATGGGAAGAACATGAATACTGATCCTACGCCTGGATCATAACAGCATCGAAGGGCTCGCGGTTGTGACTGACATTTGCTCGGATAAGACTGGAACGCTTACCCTCGGTAAGATGGTCATGAAGAAGGCTTGGATACCTTGGGCGGACAAGGTGGACACTAAGCGAGGTCGAACTTACGAGGTGGAGAATGGATCAGAGTAAGTTGAGGAGCATTATATATGGGTTGTGCGTGTGAAAACACTCGCTTATCCTTCGCCCCGTTGACAGCCCATACTACCCTCGAGGAGCTGTGAAGTCTTTGGATGAGGATGAGGTGAATGTTGAAGCTGGCGATCAGCCAAATTCAACCGCTGCTGCCGTAACCGCCCACGGCGATAGTGCCACCGAAAATGACGACGACGACAACGACTTTTGGACTGAAAACATCGTGAACCCAGCCGACATGGATCCGCGGCTTCAGGAGATGGTCCTGTGTTCTGCATTATGCAACATGGCCACCATCCACCACGACAGCGAATCCAACACATGGCAAGCAAATGGAGATGCCACTGAAATCGCCCTTCAAGTCTTTGCACACAAACTCGCTCATGGCAAGACCAACCTCACTCGCGCTCACAAAAAGAGTAACGACCTTCGCCGCTTCAACTCGCATACCTCGTCTGTCCCACACAGATTCTCGGAAGGGCATTTCGAGCTCGTAATCGAGCACCCTTTCGACAGCACGATCAAGAGAATGTCCACAGCCTGGAAGGCCGGGAATGCCGACGGGCCATCTGACGAGTGCTTCGTCTTCTTGAAGGGCGCCATCGAACGAGTACTCGACAGGTGCTCCTACGTATCCATGGCAGATGAGCAAGTCGCTCTCACAGACGAGCTCAAGGATGATATCCTCGCAAGGGTGGATGTGGTGAGTGTGTGAAGAAGCCGTGGTTCATCGGACGATGACTGACTTGGCCTTGTCCACCTTCAGCTTGCTGCTGAAGGTCTCCGTGTCCTCAGCTTGTCAGGCAAGAAATTGAGAGGTACTGCGGACCAGATCAAGGCCATCCCTCGCGATGAACTGGAAAGCAACATGTGCTTTCTTGGTCTGGCTGGTATCTAGTCAGTGTGGAATTGAGAGACGGCCCCGCGTATTAGCAGCTAAGTTATTCCTCTTCCCACAGCGACCCACCTCGACCTCAGTCCCGTGGTGCAGTACTTCAAGCTAGAGAAGCAGGCATCACCGTCCGTATGGTCACTGGTGACCACCCCGCCACTGCAGCCGCCATCGCAAAAACCGTCGCAATCATCGACAACACCTCCTCCAAGACCGCTGTGACCACCGGCCAAGCGTTTGATGCTCTTTCCGAAGACGAGATCGACGCCTTGCCGGAACTACCACTGGTGATCGCTAGATGTGCACCAGAGACCAAAGTTCGAATGATCGAGGCCTTGCATAGGAGGAAGATCTACGGAATGACCAGGTTCTGCGTGATGACGGGTGATGGTGTGAACGATTCGCCCGCGCTCAAGCGGGCCGATTGCGGGATTGGTGAGTTGCTAGCTCGTCACCATCTCGACAGGTGGTCAGTTAGATGCTTACTCACCATCCTGGACAGCCATGGGTCTGAATGGTTCCGACGTCGCCAAGTCCGTCTCCGAGATTGTCCTGGCCGACGATAATTTCGCCTCCATCATCCGAGCCATCAAAAAAGGACGAGGAACATTGATGAACCTTTCCAAGTTTCTCATCTACTTGCTAAGTGGGAATGTAGCCGAGGTCCTGGTGTTGATGGTCGGATTGGCGTTCAAAAATGAAGAAGGTATATCGGTGTATCCTATTTCTCCGGTGGCGGCGTTGTGGGTTAGTTGAAGGGATCGATACAGTCAGGTTGCCTTGCTAATCACTTTCGCGATGAACACAGATAAACACCATTGCCGCTGGACCTCCAGCTCTCGCTCTTGGTCTGGAGCCTAGTAAGGTCAAGTTTCTCCTGTCTCACGATGTGATTGGTGTCTGACGACGACGACGTTTTCATAGCTGCCCCGGACGCGATGAGCAAATCCCCCGCCGCTTACAAGACCATATTCACCAAGTGGTGGCTTATCGATATGATGTTCTATGGTATTCTCATCGGTGGACTATCTATTGTCAACGTGGGTCCTCTCTGAGATGTGATAGTCCAGCTTGGGGTGGCTGACAGCGTTGTATTTATTGCGCTCAGTTCGTCATCGTGACCTGGGGACGAGGCAATGGAGACCTAGGCTCTGGTTGCAATGAGGGGTATAACGAATCATGCCAACTTCGTAAGTCTACACTGCTCTTGATCGCTACCTTTTCGACGAATTGACACCTCTTGGCAGTCTTCGAAGCTCGAGGAACCGTCTTCGCCACCCTGACGATCCTGCTCATGGTGCACTCACTAGAATGCAAACATCTTGAATTATCCGTGTTCCAGATGAATTTGCTGGATAATAGGTTTTTGCTGTGGAGCTCTCTGGCTCTGTCACTTTCAGTCTGTGAGTAATGGTCCCAACCGAGGGCTACGCCGGCGGGGCTCCTGACAATAAAAACCACCTTTCGTCGCAGTCCCTGTGTTATACATCCCGAGGATCAGCGATTATGCTTTCCTGCTGACTGGCATAACATGGGAATGGGGAATCGTCTGTGAGTGCGCCGCGTCAGTTCGTGCATCTTCCCCCTTCCATCACACTGATCCGTCCCCTGGCAACCAGTCGGCATGCTATTCGTCTACCTGGCTTGCACGGAGTTGTACAAGCTCGCTCGCCGTCGTATGACAAGAAATGAATTCCAAGGTGGACCGAAATCAATGGAGAAGGATTTGCCGAGGTTCGAGACCAAGGCTGTGGATGAGTTCTGAATGAAATGGGAAAGGGAAGGCGTCGAGTAGACTTGGAAATGTCCTGTACAATGAAGGCCAGGCATAGGTAGATCTGGATTGACACGTCACTTTACATTATTGGAACGATCCCGAGTGCTACAGGCACTTGGCACGGCATCGCTCGCACGACAACGACAACTCTAGCTCACACGATCACCATCGACAACGACGACGGTGTGATCCACCCGCTTTCCCTCCACAGTTTCCGCAGCTCCCTGCTGTCATTTTGCGGCGGTGCTCGTAACCACTCTCGTTCCGGCGTGAGGCACCATTTGGCCGGCTGACGAATTCGACCGGCTGCTTTCCTCAAGAATGACCATGGCATTACGACGGCAGCTTCTGGAAAGTCTGGACGTACCAGTAGCAACTGCAATGACATTCGCTAGCCCTTCCTGTCGAATGTCCTCTCGATGGATGTCAACGAGGAGACTCGCCGAACCTTGCCTACGAGTGAGGACAAGGTCGAATGCTCAAGCTCTCACATGGGATAAAGGTGTTTCGACGAGATGTCTGCATACCTCACCGTCCTCGTCTGACGGCGAGTCCGCCGCTACATCACCCTCGCCATCCCCTTCTTCTTCTTCTTCTTCTTCTTCTTCTTCTTCTTCTTCTTCTTCTTCCTCGCGGCAACACTACTCCCGCACGCAACGCCAGAACTCGTACCTTCCTCATCTCCCTCGGAACTTTGGCATCAACCAATCGCTCTCTATTTCCGATTCTACTCGGCGAACGCTAGAGAAGATCGTAGGACATTTCAAGGCGGTCAGATGGGCTGTTGCCTATGGGAGCGGGGTGGTGACTCAGACGGGGTACGGAGAGGACTCAAAAGTCAGTTTCAACGGGAAAGATGTATTCGTGGTACCAGGAATTCGCTGACCTTCTGTTTGCCGCTTCAATAGTCCAAACCACTCATCGATTTTTTACTTGCCACATCACATCCCTCTCATTTTCACTCGATCAACTTGGCTCAAAATCCATCACATTACCCACTATTCGCTCGGTGGTTGGGTAGCGATATGATTGCTCGGATTCAGGAGACTTGGGGAGCTGGGGTTTGGTATGCTACGATGGTAGAGGTCGAAGGTCAAGTAAGTGAACGTTGGCGGTGTCGTTTTTCTTTTCTCCCTTTTTCTGACCCAATACCTTCCCCCAGAACATCAAATACGGGGTAGTCTCGATGGATTCCCTCTGTGAAGACCTATTGGACTGGAAGACCATCTACGTCGCAGGACGAATGCACAAACCCGTTCGGATAATCAGACAAGATCCGAGGGTCTTGCTTGCTAATCAAGTAAACCTTGCGAGTGTTTTACGGGTCGCGCTGCTGTCATTACCTGAAGAGTTTAGCGAAGTTGAGTTGTGGGAGAAAGTGGCTGGTGTCAGCTATATGGGTTGGTGTCCGCAGGTAGGGCCAGGCGAGACGCAGTATCATGTTGACGTTGGAATACACCATCTCAGGTGATCCCAGGATGGTTGTTCCAGGTGGGGAGAACCCTCGCAAGGTGCAGAACATCGTTCGACCTCAGATCGCCCGGTTCAGATCGCTTTATTACAAGCTTCTAGCAGAGCTTGGTGAGGTCCGTGCAAAGGATAGAATTGCAGCTATGGAGCTGGCATTTGGCAAGCCAAAAGAGGAGCGGACGTGGTTGAGAATGGGACTGGGGGCGGCGGATGGGTCGGGTTTGATTGTGGTGAGGCAGATTCTACGTCTGCAATGATTGTTGAATATGGGAGCTAACCTCTTCGACCTCGGTAGCAACCAGACACTCCCGAACACCGTGCTGGCCTCCTGAGAAAGCTACCTCGTAATCTACGGAAAAAGTTGGAGAACCGTTACTCGTCCAAGCTGCAGGTTAGTGTTGCTCATGCGGGCGAGGACGTCGATCCGGATGCCAAGCGATTATCAGAGGATGCTTTCTGGTTGAAGGTTGCGGAACAAGATTCGCTGAAGAAGGCAATAGATGAGGGTGAGGACTAACACCCCCCTTCTTTGTTTTCAAGGCATGCTGAAGGGCTTTGTATCGCAGAAATCCGCCGGATCATCCGATACCCAGCCATCTCACAAACCTTCAAGGGCTTCGTCACTGCTGGCTTTCGCAAGAGCATCCGTTATGGCTCTCAGAAGGTTGTCAAGTGGTGGAATGCCAAGATGTCAAGCGCGTAGGCAGTCAAAGTGTTACCTTGTCTCCCCACATTAAATGCATCCATCGAGGGCATCGCCCCGAGTTAAGTATAGAGATAGTTACATGCCTCGTCCGCCTCATCACTCGGCAGGCGAAATGATTAATGAGGTCGATTACCATACAGAGAAGGGTGAGAAGCGGGTTGAGCAGAGTGATAGGCAGGCGGAAGGGAAAGCAGTATTAGGGGCTTTGGGAGGAGGTAGTAGACACGTAAATCTATCTGCTTGGCCGGCAAAGTTCTCCATAAGCGATCGTTGACTCAATCCAGGGCCACCCCGCCACTCACGACAAAGAAAAAAAAGCGGGCCCCTCTTTTTTGACGACCGTAGGCTTAGCACCGGCACATGAAGAAGTTGAGGAACTTGTTGCCGCCCCTTCTGTCCTCGGCAAACTCTCCATTCTCACCAGCCTGACCGGCTGACATACCGTTGCCGTTCCCTATCTGCATTTGCTGAGACGCTTGCTGTGCTCCTGTCCGGGTGGCGACTCCCATAGGGGCCATGGGCGGCATTCCGGCTTGAGGCGGTATGGCCACAGTGGATGGGTCGTAGGCGGTAGCGTCGTTGCGGCCGTATGATTGGTCCATGCGGTGTTCGCTAGCTTGTTGAGGTCTGTGGGGGGAAGCGAAGAAAGGAGCGAAGGAGATGACGTAGGACAAAGGAGGTGACGAAGGGAGAGAGCGTAGGAGGATGGCAAAAGGGGAGATGTGATGGGGACGGTACAGGGGAATGCATGAATGGAAGGGAAGAGTGGTTTCATGGGGGATCGGAAAAAGGAGTTACAACGGCGTAAGAATTCAGGCGCTCTAGCTAAAGGTTTCAGGCAGCTCCAGTCACTCCGGGCGCCGATACGTACTGAAGTGGCGGGTTGGCGAATGGATGGCCTGCGGCCTGGGCGGATTGCCTGCGGGATCCAGCGACGGGGCTGGGAGCAGCCACGCCGACGATGGCTTGGTTGGATGGATTGGCTTGCGTCTGCAGACCGGTTGCAGTCTTGCGTTGTTTGCTGGTGGCATGGGGGAGAGATGGGTCAGACGGATGACATTTTCCTCTCTCTGCAAATTGGAATAATCCCAGATCACACTCACGTTCCGGCAGGTGCTGTACCTAGACCCGATGCGGCTGGAGTGACACGCAGTCTGTCCGCACGATCACGTTCGCGCTCTCGTTCTCCCCTAGACCGATGCTGGCGGGAGTCAGGCGGTAGTGGCAGCTGGCGAAAGTCAGATTCAAAATTTCCAAGCGCAGATTCAGAGTGTAGCAGATTAGATTGAGGGGTAGGAACATTAGGAGGGGGTTTTGGGGTGGGTAGGGAGTCGCGTCTGCCGAGAACCGTTCACACTCACCGAATTCGCCTGCCACCCTTGTCCGTCGTTCAACAACATCCAGTCGTATACACCGTCCTCGACTTCGCCAGTGTTCTTGAGAGCCTTGGTGAAGAGGTCTCTGAGGAAATCGTAGTCGGGAGTCTCCTCGAAGCCGAGCTTGCGGACGTAGTTGAGGTAGATGGCGAATTCCTCTGCGTGGCGGGAGGAGGAAGGGGGGGGGGGGGGAAAGACATGAGTCCTTGACCTTGAACGGCCCGCGCTGATCCACCCACGAGGATAATTCTCCACCAGCTCTGGGATCGGCGTACTCTGCTTCTTCTCTCCAATCTTCTCGTACTTCTGCTTGTTAGTAGCGGCCTTGAGACCTTGCCACGGGAGACCACCTCTTAAGAAGTAGAAGAAGACGTGACCGAGCGCTTCGAGGTCGTCTCTCCGTGATTGTTCTAGGGGAAAAAACACCCGGACCGTTCGTCAGGAATTGCCCCTGGGAAACCAGATGACATGGCATAAAAAAGTCCCGGCTCACCTCTGCCCAAATGAGTGTTGATACTCATATACCTAGCTGTTCCACTCAAACTCTTCCTCTCTCGGTACGGAATGTGCTGCTTCCTATTTGGAGTTCGCATCGTGAGCATCAATACCTCGCTCTATCCCGTTCCGATGTGTCAGCACCCACGTCTTCGGATCCCTGTACTGCTTGGCCATTCCAAAGTCGACGACGTGAACGACATTGGCTCCTTTGGTATCAGGACGACCAATGAGGAAATTATCCGGCTTGATGTCTCTGTAGATGAGGTTCTTTTCGTGGACGGTTTGGATTCGAGTGAGCTGGGAGAGGTTGTTATCGGCGAGGTGATGATACTGTCAGCATTCCATCCATCGGGCTCGAAAAAAAAAAAGAGGTCGGGCAACACACCATCTGCTTGGCAACCATCACACACGTCTTGACACTGAATTTCCTTCCACACATGTCGAACATGTCTTCGAGACTTGGTCCAAGGAGGTCAATGACGAGGATGTTGTGAAGACCTTCCTGGCCAAAGTAGTAGACTTGCGGGATACCGGCTGTGATGGGGTGGGGGTGGCGGGGGCGGGGCGGCAAGGGGTCAGGGATTGGGACAACCGCATTCGAAACAGGGAAACGACGTACGACAACCGCTCAAGATCTTGTAACTCCTATACTCGTCCCTAAGTTGAGGAGCATCTGACTTTCGAGGTTCCTATGTGAGCGATTCAGGTCAGTTTGGTTGTGGGCGTAGGTATGTTCGAGCCAGGTCAGGAAATGCTCACGAATTTGATGGCAACGGTTTGCGAGTTGAGGAGGTTCGTTCCTGTTTTAATGATCAAAAGGTGGGTGGTGTGTGAGCCCATGGTTTCTACGCCAGTCTCTCAGCGTCGAGGTCACGAAATCCATTTCAACACACGGACAAGCATCAACGTCTACCGTTCTCCTAACACGGATCCCGATCGTCGATGTTGCTTCCAACCATTGATGAAGAGTTTATGATGGTCGATCCTAGTCCCCAACTACGCTCCATGCAATGGACTCAACCGGATCCCGACCATCGCGGCCAGCCTGTCGGAAGACCACTCACTCTCCTTCCTCCACCACCTCACTCAAACACCACACCCCACTCTCCTACTGAAGGCCACCACCCACCCACCCACTCACCTTCAAAAATCACACCGAAACTTCCCTCTCCTACCTTCTTCCCCACTTTGTAATGAACTCCCACGACATTGGACGAGCTCGACGTTCCAGTCTGAGCACCACCACCACCTGACGCGTTTGCTGGTGTAGTTGACATGTTGGCGTTGGCTTGAGTTGAGGAGATGATGTGGGTGGTTGCCATATGCTAAAGAGTGACCCGACGGAAAGGTTGGAAAAGGGGGGGGGGGATGTGTGCTGAGGGCGTATACAAGTCGGATGTTGTATATATCGATCGCGTTTTCCTTCTAACCGGGTGTTTTATCGTCTTGTCTCTCGTTTGAATTCGGCCGTTAGTCGATGGAGCGGTCTTCGTTGATTGATGTGATTGATAGTTGAGAGAGGATGGAGGATCTTGGATGTTGGGGAGGGGGGGGGACTTTGGAATGGTTCCAAGGAGAGAGTGAGGAGCTAGCAGGGTGAAGGGGAATGAAAGGAAGTGGTACAAGGAGTGAAAAAAGTAAGAAAGTTTTGTATCAGCGTGGTGAGAAGAGACGAGATGAGAGACGAGTAGCGGAGAGTGAATCTGACCCGTTGTTTCCTCTGCCCAAGCAGCAAGTAGAGGGGGGGTCGCTGCTTTGCACTGGTCGGGGTCCTAAACACCTGGAGAAGCGGGCGGGCGGCGGTCGGGAAGATCGGCTGTGTGCGCCGTCGTTAGGTGGAGGTGAGGGGGAAGGTAAAAGAGGTGGGAGAGGATGACAAGATGAACCGAGGTTGTGGAACCAACAACGTTGTGCGACTGGAATGGAATGGGATGACCTTTTTTTGCTGCGATGTTTTCGTCTCGAGGTGATGGACGCGGGCGGCGCGGCGCGGGGGCGGGGGGGGAGCGTGGGCGTGGGCGTGGGCCAGGGAGAAAACATCGGAATCGCAAAACGAACGAAACATGGCGACAACGACGTGGGGAGAAGGGATGGATGACATTTGCTGGATGCTAGCGTCGTACGTACAACTATCGAAGGAGGGAGACACACATTTGTTATTATCTATCAAGAACAGTTCCGGGGGGTCGTTCTCTCGGTGGCAGGATTGGCGGTAGGGCATGGTATGGACCTGACGTCGTGGAGCCGACCAAAATGTCAGCTTCCTTCCTCGAGACCGCTGGTAGAGAGAGATCCATGCCTCACCTCGTCGTCCTCCCGATCCACCTAAGCCATCGTATCCAACCCACCCGACCCTTCCGCATCTTCCTCACCATTCGACGTAATAACACTACTCAACCTCTCCTCGAAAAGCATCGACATCTTCCCATCCCCTCCCGATCTCCTTGTCAAATCCATCGCCTCCCGACCTCGACCCTGGGCCCGGCCCATCGACATCATCATCCTCCGCTTCAAACGGGTCGTAGTAAGCGATCGACGGAGAGGGAAGGGCGTGAATGGCGGTGAATGGAGTGACTATTTCCGTAACGCCACCGTCTTCAACGTCAACCGAGTCATTTGACGAATCCATGAGGTCGATCATCCGAGTTGGAGCTATCGGTTCGATGATCATGGCCTTGTTCTTCTTCGCTGATCCCATCTTGACCTTGTCAGCCGCTTGAAAGATCGTCTTGAGAGGGTCATGCGAGGAGTACTTGGCGATGGAGGTTTGACGCAATTTATGAGAATTCTTAAGGTTTTGGATGTACTGTGAGGGATGAGAGAGGGGGAGGGGGTGGTTGGGTCATTTGGCGGTTGGGTGAGGCCGGCAAAGAGATTCGCGCTCACTTGATATACATCATCTTGTTCGTCTGGATCGAGTGTATTCCCGGTGATTCGTTGGACCTGTACCCTCCCCCCCCCGCATCACACTTGAGTTTCGGAGAACATGTCGAAAATGCTCCACGCAATCGCACCTCATTCACGGTCTTTCGGAAGAGGGACGACAACGTGGCAACGTCAACCTGTTTCTTCTGTCCATCTTCCAGAACACAAACTAGGAACGCGACGTAGGGTCGATAGTGGACTAGTACCCCACCTCCACAAGGGGTCAGCTCGAGGTCATATACCATTCCATCATCCCCTACACACTTACCTCTCTTCAACTTGTCCGCCCCAACACTTGCCAAATACCTCAACGCAGCGTCCACCTCCTTGATCCCCTCCGACCTAGCGATAGACACCACAAGCAACCTCTTCAACCTCTCCCTCTCCTTCTCCTCTCGTGGCGGGTAGGGTGAGAATCGAGCCAACGTCGCGATGTTCTTGAGAACGGTAGCATCTGCAAATCGGCCTCGACTCCTCGCCTTGCCCTCGACGTCTTGCAATGTTCTCTCGAACGCCCTCTCACGAAGAGCCTCGTTGGTGGGAGATCCGGATTTCGACCAGACGTTCGGGAGGAGCGGGACGTTGGGGAGGAGGGGGATGTTGACGATGTTGGGAAGGGAGGTGGAAGAGCCGAGGAATCTGTTAGAGGTGTGAGCTGATGGAGGCATGTTGTGTGTGTGAGAGATGTGTTTTTTTTGGAGAGGGAGGGAATGGTGGGTGAATGTCGGTTGCCCCTGAACGCGCGTCACGACAACTTGTTGGA
This sequence comes from Cryptococcus sp. T15_22C, assembly GCA_017654825.1. Classification (NCBI taxonomy): domain Eukaryota; kingdom Fungi; phylum Basidiomycota; class Tremellomycetes; order Tremellales; family Cryptococcaceae; genus Cryptococcus; species Cryptococcus sp. T15_22C. The sequence continues at coordinate 559,049 of JADPYA010000204.1, read as the reverse complement.
CGGTGTTTCAGGTACAAGAAAAAGACTAGACGTCCTCCAGGGAGGTCGGTCGTGAGCCAGGCTGGCTAATTACCAGGTCGGGACGGGAGAGGTCGTTGCAAAGCACTACCGCTGACCCCATCGACCTCCCCCTAACCTGTGCTCGTTCTCCCCGCACCACCGTCGCGGGTCCAAGTCCAAAATAAGCAGTCGTCGTCAACCCTACCCTGTCTCAGACATTTTCACGTCGTCAACCCCCCTGGTAGTAGTAGATGGGTTGTGGCGAGAAGTGGCCTATATGAAGGAGTAGGATATGACAATGGTGAACAGAGAATGAGGGATCTTCATCACCATCACCACCGACTCTCACAATCCACATCGCCCGCATTGCCATCCCTCACAAATGACGCCAATCACCCCCACCATCTCCACTCCTTCCTACGAAATCACATCGTTGCCACCCATCATCGACTTTTGGCGAAAGTCGATTCAAGGTCTGGGTACGCCCGACATCGTCTCCCTCGAGGGCTCTCAACCTTCCGACATCGATCACATGGCGTGCCAATACGAGCATACTCCAGACCAACGTCAACAACTCGTCGACATCGTTACAAGGGCGCTCAAGGAATTCCGAATGAACCCCATTCAACCCAAGTAAGTGCTGGGAAACGGCGGCGAGGAGCATAACTCTCGCTGATAGCTGCGACGCCACACATCCAGGTTTTACATCGGACAAGACGTCGATGACGTCAAAGGCAAAGACGATAAGAACGCTCTCCTCGTCATGTCCAGCAGCGAGTCGAGCTTGCCGTCCCTCTTCATGACATCCGGATCGTGAGTAGATGGTGGTTTGCTTTTTTCACGTGGTTTCTTTTGTGCCGAAACGGACCCCCCCCCCTCCCCCCCTCTTCTACAGGACCAACGGGTCCATCGATAGTCAGCCGACTACCCCTGGTGACATCGACCTCGCCTCCAAGCCACCCTCCGCCAAGCCCAGTTTATTCCGCGAACTAGACCTTCTCGTCGGTCATGTCAGGTGAGGCGGTCCGTTCGAGGCGATACCGTTCTGTCGCTGATATCCGCGAGGTTCGGCCCGAGGACACAGGAACACAGCGGCTGACGACAATGTCGAGATTTGTGAGTCTCCAGAGGTCATCGTAGGTGGACGCGGGGGTGGCGAAGACATCGAGTGAGTGGCGCGCGTGGTGGGGGCGAGGGCGGGGGCGGAGTTGAGCGCTCACGTGGATGTGGTAAAACAACCAGCTCGTACTTTGAGTACTTGCAGCAGGCCAAAAAGCGAAGGAATAATGGTCAGTGGAATATTTAGCTGGGGAAGAACAATCGAGATAGCGACTCCGATCGGAAAAGTTCCTTGAGATAATATAGATAATCGAAAATGTATGCGAGACAAAAGGACTGGACTATTGAAATGCGAAAGATGAGTTGAGCCATTTCCGCTCCCACTCTCCCTTCACTTCAGCAGTTGCCGTGTCTCTGAATGCCGATTTCCATTCTGTTACTATCACGACGTCATTCTGGACCTTTGAAAGGCCTTCGAGAAGCGTCTTCAAGTTCTAATCGCAGGGATATGCAACGTATATCTTAGCAGGAGTCAATTCGATCCATGTTGAGCCCTCTGAGCAGCCATTGTGACCGATATCTTTGCGCTCCAGCTTCTGCAATCAAAGAAGGGGTTCTCCTGTAGCCAGTCTTAAAACAAGGAATGGCCGTTCTTTGGGAGCTGTACCGAGGTCGGAATGAATGAGCAGTCGACTTAGCGTTCAACGGGACCACTCTGCAAAGTGCAATCTCCATAAATTCGATGGTTTTCACGACGCGCAATATGATTGCTCACCTCGTCGCCCTCAGGTCGACCGAATCACTATATTGGCGAACCGCTAGCGAGTGACCATGAGACTGCTGGGCGACAAGGATGCATCAACCATTTACAGTCCCCACAGAGACGCCTGCAGACCCTTCGATCCTGACAGTACTCCTACAATTATTGGATTCCAATGTGGCTCGAACCCCAGCTTTGGCTCGCCACTTCAAGCATCCCGGTCGCATTCCTCCTTGGGCAATCTCCAACCGATCAGATATGACCATACTTTCATCACACTGCAGTTCACTTCCCATCCACTAGCCATGCGCTGTGACAACTGTGAGCTTCACGACGTTTCTTGGGGGAAACCGACGAAGACGGAAAGTCGTAGCAGCTTTGGAGGCACGGGGACGAGGAACAGTAACTGCATGGACTGTCTCTCTGCTCGCTGTCCTATTGCCTGAACTAGCCACCACTAACCTGATGTCCACCTAGGGAAAACAAAACGTCAACATATCTCTGCATGCCATGCGCCAAAATCCAATCGCCGAATCGAAATATTGGCGGGCAAAAGCGGGGCGCGCATGAGAAGCACCTAAAAAGCCCATTGGGTTAAATGGGCTGAAACCATGATCGATTCGATTCTCACCCATCAAACATACCGTAATTGGACGTCCCGCTTTCAAGACGAAGATGACGAGAGGACTCAAATCTAGGCACCTGTGGACATGGAACGGCACAGGACATTGGATGGCCATGACTACTATGGTCTATCTGAAAAGGATGTTACCTAACACGAGAGGAAGGTATGAACATAAGCTGCCCTAGCTCGTATAGACATGGCAGCAACGGATAACGGATGATACACTTGCGTGGCAGATACTCCCAGGAGCTGCAGGGGGTGAAGTATCTCATGCTAATCTGAAGAAAGTATCCTATCAGTCATGGTCTGTCACGTATCAATGATAAGCAAGGGTTTGACTGGAAATCGTCACGCACGCAACCGGTGATGTTCTGGCTGCTTTGATCGACCCAGGGTCAACGAACTGCCAACTGCAGGCAGGAGGTCGTACCAAATGATAACAAGAGGTGCTCGGGCTGGGTTTAGCAAGTATAGACTACTTGCTGTCTGGACCAATCTCCAGTCATGCAGTGGTGCGCTACGCTACTTCTCGATCGGCTTGCATCTCAACTGGCTGGCAAGGAATGGTTGGCACATGCTTCCATTTGCCACTACCTTCTCCTCCTCAGGTCTCGTTAGCTCATCCAAATAACAACTTGCAAAGTTGTGGAAGAGGACCCTCAGCGGGAATGCCGAGGGAACGTCGCGTGATGAAATGCCGCCGGCATTCCAACTCGGGCGACGCAACATTCCATTGGTGGCAACGAGACAGGACATTTTGGTCTTCTATCGCGTGATTTCTCTGCAATCTATGCGAGGGTTGACGGGGTTGCTCAAGCGGACACTTGGACATCGTGCTAGCTAGCGGATGTGCTATTCGACCGGTGGACAAGGCTTCCCTACTTTAGCCTGAGGTGCATCAGGATGAACTAGCGACGTTTTGCAGCCGATTTCGAGAGTCGACTCTGCAGCGTAGGACCGTAGGACCTCCCCGAGGATTTTGGCATGGTTGGTATGCCGAGGGGCTGGGCGGTCACCCACTGCGCTCGCTATTCAAAGAACACGTGACGTGTCATCGCCACACGATCAAATGATTGAAGCATGGTATCCTCGACTTTGATGGGACGATACCCAACTTCAGCAGAGAACAATACGAAACGTCGTGAACACCAGGAAGCATCGTGGGATAGACGACGATCATGGCCGAGACTTCCAAGTCTGGAGCTGCGAGATTCTCAGTCAATCTCGGTCATCAGCACGCGTACACAAAAATCGGTTCATTCTCTTCTTCTTCGCCGTGGCTGCCCGTTAGTGAAAGTTGGACCCGAGTTTACTTGACGAACGGAGAGATAGAGGGATTGACTAGATACTATGAGGAAAAACCGGGGAGATACGGTACGACGATCAGACGCAAGCCTAACGTGTGGTGTAGAGCGGAAATCCTTGCTCTCACGGGCGGTGATGAAAGTGAAGAGGCGATTGTTGATGGTGAGTAACCGCTGCTATCCATCAATGACCAGCAACTCACCCTCGTTGATTGCTCACCCAGCGATGAAGATACTCCCTCCTTTCTGCGGAGATGCAAGCAGCATCATGGCCCATCTACGTAATAACTGCCCAGCGCGTAGCCACATGTCCCGCGCCGATCACATCAAGGATACAGAGGACGTAAACAACACTGGGAAAACGCTCTTCCGTATGGATCAGATCCTTCCGTTCCTTGCAGATCTGGCCGCTTGTTCGACTGTGGAAGATATCGTTCTCGAACTGGACGTCTACGCGAGCGAGAGCAGAGTGGAGGATAGGGCCAAGGGGTTGATGGGAGTGTTCGAACTGATCCGAATGTTGGGAGTTGAAATCCCTGATCGTGTAAGGGACGATAAGAAGGAGGCGTTGAAGATCTTTGCAAAGGTGTTACACGATGGTTGGTCCACTCCTCTTTCTTCCTGACGTTCCAGGTCGCTGACATACGAGGATGGCGCTCTGCAGAGGAAAAGCTCGTCACGCTCATTCCCAGGCAGAGTAAGTGACCACCCCACGCGGCGTGTACGGCGAAGGATCTGACGCTGTCTGCTCTCAGTTGTCCATCACACCCGTTGCACCGAGTTTATCGCCCTCATGAAGACATTGAGCAATTCGAAGCAGATCCGTTCCGTCCTATCCACACTACCCGCGCAGACCTCGACACATCGAAACGAACTCGACGAGAGGTTGAATCTCCGCCACCTCAAGAAGGAGATGGCGCAAACGACGTCATTCAAGAGTCGATCTGAAGGGAAGGAGTTGTCCGCTGCTGAGGTGTGCAAAAGTATGGCAAGGATTTTATGGAATGGTGGGTTCGCTTTCCCGCGTCTTCACCGAGATCTCACACGTTGACCCTCCTTCATCCTAGATCGAAAGAAGGAACAGCAGACTACGCTCTCCTTCGCCCCCAAACAACCCTCCAAAGAACCTCTGTGCCAAAGTGGCGACAATCGTACACTCCAGATCGGTGCCGAATCCAAACATTGCTATGCCGAGTCCTCGGGGGTTCCCGCTTTCCAGCAATTCTTCGATCTGTGGGACAAGGTCAAAACCCAAGCACAACATCCGGAGCGTGTAAGGGCATTTCCGCCCCCGTCCGATCGCTCGCTGATCGAGTCCGACCCAACACAGAAACGATCAAGATCTAATTCCGACGCAAATGAGAGAGATGAGAAGAAGAGCAAGACAAAGGTGAGGAATCGGGTCGGTTGGACTCTTATGCTCATGCCTTGTCTGACCTCCCAACCCTTCAACAGATCATAGATTCCACCCAGACCACCGCCTCCCATCCTTACGAGGACGATCCGAAAACAAGACTGGCTTCTTTCGTCCGCGACTTTCAAAGCCTACTGATGTCCGAACGTCCGGACACAGACGCAGATATCGCCGTCCAGCTCTGCAAACTAGCGACGACAGTTGCAGCCTACGCTATCCATCGAAGGCTAACTGTGTCAGTGCGAGACGTCCTCGTCTGCCTCTTGCAGCTGCCTCAAGACAAGGTCCTGCTAAGGCAGGCGAGGAGAATCAAGGAAAAATTGGCAGATTTGGATCCCGATGAAGCTATCGAACGTCTCCACGAAACCTTCGGACAAATTTCACCCGAGTCCGCTGGATCTTACGTCGCTCTCATCATCGTCAAAGGGTTGACCAGTGCTCAACGCGCGCTGTCGATTCTCGGTTCGACAGAGGACGGGGAATCTGCACAGCGCTCGTACTTGAGAGCTTTGAAGGTTGTCAAGCGTAGATTGGAACTCGCTAGCAAGAAGTCGTTATCTAAGGAGACCAGTATCGGCGTATACCCGGGAACCACGACTGTCTCGCTGCAGTCCAGAACGGCGTCCACAAAAAAAACCTCACCAAGGGATGGCCTCATAGGACCTACCCTCCATGCCGTCAATCTGCTAAACGCATCGTCTATCATCGACGCCTCCAATGCGACGATCGCTCAGCTCGTATCTCCAGATAGGTCAGCTAGGATCGTTCGTGTCGGCCTCTTCGAAGCAAGGGAGGACGTGCGTGGCCTGGGACGTTTTCAGAGTTTGCCGTCCACCCGAGAGCTCATAGCCCATGCGCTATTCGACCACGGGTCGCTGCCATCCCTTGCCGTGGCCCGCGCCGGAGATCCCGTTCAACATGATGCCGGCGACTACACGAGGAGGAAAGCCTTACAGCTGGGAGTCAAGGATGGGATCAAACACATCGTTTGTGTCTTCAGTGCACCACCACCGGTTATCCAACAAGTGGACCAGCAAACGGGGTTGATTAGTGGATACCAAATCTATTCATTACGTCAGACCTTCCAAAGCTTTCTCAACTCATCACAGTTCCCTCGCGAACACACTTCACTTCCGAATATCAGCTACGTCGACGTAGACCCCAACTGCAATCATCTGCAAGAGTCTCCATTTAGTCCGTTTCCGAAACAATGTCGCCAAGACTTCGGCAACGCTCTCAAGGACCTCTTTACAGAAAGTCCGCAAGCTGGAGGAGTACACTTGTGTATGTCTACGAAGGTTTTCTACACGCTAGACATCTGCGACAACAAGACAAATCAGCAGAAGCAAACTCTTTACTCCACTCTTAAGAACAAGATCTTCATTGCAAGTATGCCTGACGTGACCGACATGCAAAATGTCCTGTGGGTACTGGTCTCCGAGCCAGCCTCCATCCGCAAGTTGGGAAGCGGCATCGTCCACTTCGACTCTTTGACCCAGGGGTGAGTGAAAGAAGTTCGGCGCTGCCTCATGGTGATCTCTGATAATGGGCCGCTTCCAACGACTAGCTGCCTCGTTGCTGCTGCTGCGGCCTCGAACTACGACCTCCAGCAGACACCGGCATACAACCTCGAAGCTATCACGGAATTACTATCGAAAGATGGCCTCCTCGGATCTGCCAAAGAAGCTGCACTTGCCGACACTCTCCAGCGTACGACTCGACTAGCCAAGAACCAGGTATCCACCATGACATCTCTACCCGCCATTGTCGAACTCAACGGTGGTCGAACCACATTCAACGTGCTGAACGAAGACGGCCAGTTCATTGGCCACGTCTCGCTAGAATGCTCGAATCAGTGGATCGGAAGCCTGCAAGTCGAGCTTCGCCCTACAGCCGGTCGACGTGCCATTGTTGCCATGGTTTTGAGTACGTCCCATATCCTCCCCAAAGATGAGAACGCGGAGGATTACGTCTCATCGATTGAAGAGGGAGAAAGATTGAGGGCCCCGAATGGAAAACAGATTCGCTGGAATCCTTACGATGCGAAGAGTTTGGCGCCGCTCCGAGCGTTGCTGGAAAGGATCTGATCAGTGAATTCTAAGGATCTGATCGGTAAGTGAATTGGAGCTGCGGCACTATATGCTGCGATATGAGAGCCAACGTGATTTGCTCCAATTTCAGCACGATGCGCCTTGAGGAACTGGTGAGATGTGGACCATGATGATCGCACGTACGAAGATGGTTTGTAGTACACTAGAAGATCGTAGGGAGTGTGTGATGCGTCTTTACAAGCACTGTTCGCGGTCCCGGAGGATGATGGAGCTGCCGGCAGATCCAATATTTTGGCTTGCTCTTTGATAGGTTGCATTGTCAGAGAAACGGATGATCCGGGTAGCATGTGTCGACCTTTGACTTATTGCTCTCGGTGAGGTCGTCGTAGAAACGCCAGTATGGCAGGGGTTGGGGGACGGGGGGTCCGGAGGGATACAGAGGGGTACTGCGAGCGTTCTTGGACGGGGAGAAGAGAAGCGTGTGGTACAGGAGAGGGAGCAAGTGTGACAGGACAGGGAATGGGTGAATTCCTGAGCAATGTCAGGTGGAAGAAAGTAGCCAGGCTGGCTACTGAGAGTGATGTGGATACGATTTGGATGCTGTAAGAGTAGGCAAGTGCAAAAAAAAAGGAATGGTATGGGCAAAAGATTGAGATGGACAACCACAAAAAGAATGTGAATTTATTCGTGACCCGACCGCGAGTCGAACGCGGGCCTAAGCAGTACAACTCTGAGTAATCAGAGGAAGCCACAATGCTTCGTCTTAACCGTTTGACTATCGGATCTTTGGATGTTATGGGTCCCTCATCACCCGCCAAGACGCCCGCTTCACTGCAATGCTTCTTCGCAGTTCATTTCTCCCCGCCCCAGTCTCCGCCTCATCCGTTGACCCTGATTCTCCCGCGTATCCCTCTCATCTGTAAATAACCCGACGGTAGCCCCAGACTTGGTTTCGGTTCGGTTTACCACCGCCTTGCCTGACCGCCCGTCCACGAGAGGGACGTTGACGGGGACATTTGAAACTGCTCACAGGCAAGTTCACTGATATCTAGCCGACACCGGGGGGGGGGGGGGGGGTTTCCAAGCCGCTGCAACGGTCACGTTCAGATACGTGCGCGTATGGTCACTCTTCCGCCGTGATACAGCATGCTCTCTTAACAACCATGTACTGTCATTACCGGCAACCGTGTGAGAATCGTATGTGTCTGATCCGGGGGCATGCTGGGTTTGTATACGACCGGGAATGTGATTACATGGACATTTGGAATGTAGTTGTGACCTGTCCTCTGAGTGGTAGGAGTCGCTTTAGTGATTGCTAAATTGCAGGTTTAATTAGCAAGGCTGAATGACCCGCGTTGATGTCGGTGCTACGCTTGTCGTGGAGTGGATCCCCCCACCCCTACACTGCTCTCACTGGATCAGATGCCTGGATGGCTTTCGCTACGTTGATGAGGGAGCTTGCGCGACCAACTCGGACCTTCTGATACAACCATGCAATAGAGAGATTGCACGCACCCATAATGAGATTATGTGTCACAACAACCTCCTCATCCCATCAACATTCGGCATGTTGTGTGGGTACGTCTAGAAGATTGCATTGGGATCGCTTGCAGTCGGTGTGTACTACCCCGATCTATGTCGCTGGTCAATCCGTAGAAAGGGGGGAACTTCGACTCCGCTCGGTAGGGTCTGATATCGAGACGTCCATGTGCATCTCCAAATAACATTCCACCTCTGTGCTGGAATTGTGACCCTTTGCCGGGTATGCATTATATAACTTTGCAGTTATACTGACACCGTCTATGTGATATCGCATGTAAATCGTTTCCTTCATCCCAGCACTACCGTGGTTTAACCCTTTCGCCGTCCCTCTTCCCTCCGCACTTCCCTCGCGCACGTCAGTTATCCTTTACATCGCCTACTCTGTCAAGCCTGTCCCGCCTGACCTGGAGACATCACCATGATCGTGTCCTGCCTGCCTTGCACCGCAAAAACCATCAACATCTGCAACGACACCATGATCTTGTATTGGCGAGTAGTTGGTCCATATTCAATGATAGGAGAAGATCGAAGCATCAAGTAAACTCCGGCAGTAACAAGAGTAGCAGCATGAATTTAGAGCAATTCTGCGGTCAATTCCTAATAAACTATTAGGGGTTGTTGGAATGCTTGGTTCATGACTAATTCTTCTTGCAATGCCTGTTCTTGATACATCTCAAGGAAGTCACTTGAAATGTCCTTTCTTTGTATTTTTATGTATTAGGTGGGGATTTGTGTTTATTATCAATCAGCCTGAAGTACGGGGTGGGCTATAGACGTGCCGCAAGAGCATATAACATATATTGATACAGAATGATGCAAAGTAACAATACTCAGCTAATCACTAAAATATGCTAATGTACAAACTGAGGGCTGAAATTCGCCCTCATGAAGCAGGAATTCCGTGCTAACGCTCGAATTGGAGAGAACAAGTGTTCGATTAATCGTGTTGCTAGTCTACTCGTGTTGCGTTATCTCCTGTACCTGTAAAGCTATGTGCTGTTAAAGGTCCTCTTGAAATTTTACCTACATTCGCAATACTTGCTTCTTCTAGTCTTGCCCCTTGAAACTGTCACAACAACAATCAACAACGATGGTTGTCGTTGTCCTGCCTTTGTACACCCTAAACATCTCCCTCCCTCCACACGCGACGCAGCCCCCCAAAAAAAAATGGACCAAATAAATGGTTGAGGAAGAAATTCGAACACAGCATATTAGGGACGAAGACCACAGAAGCTAATAGTAAAAGGCGATTAGCTTATTTGCCATAATGCTAAGTCCCCTGCTGCTAAACGGCCATTGCACGGATAAAACTATATACCCCACGAGTCGCGCCGCACCCGTGGGCCCGTTTGCTTACTGCCACGTCATGACCTGACCTCCGCGCGCTCCCGCCGTTGCGGAGGGGCTGGACATCTCAACATCGTTCGTTGACACCATCCCAAAGTCATCCCAACTTGATCTCATCTCCACTCGCAGCTGTCATCCCTATCGCAGCATCGCACAAGAACGCCGCCGATACCACCGCATCGTCCGTGTCGTCCCCTGCATCTCGGGAACTCCACGCGTGCGTACTTGTAGAAACGGATTACTGGTGAGATTCCGCACACCACCTCATCCCACCACCACCACCACCGCCACCACCACCACCACCTGTTGGACATCCACCTCCACGCACGCACCCACCCCACCCTCCGTCCCCCACGTCATGTCCTCCCAACCCTCTCAAGCCATTCTCAACGACCTCGCGCAAGGCATTGCAACAGACAAACCTCAGGATTTGGTACAGTACTGCGCGGATTGGTTTCAGCGGCTATTGAGAGAAGAGGTGAGTGGAGAGCGGGGGACAGGATGACGACGTGAACGACGTACGCCCTCTACGTCGATGAAAGGAGGGCGACCCGTTTCTTCGCGGCAACCCCTTTCTTTGCCGTTCTCAAATTGACCGGGACCACCTTGTTTCCCACCCACCTACCGTCACAGCGACACCGCTCATCCCCCGGACATACCTCCAACCCTATCCCCTCCGCCACCAACACCCGCCGAGCTCCACCATCCATGGCGTTCCCACAACTCCCCGCTGGAACTGGAGGCTTCGCCTCGCATGTTTCCCAGCCATCTCCGTTCTCCGAGCACGGTCCATCAGATTCACCGTTCGGTCCTTCGTCGAGCATACATCAACGTCGCGCTACCACCGTTTTCAGCGGGGGGCAGGCTCCGCTCCCATCCTTCAATTCCAACGCTGGCGCGGGCACTGGCGCGGCCCTTGGTGAACTCGCCGAGGAAGCCGAGGATGATGCTCCCACGCCAGGTGGTGCTGGCGGCGGCGGCGGCGGACTCTTCGGTGGCTTCTCATTCGATGGCCAAACCAATTCTCAACCCATTCGCGATGATTCACCCATACGCTCAACTCGTCAACCACCACCCGCTTCGTCATCCGGCACCGGAAAAGCCACGACGGACGAATTAGCGCCACCTAGCTACTCTCTCGGTCGTCGAACTTCCGTCTCTGCTGAATCCCTCGTCCCCACCGCTCCCAACGCTGCTGGTTCAAAGTCACCATTCGATTCGGAAGCCACGCCGACGATCGGAACCCACATCGAGCCAAAGACTCAATCCCAGCTGACCCGTATCAAGCAATCCATCGCTCACAATTTCCTCTTCCGAAATCTCGATGAAGATCAGGAGAGGGATGTGTTGGCTGCGATGAAGGAGATGTCTGTAAAGGAAGGAGAGGTCGTCATCGAACAAGGAGCGGCGGGTGATTACTTTTATGTCGTGGAAAGTGGAAGCTTTGACATCTTTGTCAAGAAGGCTGGGGATGAGTTAGCGGAGGCAGCGTCCGATCTCGAACGCAGATGGGGCAAGAAAGTGTTGACTTGCAAGCCTGGAATGTCGTTTGGAGAGTTGGCATTGATGTACAAGTGAGTGGTGGAAGGGGGTGGCAGTGAATAACAGCGCAGCTGACTCCCGTTCCTCCAGTGCTCCTCGTGCTGCAACCGTCATCGCCAACGAGCCGTCCACGTTGTGGGCTCTCGACAGGATTTCCTTCCGTACGATCTTGTTGGATGTGAGTGTAGCGCGAGGCCCGAGGTCACTTTTCCAACATCATCACGCCGACTCGCTTTCGCCTGTGGATCGCTGACAAACCCCACACCTCCAGCACACCTCTCGCAAACGTCGAATGTACGAATCATTCCTCTCGACCGTCTCCATCCTCTCTTCTCTCGAAGGATACGAACGTGCCAAGATCGCTGATGCTTTGGAATCTCGCACGTACGCCACTGGAGAGGTGATCGTGACTGAGGGTGAGCCAGGAGATGAATTCTTCCTCATCGAGAGTGGTACGGCGGAGGTTAGGAAAGGTGACACGGTGGTGGGTGAGCTTGGGAAGGGAGATTACTTTGGAGGTGAGGAGACTGCACTGTGATGTCGCGTGGCTTGCGGTCGCATCGCTAAATCATCGCAAATTCGCTCTTCTTTTCCCTCTACCACACCCCCCCTTGGCTCTGATCAGAACTCGCCCTCATCAATCGTTCGCCAAGAGCGGCTACCGTCCTTGCCTCTCCAAACTCGGACACTGTCCTCCGCGTTGCTACCCTCGGTGAGAAAGCATTCACCCGGCTTTTGGGACCCGTCAAGGACATCATGGCGAGGACTGCTGGGGAGAGGTATGGCATGAGGGGTAGTTTTGGACAGTAGAGGCGCGTGTTCTTTTTTTCTTTATTCCACTAGTGTTTACAACGCGTCGACTGGGATTCATATGGCTATCTGGCAGAAGGACTATCGCTGCCTTGCCCTTTTTCTGATGATTGGTTTTCCAAATGCTATTCATATCGAGTGATACGAGGTTGCCACATGTTCATGAGCAATAAATAGGATAGAGATGATGTGCATGTTAAAGGGATCTGGCCCCTTCAGATCTGTCATATTTCGCCCAGAATACTCCCCCCCCACCCCAGGCATTCCCGTCCCGCGGATGGTGCATGTTGTGTCAGCCGAATCGTTAGAAATGACATCACATAAGCCGGCAAAGGTTGGTACCGGTGACACTCTATTCCAATTGCGAATCCACCAAAGTAGAGAGAGTAGTCATAAAAAGGCGAAATAGTCATCCGTGTAGTCATGAAGAATACAGTGTTGGTATGGCATGCGATGGGGGAGGAGAGCACGAGCCGTAGAATCTGACGTTAGAGAGAGACAATCCAATTCCCAAACCTCCACATTCGACGGCGTCTGTCGCACGGCATTGTACCCCTCACCTGCGCAATGGAATAATGGGGTGACTCCCGCCAAGCGAAGGGACTTGGGAAGATCTCCGCATGCATTCACCGAGAGGCCGATGTATGGACGAGAAAGGGTGCGGCTCGATCACTTTTGACGGGTGCGGCTCGATCACTTTTTTCTTTTCTTTTTGAAATTGATATTATTTTCCGTGTTTTGGCCCCTCACTAGAACCGAACCCACGGCGAGGATGAAATGGTTTGGGGCATGCTGGGGGCCACTGCTGAATTCTAGTCCGCTGTGTGTGACGGAGGCGGCGGTTGGGACCGAGCCGTATCAAGGAATAGCCATGCATGCATCCCGCCTGGTCGCCTGTTCTATTCCACGAATGGACAGATGACCCGATTCGAGAAATTAAGACATTTCCCGCTCGTCCCTCAGGGTGGATCAAGGGCGGCTGTTTCCGAGTAAGCTTCCGCAGATGAGTGGAATGTACCAACCCAAAAAAGATCTGAGAAACCAGGTCTCCCACCTCGCCCTGGGCTATAGCCATCTGGGGAACTGTACGTCCCTAGATCCATCCCATCGCCCAACGTGCTTTCCCGAAAAAATAATAAACAGGGGGGGAGGGCCGAGAGAAGAACAAGCAGGGTATGGCTGGGGGGTATGTATACAAAACCGCACGCAGCAAAGAGAAAAAGGAAAACTGCATTACAGACAGACAGAACCACCAGACAGCGTCTGCTGGCGGAAGCGACACCCCATCTACCCCCCCCCCCCCTTCCTCCGGTCGTCAAACCGATATTAATCCAGAAGCAGGCAGAAGGGAGACGCCATTACATATCCAAAGTCCATCATCCCCCCTCCCTCCCTTCGCCTCGTCTCGGAGCGTTTGATATCGTCATGTGCTGCGAATAGCAAAAAGACCTGCAAGGAACACGCGACCAGGAGGACTCGACCCGAGACCTTGCCTTTCTAGGAAAAGGACTGGACTTTGGGATTTTGGGACTGGACCATTCTGGGTCATATCTCAGGTGAGCAGTGATCCCGTGTAATTTTCGTAAGCCGCTGGAACGAATGCCCTTGTGGCGTTGGAGAGCGTCGAGAGCACCTCGACCCACCCGGGGACGTCACCATGTATGCTGAGCCTCCTTCGCTGCTTGCCATCTCGCACAGCTTCACCACTCGAGAGTCCTCGTCCTCGTCCTCGTCGCCGGCCAGGCGACGACGCATACATCATGACCAGCAACGAATCTGAGCAACCCTCCGGATCTTCGTCATCCAGAGGGTTCATGTTACCACCTATCCTCGCAAGACCGCCTTCACCAAGAGGCAGACAATACTCACCATCCCGAGTCCTCCCAACCCTCCCACCGATCGGCTCAAGCACAGGGAAAGGAGGAGTCGGTCTAACACCGCGATCTCCTATCCTCCCATCAATGCCATCGTCAGCTCCTGTCATTCCTACAAAGGGTTCGTTGTCTCCTCATCCACCGCCGTTGTCTACTTCCTCATCTTGGTCTGGATTCTCCATCCTTGATCATAACCGTCCCGTGATATTACCATCATTACCACTACCCGCACCCGTCACTACGTCGAGGATCACAGAACGATACGACTCGGACCAAGCAGATCGATTCAAGCTGTTTCGACAACCTCCTCCGCCACTTTCCTTCACCGGCGGCGGATCCGCTGGATCGGCCACTACAAAGGACGGCACAAGACATTCAAGCGAAAGCTCGACGGCGGCCAGCGTCGTCACTCCCGAGGAATACGGCAACCGTCGTCGACTACCACCATCACCAGGTCGGCCCACCCATTCTCATCATCAAGATGGTCCTGAAGAGCGAGCGTACAAACGATTGAAGCCGTCGCCAGAGTCGACCTCTGCAGCACCCGTCCCGCTGCCGCCACTGCTGCCACCGCTGCCGCCGCCGCCGCTCGTCTCCAACGTCAACGTCTCCATGGGTGTCGCCGCCGGTGGCAAGGAACGACTCGATCCCAAGCACGCTTTCGCTCTTCTCAAGGGCTACTACTATGACAAACCGTTCGCTGCCGTCGGCTTGGAAGGTCCAGCAAATTTGCAAGAGCTGGTGAGGGCGGCGAGGAATGAGGTGGCTGAAGTGGAAGGTGGTGGAAAGGACAAAGGTGGAAACAAGGATGTTTGGCCTGATGACGCTGAATATGCATTCTTGGCAGGTGAGTCTGATCCAACGCCGCGATCGCTCCATGACATTGAGACTGAACGCATGCCCTCCCACCCCTCCCACCCTCCCAGCCGAAGCCCTTCTCGGCGATGAAGTCACTTCCAAAGTGCAATTCTTTGGAAAGCAATCAGGCCGTAACGAGATCATCGCTCTCATCATCTCGATGGCGATCGGGAAACTCATGACGAGGAAACAAGTTTCGTCTCATCTTCAGGTGGTCAGGCAGAGAAAAAATGTCCACGCGAAGGGTAGGTCGTAGACGGAGGATGTGAAACCGAAGGCTGACTCGTGCCCCGCTCCCCTCTTCTCTCAGTCAAAGCCCTCATGGATCGCAACTACGGAGAAGGTCACGCCACGACCGCGCAAACATCTCTCCGACTCCTCTCCCCCGAGCTATACGAGATCATCGGTAT
This sequence comes from Cryptococcus sp. T15_22C, assembly GCA_017654825.1. NCBI lineage: Eukaryota > Fungi > Basidiomycota > Tremellomycetes > Tremellales > Cryptococcaceae > Cryptococcus > Cryptococcus sp. T15_22C. The sequence goes on along the minus strand of JADPYA010000204.1, from coordinate 543,453 downwards.
ACCCGTTGGCACGGACCTCAGTGAACGTCCCAAACCAGCTTGGATATCTCATCTCGAGGCCGTCCATCCAGGCGCCGAGTACAGCAATACTAACAAGGAGATCTATTCGGAGGGTGGTATTCGTCGCAACCCGTCTGGGTCGCCGCCAAAGCAACAACGCCCTCATGCCACCTCATATGGTGGAAAGTACGCCAGCAGAACCGAGTCCAGCGGGACGTCACCCTCCGCATCAGAGGCTGGTCGCTCCCGCTTGATGGAGATTGATGAACTGGAAGGGACACCTCGTCTTGGCGTCGCTGTGCCACGACAACTCCCCGCTCGCCATGCAAACCCACCCGACATCCGCCTCGACTATCTCACCCTCCAACGCGGCGATACGATCATCATCTCCGCCGATGCTGAATGCAAGAAACCGTTGCCTTACCGCCGATTCTCCTCGATCCCACAGTCTCACGTCCGATACAAGGGTCTCGAAGAGCTCGCTCGGACGTATGGGTGTTGCGTCGTCCACGTCGATGCTACAGTTGACACCGCCGCTCTCGCCGAACACCTTGGCGACATCCACATTTCACTCGGGCTCTTCTCACCTTTCAGTCCTCATCCAAACCCCGCCGAGGTCTTCGTAGCCACTACTTCCGGCTACCTCGTCGGCTCATACGGTACCATGGGCATCGTGCACATCTCCGATGTCGACAGCGTTCGTCTTGGCCGTGAGATGGTTTACCGTCCTACCCTCCCCTACGCCGAGCAACGGCTTCCTACACTCGTCCGCGAACAGCCTCACCCAAACCGGGTAGTCATCCCCCAGTATTGGATCATGCAGGAAGTATTCACGACCGGATTTGAAAAGCAGGTCTTGGTAGGCAGTCGTTTGTCGGAAGGGCACTCCATGTCACCAGCCGCCGTGGCAGCTGAGGAGATCGCTCTGGTCGTCATCTACTCGCTGACGGGTGGGACCAATGAGACGAGGAGCGTGAGGATCGAGAATGTCCGTTTTGATTGAGATTTATCCCCCCCCCCCTTCACGTTGTACCATAATCTTGATCATCTTAACACAATGCATGGAGCAAATAACCCTGTTCCTCCTCTATATAAAACATGGCCTGACGAGCCCACCATCATGGCGATTGCGATCCGTTAGAACTCTTCGCCGCCGCCTTCTGCTTTCCATCCCAATACACCAGTAGCTGGTCGGCGTACTTTTGCATCTCTTCTAGAGGGATGACGAGGCGAAAGTCGTTGAGAAGGAGGAATTGTAGTTCGAGCTGATTGAGCTCGGATAGTGGCAGGCCACCGACCTGTATAGGAGAAAGCACATCCGTCAGCTCACGGTATTTTTCCGTGCAATACCACCGGCCAACACCCACCTTGGCATACCGCGAGTTCGTGTAAAAGACATCGGAGAAGAACTTGCTTGCCACGGTGATCCCAGCAATCACCAAACGATGCACGTTATAGCTATCGATGGCGAAACCACGATCCCTCCTCCCATCGGTGACCACACTCGACCCAACATGAGCCCTGCTCATCCGGTCAAAGTACACCAATAAACTGAGGAACACCTCGTTGGTGATTGGACAATATTTCAGGATACGCTGAAGGTACGCCTCGATCGAAATGGATGGGATGTTACGGGCGTGGAAACAGAGGATAGAGGAAGGGTGGTTGATAGAGTATCGAGAGGCGGTGAAGATGGCAGGATGGTGGTATGGTCCATGATTGACTGATTGAGCAGGGCGAGATGACGGTGCGGATGGTGGTTCCGCAGGAATATCCGGCGGCGGCTGCGGAGTCGTTGCGACATGCGAGTCTATTTCTACGGATTCCGACCTCGCTGCCTTGGGACGAAATGGCGGAATCACTAAAGAATCGACAGAGAACTTGGACTTGAATTGGCCACTCGACTCTGAGCTTGAGGCTCTCTCTGGTGATGTTGCTGCTGTGTCGAGCGAGATCGCTCTCGATGGGTCAGCTGGAGAGCTCGGTGTGGGCGCCGGACGAACACTCTGTGTCACTCCGGTGACTTCGTCCACCGTCATCGTTGGGTTGTTTGGTCGTAGCGAGTCGTTGGCTTGAGCGATTTGCTGTAAAAGAGATGCCAGTAGCTTGAGGAGCTCTGGGGTAGGGTAAGTTGCGAGGTCGAGGTGAGGTGGTGTACTGGTAGATGGCGCCGTAGGTAGAGCGACTGTACCAGCCTCCGATGGCGGTCTATCATCTCCGACTGACGACGACGCCAGCTCGCCCGTCGATGCCAGTTCCGATCGAGTGTCATCTCCTGTCACAGGCATGGCTTGTTGAACTTTGTCGCCTCCCTCCGCCTGCGAAGCGACGTCCACCTGCTGCTGTTGCCCCTCCGACAGATCCTCCGATGCTTGCACTGCCTCTCCACCATCCTCCAAACCCTCCGGATGCGTGCTCTCCACCTTGCCCTTCCCATGTATACTGGGAGACGGCGGCGTGCTTGGTCCTTCACCTCGATCATCAAGAGCGCCATCTGCTTCTGCTGGCGTTACCGACCACTCCGGCTGACCCTGCGTGGCCGTCAAAGTGACCTTCGGTGATAGGGAAACCATGCTGGAGAAGGAAGTGAGAACCGCCGAGTGCGTGACCAAGATTCACTTGCTTTGCACCGAGTTCTGCGGATGAATTATGACGACGACGACGGTCAGTGTCGATGTCTTGTGATGCGGGAATGCAAGGTCTATGCGATGCCAAAATCTCCGTTGTGACGAGTCGATGTGATACTTGGGATCTAGGAGGGTACTCAGGTGGTGGTGATGGCGCTGGGTCTTTTGGAAACATGCGAGACGACGGAATTCGTCACTGGGGCCTTGACCGATGCGAACGTGCGCGCGGGGGCGGGCCCTGGGGCAGGTACTAAGTGGATTATTTTCATTTTTTCCGACACATCCATCCATCCCTCTTCACCTCGAAGCCTTCCATTCCTCCCTCACGTACTCCCGGACCTCGCCGCCGAACAGCACGGCTCGACAGCACAACCAGCGCATAGTCTCGACAGCCTCGACAGCCTCGTCCTCACCGACAGTGGTAGGATCGACGGCAAATCCAGTTCGGAGCAACAATTCCACCGTACCTCGCCAGTCATCGTTGGCAATGTCCTCGACCGCTTCAATGGCACGTAGTCGAAGGGTGACCGATCGTAAGACCGACATCGAGATCTGAACTCCAGGCGCGACTGCCATTCCAAAGAGACTTCTCGAGAGCTTGCAAAGTTCAGGTAATGCTGTGAGAGGAGATCTAGGATCAGCGTCGCACTCCAAGAACACCATCGTTGTCAGATCACTCACGAGCGCGCTGGGCAGCATCTGAAATCACATTCTCCATTTGCGCGACCCATCGTCTCTTCCCTTGCGATTTATCGGCGTCCCCGCCGTCTTCTCGCTGACAGAGTCTGACCGCCGTCTTCTCAATGACGTCGACGATGCCCGCTAGCTCGTCATTGTCCTCTCGAATCGTTCGTACCTGTATAGCAAGCCAGGGTAGTAGACCTTCGCGGTCCACGAGATGACAGGCTGCGACTGGGATGTCGACAAAGCTTGCAATCGCCTGGACAATGAGACAAAAGACTCTTTAGATGGACAACCGACGACGTCAGCGCATTCCAGACTCACCTGGAGTATCAACTTCCTCAACCCAGGGTCATTCGTTGACTCGTACAGTGTAGCCAACAGTGCGAATGTATGTCTCCTTCTGAGGATATGCCAGTCCTGTTTCGACAACGAGTCATCAGCGTCGCACACATCCGCCGTCCACCCTTCCTACAGAGCTCACATCCCTTCCCCTCGCCGACTCCCTCAAAAACCTGACCATCCACCTTCTTTCCTTCTTCCCACCTTGCCCAGCGGCATAAAGCATCCCATAGAGCATCGGCACATCCTTCCCATCTAGCGTAGGCCGCTGGAGGAGGAATCGGCTCGTCAGAGGGTAGAGGAAGGAAGATGGATCGGCAATGGATCGTAGGGTGTGTGCGAAGAACAGCGTGGTGATGCTGGGTAATCGCGGTGACGCGGGTGTAGTTGCAGCGGGAATAGAGTGGCGGAGGACACGAAGGGCACGCATGACAGCAGGTCGTTCTTGGAACGGAGTAACCTATTCACATCAAGAAGACGTCAGATCAGATGGCCGTGTTTCACGATGCCCTTGCACACACCTCAATGGCCGCCATAGCCTTGGCCAGAGTGTACCCCGCAGTATCCCTCACTTCGTCTCTCCTTGATGACAGTGCACAAATTGCCAGGCCCAGCACATTGCTTCGCAGGACCTCCACCCAGTCCAAACCTGTCAGACCGCCTTCGGCCATCACCATCGCTGTCAAACTCAGAACGAAGACAACGTCGTACAACGTTCCATCGCCAGCTTCGATTTTGTCGGTCGATCCTGATCGTCGGACGTCAAAGCGCGTGCAGGTGGCAAACACCTGTGATGAGTCCAACGAAGTGAGGACGTCAAGACTCCTGCGTGTGGTAGGATCGATGGTGACGTGACGCGGAGTCCAGCTGAGGAATATTGAAGCGACCGAGAGCTTGCGGTACGTTTCGAAAAGCTTGAGAACAGCGAAGAGCGCGAGGTCGGCAGCACTATCTGTTCCACCATACAATGCCATCAGAGGCTCGACAAAATTAGGCTGACAGGCAACGTATGGCGATGCGATGCTGAGTGCTTTGATGCACGCCGCCAGCGACGTCCTCAGAGAATCGTTGATAGGTAAAGTAGCAGACCTAGCAACGACAGGACTAGCCATGATGGTCTGCAGACTTTGACGGATAGTAGTGGCCTGAAACCGAGATATCAGCGCTTGTGTTGCCATGCGTCAACACGGACAAACTCACCTTGAGCTCCGTGCGACCGGCTAACACGGTCGCCAGATCCAGCGCTGGAATACTCGACAGTCGGTCCTGCATCACGGCCAGCATGACCGATTCTGCGACAAATGCGTTGACAGAAGCCTGAGGCAGATCATTGACAAGGTCGGCTGCGGACAGTCTCACGTCAGTACGGTGTCTTTTCCATTTGATGAGTGAACTCACTCGTGGCTTTCAGAGTGGCCTTGAAGTCTTCTGTGAGCTCGGTCACATCCGAGAGAATGCTGACCTCCCATCGTAGTGCCGCTTCGGTGATCGAGCCTGCCACAATCGCAAACGCTTGGCTGTCCAATTTTTGCAGGCGCTGTACCAATGCCAAAATAGGTCCATAGCTTGGACCACTTACGGCAGCGGAGGCCTCAGAAAGCGCGGCAGCGAGTTCGGACCTTCCTGCTTCTGAAGAGTCCGCGACAGCGCAAACGAGATCGTGACATCCTTTGCCACCAGGCTGCATAGCGGCAGTGGCCAATGAACTAGCAAACGACACATCGAAGCTACCAGCAATGTCCAACACTTGAATCACCGGCGAGAATGAAATGACGTTTTCAGGCGTCCAATTCGAGCGCTTGCGAAGAGCGACCAATGTAGCGCTCGCCACCGCCTGAGATACACGAGATCCGGCCGCCAAGAGGCGGACACCTTGAGGATCCGCCTCCGCGACGAGGTCGTTGATATCCTGTTCGTTGAAGAGCGTTCCTTCCTGCAACGGCGAAGATGACTTCCAGGAACACTCAACTTGCTCGAAGCTATCTATGCCAGCAATCTTTCCTGACATGCCTACTGGAAGCCACTTCTGGAGGACGTCGCTGGCAGCGTCATAGAGCTTCAATCTCAGAATGATCGGCGATAACTCTCTGATCACAGCACGCTGGGTCACCCGTCGAAGCAACGCTTTGGAGATGTTTACCTGCTTTGGAGATGCGGTCATCATCTCCTTCGACAAACGCCTCAGAGCCTGTGCTGCAATGTCTTCTTCCAAGAAGGCCGTCCAGGGCTCGCATAGAGTGAGTATCTGCGAGAAGTGGTAAAAAGTCAGTCAATACGAAACTCGGTCATTGGTCTGCATACTGACCTCCATGGCCCCCGCTGACGTATCGTCAACCCTCTCGCCAATCTTGTGAATGAAATCCTGGGCCAACGCGCGGTCCACCCCATCAGATGGATCCAGATGCGCAATGATTTTGTTGAGAGCTACCGGGGGGATTCGAGTGAGTACGATGCCCACGGCGGCTAGCTTTCTTCACACGCAATCACATACCCGAAAGGTCTCCCAGAGATTCCCAATCTGCGGCCAAAGCAACAATCGCAACATTCCCGAACACGACATTCTTGGTCAACCTCAGAGACGTTGCGTCTGCCGAAGCCCTGTCCAGGCATTCGCACAACAGTGTAGTAGCGAAGTTGGAGCTCGCCAACGAGCTCGAAGGAAGACGACGAAGAATGGCTTTTGCACATCCAGGAACTTCTGAAGACGGAGCGATGGCTAGGCGCCTGGAGAGCCATCCCTGAACAGTGGAATCGGGCTCCACCCCGACAAGGGTCAATAACCACTCGAAAGACATGGACGCAATAATGCTGTGTGATATGAAAAAGATGAGCCAGCTGACACATCATAAAGCCAAGGCGTTATCGACAAACGGACCTTCTCATGTTCTCAACGCCCAACAATACTGTTTGACGAGCCTGTTGAGGCTCAGCGTCCAGAAGTTGCTGCCGAGTTCGCAGTTCTGGGGGGAGAATGTCAATCAGTGAGGACTAACTCTCTCCCATTTACAATACGTACCTTCCATTGGCCTCGTTGCTTTTGGGCCTGTGACACCCTCCCCAGTTACGCTGTCCAGCTGAACCTTGGCCAACTCCGCTGCATGCGCTAGTTCCGGCTGCTGGACCCCCCGTGCTTTTTGCGCCACTTCGACACATTCCACTAATTTGGCAACCAGTGTCCTCAAATAAGACGTCATCGTATCCTTTCTCGTCAGACCTAAAACAACCTGCCTAATAAACCTGAGGATGACTAGAGAGGCTTCCGCGGAGATGAGATGCCCGGCCATCTTCGCTTGAAGCTGCTCCAGGACGGCGAACAGGAGAGGCGAAGGAAAAGAGGCTGCGGTTAATATGGCGTTGCCGGTATCGTCCAGACGGATGACATCCTCCATGTATCGATGTGGGGTCTTCATGCAACGTCTCACACAGTCGTCCAAGAAGGATAGAAGATGTAGTCGCTCCGCGATGTCTGCTGGCGAGGGAGTCGAGACCACCCAAGGCAGTGATGCAAGCCAGACGTCAAGCTCAGCGGGGTCGTGCTCGAACAATATCGAATGGGATAGCAGCTGCCTCAACAATGCATCCGTAGCATTTCGGGTGGCCTGGTGAGGTGTTTCGAGGTAAAGCTGTAGGAGATGGTAGAGATAGGTGTATTGAGAACCACCTGCAAGACAAGGTACCCGCGTCAGAGGCTACTTTCCGAAGTACTGGTCTTTCGTGTCACCCACCAGCTTTACCCGCCCATGCCCAGGTTGAAACATCTTTGAGGAGCTGAATGACGTGAATCTGACTGAGGCCGTCGAATCCTCGTACGTCCCCTCTCGATTGCCCGAACCCTCCGCCCATTCCGATACTTCCGACACTTCCAACAGTCCCAACACTCGCAATACTACCTACATTGGAGGCAACACTTCCCTCCCGCATTACCTTGCGTGCCTCTGCTTCCATCTTCGACGAAGCAGACGAGACGAGGAGCTTTCCGACATCGAAGCGAACCTCCATGGCGAGGGCAGGTAGAGCGTGATGGTAAAGCCCAAACAATCGGAGAGCCACCTCCGTCAATAGCTCCGCTCTTGCCTTCGCATCGACGTCCCCCTCCTCAACTGAAGCTTGCAAAGCTTGTGAAGCCGCAGATTTCTGAGCAAAGGCGATAACAACGGCAACATCGGGAACTCGCTTCCGTGCTTCCAGGTCAAGATCGTGAACGAGCTGCATCCACGAGTCGTCGACATTGTCGTTCACCGAGATACCCTCTCGTGAGCTAGCTTGTACTGCCAATTGTCGAATCAATTGTCGAACAGCGATGAACTTTTGTAAAGCTCCTGCTAAAGCGAGAGCCGTCAGGTGCTGGACCAAGGGCGATGAATGCTGTAGGCCCCTGGAGAGATGGTTTTTGCCGAGCAACGATGGGAGAACCGCCTCGATGACAGTCTGGCTGGCAGGAGGCTGTGCCTTCACAGCTGCTCCCGAGTAGAACGTAGACTCGTTCGGTACGGGCAGGGAGACAATGCGACCAATGAACGAAATGGTAGATATCCAGCCTGAACTGAGTCGCGGTTCAACGGACAGAGCAGAGTTTGGCCAATAACTAAACATCGGCCATCGATTAGTTGAGGCTCTCATGATATAATTGCAATCTCATTCACTCACCCGGCAACCAACTCTGGACAAGCTCCGAGTATACCCTCTACCAGAGATGCGTATTTTGACTCTTCTGCGACCTTGGGGCCGATGCTTCGCAGAACATTCGCCAGAATCTTGTTGTGAAGCCCGTCATTCGCATGTGTGCCGGCACGCCCACGGTGAGCCTGATCTCTGTTATGATCCACATCGATTTCCTCGGCAGCCTTGCCTTTTCCCTTCCGACGATACCAGCTTTCATCCTGGAAGCAGACACCCGTTCCAGGAGTTGTACACACACGCATCAAGAAATGGTGAGCAAGATCCGCCGGAGTATATCCATCGATCGCCTCTTCTTCATCTTTGCGTATATAAAGCTTCATCAGACTCTCCAGGGCATTTTCATCGATGAGCGCGACGGAGACCTTGCGGTTAAGGGCTGGTGTCGCTTGACCGTTCATGGAGGTCCACACGGCGGAGAGGATACGGATGATAGTCCGTGATGGATCTTCCTTGATATTAGACCAGAACGCTCGAAGGATCGGACGAGAAGTGGCAAGGAATGCCGGGTGCCCCAGCAGCGGAAGGATGATCTCAATTGCAAGATGACGTACATCTACGAAGAAATGCGGTCAACAATTCACTCAGACCATCTCCTCTACTCCACTCACCAGCTTTATCCAACGGATCAACATCTTTTCCAAATCCACCCTTCCTCCTCATCGAGAGCAACTTCGGTAGAGCCTTGACTATCCCACCATCCAATAAGCAGTTCCAGACCTTGGAAGGTGCCTGACCAAGACTCCCCGACCCAGACTCTAGTTTTTCTGAACGGACACATGCTGCTGCTAGCCCTAAAGCGGCCTGAGCATATTCTCGCTTGTTTGACTGGATGAGGCGGTTGAGCTGGAAGAACAGTCGCTCGTCAGCTGGTAACGGAGCGGCAAGCTCCAAACACTCACGTAGGATGGGAATACATCACTTGATCCAATGATTTTCTCCACTATGGTGGCGAGGGTGCTTCGGAAGTAAGGCAGCGGTGTCAAAAGGTCGAGGAATGAGGTGAGAGCTCCAACGGCAGCAACGGCCACATCAAGCTCCTTGCGCTGTCAGTACGGGAGTCGCATCAGTATCAGAACCCCATTGACAGGCTGTCCGCAGCTCTCTCACCTCCGTAGCAGACTTCCAAGCCTTGAAAATCTCATCTAGACCTGGTGACAAGCCGATATAATGCTGAGCTAGAACGACATTGGCATGATTGATAGGAACGGGCAATTTGGAGTGAGGGACTCGAATTTGAGTGCCAAAGGAGACGAGTGCTGAAGAGGAAATCTCTGCGTCAGCTTGATCGTGGTTCGTGCAGCTAGTTTCTCCTTGCATCTTACCATGCTTGCTTCCCGTCTGCAATGCATCCCTAACCTCACGGCCCGTCTTGTAGATAGTCGTAGGAGGTCCACTCGTCGCTTCAGACAAGCCACCTGCAGTGATGGCTGCACCATCAAGTCTCTTCCGTTTGACTCCCATGCTTGGAGGAGTGTGAATATAGGCAATGTAGGAGAAATCATTGCGTTTAGACATTTGCAGTTCAAAGGTTGGACAGAAATCTACTTGATCACGTGATACAATCAATATCATACACGATGCACACACTGAAAATCGGCATGAAACGACTGAGGATCGAAAACGAAGGGCAAAGGGGGACATCGAGTAAATCAAGGTGGGGTCTGAGCAAGTTGCACTGCACGCAGTTGCTGTCGCAACCTTGTGGTCTCGCCCTGCAGGGAGTTGAGCTGAAGGGGTTTCATCAGCGTCATGACGTGAATGATTCGGCGCCTCACGTACCTCATCTAGCAATTGAATCCGTTGAGTTTGTTCCCTGCAAGCCCAAAGATGTCGATGAGATACTAGCTATGTACATCGGAGTAGATCTACTTACCTCGTCCTCATCTCCTCCATGTCCTCCTCACCCGCCTGCAACTTCATTTTCAGCTCCGCAATCTGACTTTCCAGTTTGAGCTGCATCGCCTTCTTCTCCTGCTGAGTGTCCTCAGCCATGGATAATGCATTCTGAGAGAGTTTATCGTTGGCTTCGCTGAGGCGATCGCATATTTCCGCCTGCTTGATAGCATCGGCTTCGAGGAGACGTTTGGCGCTTTCAAGGGAGGCCACTTGTGGTCGCATCTCGCTGACTTGATCACTGTGGGTTCGAGGATGTTTAGCGAGAATTTGGGTCGAGCCTTTGGTCGGGACACTCACGACAGGGTCTTCTCTACCTCGGAGGCGCTTTTCATACGTGCTTGGAGCGTGGCAACTTGCCTGAGGTAAAGATATAGCTCCATCAGTGTTAATTTATGCTAGGACACCAATGTCCGACTGACTGCTGATATGTCTGTAGATGGTGACCGCTGTCCTCCGCCAACCTCTTTGCTTTCGTGGCATTATCCTTCCACAAACTCCTCTCCCCGCTAGCCCTAGCCACACGTTGCGCTAACAGCTGAGCATCGGCGAGCAGCAATTTGACTCGGTCGAGGACTTTTTCCAGACCCTGATGCTGCTCTTCCCTTTCCCTCGATGTAGAATAAAGGGCACGCAAAGCATCAAAATTCATCTCAACCCCTGGCGAAGCGAGCTGATCCACGAAGTTTCCTGTCTGAATGTCGATGGGTCCAACAAGACGCCTAGTCGCGGGATTCGGTAGCGCGTTCCACAGCTTCCCGATCAACAGGTCGTTGTTCGCACGCTCTTCTCGCAAGGATTGAACCTCGATAGTGAGGTCCTGGGATGGACCGGCGGTCCTCGCAACGGCTGAGCGTTCAACAACACTCGTGGCCTTCGCAGCTTCTTGCAAACGTCTGTTCTCAGCTCGGAGGGAGGCCAGTTGATCGGCATGGCGCTGCGGCGCCTGAAACATGTCAGCAAGCGAAGCGAGGGATTCTTATGGCACTATGAGACGCACCAGTAATCTCTGCTCGTATTCGGCGATCTGTCTCGATTTTGCCTCATCCTCCTGGCCTCCCTCCTTGCTCAGCCGCTCGACCTGCGAATGCAACGCATCCCTATCGGCTGCCATCCTCCTCAGCTCATCTTCCATCCCCATTCCGACCTCCCTCATCTCCGATTTGATGACCGCCAGTTCCTCGTCTTTGTGTTTGACATCGGTACGCAACTTCTTAACGACCTCAATGACATCGCTTGGTTGCTGCAGATCGTCACGCTGGAGGGTTTCGCCAAGAGCTCTTCTCGCAGTTTGCCACCGGTCAGCATGCGCTTGTCCCTCCTTTACAAGCTGCTGCAACTCTCTTCTCTCGGAATCCCATTTGTCCTTGTGTCCTCGAGCATCCGATAACTCCTTCTGAACATCATCTGAGCTCCGTTTCATCGCCTCCATCCGTGTCTCCATGGCTCTGATTTTCTCGTCCTTCAATTTCAAGTCTTGCTCCAGGCTCTCCACCTGTGCTGGCAACCTTTCCATTTCCCGTAGCTCAGATCTTAGCTCCACGCTCTCTGCTACCCTTTCCTCAGCGCCTTGGATGGCTCGACTAAGAATCTTGACTTCACGAGCCATGGATCCCGCCCAGTGCTCCATCAGCTGACGCCTGAGTTCGTTCTCTCGATATCGCAGTACAAGCATATCCTGTTGTCAGTCAGTTCCGGCTACGTCAGTTTCATGTGGCATTGCTTTCAGGACCCTCCCTACCTTCTCGGCATCCGCTGCTTTCTTCTCAGCTACGTCCAGGCTCTCCATCGTCTGCTTTGACAATCGCTTGCTTGCACCATTCAGCTTGGCCAAGGTCTTGGCTGCCGTGAGGATCTTCTGCTCTCGTTGGTGGCGAGCCACAGAGGAGTGTAGACGGGAGGTGAGCATCGTGAGCTCCTTCAACGATGGAGAGGTGCGTCAGCGGAAATTTCGTCCCCTATAAACTGTGGTCTCACCTTCTTCCACTCGTCAACCTCATCCCACCTCGCTGTCGGCATATTCTCGCAATCCAGTGCCGCTTGATTCGCCAACAGCGAGGCCATCATTCCAGTCGACTCGTTACTTGTGTGGGTGCTAGACGAAGGTTCAGTATATCGTTCTCGTTCTAGCTCGCGTTGACGGATAGTGTCGGATCGTCCGACATCGGCAGTAGAATATCGACTGTTCGAGCGATTGACAGGTGGGATCCGAAGAGATGAAGATGATGAGGTCAAGGATGAGGAGTACGTTGTTTCGGATGAGGGTCGCTCTTCGTCGAATGCTCTGACGTTTGATTGCCCTCGTGATTTGGGGAGCTCGTTCTTATCATTCATTGCTGGCGAATGACCTAAGGTAGCTTGCGGCGAGCCCGTCGACACGCTAAGTCCATAGGCATCCCCATTCCTTCCCACCGACAGCCCATCCTCCTTTCCAGGTCTCTGCATCCTTCTCAGCCACTCTCTCCTGTCTTCTTCAGGCAGTGGTTGCAGTCCCGGCAGACTCGGTAAACTTCGCTCTTCGCCTGTCTGAGGTGATTTGGTTCGGAAGAACGCAGACTTCGGGATTTGGCGAGTAGGAGAGGTGGGACTGGTGACATTGTCGCGGTCGCGGTAACGAGATGGCGACTCCATGACGAACGGAGAATAGCTCGTCCAAGAGCGGAATATGGCACAGCACTGAGATACGGTGATGAGGTCTTGGATGAAAAGTAATGCTTCTGTGTTGCTTGCAAGCGGCGAATGGTTTCTGAAGGCAGAGTGGTTGTCAACAAACTAGAAAAAGATGGCGCGTCCAACTGTAAACAACCTGATTACAAGACGTAAAGGAAAATACGATACATCCAAGTGCAAAAAACCGATCCAAGCGACTATCTGGATTAAAAGACGTCCTGCTCCTCGGCTAGTATCTCATCACGCTCTCGTCCGGTCCCACCTGTCATTGCCAAGCCCCCAACTGATGGCCTTGGCCTGAAGCTGTCTCTCCTCGCCGGCCGTCTCCCTGCAGCTAATCCCAACTTGCTCGCGCCTTCCCGCTTGTCGACAAGACCATTACTCCAACTCCGGGCTTGAGCCGCTCTGTTCTGCGCCGTGGAGTTACCAAGCACGTCCTGGAGTGAGATGCTGCGGCCGGCTGATGAACCTGCAACAACCACAGGGCGAGGCAATCCGCAGACCGGAGCGGGCGATCGCAATGGTGCTCCGTTTGATGATGTTGAAAGAGAGAGAGAGGTGGAAGACGTCATTGATCCAGCCGTAGTTTTCGCCCGCTTCGTTCCCGCGGTAGCACTCGGAGTCGGAGTCGGTGCGTCCCTCTTGCGAGCCGTCTGTGGTGCTGGAGTTCGCGATCCAGCTCGGCTGGTGGCCGGCGTCTGAGCTCCGATTCGGCCAGGAGTAGCCACCTTGCTTCGCTGTTGAGGCCGTGAGAAATTAGCAGGAAACGTCGCCCAAGTGTCTTGGGATGACCTACCCTTTTGGTCGCCTCCTTCGCTTCGAGTGCCTCTTTGATCTGCTGCAGCGCCCCCTGTCCATTGACAAGGAAGACCTCTCCGGAATCCGTCTCCCAATCTTGTAGAATGATTAGCAGCTCCCTCTCGACCTATCACATAGCATTGTCAGCTATCTCGATCATGCTGTCACCTCTAAGCGAGCTACACACCTTTGGCTTTAATAAATTAACCCGCTTTCTCATCTTCTCCTCTTGCAGCATCGCCGCGCCCCCCTTCTTAAACCTATTCGGGTCATGCATTCGATTCTCCAACTCGGTTTCTTCAGCAGCGAGAGAAAACCATTCTTGGACTTTGGAGATGACGGGTGATTTGAGGTCCCATTCGGCTTGGAGTGCGTTGAGATATGTTTCGTGTTGAGTGAGAATGTCCTCGGAGAGGTCTTCTGCGGTCGTCGTAAACGCCGATCTCAGCGATCTCAACAGCGGAGAGTAGCCTTGTTTCCAACGTACCTTCCCAAAATGCTTGAAATCCTCCCTTTTGTACATCACCATAATACAACGATTCCCACAACCCCTCGATCTCTCTCCTGACTGATTCAATATACTGCATCAGATTCTCGTTCCTTATCCGTGTGACTCTTGACAGCTCAAAGTTGTACTGTTCAGAATGCCCTCTACTTTAGCAGAGCTCTTGGGACTAGTTGATTCGTGACATTACTCACAGCAGCAATAACATCGTCCGACAATCCTCTGTGTTCATTGATGAATGCTTCTCTCTCTTCCTCGGACAGATCCAATCGATTCCAGATCGGTACGAGCGCATCATACATTGCTTGAATCTTTTCTTCCCTCACTGATTTTTCCCGTGTCCACTGCAACCGTAGGTCACCGTCAGGCTCCACTTCAAGCTCCACCTCAAACGACCCTGTCAGGTCTTCTAGACTCTCACCAAAATTTCAACCTCCTTCGCCCAGTCCAACATTCCCTCAACAGGATCAAAATCTACTCCGCCTTTCAATCTCAACTCCTCAGCTTCCATATCTTCCGGTTGATTGATTTCTATGAACTTGCCGAGGATCCCTTCGTGTGCAGTGTTGTCTGTTCCCGGAGGTGGTGTGGGAAGTAGATGGCTTGGGAAGTTGTGGGTTGGAGAAGACAGAGAAGGGAGGGACAGATCAAAGTGGAGCCAAAGAAGAGAGATGAAAAGGGTTCTGAGGGTTTCTATTCGGCGAGTCTTTAGGCAATGAACCGTGTGAGCTCATGAAGTTCTGACGGCAATTGATCTAAGCAGACACTCACCCTCTCTGCCTCGCCATCAGCGATGAGCCTTTCGAGCGCTTGCACTTCATGTTCTCCCACGGCTATCAATACTTCATCTGGTGTTTCTGCTGCTTGAGCAGTCGAATCGGACGGTCTTTGAAGTGGGAATGAGGGACCGAGGATTCTACAGAGGTCATCCAGCCTCATGTGAAGGGCTAGGAGTATGTTCGAATATCAGCTATGATTCTCAATCGGAAATGAACACCGATTGTACCTTCCACCCTCTTCAGACGGCTCAGGTAAGACTAAATCGAACAGAGACCGTGAAAGCATATCATTACCTGACTCATTAAGTGATGACCGTATCATCCCAAGAGAATATCCTCACCTGCTTCAAAACGGCTTTGCTCTCTGTCAGAAATTTAAATTGACTAGGTAGGCTCTGCACATGCAACTTTGATCAGCATCATCTTGATCGTTATCAAAAACACGGATCACTCACATCCTTGGATACCGGCGTCATGGCCAATTCCCTATCCTGCCTGTCCACACATAACGCCTCACAAAGTCTCGCGATCCCTTTCTGCTCAGTCTCCAGCTTCTTCTTCCACCCTTCTACCTCCTTCTGCCTCAATTGCACCACTACATCGACCGCTGTACGGATCGCTTCATCCACCCTGCCGTGATCGCGTTCTAGTTCCGCAGGTGATAAGGCGAGCTGCGCATGGAGCTGGAGGAGACGAGGCAATTGGGAATCGAGATGATGTTGCCAAGATGAAACAGACATGGCGCTACAATATCAGTGTGGCATGGCCTCCGATCAGATGTAGAGTGGTATGAATTTACAGTCGGGTAACCATTGTTGACTGGTTGATTGACATTCTAGGGCGTATTACGTAATCAGAGAGAGCGAACTAAATCCCCCTCACATCCTCATTTTGGCAGCCATCATCGAAGCCAACTCCAGCATCTCTACACTCGGCGCTTCCGTGTCCTTTGGCACTTCCTTCACAATGCTGTCGAACACCACGTCTTCGTCTTCTTCGACGAACGTCTCTAATTTCGCCACTGCCAAGCCATGCCTTTGCTGTAAGAACCGATTGATTTCCGCTTCGCTCACGCTTCTGCCTTCCAGAGATTCCGCCTGAATTGGTATAGGTGGTAATTGCCCGAACATCTGACGACTGACGTGGACCTCTTGCAAATACCCTTCGCCAGCCAAAAGTCGCACTTTCTCTTCCTTTTGCAATATCCCCTCTATCGATCCATACCGCTGAAGATACTTCAACGCTTTGGCAGGTCCAACGCCATATATCCTCTTGATAGCATCGTTCCCGAAGAGGGTCATCAGGTCCAGGAAGGATTTACCATCGAATCCTAATGCTTCTCGGACGTCCGCGCCGTTTACACCGATGAGAGGCTTGTTGCCTACCGTCACGTTTCGTAAAAGTGGTGCTTCATACGCTATCACGTCACTATCCTCCGTCCCCACCCAGTTCACCAGCCCAGCTCTTGCCAAAGCAGATGCCACTCCCTCAGCTTCGTATGGAATTGGAGCCTCAACCACCGGAACTCCCATGGCTTCCAACAGCTCTCTAGTCTCCTGGTGATCCTCAGCAGTTGGCGTGTCGAGACCTCTGTCATGAGTCTTCGCGACATGCAGTGACCGGGACGTCAAGTCATCCAGCGCATTGCGGAGCTCTATCCATTCGCTTTGAGGTAATTCAGATGTCGCGGCCATCTGCATCATTTGCTCGAGAATGACATCCTCTTCAGCCGTCATTGCTGTCTGCCGCGGTGATTCCGTATACTCCTTACTCGGAGGCATAGGGTCATCCTCCACGTACTGTTTTGCCATTCCATCATCTTCTACATCGTCGTCGGATATATATTCGGCTTTTTCAGTCATCTCTTCCAAAGTTGGCGCCGGTTCCGATGTCGAGGGCGGAGTTGCTTTGCGTCGAATAAACGGTCGACTGGATGAACGACACTCGTCCCTCAGGGTGAACCATTCTTGTATCAATTCTCCAACAACATCGTCCGTGCCCAGGTCTTCTTCCTTGCTCGCCCCCGCCTGTTGTCCAGAAATCTGACCTGCTGCAACAGCGCTCTGTTCCTTTTGATTCCAGCTGTCCTCCACCCTCTTGAGACAAGCCCTCTGACCCTCATCCAAGGCTTCACACTTCTTCAAAAGCTCCTGTAACGAATCATGCCTCTTCAATCTTTTCTCCTCGTGCAGTGATCGCGCGAGGTGTAAAGATCGATCGGCAAGCCGACGTCTCGTTTCTTGAGATTTCCAGTCTCGTACGCCGCGCTCGTCATAGACGACGATGGGATGGACGTTGTGCCTTCTAAGACGGGTTATGAGACTATTGGAAGAGCGCTTATCAGTTCTTCGACGGTTTTTGTTGAAAACTTGTTCACATTGTTGCACCTACGCGTGCCACCCAATGATCATCTTCTTGGATTCTAAAGTTTCATCCTCCCAAGTTGAGAAGAAGAACCTATTAGTCAAGAGACTCCCATCCAGAGCAATCTTGGTGTTTTTGAATTCAGGAGACGCCCATCGTTTAGGGTATGATTTGAGGACATGGGGACTACGATGGATAGAGTGAGTCACGCAAGTTCCGTTTGAACCGAGGATGAGCTGACGGTCTCACTATTTTTGCCGGAGGAAAAGGGAGAGACCCTTGATACCCATTCTTGGTGTCTAAGCACGAATCGTTATGCACATGGCGCTGGAAAGAGGTGTGTGTTTGATGATGAGATGATTGAAGTAGTGATCGTCAAGAGACCTTTTGTTCTCACTTTCCTCCACCTCGGGCCATCATCCCCGCTGTTTACTATAGAGTTTCCCGAGAAATATAAAGATTGTCTTTGCATATGACTATGTACATCCCCAACAATCAAGGAGCTACTTTCGGACCCAGGCGAACAATGGATTGGGGCGGAGAGGCGTGGTTGGCGTGATGGGTGAAAGAAAGTGAAGTGTGACGTGATGATGGAAAGGATAGGGAACAAATACAAACAACGAACAGGGAGTGCCAGGAATCGCGAGGGAGGGCATATGTGAACCGCGAGAAGCATCACATTGCCAACTCGGCTTGCAGTTGCCGAAGTTGCTCTTCTTCGTCATCTTCTTCTTGACGTTGTGTGGCCTCTGCTCCATCACGAAGTTTGTCAGTTTCGGACTCCGGATAATAACTGAAACCACACTCACGTTCCCTTCCTTCGGTAAGACCCTGTGCCCTTGTCGGGGAATGAACCGGTGCTCTCTCCGCACCCATCAATCGGTCATTCAACTGCTCTTGCTCCAACTCTTCCAGCTCGTTCTTCAATTCCTCCTGTAATAAGAGAACGTGAGCTCTTGGCCTCTCGTGATGACACAGAATACATCACTCACGTCATCAACGTCGATACCCATATTGACCGGGTTGGAAATAGCATCTGAAATCTCATTGGTAAGATCCATCTGTTCACGAATCGAGTCCATCGTAGCGTCGACCTTGTTGATGTTACTAGTAGATTAGGTACCACCCCCCACTGTCAGTCATATCCACCTTGCGTGACAACCTGTCAGCACCTACAGATTTCCATGAATGCCTTTCAACGCATCGGCCCCCTTCTTCATCGCAACCATGGTCTCGGCGTTCAAGTTGGCGCTCTCGATGGCGTTGACCTAAAATTTATTTTCACGTCAGATCAGCGTCGACCCCAGAGTGAGAAGACCACTTATGGAGTGGGTCGTACCTGCGTCTCTAGTGTAAGTCGAGTACCAGCGATTCGATCGAGCTCGGCCTCGAATGCCTTCTTCTGACGAAGAGCGGCGATTGCGACTGAGATTCAGAAAGGAAGGCATGAAACGTCAGCATTTCATACCAACGGCGTGTGATAAAAGGTCGTGGTCCATGCTGAAAGGTGATGTCAACAGAAGCCGCAGGCATCTGTTTTCCCGCTCACAAACCATCCAAAGTCCCGCATCTCCGCCATCAACGACCCACCGCAACCAAACAAACCCTGATCACTCACGTCTCTTATTTGTGGTAGCGTTAGCCTTTGCTTTCTTCACCTCTTCGTCGATCTTCTTCTGCAAATGCTCCTCTTTCTTATCCAGCATCAACAGTTGTTGTCTGAGGCCGACGATTGCATCCCGTGCGCCTTGACGATTATCTCGCCGGCCGGTGAAGTAGGACATCCAGCCGGACATGGTGAAAGAGAGATGAAGTGGAGTTTGATACGAGGAAAGATGTCGAGAGATGGGATACTTCTAAGATCCCGAGAGCGTGAATGTAAGTGAGGTTCAAGTATATTGCTAGCTGGACTGTAAATGAGATGATGCAAGTCTGAAATAATTGTTGACGAGCGGGTTGACGATGCTGATAGTGGCGTCATGTTCACGTTTCTCACGGTGGTGACGGTAGGTGACTCAGAATGAGCAATCGAATGACTATTGGATCTCATGAAGAAAAAGGTCGTAAAATAGTGTCGTCAACAATAAAGTCTAGCAAAACGTAAATCATATCCTCTTCCCCGCAGTCTTGGGGACTAGACAGGAGGTCTGAGTCTTGGGATTCGTTCTTGCAATCGCTCCTCCAGCCGATCCAGGCCGTGGCAAGATTCTCTCCGGTCCCAGGCTCGTCCTCTGTTGTCGCGTTGGAACCGTCCCTGTACCGTTCGCCGCGCCGATCACACCAGCCAAACTAGTCCTACTCGGCGCTCCCGATCTATGTGTCATCCCGCTTCCAGCTCGTGCCCCGACTCCCGCTCCAACTGTTTCAGATGACCTCAACCTCCCCGCAAACTTGGCCTCAGAATTCGCTATCCCTGTCTCTGACCTCCTCTGCAGACTCGCAAAAGTCGGTGCTGTGAGTCGGCCGCTTGTCGACCCCGTTGATGCGCGAGATGCTCTTTCTCCTCCTCCGTGGCGAATAGGGAGTGGTAAGGGTCGTAATGAGTCATGTACTCCAAAGGCGAACGACATTCGGGAGAAGTTGTCGGATGCATCGGACTCGTTGTCCGAATCAGATGGATTAGGGTCGATGGGTGATATGGGGTTCGGATTATCGCCACTCCGAATGCGGCTTATCCTGTGAGAGAACGGAGCAAGTCAGTTGGTGGATTTAGATAATTTGAGGGCAAACCGGCGCTCACTCAGACATGTTGAGACTGTGACAATATCTGATGAGCTTCCACTGAATCACCAGAAATCATCCGGTAAACCAAAACTCACAGGCCATACCGGAAAGCCGCTGTCTCGCTCGCAAACCATTGTTCCACCTTGATGAACTGAGGTCCCGAGTATCAAGTGGTGATCAGCTCAATCGACCTCCGGCGAAATATGTCATCCTCACCTTGTATAAGTTCCTGGGCTGTATCTGCGTACTCCTCCTTCCGACTGTCGAAGCTTTCTTTCCATTCGCTTGAGCATCCACGGCTGACTTGCGCGAACCAAGTGGCAGAACCGTGGACCCGACTTTCTGACAGAGCAGTGAAACGTCCGTGAACGCACTAAGCGTCGACCATGAACGAGAATTCAGCGAATGAATGAACATCAACCTAAGACGCAGGGAAAACTCACACGACCCAGAGGTCCGGAGCAGCCGTCGACCCATTTCCCTTCAAAATATCGCTCAACCGCTTCAATGACTTCTTGTTCTTGACTGAGGCATGTCGTCGAGCAAGATCTTCTGCCGCTGAACGTTCATCGTCCAGTGGGTGTTCTTCTACGAGCAGTCGGGTAGCTTTCGGGGCCATGAGACCCTGCAAAAAAGCGGCAGTCAGACATGTGGAAGTTGTCACAATGATGGAAGACTTTCCCACCTTCTCATTTTCCAAGCCTTCGATGCGTGCGAGTGCATCTCTCGTCTTGTCCCGCACCTCCTTCGCAGTTTTTTCATCTTCAATACTTCGGACGATCTCTTCAACCTCTTCTACCATAAGGATGGTAGCTTCGTACTCTTTTGTAGACGGGTCAGTGTTCTGAGAGGATTGACGCATCAGCTCGCTTATAGAGTAGAACGCGGTAAACAGGCTCACAAAGAGGAGATTCTGGAATAAAAGCGGATATTTGACGAGCCGTTGGAACGGTTTACTGAGCGATATAATGAGCCCACTTTCTCCTCGATCGGATGCGATATCCTCCAGAATCTAAGACCGCGAAGGACGATGAGAGACGTTTTCTTCCCCAAGACGAACACAAAATCGGACCAACCTGTAAAGCCTGCCCTAAATGGGCTTTCTCTCGCATTCCTGAATTCCTGTCGGCGGAAGATAGACCCTTGACAAGTCCAACAGCAGCATGGCTGTCCTCAATCTGCTGAAGAGCCTTCTCAAGATGCAGGATGTAGGTGTCATACTCGCGCAAAATAGCAGACTAGGAAAGTGAAGAGGATTAGTCAGCGCACACCATTCGTCAAGACTCTTACTCACATGACTAATGAAGACGTCTGCTAGACTTCGTACCAAAGGGTACTGCGTATCATACCGTCTTTTCAGCGCTGTACTCAGAGCCACATGTCCCTGCATAATGCCATTCCCAAGCACTTCCAGAACTTTCTTCAGTTCCTCTGGTACAACAAGCCGTGTTGGTCTCACAAGTTCCGACCTGGAGCCAAATCTCTTCCTGAGCTTGTGTGAGCCTGAAGTCGCCGACTTCGCAGATAATGGCGGAGAAGCTACTCCAGACGTCGTATCGGACAGTACTGAGACACCATGTAGATCATGGCGCAGGTTCTGGCTTCCCATTCTTTGCGATGGACGGAGAGACATCCTTGCCTGGGTCAGAGATACCGATTGCGGTAAAGTACTCGTCTCTGGCGCGGTCGACCTCGGAGGAGGAGGCAGTGAGTGGTGTCCTCTTGCATAGCGTGATGCTAGGTCTTGGGTCGATGGGCGACCGTTGGTTAAGTATGCATAATGTCCCTGTAACCTCGATTTGTGTTCATCGCTCAGCAGCATGGGTCGGTGACTCGCCCTAGAGCCAGTCGATTGCTCTCTGGTGGTGTCCGTAGACGCTCCTCGGTCAGGTATGTTATCGGACGGTGTATCAGGCCGGGGTGATGCGAAACGGGATGCGATTGGAAGGTAGGAGAAGTTGTCGCCTACGGCCGAAAGGGGAGAGCTGGTCAAGCGTTCACTGGCGGGAGTGACTCCATGGCATCTAGCGTCGTATGTCGACGCTGGACCGTTTTCTAGATGCGTTGAAAGGGTTGGAGATGATATTGCTGGTATGACGGGTGTGCTAGAGTCGCGGGGTGGAATGAGGGCATCGATAAAGGTTTCTTTGAGCTTCATTAGCTCCGCTACATATCTGTCGATGCGTGACCCAAGTCAGTGAATTATTTCCGCCTACCATTCATTCATCTACCCACCTCTCTTCACTACTGACGATCTCCCACAACACTTCCTGTCTCGTCCTCTCCCTCGGCGATAAATTATCTATCAAATCACTCTCCGCCATCTCACTCCAGCTGGCTTGTACGGGACAGAACGCTCCCGCTCGAACGCTAGACTCCGATGTCTCGACAGTGTTGGAGCTATCGATAGACTCGCCACGCTTGCGGCCTATGGTCGTGTCTTGCGGTCGCGAGGATGAGGATGCGGGGCCTGGACGATGAAGGTCTAGTTTACGAGAGGTATCGATGTTGTGAGGGAGGGAGGGTTTTCTGGCTGGAGGTCGCTGATTCGTCACCGAACCAGCTCCGTATACCGATGATGGTCTTCTCACACTGTTCCGCGTCTTGGTTGAATCCACCGAGACCTGTGGGGTATGTGTCGGGGTCCGGCGTCCAATCGCCATACGCCTGACCGTATCCTTGGCTGGAACTTCTGGAGGTACATCAGTCGAGATGTCCGGGATGGCATCCAGCGCTGTCGCGGTGCCTGGAGTTGGAACCGGAGAGACAAAAGCGACCCTCCGAACCACCTGCTCGGGAGTCAATCCATATGCATCCCCAATCCCCTCTCCTGCTCCATTCCATAAGGGGGAAGACTCCCCTTCCGATGCTCTGATAGGCGATCTCGAGCTCGGTGTACCTCCAGTACTCCTGACTGCCGCTGCCATTTTCTCTCTGTCTAGCATCAACCCTTTCCTTTTCTCTGCCCTTGGAGTCTGAGCTGTTACAGTCGCTGGCTGAGTCGAATGTCGAAGACGTTCCTTACGCGTAGCGACGGATTCCCCAGCAGCCTTCTCCCTCTCGACTTGAGGTTTGAGGAATGCTCCTCCATCCATCGAAGCTGGTCGCGCTTTCCCATCCTTGATATTTTCTTTGTCTTTCTGAGTAGGCCGCAGCCGATGTAGAAAGGACTTCATAGCTGTGCTCTTACTTACGCTGTGAGAGGGAGAGAGAGCCTTAGTGGCTGCCGATGTTATGAACTATCCGTTGACATCGTCATGCCACTGCTGAGTGATAAGTTGAATGGTAGAATGATTGATGAATTGATCAGTTGAATAGTTGAAGGTGCTCGCCGGACAGGTTGTGACGACCCGTTACAAAACCCGCGAAGTCAATGTTCAATCAATAACAATCACGCGACTAGGGCACCAAATCCTTGACAGGAATGTGTGAAGACATCGGTCGTCTGAGTGGTATGGAAAGGTGTCCCTATATCCGCACACATACTAATTCCTGCTCTCTCATGCCACATCGGAATGACCCCCCTTCCTCACAATAGGCTATGTCTATCCCGAAAGTCTACGACAAACTAGCACCTGCAAACTTTTCAACCTTGCAAACACCATCTTTAGTCCTGATCTTGTGAACAGACTTGGTGGCTGGATCTATCCATGCAGCCTCGAGCGTGTCTAGTGTGATGAATCCGGGTTGGATGGTCTCAAAGACCTTTTTCTTTGGGTTGAGGAGAGCCTCAGGTGTAGCGTCTAAAGATGAGAAAAGGTCGGTCAGTCACAATGAGGTCAACTCATCACAGCCGCTGGAACTCACTCTCGAACTTCTCGCCCTCGAAGTATATCCGCTCTCCGGGTTGACTACCAGGTGGTGGACGGACGAACTCGATGCCTGCATCCTTGCCTTCGGCAGAAGTGGCCTGAAGGAATGTGTGCACAAATTCAGTCTCGATTTCGGATCGCGTGCGGCCGAGACAAAAGTGAATAGACTTACGCAAAGCAACATTGCAAATGACTTGACTCCACGCATGTTCGCCGGCTTGAGGTTGCACTACACGACCGGAGATTCAGACTTTTACTCAGTGGCTTACTGAAACTCAAGATAACTCACCACAACGATGACGGTCTGATCCTTGATCTGGTCCTCTGACATGTAAGCGACCAACCCAGAGCACACTATACGAGGTCCAGTCTCCTCTCCAATATCGATTTTCTGCACAGGAAAGCACCCAACTGTCTTCAGTGGCCTTCCTTTCCCTGCGCCGGTTTATCAAACTGCCAACTCACCTCAATATAGAGCGACTCAGCATCCGGGTGCTTTGAGACTAGAAGATGACCTCCACACGCTGTCAGCATTCTTCCTCCCTTTGATACGACCACCTTCACTGGGACTTACCCTCCAGTACCTTTCCTACCCTTAGGTCAATCATGCTTGGCATGGGCTCAGTCGGGGTCGCAGCAGCAGCGGCAGGTTTCTCCTTCTTCTCCTTCTTTTTTGCATCCTTCTTTGGCTCTCCACCAGCTACAGCGGCAGGAGCAACCTCCTCCGATTTCTTCTCCTCTCCTTTACCCTTCTTTGCCTCCTTCTCCTTTGGCGAGGCGGTAGCCTCACCCTCAGTTACCGCCTTCTTTGGCTTCTTCTCCTTGACTTCGACTTTACGTTCTAGTGGTGGCATGTTGGTAAGGTCAAACTCTTTGAGGACGTATGGTGATGTTTTAAGGAGAGCTCGAGCATCGGTGACAGGTCGAAGATGTTGGATGTGATCGAAGTAACGGGTGACCGATGGGATGGAGTAATAGGCTGGAGCGTCCATTTTAGACTGCGTGCGAGGTTCGAGTTAGATGTCATTGATCAGGATCAAGTAGGAAGCCACATATCACTCACCACCTCCGGGTGAAGCTCGCAATACAAGCTGATATCCGCTGTGCTTGGTTCGGATGAGAGCAAGTAAGTCAACGGAGTGAGCTTGACATCTAGAGACTGTAAAATCGGCCGAAAGGCATAGAAGCCTCTCCGTCAGTTTCAAAAGCCTCACACACCAATAGCTATCTGTTCAAACACACCTTCAAGTCCTTGACCAACTCCCCAACTTCCTCTCGCGCCTTCAAGATCTTGCTCTTCTCCAACTCGTTCGACCCTTGTAACACCGGTTGAATCGCTGCGACCTTGGCAACGAACTCTGCGCTTGAAGAAGCCATTCTAATTGATCGTGATTGTATGAATGTACGTGATAGATGTGGTGCGATAGCTCTAAGATGGGTAAAGAGCATGCGAGGGTCGATCGAATGGTATGTCGAGGTTGCAAGTCAAGTGAGGTTGAACATGGAACTTTGGTCGTCTAATCAATAAAATCTAGACCGCGCGACTCTCATGACGTGTCATCAACAGGACACATAGTCGCCACTCTCTACACTCGTCTCTGCCAGCCTCTCTCCCTCCAACCGGGTTCCTCCATTACTTCTATCATCATCACCTCGGTCAAATCCATCAGGTAGACAGGAACGGTAAGTTGGAATGCCGGATTAACAGCTACAAGGACCGACGGAGGTGTTGCACTGGCAGCTAGATCAACAGAATAGTTAGCTGAAATGAACAGCAAAAGAATTAAGACGCTCAATGGAGAGGGCCGAGATTCGGGGAAAGATATAGAGGTCGACCAAGGTCAAGGAATCACATATAAACTTCACCACTCACTTGCTGCATTGGCAAGTACCAGAGCAGGAGCAAGGAGCGAGCTCGTTCTACGAGAGAAACAAGTCATACGCACATCAGCTTTCCGAATCGTATTTAGATATCGAAGATGAAGATGCAGGACCAACGACGATTTCATCAGATGAGAACATTGTTATGGATTGGTATTGGAGGGATGGTGACTGATTGTTGGTATTGGGTTGGAGTGTTGTTTGAATGACGAGGTCTAGGTGGAAAAGACGCAAAACAGCAGCGCTCTTCATAGCATACCTTCCCGTCCCCCTTCAACATGCCCTACCTCGTGTTTGCTGGGCAGCGCCAAGCAACCGTCATGTTCAACTTTTTCTCTTCCACTGCAACGACAATCTGTTGCGGTGCCTGAAGCTCATCCACAGACCGGGGAGTTACTGTACGGTGGCGACCATATCACGTGACTTCCCCAGCCCCTCCCCCCCCCCCGGTTACTCCAGGGAGCTCCGGCTAATAGCGCGCAGTGGAGATCGAAGGAGTTGCATATTAAGAGGTGGGGAGGGAGGACTCATTGTGACATCGATCTAACACAATCATCACAACCCACTTCTTCATATACCCAATCGTGGTCCATCTCCTCGCGATAGCATACGACGTGGCCGTAACCTCATCACCCAATTCCCATTCAAAATTCCATCCTCACTCACCATCTAATCCTTCCCTTTCAACATGTCTACTCCACCTTCGCTTCAACTCACCAGCGCTCCATCTTGGGTTCAACGACTCCAACCCGCCTCTCCTCAAGGTCCCGAACTCCTCGCTACTGAGCGCTCCCAATCCAATGTATCAGTCGAATCCCTCTCCACCTTCCTCTTTACCTCAGCCGTCCTTTCCAAACGTCGTGATCTCATAAAGATCCTAAAACGTGAACCGGTGTTTGACAAGACTAAGAATTACTATGAAGGTAGAGTCGAGAAATTTAAGATGGCATTGGCCAGAGCGAAGAGGTTGAGACAGCTTCAGGTGGAACATCATTGGGATCAGGAGACGAATCAAGTCGCGGCGAATTATTTGGGTGAACCGAATCCTTATGGTTTGCATAACAGGTGGGTGTGGGGGAATATAAATCATACGAGTAGTATACGCAATGCTGACAAAATGTTTCCTATTACCTCCACTACAGCATGTACCTCGTGAGTCGCCTCAACGAACCTACTTCGTCGACTATCAGTTACTCACCCCTCTCACTTCTTCTCAGACCACTCTCCGAGATCAAGGTACTCCCGAACAACACAAGCTGTTCCTCGAACCTGCTGAGAACTACCATCATATCGGATGTTATGCTCAGACTGAATTGGGTACGCGTGCTTTCTTCTCATGATAAAAGATCAACACCCTCACCTTTCATCCATCTCTTTCCAGGCCACGGATCCAATGTGCGATCCCTCGAAACCACCGCTACCTGGAACGCTGAACGCAAGGTCTTCGTAATGCATTCCCCAACGTTGACCGCCTCCAAATGGTGGATCGGTTCTCTGGGTCGTACGGCCAATCACGCCTCGGTGATGGCTCAGCTCATCGTTGGTGGCAAAAATTACGGCCCTCATCCGTTCGTGGTCCCTATAAGGGATATGAAGACTCACGAACCCTTGGAAGGGAGGTATATTGGTGATATCGGACCAAAAGTTGGGTATAATACCATGGATAATGGTTTCCTCCTCCTCAACAATGTTGAGATCCCACACGTCAACATGCTAGCGAAGCATTCTCGAGTAGATCCCGAGACTAATCAATACGTCAAACCATCGTCTCCCAACCTCGTTTACGGGACGATGACTTGGGTACGATCTACTATCGTGCTTGAAGCTGGATCAGTCCTCGCTCGGGGTGTCACAATCGCTATCAGGTACACTGCAATTCGTCGACAATTCCAAGACAGAGATACGCCACCTCATCTGATTGGAAAGGGAGAGAACCAAGTGTTGGATTACACCATGGTTCAATACCGACTTCTTCCGCTGCTCGCATCAACTTTCGCTCTCCACTTCACCGGAAAAGGAATGATGCAAATGTACAAACAGCGACAAGCGTCTTTAGCAAATGAAGGCAAAGATACAGACCTCGGATCTTCCAAACGCGGTGCAGGACCTGAAGAGGTTACGGCGGGCTCTGATATGGTGGCCGATTTACACGCAACCAGTTGTGGTTTGAAGGCTTTGGGTTCCACTATCGCGGGTGAAGGTTTGGAAGTTTGTAGGAGGGCTTGTGGTGGACATGGTTACAGCAGGTGAGCGGGGTTGGAAAGGATTTCCTGAGGTTGACCAAAGCGGTTGCTAACAACTTCGCCTTCCACTTCTCAGCTTCTCCGGTATCGGAAGCTTCCATGCCGATTACCTCCCAACTCTCACTTGGGAGGGTGACAACTACATGTTGACCCAGCAGGTCGCTCGTTATGTGAGTCTTTGCCGCCTGTTTCTCGGTTGCGAATCCGGCTGATCGCCTTCACCTCATCAGCTCCTCAAAACGGCTCGCTCTGTTCTCAAAGGCAACCCTACGAAGAACGACACCGAGCGCAACCTCGCCTTCTACTTGTCCAACAAGGACTCGCCGCCATCTTTCGACATCCTCAACAACGATAAGGATGTAGTCGCCGCTTTCGCCTGGCGCGCATCGTATCTCACCTTCGAAGCTCTCCGTCAGCGCGATCAGGAGAAGGCATCTTGGAACTCCCTTCTCGTTGACTTCTGGCGTTTGAGTACCGCTCATTCTCAGTCACTCGTTGTCAAGTACTTCTACGACGCTCTGCAGAGCGACACCGCTCGCCAGTCTCTCGATTCCAGTACCGCCTCGGTCATGCGTGCACTTTTCCAGCTTTTCTCACTCTACACCCTCGAGAACGCCGGTCAAGAGTTCTTCGCGTCTCGTGCGGTCAACGGCCGTCAACTCCTTCAAATCAAGAACAAGGCGGTGCTTTCACTCATGGAGCAGATTCGACCCCATGCCGTTCGCCTGGTCGATGCTTGGCAAATCGATGACTGGGTCTTGGACAGCAGTCTCGGTCGATCAGACGGCAACGTTTATCCTGATCTGTTTTACAGAGCTTCCCAGCTCAACCCGCTCAACGGACTTACTGTCGACCCCTACCCAACCAGCAACGTGATGATCCGCAGGGATGAAACTGCCAAGTACAGCAGTGCTACTCAGCTGCAAGGGAGGAATAGCAAGCTTTGATTAGGAAAGTTTTGGTTGTTTAGTAAAATTTTAGGATGACGGCTCTATCGGTAGCGGCGATTGACTCTTGACATCATGTCGTTTGTAACAATGGGAATACAATTTGATTGCTAGCATCACTGTGCCGCTTCAGTGTGTTCGATTAGGCTTCCGTACACTATACGAATCGGCAAGATATATGAAACGCCTTAACCAATAGTGGTCAAGCAAGTTCTCACGCCAGGCGATCCTTGAGTAGCCAAAGGAACTCCTTGACTACGTAGGGATCTTTGGTAGGAGTGCCTTTGTGAAATTACTACCTTCACGCGTCACGAAGATTGAACCGCTATTGAAGAGTTACGTTTGTGCAAGAGGTGACGCCACGAGCTACTGCGAAGTGTGAGGAGAAGGCTATCGTGGTGTTGTTTGCGAGATTATAATGCGAAGTACAAGTTTTACTATGGATACATCGTCTTGTGGAGAATTGTATGAATGATCCTAAATTGATCCGCCCACTGACGCCATGGTGAAAGGACTTGCAACCGGTCCATCTAAGATGCTAAGCTCGCCGTCGGTAAAGAGTTGCAATTTAGGTATGACCCAAACCCGAATAGGGATGAGGGCGGTGATAACGACGGGGAAGCCTGCAACGGATTTTCTCAATTAGGGCCAAACCTTCGGCCTCGCAATCCTACCCACCTATAGCTGCAATGGTTTGCGTGATGGCAAACGTCGCTCCAAAACCAATGAGCTCTATGATCAGCCAGTAAAGAATCCTGCTCTTCCTGACTCGGTGCAGAGGATCCGTCGGCGATGTGAGATGCCGATCTCTGATGAGGAAGAGGAATAAAGCGGTGACACCGGAGCCGGCGAGCGCATCCGATCCCATGTACCAGAAGAGACCTGCGAGAACGCCTTTCGGGATACGAGAGAGGACGGTTTGAAAAGGACCGGTCATCAGAACAAGGCCTGAAAAGCGTCCGTTGGTCTTTGGTCAACGCTTTATTTCCTTTACGCGGAGTCTACTTCACTCACATAACGACCCCTGAACCAAATTCGACACTCGCTGCTCCACAACACCGACTGGCCTCTCCTTATTCTGCGAAACTACGTTCTTCTTCTCCCCATCCACGACCGAAGAGATCTCGTGCATCTCCTCTTCGGCGTCATGCTTGCGATCCACTCCCATGATCACGAGACTGGCTGTGTGCATTGGAGCTTGTGGGATGAGACCTGGAAGCCCCATATCGCGCATCAGAGGAATGCAATATGTTAATTCAACGCTGGAGCACTCACCGTTTGGCGCTGGAATGCCCAGTAGACCAGCTATAAAGGTCGTCACCCCTAATAAGAAGAAATCCCAATGGAATCCGGGTGGTTTCTTCAAAGGGAACTCGGAGCCTTGGGCGATGAGGGACTGGTCAAAAATAACGGTGGCAGAGTCAGTCAGTCCATGAGGCGGAGAACTCGACTTGTTCTTGGGATCTGGCGCACTTACCGACACATTCGCGTCGAAGTAGAAGAGGATAAACAGTACGAGTCCGAATGGCAACGCAATCCCTACGTATTTCCCCTCCAGCTGCCAGAACCTAACCAACCATTCCCTGCCGTTGGCCGGTTGAAACGCTGCACCAGTCGGCAATCTCATCTCATCCTGCATGACGTATTTGTCGAATCTACCCCAGTAAGCAAGACCCGAGACAGCGATGACGGTGAGAGGCATTCCGTAGTCTGCGAAAAAGCGACGAATATGTCGATGCATGAGAGAGGAGCGGTAAATTGAGTTGCAGAGGTGAGGGATGACGAGGGTTATGAGCGCGAGGCTGAATGTTGAGAGGTTAGAGTGATGGAATGGGACTGAAAGTGTGGTCGAGGCAAGGACGTACATTATAGTGAGGAAAATGGAAGGATCATTGGTTTCTTGAAATTGTCGTGTGATGACCTGGACTCCGTACTGTGTTTGGTGTAATACATCATGAGCTCATCCAACTAAACTCTAGAGATTCGTTACTTCCCGCGCACCTGAATATAAATCCAAGCGACATAGAAACCAAACGTATCGCAGGAAAATCTAGTCACATACTTCAACAACAAACAAGCTAACGACGACTCCATCAGCGACTCCATCTTCCCCTCATCCCAAAGCTCTTCTTTCCATCCTCTCACCATTCGTTACCGCCGCAATCCAATGAAACACCGCCGCCCACAAATACGTCCAACCTATAAAATGCAAATAATTCGGCCCATTCTCAAGACCTTGGAAGATATCGTAAATGGTCTTGTTGAATACAGTTATTGGACCTGTCACACCGGAGATTAGGAGAGGTTGACCGCCGAGAACGGAGAAGACGAATGCTGCCATGAACTTGGGGAGGAGAGGGGTGGTGGTGAGGGTGAAGATGAGCAGATCTGGGTGGCGTTTGGGAAGGAAAGAGAGGGAGATCGATCGACTCACAGTGGCTAGCAGTACTTCTTGTACACCATATTGCCCAGTTGTTTCCTGAGAAGTGAAGTGTCATCGCGGAGTGTCAACAATTTCGTACCATGCATAAAAGGTTCGAGAGGTCCACGCTCACTATAAGATCTAGGGAGAATGCAAGACCTGGTAATATCTAAATGATTCGGAACCGATCATCAATTGAGATACAAACCCTGATCATCAGTCTCTCCCTCTTCGCAACCCGACATGCCACGAATCACCTCACATTTGCAAAGAAAATAATCTATCCCAAACATAATTGTACTCTATCAGTACACTCGCCCCAAAAGGCCCCCCATTCCAAAAACAACTCACCCAAGTAGCAGGAACGACTCTATAATTCCAAGCATCCCTCCAATCACTCCAATAGAACGGGAATCTCGCCTTGAGGTCATTATACATCCCACTTCCTAACCAAGACCACCTTCGTAGCCCGTGTTTGTGAGGACGACGTTGTTTCATCCCTCCATCCGAGGGTGGTGGAGGTTCCAAACTATCTCGATTGAATCGAGACGTCGAAGAAGTAATCGAGTTCGGATGTGGTTGTTGATTCGGTCGTTTGTCATCAGGATGAGGAGTAGGAGATTTTAGATTTTGATCATCGTTCAAGGTAGGTGTAGAAGCTCCTGTATATTCTGCTGCACTAGAGTCGTCTTCTACGATAGGAGGATCCTCTATCAACCGTGGCTTTTGGTGAGGTGAGGTGATGGGGTGGTGGGAGGAGGAGGTGGAGGAGGGACGACGTTGCATGATAGGAAGGTGGATGGGGAAATAGCGAGTAGACCGAGTGAGAATGGTATAGTGGAGGACATGGATTGAAGACTATGTATGAGGATGACATATTTCGTCAGCTTGTGGGGTTGTTTTTCCAATCTCATTCATTGACTCGAGCTTGGCTTGAGTTGATAGATTGTCTCATCTTCACCTTTTCAGCTAGAGTCTGTTGATCACCATGTGCTCTCTACTTTTGGTGGTCGTCGTCGTCGTCGTCGTCGTCGTCGTCGTCGTCGTCGTCTCGCTCTTGGGGAAAAGAATACGATCATCGTCGATTCAACACGCATCGTGCACGACTCCAACTCCCAATGAATTCCTTTTTTTTGGTCCCGTCAATGAACAAAAACAAATCGGCTCGGCTTGGCAAAAGATGTTGATTCTCAATTGAAAAAAAGCATGAAGTAATAGCGAAAACGAAGATACAAAAATTGCCAAAAGGGCGTAAACCCAAAAGCTAAGCGAGTGTACTCGACAAGCGAGCATCTCGAAGAAGAGAGAGGGCGAGGGAAAGAGAGGAGAGGGAACGACACCTCGGCCCCCCCCCCACCAGCGAGAGAGGAATTCGGTACAAGCAATCAAGCTATACTAATTACCCCGCCCGATTTAGTTCCTCTCACCACGAAGCCTCCTAGCCAATTGCAAGTCCTTTGGCTGGATAGTAACCCTCTTAGCGTGAATAGCAGCCAAGTTGGTGTCTTCGAAAAGAGAAACGAGGTAAGCCTCGGAAGCCTCTTGTAAAGCCATGACAGCGGAAGATTGGAATCGGAGATCAGTCTTGAAATCTTGAGCAATCTCACGAACGAGACGCTGGAAAGGCAGCTTTCGAACGAGGAGCTCGGTGGATTTCTATTAGGAGGGAATGCTCGAGTGAGATTGAGAGATTGGTACTTAAAAGAGAGTATCGCAAGGAATGCTCACCTGGTACTTCCTGATCTCTCGGAGAGCGACGGTACCTGGCCTGTACCTGTGGGGCTTCTTAACACCACCGGTAGCTGGTGCGCTGAGTGAGCGAGGAGGAGGAGGAAAACAAGTGTCAGCTCGGGATGAACATGATTTGCTGATAATGTTCCGCTGCGCTTTCGAATGCACTCACGTCTTCCTGGCGGCCTTGGTAGCGAGAGACTTCCTTGGAGCCTTACCACCGGTGGACTTCCTTGCGGTCTGCTTGGTTCGAGCCATTGTTGTAGATGGAGTAGTTGGTTTGGGGCGGGTGGGGGTTGGGGTGGTGTTTGAGAGTTTTGAGTTGAAGTGAGTTAGGTTGTGTGTGTAGGAAAGGGAGAGGGGGAAAGAGAGAGAGGATGATACGGAGTGATGAACTATATACTCAATCTGACGCGGTTGTCTTGGTTCCCGAGTCCCCCCCATCCCGCCTTCGCCCCCGCCCCGGGCGTTGCGAGTGGCGCGGCGCACACGCACCTGAGCTTGATTCCACACACACAAACAACAACAAAACCTCAACTCGGGGGACGGGTCCCTCCCAACTCTCGTTCTCTCTCCCCGCCAAAATGTCCGCTCTCACACGTCGCGTCCGATGCCACCATATCATATTCAGGTGGAAATAATATTAAAACATCCCCTGAATTCCCCCCCCCCCCCGTGCGGTGGGCCGTGATTTGTTTATTTCCACCTCTTGATGATTTCATATTATCTAATCACTCCAATTGTCAACACGGACATTGACCACCTTCTGATCTCAACCGACACACACCTCTCTCGCCCTCTGTCTCTCTCGCCAACAACGCCTCTCGGAATGTCTCATTACCTCCTTCATTCCCATTCCCATTCACATTCACATTCACATTCACATTCCAAAAAGCGGGCTAGGCAGATCATCTCCCCCATATCCCGCATAGCTTGCTTTCCTTTTTTTGTTTCATTCATTCGCCACCACCCCTAAATACCACTTCCTCCTTCTCTTCTCTTACATTGACAATCCTTCATTATTATCATTCATATCTCTGTATTGCCCATGTTTTTTTTTTAAATCCCACAAACTACTCCCATGACTGCGCCTTTGATATCCAGTGGCGGCCATTTCCTTTTCTTATCCAAAATTCCCCAATGTCCCTGAATCCCTTACTACCCCCCAAAAACACCCTATTAAATCGATTTCATATCCCTGAGGTTTCATCTAGTGTCACGTTAGCTTAAACCTTTGAATTATTTGCCCATTGACTGCCTAGAGAGATGAATAGTTCTAGGAGTATCGGAAGGACAATGAGATGATTTCGCTCGTTTCCCTTTGGTGGGGCGGCGGCGGGTTTAAAAGTTCATTTGATCCTGCTATTGAATTGCTTTTTGAGTACATCAAGTTATGAGAGATCTTTGTGAACGAAGGATGTGTCAGACGATGATAAAGAGTCGGATTTTGAGTTTTGACATTTGGATGCTGGGCGATGGATTATTTGATTTATCTTTAAAATTGTTTCATAAGAAGTAGATGTGAAATTCTCAGGGTCAAAATACTTTCCAGAGGATTATCTTTACCTCTAACTCCCTCCAACTCCCTCCAACTTCCTCTCCCTGTTATTCTTTCTCAAGAACGCTCTCAAATGGCTGTTTTCTAACGATGTTGATCTCTAACCTACCTTTATTGCCAAATGATGATCAAAGATAATCCATTTCAATCACTCGAGTATCGATTCAACAAAAAGACTGTACTTGCGTGTCGATACCAGAGTGATGTTGTATCGTTGACGCCATGGATGAATTCGGTTCAGCTTTTGGTAATAGAGGTTGCGTTTGGAATTTCAGATCGGATGGATCAAGTGGACATGTGGTATTCATGGGTATCCAGACCCATTTGCAGGGAATACACCTATAGGTCCAATGAAGCTGAGTAGATTACAACCTCAAGGCTGAAAAAAGGGTGCTCTCATATATGTGACATTGTAAAGCGATGATGTAGGGTCGAAATCCCTTGGGATTCCTTGAAGACCCTTTCGTAACGTCAGTCGTTAATGAAGGGTCGGAAATGTCTTTTTTGCTACGGTGTAGTTGATATTACATTACACTTCTCTTGTACTAGCTTGTTACATCAAGAATATCAAAAGGTGGTAGGGAGATAGAAAGAGACGGAAGGTAAGTATGACTCTCGAACAGTAGTTGTGGAGAAATCGTAATTGCTATTAGGTGATATAACAACTGCCGGTTTTCTTTATTGTTAATGCCATAGCGTGGTCATGACTACTTCGTTGGAGTAATGTATATGTGTTTATGTGCATTGTCTAATGATAGCACTACAAGTCATGCGTGTATGTAGTTATATCATGAGATGACGATGAAAGAAAGGAATAGAAATGGTCATAAGGAAAGAGGAAGGGGTGTGAGATTGGCTATCTGGTACATGGATGTTGGCACGACGACAGAGAGGATATGCCATGGGTCTGCCTGCAGTTGCAACTCCCTGAGAAGACCAGGATGTGGTCCTTTCATGCGAGATGGAAACTCGAGCTGCTGCTCCACAATCCCTTCGCCTCCCGGATTCAGAAATCACCTTATCGGGGGGGGGGGGGCGGGTGTCGATGTTGGGTGGCGATTTGTTTACAACTTGTTTTGACCCTGGCGTGGCGCCGCGCGGGGTTGGTTGCCCGAATTGTTTACACAGTTGTCAGGGTCAGACGAGGGAATCAGTCCAGGCGTGTTAACCCTTCCCCCTCTTGGTCGCTGGATAGATCACTTCCCTCCTCGTCACCATCATCAACTTCATCATCATCTATCTGTCTTACTCACCTCTACTACGTCAGTCTACAATTCCTTACTTCCACTTCATCACTCTCATAGTCCATATACTGATCCCGTGTTCATTCCCTTGATCCTCCGACATCCCTTCAACTCGGCGCGTTCTCACCACCACCCATCCCTACCCGATCTAGCTACACCAGACTCCCTCTCTCATACAAACCTTTTCACAACAATGGCTCCTACCAAGACCGCAACCAAGACCTCCGCTACCAAGCCAAAGTCCGCACACCCTTCCTTCCAGGACATGGTCAAGGTGAGTTTTTGTTTTTTGTTTTTGCGTCGTCGGTCGAAAATCGCGATCGTGTTTTTTTTTTGTTTTGGTCGAGAAGGATGTTTTCGGTTTTCGCGTTTTCTTTTGTCGTTCGATATGGGATGGTAGATTGATGATGGCAATAGATGAAGAGGGATGGGAGGAAGTTGTTGGATCGTGGAATCGGCTTGGTCATTACCTCGCTCCTCATCGAAAGGTTCATCATCATCAGAAGGAGGTGAAGATGGGCACGCCCTCTTTTTTCCTTCGTCCTCTCCCGGCCGGGTATCAACTTCAACATCCGCTATCTCCTCTCCTATCCCATCAATACTCTTCATTCTTCGTCCTACACATGCTCCACTCCCTTCTCCATCACATCCCGCTTCCTTCTTTCCGCCACCGCCACCCTCATCGCTCTCATCGCCATCACTACCTCCGATTTCCGCGGAAGCAATCCCTCACCAATTTCCCGCGCGCCTCTTTTCTTGAAGCGAGGTGTGATGGCTTCTGAGCTACATACCTCCGAAATCATCTAGCCTATCACGATGGGAAACCCATCAGATGATGCCGTTGGTCGATGGCTATCATCCGATGTAACTATTACCCACTCGCGATACAGTGGAAATGGAGTCAAGGACGTCCGAAATTGACCTCGTTCCCAAAGAGGAAATTCATCCAAGCTCCGATGGATAGACTGTCTTTTCGCACGAGGGTACCGATGGGTGTTCTCATCGTCTCCGAATGGTATCTGAGTGTTCTATGATGGAGCGGAGATGTTGATGGACTGATCGCTAATGATTTCCACCTTTTTTCGCTTGCCGGTTATCATAGGAGTGCATCATCGCTAACCCTGACGCTGTGAGGATCGGTGTCTCGCGTCCTACTATCAAGAAGTGAGTTTTTCGATTGTTTCTCTCTTTCTCTTTCTGTCCCACTCTTTTCTGATTCTCTTCCCTCCTCGTTCTTCATCATCATTCCCCTTTTTCTACCTCCCTCTTCCTCACCTCTCGTCTCATGATCTTTCACTCGCGCGTTACCCTCTTCTCCAACAGGTTTATGGCCGACAAGTACAAGCTTGATATGAGCTCCAAGTCCAACCTCAACAACCTTGCTAACGCTATCAAGAAAGGTTCCGAGACCAAGGTCTTCGACTTGCCAAAGGGTATCGGTGGTCACGTCAAGTTGGTCAAGAAGGTGAGCTGCAACATTGACTCTCTAAACAGCGAAAGGAAGCTGATGTTTGACTGCCGAATCAGGTTTCTGCTGCCAAGTCTGCCGGCAAGGAGGTGAGTTGATGTCTTATTAATTCCTTGCTCACTCACGTTACTGACATCATTTCAATACTATCTTCAGAACGCCCCACCAGTCAAGGCCGCCGCTGCTAAGCCAAAAGCCGCCGCCGCCGCCGCCACCAAGCCCGCCGCTAAGCCTGTCGCAAAGAAGGTCGCAGCAAAGCCCGCAGCGAAGGTAAGCCCCTCTCGTCATCGTTTCACTTCCCTTGGCTGACCTCACATCCTGCTTATAGGCCGCCGCCAAGCCAGCCGCCAAAGCAGCTGCTAAGCCCGCTGCTAAGGCTCCGGTCAAGAAGGCCGCTCCTGCTGCCAAGAAGACCTCCGTTGTCAAGAAGCCAGCTGGTCAGTCCTCCTCTTCTTCCGCTCATTATCACCATTCCCACTGATCCTTGCTTTCCCGTCCCTCTAGCCAAGGCCGCCGCCGCCAAGCCAAAGGCTAAGGCTCCCGTCTCCAAGGCCAAGGCCAAGCCCGTATCGAAGAAGTAAACCATCTTCTTTACAATTCGAAACGGCGTGGTCTTGGAAGGCGTGAACTCGAAGGTGCCGAGTTACGTCATGTGTGTGTGTTCTTCCTGGGTCCTGTTCTCTGTGTTTTCCATTTTTCACTTGTAACACCTAGTGCCCCCTTCCTCCCTTTTTCTTTCTTTCTCTCTTCGGACCCCCCCCACCCCCCCACCCTTTGCTTTTTGCTGTTATCTCTTATTTAATCGGGAGGAGTGGTCGAGGTTGGGTCCATCTTCGTTGCTTCGAGCGAAGAAGACGGCCTGATCTTTGACCTTCCGACCTTGTGCCTGAACACAGCCGTTACCGTTGCCGTTGCTGTTACCCTTGAGCATCGGGAGGCATAATGTATACCTTCGTCTCATACTGTAGTAGCTACGTGTTTCTTGCCACCGAGGCGCGGAGATGAAAGCCGCTGTCCGTCCCAAGTGAGGTAACCAACTCACTTGGAGGTTAACGGACAATAATGACAGGAGGACGTCCACATCCCATATACTTGCACCACCATGTCAGAGGAAGCAGGTCCATCTAACTACTACCAGAACTACCCCACCCATGGTCCGGCACTCTCAGCTCAGAGTCCTTATGCCCCACCAGAGTCCCCATACTCCGCTGCACCTTCCCCTGCCTACATCCCAGGTTCGGCACTCTCATTCCCGTCTACGCCTTCTCTGCCACCACCACCATCCGCCTTCCCTTTCTCTCCTGGTTTCCCCGGATTCCCTTTCCAGCAATCATCTAGGGGATCCAAACAACCCAGAGGGACATCACGAGGTCGGAATCGAGGTGGTGGA
Organism: Cryptococcus sp. T15_22C; assembly: GCA_017654825.1. NCBI lineage: Eukaryota > Fungi > Basidiomycota > Tremellomycetes > Tremellales > Cryptococcaceae > Cryptococcus > Cryptococcus sp. T15_22C. The sequence continues at coordinate 504,694 of JADPYA010000204.1, read as the reverse complement.
ACACCTAAGAACAGGAATGCACCAACCGGTTCTAGCTCGTTCTCGAGAGCCGGTCCAGCCTCCGCTGCTGGTCTAAGAAGAACAACTCGTCAATCAAGTCAAATAGAGAAATTCACGACCGATGGATCTCGAAAAGTCAAGCTTAGGCTGGGTGGTGGCATCAAGGGGAAACATAGATCGGGTCACGTAGTTGATTCTCCGTATGGGCATTATGATCGTGGTTTGGACGAGGATAAGGAAGAGCCATTGATGTTTGAGGAACAGTTCATCCTGAGGGTGAATGATGAAATCCTGAAAGGTGACCCGGAGGCTGGAGTGAAGGGATTGAGAGAGGCGGTCATGTCCAGGAAGCCGTTGGAAGGAGTATCATTCAAATTCAAGGGTGAGTGACGTGCTTCCCTCCGGAGTTGTATTCTGGAACGGCTACTCATGTCTTTTGGAAAACTCCTTGCAGACGACCGGAGAGCAGTATTCACACACGGCAAGAAGAACTACGCCGCCAAGCTCGTAGATCTTCCATGCATCATCGAAGGACAAAAGGTCCTCGAGAACAAGCGTTTATTCAAGGTGGCCGATATCAGTCAGGTGAGGGTGTGAGGTCCATACACAATGATCATCGTGGCTGATATTCAGTGATATTGTATAGATGCTCGTCGTCGGCGAACCGGTCAAGTCAGAGGACCAAGTCCTGAGAGGAAAACTGAGTTCAGAAGAACTGACGTGGCCAGATGGACTAACGCCTCCGCTCAAGGACGTGAGGAGAGAGAGATGGCGGAAGAAGATTGACCTGGGAGTGAGTACACTGGCTGAGCGACAAAGACATTGTTTGACAAGTTTCTGTTCAGAGCGACGCTACGGTCGTCGATGCCGTGGAGAGATTGCTCAAGATGGATCAGGAAGCTTTTGACTCTGACTACAGTATGTTTGTCTTTGATCAATTAGGAATCCCACCGTCGGCTCATCTCTTTATTATGACCCCAGCACTCGTATCTGTCGAAGAGCTTGATCCAGAACAAGGCGTCGAAGCGCCTCCTGCTCAAACACCTCGAGAAGACTACCTCGATCCAGCCGGACAAACGCCCATCGAGCCATCACCAGTTGACTCTCATACGCTCGGTGACAGAAGCAGAGGCCAGTCATTTATCGATGGTGGGAGTGAGGATGGTGAGGGAGGTGGAATGCGGGAGGCTACGGTTGACGCGGAGCAGGACATTGTCAAGAGATTCAACGAGAGGATGCAGAGGTGAGGTTTCGTCAAGAACAGATGACGCCTGGAAGAATTCCCGCTGACGATGTATTCATCTGCTTCGCTTTGTAGAGAGGCGGACGGTGACCAAGGAGAGGAGGATGAGCACGATGATCTCTTCGGTGGCTCCGACGAGGAAGAGGAGGAGGAAGAAGAGGTGCGTTCTTCGGGGATTATTCGCTTCGCTATTTCATCTGATGCCCACTCGGTCGTACGTTGCAGGGAATCGATGAAGTGAGCGACGTAGAAGAAGACGAAGAGGTGGCTGTCGACAAAGAAGATCAAGAGCTCATCAAGCAGCAAAACAAGCTGGCTGAGGAGATCAATGATTTAGAGGATGCGGTCAAGAGGAAGCGAGTGGAGGTACAAGGCAAGCAGAATAGGACGTTGAGGGTGAGTCTTGTGCGCTCTGACTCGGAGCGAGGCTCTTGGGTTGACGTACGCACAACCTTGACACAGGAACGAGCCAACATACAACTTCAGAAGATGATCAAAGAGCTCGATTCTAAGCGGGCTGAACATGACCAAGTCATCCAGAAACGGGAATCCAAATATAATAAACAGCCGTCGCCCACCACCGAAGCTGCAGTGGGCCCTGCTACGGCGGCCGACGCCGCCATCACTGACAAGCCTGAGGAAGACGACCGTAATGAGGATGACGACGAAGACTCATTGTTCGGAGACAGCGAGCATGAGGACGAAGATCCCGTTGAAGAAGCGGAGGATGAGGACGCGCTCGGAGAACCTGATGATGGCGCATTCGCGCCTACTCCGATTGCTGAGATGGCGACTGCTGAAGGGATGCAGGTGGACGCGATGGATGCCGTAGCTGAAGCGGTACGAGAGCAGGTAGGCCGCGCATCGTTTCGTTCTTTGCCAACTTGTACTGACTCGATCCGGATTTTGAAGGCTGCCATTGCGATGGCAACGGATCAACTTCCTCTGGAGGAACAGCACGATATCTCGTCGCCAAAAAACAATACACAGCCAATACCATCAACCATCCCGGACTTCAATGCTCATGCGGATATGCCACAACCGTCTCCTCCCGATGCTGCGACCCTCTTGGCTCTAGGGATGGGCCGCACTACTTCCCAACCCAGCGCAGCCTTCGATTACGAGTACAGCGAACCATCGGCGTCGGATTCAGAATCAGATGACGATTAGAGGCGAGAGAATTGATGACGAAACATCATGTGATCCCATCTAGTAGAGTTGTACAATGGCCCTCAAGTAGATACCTTGATCGCTTCCCCCGATCCCACTATCCGATAGGTCACCCCTCTCCAGATCACATTGTTCCCAAACATCGCTCTCAACCAGATCGGGAGAGCCAAAGCCTCCCTGCATGCCCACGCGACAAGGAAACCAACTCGCTCGTCTCTGGCAAGTCCACCGCCATTGAGAGCACGGTAAACTGCCAAATCGGTAGATATCCATGCCAATTCGTGCATTATGAAGAAGAGCCATCTTGGCCATCCACACAGGGTGCAAGCAGCCCATGATGCTAAAACGCCCAGGAGCAACGATTCCGTAAGCGGTTCGACGAGTGTAGCCGCGAGTGTCATCCGCTTTCGGACTCGTATCCAGCGGACCCGTCGAGCAATGTAACCTTGAAGTGTAAGGGGCCCTAAGCAGTCCAAAGCGAGATCAGAAGTCATCCGATGTTTGAGTTTCAACTGGTGCATTATTGCTGCAGCTATCATGTTGTCCTCCGCCAGGAAAGGTGAAAATCCAGCGAGACCTGTGGGAGGGTCGGCCAGCTTTTGAAGACTTGGAGCAGGCGTCTTCAGCTGAGCGACTGAAGATCGACGGTAAAGGTTGGATTTTCCAACTACGCAGGAGTCAACGCCGGTTGCGTTCTGTAGGAGATCCGTACCGTGAGCTGCTACCAGCCGACTTGACAGAGCGAGCGGGACTCACGATCGCCAAATACATCTTGGCATGAGTCGTATTCAGATAAGCCTGCTCTAACCTTGACCCAAACGACTTTTGTGGGATGAAAGCAAACGGAACATGGTGAACTACCCCAACGTCTCCAGCCCGGGTGTAGGCTCCATCTTCTCCATCCACTTTCAATCCATCTCTTTCGGTTGCTTCCAACTCTCCTGCCATATATTGTCCGCTAATAAGAGCTTCGACTGATCGCGCGAGTGATGAAGGAGATACCGAAATGCTGGCATCCAACACCCAGAGGATGTCGTATTTAGCTTCTTCGAATGGTTTGTATAGATTATTGATCTTAGGATTCACTCCGATGATATCCTTGCCTGACCACCCGTCGGATCAGCATCTCGCATCCGCAGACACTTGAAAGGCAACTCACCAATCACAACCTTCGCATCGACATCCGGATACTCGGCCAACAGCGTCTTGACGACATCCATTGCCTGATCGTTCTCACGTTGTAGGGCGAAGATGACTTCGTATTTTGGATACTCAAGGTTCAGACAGGATTGAAGGTTGTAATGAAGGTTTGGATCTAGTCCTCGAAGGGGACGAATAATTGTTACTCCTGGGACTGCTGAAGGCGATGCAGATGAGAGTGGAGAACACTTTCGTTCGGAGTAACGTTTGCGACTGGGAGATGCGAAGCTAAGTTAGCGGGAGTGAGATGATGAAGTTGTTGTTGAATGAGACTCACGCAGTGTATAGGCCCAAAAGGCAGATCGACCAGATGAACACCCAGAACACCAACACACTGCTTGCCAGTACCAAGATACCAGTCGACCGATCAAATGCTGTGCGAGTAGATCTATCAGATCTCTGGTTTGCTTTGCTCAGCATCTCTTCCACCTACGATTCCATCGTAGACCGTGACCGAGACCCATATTTGTCCTTGGGGTCTCGTACTCTGTCGGGGCCATGTCCTATTACTGAGATGAGAAGATGGCCTGACCGTTGATGAGGATAGGGATGATGCTGATGTCGCACTATCTCGTGTTTCCATTCGACAACCTGCTTTCTTGACTTTTACTTTACGCGACTAACCTTTGGTCACGCGGTTTAGGGAAATATGTGAGGTGGATGATCATTCAACTTCGGTCGTGACCGTATCTACAGCACTCATGTAGACTTCCGTCCTACAAGGATAATCCAGTGCCTAGACATGACCTCCTCTTCCTCTCAGTATCCCTCGATCCGCTCCGTCGAAGGTAAGCTACCCTGAAGTCTGCCGCTGTTTCTAGCACGTCAACAGGTTATTCACCACCCTCATCTCGCTCAGGCTCCGCAGCCCGTAACTGCCAGCCCATCATAACGGCTCTACATCCACTCATCTCCCAATTACAACGTACATCCTTGCATGTACCTGTGGCGCTGGAAATAGCTTCGGGAACAGGTCACCATATCCAGCAGTATGCCTCTGAATGGAAGGGAGTGGATTTCCAACCGACTGAGAGGACGGATGAGCAGGTTGAGTGAGTTTGGCTTCGGAGTGTCGCCGATCGAGGTAGCAGAGACTGAGTGGGGTTATCTTGTTTGTTTCGCAGAGAGTTGAGAAGTAATCTGAAAGACTTGGCAGGTGTTCGCCAAGCGAGGAAGCTTGATATCTTCCAGGAAAGAGATTGGCAGGCCTTGCAGAAGGCAGTGGAGAGTTCGGTGGCATATGATGCCGTGATAATCAGTGAGCGTTGCTAAACATCATATTCATGACATGGCCATTGTCTTGACAACAATGCTCCTCAGACAACCTCTTTCATTGTTCACCACCCGAGTCTTCCCAAGCAGTCTTCTCACACCTCTCACCTCTCATGAACAGTGTTGAGAATGACAATGCGAGCCACCGATCAGGTGGAATATTGAAGAGAGATGGATGGATTGGTATCTACGGCGCTTTCTTGATGGATGATGGTGGATTCGCTTCAGAAGGTGATCGGAAAGTGAGTGTGTTCTCCTGTTTAATCCGAGGATCCTACCGGTCTCTCAAAAATGGAATCTAACCCCTCTCATTGCTCTGTCAAACAATAAACTGACATGCTATTGCGGTCGCTGCAGTTCGATGAACGTTTCAAATCCCTAGATCCGTCATTCGGCCTACGAACCATCCCATCGCTTGAGAACGTGGCTAATAAGTATGGGCTGGTATTGAAGGAGAGGAAAGAGATGCCTGCTGGGAATTGGTGGTTGGTCTTTGCAGCGAGATAGCATTAGGAAGAGGAAAGGGTTGCGAGCCTGCACCGTGACACGTAATTATTCTCCAAACGCCTCTTATCAATATCAGAAAAGGGCCCATCCCATCGTCCACTTTGTCCTAATGCCAGCTTCCTTACCATTACACTTTCAACGTCATTCGACTCAGTCAGGTATCATTATAGCACGTCGCCCTCCTTTCCGAATCTTCCCACCTCGTCTGATATCCCACCATGGCAGCCGCAGAAACTCCATCTCCGAGGTCACAAAACGGCACGTTGGGAAGGGAGAAGACTCCTGAGGTGGCGTGAGTGTCTGCGACTTGCTGTTCAGAGCCATGGGACAATGATGCTAACTCAGGCAGGTTTGCTACTTGAATCGTAGCCGACCAGAATCCGAATCCCGCCAAAAGCGGTCTCGTGACGATGTCGACAAAGACTTGGATGATCGCTCTCACTCCGACAAACATCGCCGGCACCGCGATGATGATCACGACCGAGAGCGGGAAAGAAGACGTGATCGAGAGCGCCGACATCGAGACGATGAGACGGACGAGGAGAGAGAAGAACGTCGACGTCGTCGCAAGGAGAGGGATCTGGAGAAGGAGAAGGAAAGAGCTGAGCGTGTTGTCGAGGACGAGGGATCAGTAAGGGACTCGGAGAGAAGTAGGAGGAAACATCGATCTCGTCGGGAAAGGTCGGGATCGAGAGAATCATACCGCTCGCACAACACCGGTCGCTCTGCGAGGGATAGGGACGATCGTCGTCCTAGGGATGTGGATATGGATGTGGATGAACGCGATAGGCGGCCTAGAAGGGACTATGATCGTGAGAGGGAGAGGATGGCCAGGGACAGGGAAATGGCCGATGAGAGGAGGATTGAGGAGGACAGACGACGACGAGATGATAGAGGTGGTCGATCTGACGAGGTATATACCCGTTGCTGTTGGCATTTATCGTCTATCACTCCGAGCTAATGCGTCCCTCCTCTTCACACAGCGTCATTACGAACCTCGTCGAGGTTCAGCAGATCCTCGTGACGCAGGCCTCCCACCCCGTCCTTCTTCCCCACCACGTCGTCGTCGTCCCTCACCTGTCTACGATCCAGCTGCCGCTCGTCGTCGATCTCCGGAACCACGCAAGGATGAAGCCGAAGCTCTTCTCCAGGAAATCGATTCCGAAACTCGATCCGTTTTCGTATCCCAGTTGGCTGCTGCGTTGACTTCGAGAGATCTAGGGTTGTTCTTCGAGGACAAGTTGGGAAGAGGCAGCGTTCGAGACTCCAGAGTAGTGACTGACAGGGTGACGAGGAGATCCAAGGGGTGGGTACCACTCATTTGAGGTTCTATGCGAGCCGTTTGCTGACCTGAACGACCCTACTAGCATCGCGTACGTCGAACTTGACTCGGTCGAGCTCGTCCCACTAGCTCTCAACCTGTCTGGTACCAAGGTCATGGGACTACCCATCATGATCACGCTGACTGAATCGGAGAGGAACAATCAGGCCTCAACGAACATACCTGCTGCTCTAAGTATGCCGGGAGCTCCTGCATCAGGGTGAGTGGTGGTTATCTCCATTCAATCGTGACATCTCGCTTATTCATTTCCGCCGCATGACAGACCTGGCTCCTTGCCACCTCTCAATACCGGCCTCCTTCGCCCGGCTTTCCCCAACATGCCAAATGTCTCCACCGGTGTGATGTTACCCAATGGCATGTCTCGTGACGCCAACGCAGATGCTTCCATCCCGTACTACAGGCTTTACGTTGGCAACTTGTTCTACAGTTTGACTGCGGAAGATATTCGTCAGGTCTTTGAGCCGTTTGGCGAGTTGGCTTTTGTCGATCTGCCGTTGGAGCCGGGAGTAAGTGCTCGATCTCCATCGCTCACGAACCTGGTCGTTGACCCAGTCATATCCCCTATAGACAAACAGAAGCAGGGGATACGCGTTCGTGCAATTCACACAGCTTGCTCCAGCTGAAATGGCCTTGGCGTCTATGAATGGGTTTGAATTAGCAGGTCGACAGAGTTAGTGATTGTCACCCTATGTCGCATGATCTGTCGCTTACTCTTGTTCTGCCTTCCTCACTCATAGTCAAAGTTTCAACGGTGCACGAAAAAGGTGGCGTCAAACTCCCTGGCGGAGAAGTCGAAACCCAGCTCGAAGAGACTACTGGCACGGGTTATGGTTCGTGCTCTGGCCTTGATTCACTGCCTCTGCTCCATCCTGACGAAAGCTCCTTTCCCACAGGCACGAAGATGGATGCCACGGCGCGTCAACAGCTTATGTTCAAGCTTGCTAGGCAACCTGAACCCAGCTCCACAGTGTCTGGTACTACCGCGAACACGGTCCCAGTGTGAGTCAGACTTGCGTTAATCGGGCGGGAAAACCTGCGCGCTGACTCGCTGGTACTGCAGTGCCGCTGCTCGTCCATCTTTCCCTACTCAACAGACGCAATTCGTGCAGGTACAGAACATGTTCAACCCTGTTGAGTGAGTTTGCTGGCAGTACCCGAGGGCCAGCCTCTCTGACTGTGCTTGCTGTTGCAGGGAGGACGACCCACACTGGGCGGAAGACCTAGAGGAAGACACTAAAGGAGAAGTTGAAGCCAAATACGGCAAGCTGACCCAAATTGTTGTAGACAAGCGATCACAGGTGGGCTTTCTCCTCTCCTTTTGTCCTTTCCTTCGACGTGACTGACCCCTCACCTTTGCGCTTACAGGAAGGAAATGTCTACATGAAGTTTGTCGACGTCAAGTCCGCTGCGACCGCAGTGGAAGGACTCAATGGCAGGTTCTTCGGTGGCAGGAGTCTGAAAGCCGCCTTCATCGGCGAAGCGTTTTACAAAGCTCACACCCCTTCATCCTAATGATGTGATGCGATTTGCAGGTCTTTGTGCGATCTGCGTAGGTGGTCGCTGTTAGACCGTAGACAAGGCTTTGATAATTAAAAAAAAAAAACTCCTGTGAAATTCTAGGTTAGGTTACAGATCCCGAATCGAAAGCGTCATTAAAATCTGCTCGCGGGTGGTGCGTCAGCTCTGTCTGCTGCATGTTTCTCCTTTCTGCCCCGTTTTGCCCTGGACTGTGTTTGCCCTCACTTTTCACAGATTGTCTCAACCGAGCGCTCTTCCGCTGTTTGATGGAGTAGAAATCCAGGCACCGTCACATGAGACGGTAGAATTTAGACAACGACGTGGTGAGCCACAGCCCCATGTCTGCGCTGCTATAGAGGGAACTATTGAATGGCGATCGTGCCAAAAGCTGCGGGAATCTTATTGCCGAATGACCGGATAAATACGACTCCACTTCAGTATGTGCCTGAAAGATGGCCCCACCGCTAGCCATTCCCTCGCATCTCCCACTCGTCCATGCAGTTGTGTATAAGAGACCGCCAGCCATGAGTGAACTTCCCCTAGTCGTTCTCATTCCCCTAGTTGTTCTCATTCCCCTGCCCATTCCTCAAAATGCTCTCACTCACTCTCGCTCTTCTGCTCTCCACGTTCGCTCTTGCATCGCCACTCTTGCAGAATCGCATGGTCGCAGGCGGAGCTGCATCGACCTTCGCATGGCAAAGTACCAAGAACCTTTTCGTCTTCGGTGATTCGTACACTACGACCGGATGGAACATTAGCCAGGGAACGTGAGTTGAGTGCCAACCTTCTATGGCTTCCCACTGAGGGCCCTGTATTATTTTTACGCCTAGCGATCTAGCTAGAAATCCGTCTCCTGGATATGTGAGCTGACAGTGGCTTCCGGACATCCAAAGGTCATCTTACGTTTAATGGAACCCACAGACAGCGAGCAATGGTCAAAACTGGGTTGAATACCTGAATTCCACTGTCTGTATTTTATCATTCCTTCAACTCTGGAACACCTAACTGAAGAACTCCAAATGCAGTACAATGCCTCTACACTGTCCACTTACAACCTCGCGTATGGGGGCGCTACGATCGATTCTGCTGTTGTAGTTCCTTACCTCCCTACCGTGCAATCCTTGAAGACGCAAGTGGGGTTGTTTGAGCAGTACCTTGCGCCACATCCGAATACCACGGACTGGTCGGGTAGTGATTCTTTGTTCGCTATCTGGATTGGGTGAGTGTGGGGTTGTCTGGATGAGGAGGGGGAGCTGTAAAATGATGATGAATCGCCACAGCATCAACGATATTGTGAGAGGGGCAAGGATGCTATGTCGGGATACCTCCTAACAGTATTTAATTGCAAACTCAAGGGAAACTCATGGGGCTGGGTCAGGAGAACACCGTGTGTCAGGCCCACACCCCCCAAAGCTAATTGCACATTTCCACCTCACAGAAAAACGTCTCTCAACCAGCATTCCACAAGCAACTCCTCGATGAATACTTTGGCCTCGTCGGTCAGCTCTACAAGTCTGGTGCCCGGTCGTTCTTATTCGTCAATGTTCCGCCGATCGACCGGACTGAGTTGTTCCTCGGTCAAGGAGTGAGTCGAAGTCTCGCTTACCTTCGGTATGACGATGTTTCAAGCTGAGTGGTGATCGCAGGGGAACACAAGCGTGATCGTTAAATCACAGGTCGCAAATTACAATGCATACCTTGAAACCTATGTGGCCAACTTCACCACCACGAAGGGAGATGTTTCCACAACTTTGTTTGACTCGAATGCGTTCTTCAATCTCGCTTTGGATAACGCTCAAGCATTTGGATTCCAGAACATCACTGGGTGAGGGTGGTGTGGGACACGAAGTTTGATGAGAATTGACTGATGAAGGGTTACAGATACTGCGATGCGTACGCTAATGGCACTCCATTACCAAACACGTATAACTCTACCTGTGCCGGGACGGTTAGCAGTTATTTGTGAGTGGAAAAGCTGTGCTGAACGTGATTGCCAAGGTATTAATGTGCTCGTAAACAGCTGGCTCAACTCGCTCCATCCAACGTGGCCTGTTCACAAGTGAGCGTGATCGACGTTGTTAGGATGGATGGACGCTGACTTCCCGTCGACCTTTAGCTTCCTCGCGCATTCCATTGCGTCCTCGTTGCAGAATGTGGACTGAAAGCCATTCAGGAAGTTGAATGAAGGCATGAAGGATGCGATGACAGCCGTACGAAACGATGAGGGATGTGCGAATCTGACAAGTCAAGATCTTTCCTGTAATAATCGAAAATATGTTTCAATGCAATGCTAGGAGATGGTGACAAACCGGTCGAGAGCCACGCGACACGGACATATATTGTTCACATGTCCGCACTGGCCTACCCGCAGCGTTGCCAGATCACCAACCACGAGGGCGCTCACTGCCCCTGGAGCTGGCTGGAGCACATATCACTTGCCTCAACATCATCAGCATTACCCTCGCCTCAATAATGCCAAGGTGGAGAGCTCTCCCTTCTCTTCTTCTCTTGCTGCTGGCAGCATGCGTTCCGGACGTTGCTACAGCGCGGTCGGCAGCCGGTGATCGAGTGTTGGTGGTTCTCGAGCATACGCTGGCCAAGTCGCAGTACAGCTCCTTTTGGAAGTCATTGGAGGGTGAGTGATCTTTGTAGCACTGTGGAGGGATCTACGAACGAAACTGCTCTTGTCTTGTTACACTACATGCTGATGTGGGACTCTTCAGCTCGCGGTTTCCAATTGACGTTCAAAGGGCCGAGGGAGGAGCAAGCACCACTGGAAGAGTTTGGCGAGAAAAAGTTCGATCACCTGATAATGTTCTCACCATCAGCGAAGTGTGAGCTACAATCGCCAGCCCCCTTCCGAAATCCTGCACCGGCGTCAAAGCTGACAATGTCATTCTCTTCCAGCCTTCTCCGATAGCCTACAACCTCGCTCCATCGTCTCCAGCATGAACGACCATAGCATCAACACACTGTTCATCCTTTCATCCGACATCTCAGAGATCCAAAGAGACTTTGCAAGAGAATTCGACGTGGAGTTCGAGGAGCGAGAGACTGCCTTGATCGACCACTTTTCATACATCCAGGGCTCAGAGGATCATACCAACGTCTTGTTGTCCCAGGAAGCGTTCGCGGATAACCTGCCTCCAACCGTCGTCGCTCGTGACACTCAAAAGTCATCCTCTTCTATCCTCTACCACGGAGTCGCTCATTCCCTCGGCGTCAACCCGCTTCTCATCCCCGTTCTACACGCTTCTGAGACTGGATACTCAGGCGAGCCAGCTGCAAGCGAAGATGAGGATTCCGATAGTAAAGGGAAGTTGAAGCCGATCCTGGCGGGCAAGAGCGCAAGCTTGGTCTCTGCGTTACAGACCAGAGGGAACGCTAGGGTTGGGTGGATTGGAAGTGAGGCGATGTTAAGGGACTCAGCGTGGAAGACTAGTGGAGTTGATGGTAATGGAAAGTCGTGAGTCGGGGACGGCAGGTGAATTTGAAACGGGACAATGCCTGAACGTCAGTCATGATTCGACAGGTTCACCACTATAAATGGAGACTTCATCGAGGACTTTACGAAATGGGTCTTCCAGGAGAACGGCGTCCTCAGGGTGTTGTCTACCGAGCACCACCGTACCCTTGAAGTTGAGCCGAGGGACATGTATCGAATCAAGGACGATCTGGTAAGCTTTCCGGAAACGTGGTGAGAGGTCCATTCAGAGACTGATGCGAGGTCATTATTGCACAGACCTACTCGATCACTATCGCTCAACATACTTCCACTGCAAATGCGTCAACTTGGTCAGAGTTCCATGCATCTGATATCCAACTCGACTTCACGATGCTGGATCCTCACATCCGTACCTTACTTCACGAGGAAGGTCCGAATGGCGAGGGAACCAAGTTCTCTGTGACCTTCAAAGCTCCGGATAGACATGGAGTCTTCAAGTTCATGGTGGATTACTGGAGACCAGGGTGAGCGGTCGTGTCGTTATCGCTCCTCCTCTCTGTCCATCTGACTCGTCATCTACAGCTACACCTTCATTCACGAATCATCCACCGCGGCCGTCGTTCCATTCCGCCACAACGAGTACCCACGATTCATTACCGGAGCATGGCCATTCTACACTGGAGCTCTGAGCGTTACCGTTGCGTTCCTGCTATTCTCAGCTCTGTGGTTGTTCACTGCCGAGGGACCAGCAGGGAAACTTGGCAAAGGAAAAAAATCAGAGTAGATGTGTCAGCAATGATTTATGACATGTGATGCTATACGCTCAGTACATTCAGTGCTCTATACAGTCCTTTGCACAACTGTCATGACGTGTTAGTGTTTCGTGAGTTGGTTCGTGAAGATGGGCGTAAGAGCATGTGTCTAAAGGGTGGAACCGTTTATAGGTGGAGTGGCCACGACTGATGTAGCTACTGGTTGAGCTGCATCGCCGTTGGGTGCGGTTTCTGCGGTCTCAGTCTCCACAGGTCGTCGCAGCATGAGTACGCCATTAGATTTGAGGAGGTCGTAGATCTTGCCGACCTTGGCAGGGTCGATTTTGAGGAGTTTTCTGGTAGGGTGATCGGAGGGCAGACAGTCAGACAGTCAGCCATTGGAACCTGGTCACAGCATCCTGACATTGCTCACCTTGCTTCCTTCCGCAAGAGCATACCTCCACGACGAGCGCTCTCCCTGACGAGGGTGTCCTTGATGACGAGATATGGTTTCGGAAGGATTTGTAGTTGTGCACAGAGAGCTTGCTCTGAGCGAGACAACAAATCGAGGCTCGACGCGGCAGCAAGAGATGTCGGTAGAACTGCAAGCAGACGTAAGCCTGTGAAAGGTAGGGGTAGCTCTCCAGGGACTACTCACCCGGCTTGAAAGTTTCTGGCAACTTTGGTAACTTCGGCGTTCCCTCTCGTGTCATATCTCCATTAAGGAGATTTCCATTGCGTCGAAGTGAGGTTTCTGGAACCGGTGTCGAGGTGCCGGGATATCGACCCATCGCCCCTCTTTGAAGCATTCGATCGCTATTACTCATCGGCTCGCGTGGTACCGTATGCTTGTAGCCGCCCGTCTGTGATAGTGAAGTCGGGATCAGCTTGCATCACAAAGTTAAAATGATCGAAATCGAACATACCCTCTGCACCTTTACGGTGTCATAGCGAGTTGCGTCCGCCGCTGTGGTTATACCTTGCCTACGGTACTCTTGCAATTCCGTGATCCTCCTACGAAGCATGTGCTCATCTGGGTTGCATATCCTCGGTATTAGCTTGTACATCTTTCAGAAAGCTTTGGTCATTTCAAACAAACCCCCAACTCACAGATCAGACCATCGACTAAAACCTCGAAGTCTTCCGCGGTCTGAAGCTTGGCGAACACCTTGTACCGATTAAAGATCTCTCTCTCCTCCTTTGGCCGTTTCTTCTCCGCTGCAGCGTTCTGTGAGATCAAGAGGAGATATGGTCAGCGATCGCAACCCCCTGGAGGTGACAGCATCCGCCCACCAGAACCCACCTTCTTGAACTCCATCAAACCACGATCAAAGATGAGATCTTTAGCCGCCGTCCTCGCATTAAGTTTTTCGTAATAGATCTCCAACATTGTCAATTTGAGCTCGACGTCATCCGGGTCCTCGATCTCGAAGACGAGCTTGGGAGGTTTAGGTTCTGCTTCCTCGTCCGAATTATCTGGATCTCGATCTTTGATTTTGGTTGGTGTTTCTGGAGGTTTAACGGGTGAATCCACTTCCATCTTTTGAGGAGATGAAGGATCCATCGTATCTTCTTGCTTGACCATTGATATATCTTCCTTGAGTGGTGGATCAACCTTTTCGAATGGATCCATGGCTGAGATATCGCCCGGTGTTGCTTCGGTCTCCATCGCATTCGCATCCTCCTTGAGCTCCGTTGGTGGTGGTGGTGGTGGCGGTGGTGGTTCAGGTTGATCTGATCCACCATATCCCATCACGAGACCGAATTCCATATCCTTGATGACGACTTCTGCTTCATTCTCCACTTCGGTATCGAATTCCAAACGACCAGGCATGAATCCAGCTACTTCGTGATTGGAAGGTTGAGAGCCGGTAGCTTGGAGTGCGGATGCCGGTAGAGCTGGAGACGTTGAATTGCGGTGACGGTCTCATTATTATACGGTTCGTTTGGTTCCACCACCACCAAGACTTTGGGCTAACATCCCCAACACTCACGATGTGGTTTCCTCATTTGTTCAATCCTCCTCTTCTTCCTCGCTGAGAATTCTTCCTGACTGATTTCAATCTTTGCTTTCATCCTCTGCAGAGATTGGAAAACCCCCAATCCGAGGCCAAGATGAGTGAGCCCGTGGATCGAACTCATGACCAACCTTCAATGAGTCACACTCACAGGCATGAAATCCCTTTTCCCAACCGGTCTTTCTCTCAAATAAGTCTCCACATAATGTTTCTCGCAATCCTCTTTCGTCCTCGTCCCAACTTGTTCAGCCACGTCTGACCAGTTCCCGAGACCGTATGTTTGCAAACCGGTGATGAGGAGGAGTTCTCTGTTGAGGGTTGAGAAGGGAACGATGAAGAATTAGAAATGATCCTCATCTTGGAGGGTTGAAATGAGCGACTCACTCGTCAGCTCCCCAGTCCTCGTTAAAGATCGGTTTAGAATGTTTTTCCTGTCGATTCCGGACAAAATCCAACCACCATGGATCAGTTACCTCCCATTCACTTATGACAGAATGCCCAACTACCGCCGCCGCCCAACTCACCACAACCTTATAATCATGCCAAGCTTTATGACCTTGTGGTTCCCTCCCTTCCGAGAAACAAATCGGACATAGATCGACTTCTTCACATTCTTTAGCTGCGCATTTGATTCGAACAGTCGCTGTGATATCCACTGCACCTGTTAGGGGATAAAAGAGGGGTGGTGAGGTGTTAGCAAGTTGAGTGGGAAGGAGGTAAGGGAGAGAGAGAGCGAGAGAGACGATACTTGCAGAAATCACAAGTGTATTTGATACCTACAATCAAAAAACAAGGTATTGTCAAGACCGTCAGCACAACTTAACCCTCCCATACTAAATCCCTCTCCAACGATGTATCCCTACGCCTTCCACACCATCCTCTCTACGAATCCCCCCACCTCTCACTTACCAGGCTCAGTAGCCAATCCAGCATTCTCAGCGTTCTCAGCTTCAGTCTTACTTCTTCGTTTAGTGACTGTCATGATTGCTGAATAAGGAATAGGAAAATTGGATGATCTCCCAGGTCCTGAGGTGTACCACCGGAGCTGATACGAGGTTGTGTGGGTGGGTTTGGAGGGATGGATGGATGGAGGGAGGGAGGAGGTGAGTTACTTGTTTAATCTAAGTTGAGCCGTTCCGCACAAGCGCGTGTATCCACCGTGAGAGAATACAGAAGTATCCCCCGCCCGTTCGTCAACAACAATCAACAACCAGCTTAGCTTCGAGGAATGAGAGATGGGAGATGCAGCGACGGGGTTCATGGTGTTGTAACACTGAGAGATGGAGACCGGAAAAAGGAAAAGATGGGAGTATGATTTTCGTTTACCCCCATCCATCGTGCTTTCGAATTTGGGCCTAATATTTTCATACAAAAAATGGTTCTCATATATCAACGGAATGCCCACTAAAACTGCTAATGGGGGAGAGGAAGAGCAAGTTCTGGAATGATCGTGTCGTTTTCGTATCGTATCGCATTCGTATCAATCATGGAGTTTGAGGCCGAAAGACATCTAAAATGTTGATTTCCCCAGCTTCTCTACTCCTTTGTCTATCGTGATGGACAGTTTCTCCCATCAATCTCCATCAATAATTGTCAACATTGATGAAATCATATCCTGTATGCATCCGGCAATATCCTAATCTCGTTTCCTTTCACGAACCAAAAAATTCGTATAAAGAGCAACAAAAAAAAAGAAGAGCACAACTAACAAATAACGAAAGAATAGCGAAAACGAAGTATAGGTGGTTGGGGGTTTGAAAGATAGATAGAAGAGGATCATCTTTCTTAGTTACCGAAACCGTAAAGAACCCTTCCTTGCCTCTTCAAAGCGTAAACTACGTCCAAGGACGTAACAGTCTTACGCTTGGCGTGTTCAGTGTAGGTGACGGCATCACGAACAGTGTTCTCAAGGAAGATCTAATAGAGAGAAAGGAGGGAGGGAGGGTAAGAAATGATCAGTGATCCAGGACGAAAGGGTGATTTGGGGAGTGGTGGTGGTGGTGGTTGGAAAGGGTTAAAGACTGACCTTGAGTACACCACGAGTCTCCTCGTAGATGAGACCTGAAATTCGCTTAACACCACCACGACGAGCAAGACGACGGATAGCAGGCTTGGTGATACCTTGGATGTTGTCACGAAGGACTTTACGATGCCTATCGGGAAGATAGAAAGAGAGAGAGAGATGTTAGTCGAGACGTTGGAAAACAACAAGGGATGGAAAAAAAAAACAACAACACAACTACTAACCTCTTGGCTCCACCCTTACCCAAACCTTTTCCACCCTTTCCTCGACCAGACATTGTTTATTGAAGTGAAGTTGGTTTGGTTGTTGTTGGTGATGTATTGGGGGGGACCTAAAGTCGATTGATTGAGAAAACTGTATGAGGAAGGGGAAAGAAAGGGTTGATGATAAGAAGGGATGGGGAGATTTATATACGTCTCTCTGTGTTCTCTCTATCTTCTGCTTCCCTTTCCCACGGGGACAACGCCACGCCATGTCCGGCCCTGCCCAGACGGGAACAACAAACCGGTTGGGATTGGGACGGAGGGGAGGAGAGGAGATGACACGTGATTATAGGGGTGGAGATGGGGGTTGAAGGATTTAGAGGGGTGTATATCAGATCACACCAGGGGATTAATGTAGGAGGATTTAGAGGTGGATTATTTCCACCCTTTGGAGACAGCAGCGGTGGGTATTTCCTCCGCTGGAATGCCCGGCGGGCGACGGACATCGAAGTGGGCGGCCCGCCATTTGGGAGAATGCATAGACTGTTTGACATGTGATAGATGCCGCCACTCACTCTCTCTCCCATTTCCACATTGCGTGACATGTGAAATTGATCATCTTGACTTGTGAAGCAATAGCGAGGCCATATGATGATTACGAATGACCCGACCGGTACCCAATGTCCTCCTAGTCCTCTCCTAGTCCTCTCCTGGTCCTCCTCGTCGTCACCTACCACTAGTCACCCTAATCCACATCACCTATCCCCATCATGATTCCCAACTCATTCTCCCATCTCTCCACCCTCTCCCTCTCTCACTCCTACCACCTCCACCCTTCCTCTCTCAACCCCCAAATGGACATCATAGCACTCCATCGTCCTACTCCACCCAAACGACGACCCATCTCTTTCTCTCCCGGTGGCGGTGGTGGTGGTGGGGCATGGGGAAAGAGGGAGATGGAAGTGGAGAAGGAGAGGACGGGGAGAGGTGGGAGTAAAGTTGGGGTTTGGAGATTGGATGAACAAGTAGTGGTGGTTGGTGGTGGGAATGGGAGTGTTTGGGAGGTGGAGGTGGATGGTGGAGAAGTGAGAGGTTTGAGTTGGTCAGTGGATGGTGAGTTTGAAAGGGATATGGTGGTTTGTGGGTTTATTGAGGTTGTATTCTGACAATTTGGGGAAAATCTGCTTTTCGCCTTTTCTTTTCTTTTTGTCTCAAACAGGTCAAATACTATCAATCTTATTACAATCAATCATCAACTCTTCAACCAAATTCAGACTTGTCCATTTAAGCGTACACGATGGATCAATCATTCAATCAATGGACATATCTCCAATAGATATTGTACCACCTGCAACATTAGAGAATGAAGCGATATCAAATAGAGGTGGAACAGCGGCGGCGGAAGTAGGAATTCAAATGAGATGGTGGAGAACAGGATCGAATTGGCCTGATGAGTTGGTGAGTGTGAGAGAAGAAAAGATGGAGATGTTTGGCATGGGATGGGATGGCTCGCTGATAATTAGAAAGGTTTCATTATTTATTTTCATGGGACGCTTTAGAAAGGTTCAGGTGGTTTGATAATCGATTCAATACCTAAACCAATGATCGTACAGCCTTTCGTACCATTAACGTGAGTTTACGTTTCGAATCATACGTCTCACCTCATCAAGAAATATGTTTATTTTTCCGTTTCTTACTCCCACTTCTTCGATATTTTTCCTCTCCTCTCCCTTCTTCCCCTTCTCATCATAGACAACAAGACTCTCATTATCATAACCCTACAACTCCAAACCTCACCATATCCCACCAACAACCTCCTCATTTCACATTAGAACGATTCCCTAACGTCATTCCTAAACTTCCACCTGATATCCTATCAATAACTCTACCAAACGGTACCATCCCCTACTTGGGAGGTTGTTTTCCAATCCTTACACTCCCTACACTCGATTCTCAACCCTCAACTTCATCTCAATCAAATCATGAGACTAAATCATCAATCGTTTCATTCAATATCAAACTTAAACCCCAACCATCTCAATCATACGGACATGAACCATACATCCATTCACCTTCTATACCCATCCTACGACTCGCTAAGTCGTCAACGAGAGTGAGGGATATGTTGGATATCGTAGTTAGAGGGATTATCGTGGTGGACATGACGTGGAAAGAGGGAATGGCGAAACAGGCTTTGTTGTGGAGGGAGGAATTGGAGATGGAGGGGAAGAAACATGGTGGTGGGTTTTAGTGTTGAAGGGGGAAGGTTCTTGTTCTCGTGGAGCTGATTGAATAAATTGGTGGGGTGATTAAAATCCCATTCACAGCTAATTTCGAAACGACATATGCAGATCTTACGAGATTACTTCTGATCGGGAAAGGAGGGGCCGCTGTGTCTCGATATATGGGTGGAGTGTTGACTAATAATGTGAGTGGGTCGAACCTACCATCCAAATGAGGCGGGGGGGCGGGTATGAATATCATATATTGGAATATTGATATCGTTGGTGAGGGTGAACAGGGATTAGCGACTTGGGAGAAAGTCCAGGATAAAGCGGTCGAAAGAATACATAAGGTTTTGACGCAATCGGTGTTTCCGGCTTGTGAGAGGTTATTACTGTGTTTAGAGGATTTGATCGGTTGGGGTATGGAGTGAGTGACGGAGCGATACCGCCAATCGGGCAAAGTTGAATTGACATCGCCATTTCCGGCGTAACACCCTATCCTCCAGCAAACACACTTTCAACCTCAACCTCCCTGAAGATACCTTGGAAAATTGCATTGCGTGGGTTAGATATCTAGCTATGAGGACGATGGAACTGGATCGAGAGATGAAAGAGGAATCAAAGAGGTTTAACGAGTTTGCCAAGTGGGCTAGATACGGTGGGTTTCTTTTGGGGATGGACGGTTCAGGCTTCCCAGTCCCTTCCCCTTGATCGATCCTGATGGATTCCCTTCAATGGTAGAAATCGCCAAGAATACAGCAGCTACAGACGCGGAGGAGGACGCTAACGTACCGTCAACTCACGACGTCGTCGCCGTCTGTGATTACCTCGAAACTGGATTTCAAGATAGCCGACTTGATCAATTCTTCCTCACCATCGACGAACTACTAGACAATGAATGGCCAAAACCTCGACTCCCCAAACCACGCACAACTCGTCCTCTCCACGTCGTCATACAAGAAAGTCTCTCAGCAGCACGGAGCAACATCCCCACTCCGATCATCAACTCACCGCGAGTTCACCAGGTTTCAGTCGGTTCTTTACTCAGCCCCATTATGCGAGACGATAAACGATCATCAAGCGAAGGCAGCTCTCCCGAGAAGACGAGAGACGCATACGGGGACCCTGCAGCAGCTTCCAAGTCTACAGCTCCCCATTCCACTGCGTTATGGGCGATCACCCAGGAGGTCAGGGAAAGTCTCGAGAACGTGTATCGTCGAGCTATACCTACGGAGAAACCGACATGGGAAAGCCAGTTGGGTGTTCTCGCTCTTATCCAGAAAGGTGGTTTGACGATGGATGACGTTTGGCTTGTCTCTAAAGGAGTCAGTGCTTGGATTCGTGAATCTAGCGACGAGATGAGATCTGACGGGTCATTTTCTACCCCTTAGGAATACTACGACGCGAGACTCGAGGATGATGGCTACAATTGTAAATATCATCAGCCTTTCTGGCGCTACGGAGTCGGAGTAGTCGCTGACCATCTGCCCTTCATCTCAGTACGAATCACTCATCATCCTCAAGAAAGCATGATGCGCGCGCTTAATGCGAGCGAAGGTCGAATCCTTGCATATACGTTCTTCGATTCGGAGGAGCTGCTAACCATTGTGGAGAATAAAGGTAAGTGGCTGGTCGCGCTCTGCCTTTCTTGTGATAGTTGCTAATTCCCACTCTGTGCAGTAGGCATTCGTAGACTTGCTAGTATAAACTTTCCAGATGTTGTGGTTGACGTGAGTTTGCTGCGCTGAATTGTAGCCACGCACAGAGCAGGTAATCCCTCGACTGACCCATCCTCAGTGCTCTCGAGATGGCCCTACTCCAAAAACGACGACTTTGTTCTCCCGGAGCCGTCTCCTCAAGAAACCTCTACCGATGAGAGCAGACGACGTCGAGGTAATTTCTCTGGCTACCAATGGTCGCAAGGGCAGAAGAATCGCATGTCTATCTATGGGAGATGGGCGTGAGATACAGGTATTCGATATGAGCGTGGACGATGATGAGGACGATGATGAGGATGTCGAAGAGGCGGAAGAGTCTGGCGCGGAAGAGTCTGGCGCGCAAGATGGTGAAGGAGAGCAAGACGGGTTGGACGGGAATGAAGTTGAAGATGGATCTCGGATGGACGTCGACGAGGATTAAGCCCTTCGATGATTATCAGTCATGATTAACGTAAGAATGGCAAATCACAACGATTAACGAGTTACGACCGAATAATGCTTCTAATTTATGGATTGATGAATTAGCTATTATACAAAAAGTAATGCTGTGTTGTTCTAAATTAACGTTTCTTCTATTGCCCACACCGTTTACCAACTCAAGCAAGCTCCTTCTCGATCTCCAGGAATCGCTCCACAGTGTCGTGGATGCACTTCTCGAATGGAATCACTGTGGGGGGTGGTGGCGCGCAATACAAAATCGAAACCTCAGTGGAATGATTCGACAATTATGCCCAAAACACCCAACACTCACGCTTGATGCCCAACTCTTTCTCTGCCTTGGCGGCAGAAAGGGTGAAGACTTTACCCTTGAGAGTGAAATCCGGGTTACCCTCTGGAACCCTGTCCTTGATCTGAGGGAAGTTGGCACGGATGTAGTTGGCGATAGCTTGATTGTCAAAGTACTATTGAAGAGGAGAGAGGCGGGGCGGGGCGGGGTTTTGGTAAGCGTTATGCACCACCAAAAGCCAAAACTCAAGGATCCCCAACACTCACTCCTCCGCAGACGATGAAGCGTCCGCTCTGACCCCTCTCGATGGCCTCATAATGAGCCTTACCTACGTTCCTGACATCCGCGAACGCAGGGAAGGCGGTGTCGGGCACACCGGCCTTTACGGAGGAACCGTCCTTCTTCATGATGCCATAGACACCGGCGGATGAAGTGTTGAGGCTATCAAGAGAGTGGATGGCTTGGTGAGGGGGACCGTAGACCACTGTGTGAGGGAAGAAGAGGGGGAGGGGGACGTCGATAAGTGAAAGAGCAAAAGGTAACGAGAGACATTGTCAACTGACTAGGAGGGTTGATGGTGGCGAGGGTGAAGTGAGCTCCCTTGGCTTCTTCGTACGCTGCCAACTCGGCAAACTTCTTGGAAGCGCAGTACCAGGTACCAGCGGCTCTTGGACTAGAATTTCAAGGACGATATCAGTCTGGAGGAGTGAAGAAGACGTTCGTGGAGCATAAAAACGTACTCATCCGCCTTCATGTTCTTACAGTCTTCCTGGGTGACTGGGTTCCAATCTTCCTCGGTGTAAGTTTTGTTTTGCTGCTCGGTTGCAGGGATGGTGAAGTTTCCGATTGCAGCGAATGATGAAGTGACGACTACGTTCTTGATGGCTATGAGTAATGGCGGAGGGAAAGGGGGACATGTCAGGTTAACCAGTCTTTCGTGCCTGCACACCAAACCCGCAAGAAGCCAGGAAGGGATTCCCAACTCACATGGCTCCTTCTTAGCTGCTTTCAAAACGTTGATTGTACCCTCTACAGCTGGCTGTTCATAATCCTTCTCCCAGCTTTTACCATTCATGTGGAATGGACTTGCAGTGTGTGCTAATGCATCGACACCCTTGACAGCCTCTGTGAAATCACCGGAGACGAGGTCTTCAACGACGACGAAGGAGAGCTGGGATGCGTATGGCTTGAAGACGGGGAGTTCGGCAACCGCTTTGCCCTTACTCTCTGAACGAACGGTACCACGGACGTTCCAGCCGTTCTCGAGGAAGTTGCGAGCGACATCGGTAGCGACCTAGGAGAGTTTCGGGTGAGGTACGATCGTTTGCAGGGAAGAGAGAGGGAAAAAAAAGGATCGGGGGAGCACATGGTTAGCGAGAACGTTAAAATGGTTATCGGGCCAAGGAATGACGGGTTGATCAGCTGACTGATCTTACTCACGAAGCCAGAGATACCGGTGATAAGGACGGTCTTTGGTGACATTGTAGATGTATTTGGTACGAGGTGGGATGATTGCTCGAGTGATTGATTGACTGCTTGGATGGAGGAGAGCGGGTAGTAAAGAGTAGGCTCCTAATCCTTTTTCCGCTTTATCTACTTAAAAAAAAATTATCTGGTCATCTGTCGTCAGCTCAGATTGTCAGCTTGTAATGGGAAAAAAAAGAGAAAGATTACAAACTGATGACGAGTTATGACGAAGTGGAGGTGGAGGTGGAGGGCGGAGGCAATGACGGACATCTGTGGCCATGAGCGGACATCGATGACCATCCCTCCCTTTCGCCTGTAAACAGTCACCACGTGGAGAACAGCCGAACCTAGCTCGCTTGTCGGTTACTGGCGTGTGTGTGTTCTCCTCGCGTCGCTCGCTCTCTCTCGCTCGTTCGGTGGTGAGCTCGCTTAGAGAAGTGACATCGACGACTAGACAGGTGACATCCAAGGCACACTTCGCGAGTGCTTATATATATATCATTGGAAGAGTAGAGCAGAGAAAGCGAAGAGCAACACACAATCATCCACTTTTATAGCATCAAATCAGCACAGCAACCAGCTCCACCTCCACCTCCGCCGCCTCCAACATGCTTCTGCTTCGATCTACCACACGTCGTACCATCCCCAACACCATATCTCGCTCCTTCGCAACAGCGTCCTCATCTCACATCCCTTCATCAAACAAACAATGGAAAGGTACCTCCACTGATCCTCATGATCACCATGGCACCAAGCTCTTCATCGGTGGAGAGTGGGTCGCAGCGGAGAATGGCGTCAAGCACGGTTACAAAGTCATGGATCCATCCACTAACAAACTTCTCACCACTACGCCTCAATCAACTCACTCGGAACTCACACGAGCAGTCGATGCCGCGCAAAAGGCATTCGACGATGGCTGGGGACAGGGTAGCGTCCTCATGAGGCAGGGTATCATGTTGAGGTGGGTTGGGCCTTCTTGCTTTTGATCGGCACCTGCTGATCAGACGACCACGTTTGGCCCTGTTTTTTTCTTTTTCTTTTTCTTTTTCAAAAAACAGATACCAAGCTTTGATCAAGGATAACATGGACGAGATCGCCAGATCGATCGTGTGAGTGGCGTGGCAATATCTACATCTGCTTTATTACCCTAACCGCTTACATCTTTGATATCCATCTCGGTACCTAGTCTCGAGCAAGGCAAGACGATGGCAGACGCCAAGGGAGATGTCCTACGTGGTCTACAAGTCATAGAATCTATGTGCTCAATCCCAAACATGCTCCTTGGTGATAAACTCGAGGTAGCAAAAGATATGGATACATACGTTAGGCGGACACCATTAGGTGTAGGTGCTGCCATCTGCCCGTAAGTTGAGAATCCCCTTCCTTTTTTTTTTTCCGAAACGAACTTGTGACATCGGTTGGGAAATTCAACCCGTCTGATCCCTTGCCAATGTCAACATCATAATAGATTCAATTTCCCCGCTATGATCCCACTCTGGTCAATCGGCACCGCTCTCTCCGCAGGTAACACTCTCATCCTTAAGCCATCCGAACGTGATCCAGGGGCAGCAGCTATCCTAGCCGAACTCGCTGCCATGGCTGGTGTACCGAAAGGTGTCCTCAGCGTCGTTCATGGTGGTAAGGATACCGTCAACTTCATCTGCGATGAACCGAGGATCAAGGCTATCAGCTTCGTAGGAGGTGATGCGGCTGGTAAGCACATCTACGATAGGGCAGGAGCGAATGGAAAGAGGGTTCAGGTGAGGACGAGTATTCAGAATCGTGTGTTTTCTCTTGAATACATCATGTCTGACTTGGTAATTACTTCACCTGCAAGGCCAATCTGGGAGCCAAGAACCACGCCATCCTCATGCCAGATGCCAGCAAGCAATCGGCACTCAACGCTATCGCAGGCGCTGCTTTCGGTGCTGCCGGTCAACGATGTATGGCACTCAGCGTCTTGATCACTGTAGGAGACGCCAAAGAATGGGTAGGAGACATCATCGAACAGGCCAAGGCGCTGAAGATGGGCAACGGTTTTGCCAAGGAGGCAGACCTGTGAGTACTCCACAGATATGTTGGCAGACCATCTCCCGGTTTTTATGCTGAACTGATAGGGTTCTTGTTTACTTCTCAGTGGACCTGTCATCTCCCCAGCAGCAAAGGATAAGATCGAAGGTCTCATTGCATCGTGTGAGGAACAGGGCGGCAAGATCTTACTCGATGGTCGTGGACAGAAAGTCAATGGTTTCCCTGAGGGAAATTGGGTGGGACCAACCGTTCTACAAGCCAAGGAGGGAGACAAGTGCCACGAGTGAGCATTGAATCGTTGCTGTAGCTATGTCCTTCAAAGCTGATGCAATGTCACGATATGGTACGTTAGGATCGAGATCTTTGGGCCTGTCTTGACTGTCATCAATGTCGAAACGCTTCCTGAAGCTATCGCTCTGATCAATCGAAACAAATGTTAGTCGCTCCCTGGGCATCACTCTACAAGGCTTCTGATTACTGATAGCTTCACACATCCCATGCAGACGGTAACGGCGCTGCCATCTTCACTCAGTCAGGTGCGACTGCCCGGGTGTTCGAGCGGACAGTCCAGGCAGGTCAGATTGGTGTCAACGTTCCCATCCCCGTACCACTTCCAATGGTGAGTTGGGCGCATCAATGGTAGGTATACAATTGAACTGACAAAGCGACCAACTTCAGTTCGCTTGGTCTGGTAACAAAGGGTCAGTGTTAGGTGGACACTCGCTCTACGGAAAGTAGTAAGTGTGCTGTGCGACGTCTTGGATCGTGGAAACCCGTCCTGACTCTTTGTTCATTAGCGGTCTCGACTTTTGGACTCAGAACCAGACGGTCACCTCATTGTGGAGGAGCGAGGATGCTTTGTCTTCCAAGGCCGACGTTGTCATGCCCACCCATCACTGAACGTCATGGCTTTTCGCCACTTGTACATAGCAGTATATCTTGCACAACATGGGCGTGATGAATGCTATGGCATCTTCGTGTAACGATCCAAAATGAATTGTCCAAGGCCAGGATGGAGAAGGGTCGTCTACTGAATGTCAGTCCGTATATCCTAGCTCTTGCTTTTTGGAGTGTCTTGTTGAGGTTCTGCCCCAGTCCTGAGGTAGAGAGGTTGCAAAAATCCTGGCAAGCTCTCCCTACCGTAAGCAATGATCAAGCGGTGTCCTGGCTTAAAGCGCGGAATCGGTGTATCTCGAGGGCAAGGGTCGAGCGCTTCACGGGGCATTCAGTTGCAACCGAGACTGAAACTCCGACCGCATGCAGAGTCAATCCTACTGCTCGAGGAATGAGCTGTATGTGGCAGACCTCAGCGCCTAGAGACCTCAGCGCCTACGACTGCATGTTTTCCCACTTTGTATTCAGCAAAGATACTGCAACTCCCCATGAACATTCTATTGTGCGCAAGATCCCTTATTACAACTTCCCCCTTCCTAAAACCTTCTCCACTACCCGTAGTAAGAGTTATGCAATCCAATCTCATCGTTCATTGAATTACTGGGATTAAGCGTTGGCGAGTGATTCGAGAGGCCAAACATGGAGTCGGAGCCACCTGTGGGTGCGAGTGTGATCAGTGATCCGGCTGATCCGCATATTGACCACCTCTAACTCACTCATGCCACCTGTGCAGCTTTGGAAGTCTACTTCTTCCGCGACTTCCATTTCCCCATCAACACCGTTCCTCGCCTGCTCCTGGCCATTCATCGTCTGCTTCTTGGCCTTTGCCTTGTCGCTACGAAGCTTTTCCAGGTGCTCGAGGTATCTGTCGTCAACACCGCCCGTGACGTACTCGCCAGTAAATACGGAACAGTCGAACGTCGTAATATCGGGGTTGAATCGTCGACACGAGTCGATGAGGTCAGGCAAGGTCTGGAAGATGACGAGATCAGCGCCGATGGCTTCGGCGATTTGCTTCTCAGTACGGTCGTGTGCCACGAGCTCGTATGGCGATGGCATGTCAATACCGTAGACGTTCGAGTACCTGAAGAATACGAACGGTCAAGGAGCGTTTCAACCTTCAGGGGGAAAAGGAACTGCTCACCTGATGGGCGGAGCACAGGATGCGACGATGACCTTCTTGGCTCCTACGTCCTTCGCCATCTGGATGATCTCTTTCGAGGTAGTTCCGCGAACGATCGAGTCTACAGCAGAAAAGGAGGCGTCATTATCTGTGGTCGTTTTTTGGAAGCACAGCTCATCACTTACCATCAACCAACATCACGTTCTTACCAGCAAACTCCATGGGCATCGCATTGAGCTTCTTCCTGACATTCTTTCGCCTATACGACGCGCCCAAAAAGGGTCCAAGTCAGTATCATCTCACATCACATGGACGACAGCTAACTCACCTCATGGTCTGACCAGGCATGATAAAAGTGCGGCCGACATATCGGTTCTTGACGAAACCTTCCCGGTAAGGGATGTTGAGATGTTGAGCGACCTGCAGAGCTGCGACACGGGAGGTATCCGGAACCTGTTGCGCATAACATTGTCAGCAAGTCATACCTGATGCTGAGAGCCAAAAAGGTTACTCACTGGAATTACCACGTCAATCTCAATCCCTTCCCTCTGCAAGACCCTCTTAGCCTCCTCAGCTAACATGTCTCCCATTGCCATTCGACTCCTATACACTGAAATCCCATCCATCGTGGAATCCGGTCTAGCAAAGTAAACGTATTCGAAGATGTCTGGAGCGAACTGTGCAGGTGCCGCAACCTGTCGACGAGTGATCGAAGTACGAGTGATGATGATCGCTTCTCCAGCCTTGACATCTTGCCATTGAGAGAACCCAAGGGCATCTGCGACGACGGATTCAGAAGAGACGAGGTAATCCGTTCCCGAGGCAGAGGTGGCGGAAGGTCGAGTGGCAAGACCTACGGGTCGAATACCGTTGGGATCTCGGAAAGCGATGAGACCGAAACCGGCTAGCATGGCTACGCATGCGTAAGCACCTTTGCAGGCAACGGTCAAATCTCCGATGGCAGTGAAGATATCCTCCTCATTGATACTGTGCGGTTCGAGAGGATAGTTTAGAAATACACATACCTTTTCAATTAGTATCGACGGTGAATATTCACTCACCGAGCCTTTCCAGTTTTTTGCAAGTTGTTAGCCAAGATGTTCAACAACAACTCCGAGTCAGAGTCGGTGTTGATATGCCTATGAGCGTCGGCATCGAGGAACTGCCTAAGCTGAGGGGTGTTAATAAGGTTGCCATTCTATTGAACCAACAGTGGATGTTAGCATTGCGCATCATGGAAGGCAACCAGGAGGGAAGTACTGCTCACGTGTGCAAAGACAATACCGTAAGGGGAGTTGACATAGAACGGTTGAGCTTCGGAGTGTGCCGAGGATCCGGCGGTAGGGTAACGGACTGAATAAGAAGGACGCCAGGAATGAACAAAAATAAAGAGGTTAGCCAACATTCTTCTCTCGGTCTAGCTCCGCCTTTCCTTCTCGGATCAGTCGCTACGCTCGTCAAGCCAACTTCCAACCCTTGCCCAGATCAGCTTCACTGATACCTGCTTTAGCTCGGTCGCAAGCCCATGCAGTCGCTCGTTCGAATGACAGTTTCAAATCCTCCAAGGAACCAAGTTGTCCAGTGCACTCGCATCTCCCCTACATCCACCCCTCATCCTAAGAAAATTGCAAGTCCAGCCCCACTCACCATGTCCGACTCCCATCCAACCCTTCAAACCCTTGATTCCCTGAGTATCGAATACGTCTCTGACCATGCCATTCGCTTTGACTTGGTAGAATCGACCACCTGATCCACAAGTCACCACTCCTGCTGCATCTTGACCTCGGTGTTGGAGGAGAGAGAGACCTTCGCAGCTGGTAGTGGGAAATGGGCAGGGTAGGAGGGTTGTCGCGTGAGATGGTAGGAAAGGTTGCAGAAGAGATGATGGAGAGTGTTCTCGGCATCAGTGAGATGTACGGAAGAGCGGGCTGGAAGCGAAGAATGACTCACATCTCAGTAGCTGCAGCAGAAGTCTGCGTAGCCAACGGATCATGCAATAGAAGACCAAGGATACCACACATTTTGATGAATTACCAGTTTTTTTTTCTTCTGAGTTGTCGTGTGGAAAGACGAACTGTCTAAAGATGTTTGACGCAGTAAATTGATTGCAGAATACCTTGAGATGACTCAGATATTTTCCTAGCAAGTTGGTGGAAATTTGTCACCTTGGGATGTGGAAGACGTGATTCAGCCGTGTTGA
Source organism: Cryptococcus sp. T15_22C (assembly GCA_017654825.1). NCBI lineage: Eukaryota > Fungi > Basidiomycota > Tremellomycetes > Tremellales > Cryptococcaceae > Cryptococcus > Cryptococcus sp. T15_22C. The sequence goes on along the minus strand of JADPYA010000204.1, from coordinate 475,616 downwards.
ACCTTATAGGCTTGGCGGTGGATGAAGTTCCTGTAGCTTGGCTTGGATTCGAAGATGAAGGAAGACAGATACGCAGAAAGCGGAGCTGTTGGCTTCTTTCTTAGGGTTGGTAGTCCAGAAAGACAGATTTGTGATCAGCATGAGCCTCAAAGCTCATCCCGACTGAAATAATATGAAGATCACGTGATTTAAGCGTCCTGGCTAGGCAGGCCCAGGACCAACGAGACAAGTAAACGAGTCGTTGGAGATTATAGACATTGACGATTCAATCGAGCCTGACACCGAGCATATTCGAGGTTCCGACTATTCATTAAAGTCAGTCAGGCTGGTAGCAGCCCTCGACTCCAAATTGCCATCAAAAAAGGGACATTATTCTGCTACCTTGACGCATATCATTCGACGTCAAACACGCGATCTCCACGCAACGCTTTGGTTCGCGTTCAAACTGTCCCATCTATGGAGAGCAAGTGACATATGTTTATCCAGCTCCATCTCACCGTCACAGAGTCCAATTCTCTCCTCTCGCAATGGCTGGAGTAGGAAACCCACCTGTGACGACATCCCAATCCCAAACCGAATCCCGCCGCCAATCCAACAACCCTGCCGTATCTCGCCGTACAAGCGCCCATAATTCTCCTCTTCAGCAGAGTAATCGATCGCTTGGTCATTTCAAGGAAGAAGAGGAAGAAGATTCAAACTATGACACCCAATCCTTAGCAGGGACCAACGTAGATACCGAGCTCGGCGGTTTGTCCACTCCGGGTGGAGATAATCTCAGCTTGTTTGGGGGGAATGGATCGATACTTGGCCTAGGAGCTGCGGTAGGCGGCAGGGTCGATCTAGGGAACTTGAATATCGTCAGTTGGAAAAAGCAAGTGGAGATTGATTCGGGAGAGGCTGGGGAGGGTTCGGTAGCTGGAGATGAAGGGGATGAGGGTAAACGTCGACGGAGACGGCCGTTCAACGGTGAGCTTTATACTCCTTTTCTTCAACATCGGGGCATCACTTCAGGCTGATATCATTCACTCGGTATTTTCCACAGCTATATCGACAGTCCTCTCTCACCCTTCCAAGCCACCAGCACCTCTGCGATCCTCTCGAAAACCCCTACCACCAACTGCCTTCCCTTCACCTCCTGGACCGGTGGTCTTACCCAAACCACCTCCACCTGGATTTTATCAGCCATATCTAGATGGTGTCCAGGGATTGTGGGGAGAATGGGAGAGGCTACAGGAGAGGGAGAGGAGGAAAGGGAAGGGGAAAGGGAGGGAGGTGGTGGAGGTAGAGGATCTGCAAGCAGAGGAGAGGAAGAAAGAGGTCGCCCTTCCTGATCTAGCAGATATACCCACGTATTTCTTTGATTCAGGGTTCGATCTGGCGAATCCATTAACATGGGAACATGTGATGAGCTCTCCAACACCTTCATCTTCAAAATCACCAAATCACCTACCACCTCCTGAAATTCAACATTCTCTCTCTTCACATCTCGACGATCTCGAATCTCACCTCGTTCACGAAATCTCCATCCGGACCCCTTCTTTCTTCTCAGCGCTATCCAATCTCCAGTCTTTAAATTCCCAAACCTCTTCATGCCTCTCTCGGATCTCAGCGCTACGGACCCAGCTCGCCGACCTAGATGAGAGACAGGCGATCAAGGGGTTGCGCATAATCAATACTTACGAGAAGCTGCGGCGTAGCAAATCGTTGAGGACGGCGGTGGGGGAGGTAGATGCAGTGAGGAGCGCAGGTCGCTTAGCTAAGGAGTTAGGAGATGCTGGAGATTGGGTAGGAGCGTTGGAAGGGATGGAAGCCGTTGGGAAATGGTGGAGGCAATATGGAGGTGAACAGGCGAATGGGCGAATCGAAGCGGAACCAGGTTTGGCGGCGACCTTGAACGGGAAGACCACCGGTCAAGTTCTGCCGCTAGCCACTCTGGAGAGTCTAAAGTCCATACCTTCAGATCTCTCGACACTCTCTCAACAGATCGCGACACAATTGGAGGCTTCCTTATCCAGCCTAGTGATGTCCGTCATTGGTGCGACGTCTAATTCATTAGCACCCTCGCGTGCAACATCACCGGCTCCGCAATCTGGTGGTAACGTAGACGCGGAAGCACAGCATCAACAATCGAGGATAGAATTCCGGCATCAGAGTCACAGTCTGTTGATTGGAATGGCGAGGTGTGATGCAAGGGGTAGTGCATTGCGAGTGTGGAAAAATTGCGTGTCCAAGGTGGTCAAGGAGGGGATGAGACAACATTTGCAGATTGATCATGAGGGCGAGGATGATCACGAGGAGAATAAAGGGTGAGTGATGTTGTCGACCGTGCATCTCTTCGGCGCTGATAAATATTCATCGTGCTCCATAGACAAAGCCTCGCGGATATCCTGCGCGACATGTCGAATGAACGATTCCTCATGCTGTCTACCAAGATGTACGCCACCATGAAGACTCGCATAGAGCTCATCAGGGTTCTAGGAGAGGAACTGAGCGACATGTTGCAGAGTGAAGAGTGAGTTAGCCATCCCACGATTAGGGTACGGTTCTCTGACTATGAAGTATCAGGTTCCTGAGCCCTCAGTCATTAGCTGGCGTTGGGCGTCCGTCATCAGAATCTTCCCGGACTCCTTTCAGCGGCGAACAGATCGCTGCGGAAATCAAGGACACCCTGGTATCTGCTTGTGAGCTTGCGAACGCTAGAGCTGCGAAAGTCCTCGTCGCAAGAACCCCTCAGCATGCGGACCTCACTTTGGATGAGTTTGTCGCCATCTTCGAGGAGACGTGGGCGTTTGTGGTCGCATGCGAGGCTATCAGCGGTCGCATGATCGTCAGTCTGAGAGGCGTGATTACTTCTCAAGCACGCGCATTCCTGGTCAAGTACCACGCCATCCGCCTTCAAGCTTCGGCAAAGTGTGTGGAGGAAGAGCAATGGGTCCAGATCGATGTCCCTCTCTCCACTCAGAGATGCGTCGACACGATCATCGCGTCCGCCATCTCCGACATGCCTGAACATCGACTCGCAACCAAATCGGAGCCACAATCTAATGGCCATCCTCCCTCTGCGAACGGCGATAATCTTGGCAAGGTGCTGAAAGTCGAGGACAACTCGTTCTTCATCGTGTCTGCGACCGCGAAGACGGTGGAAATGCTAAATGACTATCAGCGTTTAATGGTGAATCTTGAGCTTGTTGCCACCGACGTAATGAACAGAGTGATCGAGTTCCTCAAGGTGAGTGGGATCGCGCCGCGCCAATAGCTCGTTCTCAAGGGTGTCCTTTAACCCGTTCCCTTCCGCGCAGTCTTTTAATTCTAGAACATGTCAGGTTGTTCTTGGAGCTGGCGCCATGCGGTCAGCGGGTCTCAAGAATATCACAGCAAAGCATCTGGGTAAGCAACCGCCATCGAGTTGAGCTGGGATGCGATTATATCCGCCGGCGCTTACCTCACATTGGCGCCTCTAGCATTGGCATCTCAATCCCTTTCCATCATCGTTTGTCTTATCCCCTACATGCGAGAGTTTGTTCGACGGCATCTCAATCCGAAGCAGGCCGTTATGCTCGTTGAATTTGATAAGCTGAAGCGGGACTTCCAAGAGCATCAAAACGAAATACACGCCAAGTTGGTAGCGATCATGGCCGATCGACTGGCAGTCCACTGCTCTTCACTGCGGGTGCGTTAGGTCTGCTTGCGTTGGGTTCGCCGCGGGGGTTGACAGTATTTCACATACAGGCCATCGATTGGGAAGCAACGCCAACGAAGGCGGGTCCGAACGCTTACGCTGAGCTCCTTGTCAAGGAAACGAGCACTCTCCACAAGGTTTTGTCGAAATACCTATCCTCACAGGCGGTGTATTTCGTGATGCATCAAGTCGTCTCAGCAGTGAATACCAAGTTCGGTGATCTTTATAGCAAGGTTGAATTCAAGAGTGACGACGCCAAGAAGCGGTTAGTCGTCGCGGTCGTGCTAGTAAGAGTTAATGCCTGCAGCTGATCGCTGTCTGAACTTCCCCTGCAGCATGGAACAAGACGTGACCTTCCTTGTCAACCGTCTCAAGGAACTCACCGACCCTTCAGCAGAGTCACCCATCGCACCGCTAGAAAAGCTTGTCAAGGACAAACCCACACCCAAGAAGCAAATGTCAGCGACGATCAACGGCCTCCTTAGGCGAGGTAATAAGGATACACCCGATGCTTCGAAAGGAGGATCATCAACGCCAAGTAAAGCTGATGAGCAAGTCCAAGAAGCCCAGCGGCAAGCTTCCGAGGACGCGTTGACGGCGATTGGTGACATAGATACGCCAGATCCGACGGATGGATCGAAGGAGCGATACCCGATTTTGGAGACCCAGCTGGAAGAGGGAGAGGTCGACAAGGTCGAACATGGGACTGCTGTGCTTACAGCGGAACCCGAGGCAATCGATGCCTTGCCCCCGCCTAGTTCCGTTGCTGCGGTCGAAGAGGAACCGCAGTTATCTGAGGACAAGGTCGAGCGAGTCGCGGCCGACATGGTCGATGCTTTGCCTCCTGCATCCGATAATGATATCACGAACGAGGCACTGGCTTCCGTTGACAAGGAGGTGGATGCATTGCTTGACGAGGCGGCTGATGATGGGGTAGTGCCGCCTGCGAAGGCCATCGAGGAAGGGGCTGTGGTGCATGATGTTGCAGATGATGCACATAATGCAGAGAATGGTGGTCTACCGAAGCTAGTGGAGGGAGAATAAGGATAAGGAGGTAGTCATTGAGAAGGACGATAATGCCAGCTCCGGCTCTGTGAAAATGACATGAGAACGGTACAATTATTTTTATTATGACTATCTTTTTGGTTTTTTTGTGTCACATTTCGTCTAGCTAGAAATACAGTCGGAAAAATTGGGGTTGAAGCATGGATGGAGATCTTTTCGCAAACCGAGGTTTTTTGCTTTTCCTTTTCTTATATACAACTATTATTTGAGAGCGTGAAAACTAGTTGGCTGTTGTTCTTTTCGCATTAGAGAACAGCAGAGACGCCGGCGCCAATGATGGCGATAGCCAAGAGACCATACCCGATCGACAACCTCGAAGAAGCACTAGATTGGCTCGAAACCAGCATGAGTCGCGGGATAAGGGATCATTCAGAAGACAGTTTCACTCACCCAGCTGCCTTGGTAGCAGAAGGAGAGGCAGCAGACGCACTGGCTGAAAGGGAAGAAGAGGCACCAGAATGGGAGGAGGAAATGGAGGAAGACGCAGCGGAGGACGCAGCGGCGGAGGAAGTGGCGGAGGAAGTAGCGGAGGAAGCAGCGGAGGAGGAAGCGGAGGAGGAAGCGGAGGAGGAAGCAGCGGAAGAAGCGGCGGAAGAAGCGGCGGAGGAAGCAGCAGATGTAGAACTGGAACCGAATACATCATCAAACAAGTAAGGTTTCTGTGAACACGAAAGGGAACCCCACTCGGGCAGAGGAGGAGGAGGGGAGACGGGAGGGCGCAGAAGAAACACTCACCTGCTGGAGGCGACTGCGTTACCTTCTGCCTTGGATTGGAAAGCTTGGAATGTATTTCCAGAGGTGGGAGCGTTGATTCTTTTTGATTGATGGATGGAGTTATGATATGTTTAGATGGGCCCTGCTACATTTGGAAAAATCACTCACGCCATCACCATTCCAAGTTCTAAGATTTCAAATCCCCCAATTGTTCATCAGCCTCTTCTTTTTTCGAAACATAATCCTCGACCACCACCACCACCACCAACAAAAAAAAAACCCCCCTTCTGTTTCAAAAAAGAAGAGGAACTCACGACAATGACCAACTTGTTTACAAAATACCCAAATCGGATCAGTCGAGTTAACAGTAACTGAAAAGGTTTGAGGAGCTGCAGATGATCCGGCTAGTAGACCGGACTGGGGGTGGGGGGGTTGAATTTTTTTTTTTTTTTTAATTTTTTTTTTTTTTTCAGTTATCGTAACCGCAAGGGGGGTGGGGCGATGTGAAGAACGTACATCGAAACCACTGGCCATTGCTGTACAAGGATCATCAAACCTGTTCCAAACCCACCCCCACAACCAACTATCAACACATCATCATCCTCCCCAAAAGAAAGGAAAAATGCAACACAGGAAGCGGAGCTCACGTCGATTGAGTCGCAGAGTGTGCTAAACTAGTTGAATATTGAAATTCAACGATATCTCCCATAGCAGCTGTGACGCTTTTTTGTTTTATTTTTTTGAACAAGGTAATTTTGTTTTGGTAAAATCAAAACGACAACCATCGAATAGGGGAGAGAGAGAGAGAGAGAGTGAGAGAGAGAGAGAGAGAGAGAGAGAGAGGAAAAGGATTTTATTCAATTAAAAATCCAGTTATTCTTCGGGAACAAGAGGCGGGGTGGAATATGAAGAGAGAAAAAGAGTCTATCTTCTCACGTATTAGGAGAGAAATTCAATCCACCTTGACCGACCATAACGGTGGTAGTGACTGCTGAAACATGTGAGAAGAGGATAGATAGAACGAAGACGGTGGCGAATGGGAACATTTTGGCGGTAAAGAAGCTGTTGAGTGGAAGAGGAAAGTTAGGATTATCGATAAATTACACTTTGGGGGGGAGGTTATAGAGGAATGAAGGAATATATATATATATATATATATATATATATATGCCTCATCTAAGCTGTGCCTCCTCTCCCGAACTTGAACCATGTGGTCCGGCAACAAAACAAGGCCCAAATTCGCATACGAGAAAAGAAAAGAAAAGGAAAAAACTCTTGGCTGTGCAAAAAACGAGATGTTCAATGATCCGGCTTTAGGTTCCCCCTCCTCCCTCCACCCTCGCTCGGCATCGTCAGCTGATTCTGAAAAGGGAAAGGCTGTACCTAAAAAAGTCGTATCATTCGTGGGGGGGGGGTGTGTCCCGAAATATGATTAGTAGTATCCGGCACGGGGGGGGTGTGTGGGTGGCGGTGGCGGTGGCGAGACTGATTAAAAGGGGAAAACCCAGTTTACCACCGTCTCTACCTTTGTATTCAATGACGTGGATTGTTTTTCCATTCCACCCGTGAGAAACTCCACTCCCTCCACGCCCTGGCCCTGGTCATTCCCCCCCCGCGGCGCGTGAGTGACGACAAGTGAATGGGCGGGTGAGTGAGAGCGAGAGCGAGCGAGAGAGAGTGAAGTGCATATCGTATCCATCGACACATCGTATACCTTGTCAATCATCCTCCTCCCAATATCTACATTCTCAATATCCATACATCTGTCTCCTACAACATTCCTCAATCCTTCTCTATACCTTGAAGCGGTGAGTAGAGTTTCCCACCCCCAACTCCCACAATCTCCTTCCCATCGACATTCGACAACCGACAACCGACGAACCGACTCCACCGCGCTTGCTCGGCGAGCGAAGCGAGCATTTCTGTTCTTCGCGAGCGAAGCGAGCATTTCTGTTCTTCGCGAGCACAGCGAGCAATCTTGTCTTGTGCCTTCCGCGAGCGGAGCGAGCACCTCTGTCTTCGCGAGCGAAGCGAGCAATCTTGTCTTGTGCCTTCCGCGAGCGAAGCGAGCAATCTTGTTCTCGCGAGCGCAGCGAGCACTCGCTCCCTGAGCGTGAGCGAAGCAATTCTCTCCTGCGAGCTCAGCGAGCAATCTTGTCTTGTGCCTTCCGCGAGCGGAGCGAGCAATCTTGTTCTCGCGAGCAAATCGAGCACCTCTGTCTTCGCGAGCACAGCGAGCACTCTCGTCTTTTGTCTCCCGCGAGCACAGCGAGCAATCTTGTCTTCGCGAGCACAGCGAGCAATCTTGTCTTGTGCCTTCCGCGAGCGAAGCGAGCAATCTTGTTCTCGCGAGCAAAGCGAGCACCTCTGTCTTTGCAAGCGCAGCGAGCAATCATGTTTTCTGTCTTCCGCGAGCGTAGCGAGCACCTCTGTCTTCGCGAGCACAGCGAGCACTCTCGTCTTTTGTCTCCCGCGAGCAAAGCGAGCAATCTTGTCTTCGCGAGCACAGCGAGCAATCATGTTTTCTGTCTTCCGCGAGCGGAGCGAAGCAATCTTGTCTTCGCGAGCAAAGCGAGCAATCATGTTTTCTGTCTCTCGCGAGCGTAGCGAAGCAATTCTCTCCTGCGAGCTCAGCGAGCAATCTTGTCTTTGCGAGAGAAGCGAGCAATCTTGTTTTCTGTCTCTCGCGAGCGCAGCGAGCAATCTTGTCTTCGCGAGAGAAGCGAGCAATCATGTTCTCTGTCTCGCGCGAGCACAGCGAGCAATCTTGTCTTCGCGAGAGAAGCGAGCAATCATGTTCTCTGTCTCGCGCGAGCACAGCGAGCAATCTTGTCTTCGCGAGAGAAGCGAGCAATCATGTTTTCAGTCTCTCGCGAGCGCAGCGAGCAATCTTGTCTTCGCGAGAGAAGCGAGCAATCATGTTCTCTGTCTTCCGCGAGCACAGCGAGCAATCTTGTATCCGCGAGAGAAGCGAGCAATCTTGTTTTCTGTCTCTCGCGAGCTGAGCAAAGCATCTTTCCTGCGAGCACAGCGAGCAATAGGACAGAATAGGCGTTGTTTTATGGTGGCGGATGGGAAGTGTCACTCTCAGATGATTGAGAGCGAGCAACTTTCTTGTCTCCCGTAAAATGCAATGCGCAGGAATGATCGCTGGAGCTCTGTTCGTACGGGTCTCTTCTTCTGACAGTGTGCGAAATACCTCTCTCGGGGATTTGAATGGACACCATCAAAACTCCGGATCGTCCAAGGAGTCGCTCCTCTCGGCGAGGAGAATGAGCAAATCATGTTCTGCCTCTTGGCCGTCGATCCTTTCTTGGATCGCTACTTCGAGATTTGTCAGATGAGGTTTTCGGAATGGAGATGGAGCGGGAGTTTGGGTTGGTTCGGTCGATCGGTGATCGTGCTCGTGCTCGTGCTCGTGCTCGACAAACACCGGTTCTACAACCTCTGGGAAACAATCCTCACTGATGAATATCCCATCTTTACATTCCCATTCCCAATCCTCACTCCTCAAATCCCCAGGTCTTCTTCCTTCCAGGCTCATCATCAATCCCCCTCCTCCCTCCCTCCCTCTTCCCAACAACAAAACCTAACATCGAGAAGAGATCATGACGGAAGGTTCTAATTACGATTATCTTTTCAAGGTCGTTTTGATCGGTGATTCGGGAGTTGGGAAATCGTAAGGTTTTATTTTATTTATAATCTGTTTCCCCCTATTTTTTTCCCCCACTTCAGATTTCCCATTTTTATTCCCTCTTGTGTCATTGTTCGCCAGAGGGAACGGGAAAGGGGGGGGGGGTTCTTTTATTCTCTGAAACATGATAACGAAAGCTGATCCCTCAATGTCATTATGGTGTGGTTGTTCTACTGATGGGGTTTTTTTTTTGGCCGTCATTCAATTTATATATCATTATATATATATCATATAGCAATCGTAAGTCTTTTTCCTCGGAATCTCTTTCCATTTTCTCCTCCCCTTCCTTCCTTTCTACGACACCCATTTGTTTTTGTTTTCATCACCACACTTTCTACCTTTGATTATCTCCCGGAAGGTCAAAAACGACTTCTCATCGGATTCGCTAACCCTTCTAACCTCCTCCTCCCTCCTCCTCCTCCTTCTCCTCCTCCTCCTTCCTTACTTCCTCCCTCCCATCAATTCAAAATTCAACAATCAACGCAGTCCTCTCCCGATTCACTCGTAATGAATTCAATCTCGAATCCAAGTCAACAATCGGAGTTGAATTCGCAACGAGATCGATTGATGTTGATGGGAAGACTGTGAAAGCTCAGATTTGGGATACTGGTGAGTTATTGGCGGGGTTTTTTTTGGGGGGAGGGGGATGGGGGGTGAAGGAGGGAGAGGAGAGGGGGAGGGGTTTTGATTTTTTTGGCAAGGAAGATTTTTTGGGGGGTATGGTGGTGGGGAAAGGTGGGGAGAGAAAGGAGGTGGATAGTGGTTTCCGATCAGGTGGAAGGGAAGGGAATGAAGGATGGGAGGAAGGAAAGAAGGCAGGAAGGAAGAAAAAGAGTTTATCAAGATAATGGAAAAGGAGAGGAAACGGGAATGGAAGGAGTTGTCGTTGTTGGAAGGTTTATCATGGGGGGTCTCGCATTGAGGAGTCGAGAAGAAAATGAGAGATGGGTTGAAAAGGAGGAGAGGATTGGAAATATGTTTGGGGTTGAGGGGTCTGGTCTGGGTGGTGAAGGATGGAGCAAACTGACTTTTTTCTTTTCTGCGGGACGACGTTTTTCTTTCCGTCCATTAATAGCTGGTCAAGAGCGATACAGAGCGATCACTTCAGCGTGAGTTTTCTCCTCTTTGCCTTCTTTTTTTCCCCCCATCTTTCCGCTCGTCGGGTTTCTCCCTTTCAAACACCCTATATTCACCTACCTTCTTACCCTCCTCGTCATACCTTTTGTTTGCTGTTTTCTTTTTCGGAAACCAAAATCACAGCTACTACCGAGGAGCAGTCGGTGCACTCCTCGTCTATGATATCGCTAAACATCCAACATACGTCAACGTTACTCGTTGGCTCAAGGAATTAAGAGATCATGCGGATCTCAATATCGTTATCATGTTGGTTGGGAATAAGAGCGATTTGAAACATTTGAGAGCGGTACCTACTGAGGAAGCCAAGTCTTTTGCTGGTGAGTTTGAGAGGAGAGGGGAAAAAAGAACTTTTTGGCTGTTTTAGTTGGGTTGGGTTTCCCGTTGGGGATGAGATCTTTCTTCTAATCTTTTTCCTCCTTCTTTTCTCTCTTCTGCAGCTGAGAATGGATTATCCTTCATCGAGACTTCCGCACTCGATGCTTCCAATGTTGAATCTGCTTTCCAGAATATCCTATCAGGTATGTAGAGGGAGAAATCATATCCTCACTAATACCTACCCTAGTTGACCCCCCCCCCCCCCCTCAATACAGAAATCTACAACATCGTTTCCAACAAGGCACTCGAATCATCCGCCGATGCCATCAGACCAAGGGAAGGTGAAACTATCACGGTATCACATACACCAGACGACGGTGGCTCGAAGCAGGGTAGCAAGTGCTGTGCTTGAGCGCCCGCCGCTGTCCACGAGGAGAGGCACCTGAAGCTAGGAAATCAAGCTCGTGTTGTGGTTGAGTGGTGGTGATATTGTTGAGGTTGGGAGGCAAGAGTGTGCGGGTTAAGAATCACTTGGGAAGGGGAATCCCGTTCATCGATACAAACATTTAGTTGACTCTCTCACTCGTCTTCGGGAGCTTCCATCTTCCCTCATCTTGTTCTTGTTTGCGTATTCTCGGTCGGAATTTCAAAGACGTGTACGATATGCACCTTGGTGTCCTTTTGTTTGATGCTATCAAGAAGCACAGATTTATATGCTATTTACTTTTCTCGCGGCCGTGTTACCATAAAAGAAAAAAAGAAAAGAAGGTGCGAGGGAGTTCGTAAATCAAGATTGGGAAAAAAAAAAGGGATACCGTCGTAGGGGGTATTGTACAACTTTGGGGTTCGTGACAGCAGAAGATGGAGAAGAAGAAAAGCAGGAAACGAAAATGCCCTTGAAAACGTCACGTCAACCATTCGCCCAACCCTTCCTTCTTCCTTCACCTCTCCTCATTGAAATCTTGTAAATCTTCCTCGTCATCAAAATCTCCGTCGTACTCATCCGGATCCAACGAACTGTTAGTCTGATCCGTCGCCTCGTCGCCTGTCGCCGAGAGCTCGTAATCGTCCTGCGATGCCCACTGTCTCAGATGATGACCCACGTCTTGCAGATGTCTCGTCAACTGGCTTTGAAGGCTCGGCCATGACGAAGTTCCCACCTGACGCATACAGATACGACAGTTGCAGACGTCGTCGTCTTCCCACAAATTCGCCCATATACTAGCGATCACACTGTACACCGCCGCGGAAACGGGTGACTCTGGGACGGGGAGCCAAGGAGTATTTGCCCTAAAATCACAATCTTCCAACTCGAATGTCCTCCAGTCCTCGGGAGACAGCGCAAGACTCGGCTTCGGCCAAGGTATCGTTTCCACCATAGCGGCGATATAGGAACGAGGTAATTCGTTCAGGGGTGGTATGGTGGGACGTATGGTCGGGCTGGGAGGTTCGTTGGAACATGACATCCTGCTGTGCGTCGGCGTGGAGGCTTCAGTGTAGTCGGCGGTGAGAGAAGGCGTCGGTGGGATACCTCCCGGTCCATATGAAGGAGATACGACGGTGGCGGCGGTGGTGGTGGTAGCTTGCATCGAGTCGGACAAGTTGCCGTTGGTCATACTATCGGCGCTAGACCGACGCGTGCCCGCCAAATCCTCGACATTACCCTCAGATCCTGGCGATGCCGAAGCTCGGGGTGCCAACGAGGTCGCACGTCGCTTCGAGTTGAAATATGGTGAGATCTGATCATCTTCTGGTACAACCGCGCACGGCTCGCCCAGAACTCTAGTGTCTCGTCCTATTCCGCCGATTCCGAGAACAGGACGGCTGCCTTGTTCACCGGCGATCTCAACTTCTACTTCGCCATTCGCTCGCTGTCTCTTCCTCTTCAGAGTCGATAAATTCCTTGTTGCCGCCTCTGCTACCTTCTGTTCGGTGTCGCTGATGATCGGAGGGTAGTCGAATGGTTTGACTACCCCACTCCAATCGATCATGATGGACCTAGGGTCTCGGATCCAGTCAAGGAGCTCTTCCGCTGCCATTGATTTCGCCTTTGCTTTTGCCACTTCGTAATGCGGTTGAGCAATCTTTTCGAAGATGCGTTGCACGCATTTGAGGTACGGAGTCACAACGCCGTCAAGGTCGCTGACGAACAGGTTCGTCATTTCCGAGTACATGGTCGCTGGCATGTCGTTCAGCATGCCAACCTGGTAATCATGGTAGAAGAGCGTGTTATCGAAGTATTTATCGTCGTGTTTGAAATCGTCGACACAGCATTGTACTTTCCAAAGCGGCTCGTACGGTCTACTCGCTTGATCCACGACAGTAAACCAATACCCAGACATCACCTGGTCATCGACCCAATAGTGGAGGTGGTCATTTTGCATTCTGGCGTATTGCTATTGAGTGACGAGTCGCGCGCTCAGGTATCAGCTAAGCTCCCACAGGGATTTACTCCGATGTGCTCCTGACTCACCTCATTCGAGTAAGTAGGTCCATTCTTCTCCAGTCTCTTCATTTCTTGCGTCATCAGTTGCTGAGCTCTCTCAAGCGAGTATCTCCCATTATTCACCGCGTCGATCAACTTTCGTCTCGTAGCATTCTTTTGAGATTGTTCCAGATGCTTCAGCCAGTGTTGATATTTGTTTTGGATTCCAGAGCGCTCCATAATCCATCGCTCACGATCCAAAGCGGCCAAGACATCTCGAATCGTTCCCTTCCCGTCGTAGATGTATAATTTGAGATCAGGTTGAAAGAAATAGGTGTCCTCGAGATTTTTGAGGCGGGTTTTAATATCTCGAGTGTCTTGTTGCCCGTCTTTGTTTACTAGTTTCTCCACTGCTACCCATCGACACCCACGACAAATGCAGAGAGCGTCTCCCCAAGCTGCCGGATCTCTCATCTGAGAGACCGTGGTATTCGGATCATGTTCAACATCCTCAACCATCAAACATTTCCCGCAGACGTTCGGAGCAGAGTGTTTTGTACAGACGATGAGCCGCTCTAAATCTGTAGTCCTCAAGGTGTAATACCTTGTCGACTCTGTCCATGGTGCTGGTAGGATCTTGAAGGTGTGGTAGAGGTAGGAGCAAACGTTGCAAGACCTCGAAATTCCTTGTGGTGGGATCCAAGAGAGGTGGAGAACGGGATTGATGTTTGGGATTTCGTATCGGTTATCACCGCAGATCCACATGGCATACTCCTTTTCCCAGAATGGAAGAGCGCGGACTGTTGTTGTCGAGAATGATGATAGATTTAGTATATTGTCGTCAACGGCGTAATGTCCCAACAACTCACCAGCTAAATCCCAACATAAAGATAACCCCGCAAACGCTTCCAGCTTCTTCGCAAATGTAATCGCTAACCCAGAAGAACATCATATGTTAGCTCGCATCCAGCTCCGATGAAGGCATTCTTTCATAGCACTCACTGCTCCAGACGGTTCGACCACAGAGATCATCCTCCTTGTAAAATCCATCACGCAGACAGTGTTCGTTATTGTACCCATTGGCGAATGCGGAGTCAAATGAACGGAAAGCGTCATAAAGATGGAGGAGGATAGATCTATGTAGTGGTTGCGGATGGATTTGATATCATCAATCAGGTCTGCTCTCCTCTTGCGGTTCATTGATATCACCACATCAACAACACGAAACGAATTTAAAAAAAACTCACTCTACCGGTCTACCAGGCAAATCCATCCTTCCAAACCTTTCCATCTCTCCTCTACCTCTGATTAGTCCCCGTCGCTCCGCTCCAGCGGTTGACAAAGTCAAAGTTGTCGTTGCTAGAGACGGATGAGAAGGAGAACCAGAATCAATACGACCTAATGACCTCCATCCTCTTTTAGACACCGGTTGTGAGGGAACTACGTATTGCGCATGCGAGGAAGATGAAGACGAAGTTGGTTTGAGAAATTGAGACGATGGGTTGTCGATTTGCATGGTGAGCGACGTGGTATGAGGGCGGACTCAGAAGACGCGTCGCGGAATGGGTGATGTGTGACGGGATTTCCTTGATGTTCCGGTTGATTTGGGATGTAGCGTCCTGGAAGAATGGATAATCGGAGTTAGGGTGTTCACATAGTTGAATAAGACGAGTGAAGGGAGTGGAGGATGGAGTGGATGTGAATGCGATTGAAGAGAGGTGAGAACAGGATGGTCGTCGAGTGACAATTGAGGTTGAACTTAACCTCTCTTGATCTAATCGGTGGAGGCAATTGAATCGCGGGGAGGGGACGGCTCACACGGACATCACAGGGGGGATGTCCGTCCTCGGCGCGTGAAAGATGGCCGATATAAGCCCACACACATGCTGCTAACTCAAACACCCGGAGCGTTCTCGCTCTGACTTCCATCATGGTGTTCTGGGTGTTCGGCTATGGGTCTCTTATCTGGAAACCACCGTAAGCAGATCATACAATACCCTTACCCTGATCCTCTCCTGATCCTCCTGGGTTCCACATCCTCACTTACGTCAGACCACACGCAATAGCACAAAGTGAGCTAGTCTAACCCTCTCCCTCCGGTCCCACTCATCCTCTCTCCAGGATACTAACCATTTGCCCGTGAACCCTATCTTCAGAGCCAGGATACATCAAAGGCGTTGTACGCCGCTTTGCTCAATCCTCAATAGATCATCGTGGAACACCTGCCCGTCCAGGTAGAGTGGTGACCATCATAAAGTCCGATGAATGGAGACAGGTTGCTGAGCAGGTGAGGAGATGATTCATGGTTGCTCATACGAAGGAGGCGTGGTAGAACAGGAGAGAATGTTTGAGACCCCGACATTTACACTGCAGGATCCATTTGATGAAGGAGAAGAAGATGAGATCGTTTGGGGAGTAGCTTACTTGATTGATCCTGTTCGAGAAGATGAAGTCAGAGAATATCTTGGTGAGTATGGGAACACTAAGCTAGACAATACGGCTTCGATGACTCATATCTGTCTGACCTGAACAGACTTTAGAGAAAAGGTATCTTCAAATCCCTTACTTATATTTCAAGCGTATGAAGGAACTGATCCTATCCCCTCACCTCACTTCAGAACGGCTACACCGCGCACTTTGAACCAGTTTATCACCTCGTAGACAAGGTCGAACACGTAGTCATCGAAGAAGCAACTGTATACATAGGGAGATTGGATAATCCTGCTTTCAGTAAGTGAAATATCCTGTGTTCGACGAGAAGGCTTTATCGAGCTGACGTTCTAGCGGTCTTATTCTTAGTGGGTTATGAACCGATCAAAGAGGTTGCAGAATGGATCGTATCATGTCACGGACCATCAGGCTTGAACAAAGTCAGTGTCTCCATCTCCAACGTTTTTTTCCTTTCCATTGATATCGCTGACTAACAGACCGGTATCCGTATCCACTACAGGACTATCTGTATGGTCTAGCGGATTCGGTAAGACATTTATATCCATTCGTCGCAGATAAATACTTGTTTGAATTGGAGGTGAGTCGGCCTCGCCTTAGTCCGCTAACAAATGTCATGGTGAACTCACCCTTCGTTTCGACTTCTGTAGCGATTGGTCAGAGAAGCTGATCAGAGACGTAGTGTTTAGAGTGCGCTGTCGCATGGATTGAAGGTGACGTTGTATCTTGCATAGATGAGGATCGTAACGGTATGAAGAATTCTAGATTGCCATGCTTCCTCGACGATGATCATAGTGCTTAGCGGCGGGGTTCAGCGGTTCGCATTCAGTTTTGACTAGCCAACGGATCACATAGTTACGGGAAAAATCGCAGTCTCACGATCATCGGCACGATCATTTCTCTTTCATGTTCCGATTCAATGGATGTCGGCCGTTCCTTAATTCGGCCGTCCACGTGTTTTAGGTTTTAAACCTGGACAGAGGCGACTGACTAGCCTTCACCTTCCCTGCCCATGTACCTGTTTGGCGGAGGATCCAAACAGATTGGTCATCCCAGCCTGTCTTGGTGCCCTTTCCTAGCTTCCGAAGATCCTTGAAAGCCTACGGTCTATCGCCACTGGGCGGAAGATATCGTGGCTGGAAGGATTGCGTCACCCAGACCTCGTAGCCCCCCTCCTCCTCGACCGGCGGACCAACAGCTTCCCAAGCCAATAGCAGAAGAACCAAACGGCCGTAATGCTGACTACGTCTACCCATGAACCCAAAAAAAAGGGTAAAAGAGCACCTGCCATTATGTGGTATATAACCAGAGCTTGTCGGTGGTCTGAGCGCTAAAAAGTTCATATTTCACCATTTGCATATCATAATTGCCCACAACCGAAGCCCTATCGCTCTTAACGGAAGTACTCACTAATTAGAATGTCGGTGTAAGTCTTCGACCCGTCGTAACATGCATCGACCAACTTCCTAAACACCACCCGCTCTGCAGCCTCGTCACCCTCAGAGAGCTGTTGTCAGGCCTCACACTTGCTTTCGCATTTGCTAGTTTCATCCTTTGCATCATCGATGTCAACAAGCAAATCACGTATTTCAACTCCTACCCACCGGCGGTTGTCGCCTTCCTCGTCGCTGGCGCTTGTCACATGCTTTACAGTCTGTACCTGGTCGCGGGTAGTGAGCGAGGAAGGATGAACAAGACTAGCATTGTCATGTCCATCCAGGGGTGTTTCTTGGCGTGGTACTTTGGTGAGTAAAGTTGGAGCGCAGTGGATTTTGCGCAACCGTATCTGAAGCCAAGCCCGCCTGCCTGCCATTCTGCATCGAAACAGCCATCGCCGTTAGCTTGACTGTGTTGCGATGGCACACCCACTACTGCCCACCCATCGAGGAGCTTCGTTTGGCCTCTAACTGCAAAGGCATCACTAGGGTGAGTAGGCTACAATTAGAAGGTTGCCTGCCGGCTGAGTGTTTTCTGACCGTTCACGTACCCCGTTATTTAAAACAGGCTCTCATTGCCTTGGCTTGGTTCGATTTCGGTTTGCTCTTCATCTGGATGAGTATCGTGGCTACCCTGGCTACCTCATACGGTGGATTCTCTACAGCTCTCGGTGACTTGCTGCCAGCTGAAGAGCTTGAGGCCCGGGACGTCAGAGAGAAGTCCCACAGCTAAGAGATTTTCAGAGTGACCTACCCAGCTGAATGAAGCTCGGAAGGGGAGATTTGGAAGATCGACATGTAGCCCACCTCCTCTATAATCTGAGTAAACTTATATAATATCGAGCCGATAAAATAAAGTCCATGCTGTTGGTTGCGCTAGGAGTCCACCGCCACCTGGCATCGGTCCAAAGAAGACACGTCAAATCGCGTCGAATAAGTTTATCAGAAGGGCGATCCAATCCGATGCAGTTGTCCCAGCTTTCCGACATTCGACATTTTTGTTGCATCTCATTCATCACCTTGCACATTTCCCTATCAGGCGTCGCCGCTGCTCCTCTCGACATGGCGATGACCTCGATGAAACGGTCGTTGTCAATCGTGACCCCTGCATCTGCGGGTTTGAGCTCATCTTTACCTCGAGCGGCGTTTTTCTCATATTACCTCGTCACGGAATATGGAGGGTCGGACGGGCTGCTGGAAGACTGTAGCGGCTCTGGCCAAACCGTTCGAGAGAATCAGCTGCCATACACAGCAACGAAAAAGCGTGGAGCATCCGTTCAGCGAACTACAATACGATCGGTGCGCTACATCAGTTGTGAATATTCCTTGGTCTCTTTGCTGACTGGCTTTCATTTTCCTATTAGCTCTCTTCACGCTCAACCATCCGCTCATATCCCAGATTTGGTCCACTTCCCATCTCCGATCCGCAGGTAAAACCTTCTCTCCGCTTTTACGGCTCGGCGGCTCATGCCTACGCCTATGATGCGGCACACGAGCAGGACCCAGATCCGCGGAGAGGGTTGCCTCCATCCCCTTTCTCGGTCGACGAGCAGACACATGCGGTTGATTCAACAGCAAAGGAAAAGGAGCAGAACACCGATTCTAACGGAGGAATTTTACCCCGCTTCGATGCCAAGGCATGGCCGCATATCCTCACTTGGACGGAGGTGAACCGTATGCTCCTGGAATACCCTACTACTATTCCCAGCCATAGACTCTCTCTAATCATCAAATGGCTGCGGAGTAATGCATCTTTGGACGAGTATCTGACAACACCAGCTTACGAAGGCTTGCTGGCTCGAGTGCTGCAAAGCTCTTCTCCCCGATATATCAATCAAGCACGTCAATTGGTCCATAACGAGCTTCGTATATTACGACCCAAGAAGGCCAAGCAGCATCGAGAAACGACCGAACGAGAAGCAGTCTTACTGAGGATGCAGATAATGCTGCATCTTGATCAAGCGGACCAGACGGTCGGAAGATTGGCGCACTTCGCGACAGATTGTCCGCCGCCCTTTACATTGGCATTGCTGCTACCAACTCTTGAGGCAGTCTTGGATCAACTCATTTCTGATGGCAAGAACCAGCAAATCGCCGACCTTGCGGTGGACCTCTTTCCTAGGATTCCTTTCCTTGGGCAGTCATCGGTGTCTGAGTCTCACCAGGGAGTAGTTCAGCGGGTGCGCAATGCCGTTTCCCGACTTCCAGACGCAGGTCTGTGGCTGCATCGCAGGAGGGATTCTTTACAAGATACAAAGCCAGAGGAAAAAGGTCTACTACAACGCCAGAATCGTTGGGCAAGAATAATCGTCCTCCAGTCTTTGATAGGAAAGGTCGACCGGCAGGCTGAAGCTCTCGCTGTCTTCCACATGATGCTGGAGGAAAAGGACGAGCTAAACCAGGATCTCGTCTCAAGTCTTTATGCCTGGCTTGGCAAGTCCGATATGTCAGATGAAGCGATATCCGTCTATTGGGAGTTGAGACGATCGGGTCCGCTGCACTCACTCGCCCTCCGCAGAGCCTTACGTCTGATGGCTCGAACAGGCAGAGTTCCGGAGACAGATGACATAGTCGAGGAGATGCAACAGCAAGGGATGGAGTTGAACGTTAACGACGACCTGTCGCTACTACAATCTCGAGCGAAAACTGGTGACATTGCTGGTACCGAGGAATTGGCGAGAGATCTGTTCCCAGGTATCGGACCACTCATGGTCGTTCCAGCGGATCAAACTACTCTTCCACTCGATGCCGTATCTCTGGCAGCAAATCGTAAGGCTATGAGCGTGCTCCTCGCAGCGCATGTTGGGCAGGGTAGTCTGGAAGGGTCACTGCGATATTTACAAGCCATCCTTGCCTCTGAGACACTACCTACCCTCGTCGAGTTCAACATGATCCTGAAGCTGTTTGCTCAACGCGGCGACTCTGAAACAGCGCAAGAGGTCTTTCAGCAGATACAAGCAGTCGGTCTGCAACCTGACCGCATCTCCTATACCACGCTTATCTCACTCCATGCATACCGAAGAGACCCTAACAGCGCCCTGGAAGTCTACGAAACTATGCGAGCTGCTGGAATTCAGCCTGATGCAATCACTCTTTCCTCGCTTATCAACGCATACGTCGAAGCTGGCACCTGGAGTGCCGCGGCCGAAATCTGGCGCAGTCTTGATGATGGTCTGAGACGCAACCGAAGCGTTGTTGGTGTGATGCTGAAGGGCCTAGTCCTACTCGGAGCGCCATTTCAGGACGTCCTCCAGGTCTTTCGCGATGCATACCGGGCCTCGAACTCTGCCGATGAACGCGCATGGGCATTGGTCATCCAGTCGGCATGTGATGCTGGTCGCCTCGATGCTGCCCTAGACCTGTATGAGGAGATGGCTTCGATTGTGGACGGTGAAGATTCGCGACTCCAGCTCGGTCCGCATGTCTTCTCGATCCTCCTTGTGGGATACCTTCGTAAGAACGATGCCACGAGCGCTCGAGCCGTCCTGAAGGAGATGGAAGATCGCGGCGTGCGTCCGACCTCGGTCACGCAGGGGATTATCATCAAAGCTATTGCGGATGGCAAATGGTCGAAGGAAGGTCTCAGCGAGGAATCATATGTCGACAAGGTGATGAGCGACGGGAATTGGGCGGATCATCCGTCCAAGTCCCGAGGTGAAGCTGTGGAGAACATCCTTGCACCTATGATTTCTAGTCACGGAAAGCGAATGGATACCGAGGCAGCCGAGGGGTACTTCAAGCGTATCGTCGCGGACGGTGTTCAGCCGACGGTCTTAACGTACACCACGCTTCTCGACGCGTTTCGTCGTGCTGAAGACGTCGAAGGACTCGATCGGGTCTGGAAAGCCCTGATGCGCCACGTCGTTCAGACTGTGCATCGAGCCGATGGACTGAATGGCTCGGCTGTCATAGCCAGTCAGCAGAACATGATGTGCATACCTCTCTCGATCTACATAGATGGCTTGACAGCGGCATATCGCCATGCTGACGTTGCGCGCGTATGGCGTGACGTCGCCGAGCTCGGTTTCGCTTTCGACGCTCATAACTGGAATCATCTGGCCATTGCGCTTTTGCGAGCAGGAGAAGTGGAACGAGCGTTCCAGGTCACCGAGGAGGTGCTTATACCTCATCACGAGGAAGTCTTGCAACGACGAGTGGCTTCCGAGAGAGTTGGTCAGCTGGGTTCTCGAAACGAGCCACCTGCTGGTACGGATGCTTCGCATGTCGAAGGGGACTTCCAAATGGATCCAGCGCAACGGCCGCCCAATCGTCGGCATCAATATCGAAGAGGTGGACGAGACGAGCTTGCCCTTGAGCTTGCTACCGCAAAGGAGTCGGGTGAGGTCACCGGATCTGAACACGACGATACGGGCAATATCATGATGAATGTCGACCTCTTCGACCGTTGGCGGCCTTCCGACATCATGTGGCGACCGGCTTATCTCACTGTGGCTGTCATGGAGAGAGCTTATGCCAAGCTTCAACAAGGTCGGGCGGTTCTTGCGTTGAGCTCTAGCGAAGAGGAAGAAATGGAGGAAATTGATATTCCGACCGCGCAACTTCAAGCCGATACGGATTCCGAGCACCAGGAGGCTACCCGGGTAGGGTCAGGGTCGGCAGTAGAGGATACTGATGAACCACGGCCGGTCTTGGCGGCTTCTGATGCTAGATCGTCGCCTCAGCTGTTGTTAGCGCGAATCAACTCGAAGTACGCGAAGACTGTGGGATTGATCATGCTCCATAGGAGAAAGAGGAGGGATCAGTACGCTCGGAGGAGTAGGAGGGATTGAAAGGGCATATAAGGCCTCGCGCTTTGTTTTAATGAAAGTTTGTTATCATGAACCCTTATGAAGATGTAGGCATGAATTCGAATGTTCACATCGTGCCGACATCCACAATAGCAAGCCATACCATACCATCCACTCGCAAATCAAAAGCCTCGGGGCTTTACAACCTTTTCTCCGATAAAATTTCACTAAGTAAGCGTCCTGTTGAAGAAATCATTCAAGATCTCATAAGCCTCTTGGAAATCCTGCCTGCCTTTCTCAGTTTCCAGCTGAATCGCAGCAGAAAGGCATAAGAATCAAAACAACCTCCTTTACCCCCCTCATCCACCCTAGCATCACTGTTACTCACATCACCACGAGCACCCGCCCATCCATGTACGCTCTCCTGGAAAGTCTTGTACACATTTTTCTCTGCGAAAGGCTTTCCACGAAGTGTGGATTCGAGAGCTGACATCTATAGGGAGCACATGGAACAGGATGATTAGATATATTTTGTGGAAAGAGGTGAAAGGAAACGTACAATGGCAGCATCTTCTCCTTTCGAGGGTAATAAGCAAACAGGAATTGTTACGGGTTCCGCATCTGCTGGTTGCATCATCCTGTACATAAAGACATCAGTCCTCAGGGCTCGCGCTTCAACCCGATTGGCACCCACGAAGGATGAACCAAGCCAATCGCATCCAAACCGACTTCTTCACCAGCAGCCAGGATGCAAGCTTTACCACCCCAGCAGAACCCAACTGCTCCAACTTTCTCGACACTTTCGGAGCGGAGCAGGGAAATTATGGTGGAGATATGGGACACTGCGTCGGATGGAGAAGCAGGACCGGCGAAGAATGCTTGTTTCTTTTTAGCACTGAAGTGGAGGTTCAAAGTGGTGGTCAGCAGGAAGTTGAGGGAATCCATGGGGTTTTCGATTTTTCTAAGAAGACGAGATCTCACGATTCTTCATCAGTTTTCGAGAATAGACTCTTATCAACCTCTGCACCCTTGAAGAAATCCGGCATGATAACTTTTCTGCCACTGGAAGCCAACAAATCGGCTCCTTGGAGAGCTTGGGGAGAGAACTTGAAGATGTCGAAAGCGAATATTATGGCTGTTTTAGAGGAGGATGGACCAGTGATATAGGTGTTCAGACCTGCTAGGCTCTATTGGGAGCCGGATTGAGTTAGTCAGTGATCGGATGAGAGTGACATAGAGGGATACACACGGTGAAGGATCCTTTCGGAGTATAGTTCGCCTGAACCGGTGGTATAGAACAACAATCTTTATTGGTGTTGACGACGGTCATGATGGGTCGTATGGATAGATGGTGAGCAAGCAGTGATTGGATGGAGACACGATGGAGTGCAGGTGCTAACATCAATGAAAAGGTGAGCTGGTGATGGAACGAACTACTGCATTGACCCATCGGCCAGATCCGAAGTGACCGGCCCCACGTGGCTATTTGAATTGAATAGAGTCGTAGTATTACAGTGATATTCATCTAACATTTCTAGGTTCGCCCATGTCATCAGGTTGTCTGTCAGTATCTGTCTGTGTAAGAGTTCTATTCGCGAGCCGTTTATGTACGAAATCTAAGCGTGTTTGCGATGTTCCTTCATTGGCCCAACAACTCCCACGATGTCAGCGCATTATAACCCACTCCATCTCTTGTTGCACTTACCGGCTTGTGTTCAACCTCATGATCGATGTGTACAAAACATCTATCAACGTCCGGTAGAGCCTCGATTTGATCTTGAAGGTCTTGTGCAATATCATGAGCTTTCCAAAGCGGCATCTCACCGTCCATGACGATATCAATCTCGACAAAGTATTCCGGACCGGAGTGGTACACGCGGCAGGTGTCAATGGCTTTGATGGCATCGTTGAATGTCATGGCCTAGGGTTCATGAGCGAGGTGGAGAGGAGAGAGAAAAGGGCAAAGGGCAAAGGGAGGAGTCAGATGCTTATGAGCGAAAACGAATTGGGCGAACAACCCACCTTGTATACGACTAATTGTTGGAAATCAACTGGGGCAGCGATACCAGCTAGTAGTTTGAATTGTCCTGTTTACACAAACATCAAATGAGAACAAAATCTTTCTTAACCGGCCTATTCACCCACCAAGGAGCGTTTTAGCCCAAGCAAAGATGATACAACTAGCGATGATCATAGCGCCCATTGGATCCAACTAGTGACATCGCGATGATCAGCGTCGAAGGCGATGCACGAAAAGGGCAAAGAGGATGGCTTACAAACCAAATGATCTTAGCACCAGCCGCGGAGGTGAAGATACCGAAGCTGAACGCCATGAATCAGTCACCGAGATATCTGCTACCGTGATGACACCGCCTCACCCATTACTGAATTGAGAGGTGTACCTTGTCAGTGAAATATGATCCTTTTATTCTCACGTCAAAATACTCACACAAATAAATCATTTCTGTGATCCTCAAACAACACCTGAACCTGACTCGAATGTTTCCTTATTGAAAAGCAATATAAGAACAAGGCAAACTTCGTAACTATTCATCGTAACGGTCACTTATTCCATCAGTAATTCCTCTTCTGGTCTTCATCTAGTGCGAAGTCTCACCAAAAGCAATACCGACAGCAATCAAACTTGGTATATGAATGTCGGTAGTATCTCCACTTTTGTGAGTGGCAATGGAACGGATGGATTCGACGATTAAGATCAAGTTGACCATTCCCATAAGACCGCCGTATACGATATTGCCACTGTGGTATTGGAGAAAAATACGATGTGAGAGGATTTCATGATGGGACCAGAAATTCATCAAGTGGATGGGAGAGACTACACTTACACTGCGAAGATAGAGATCATCGTCAGTTCACCGTTGGCGAATCTAAGATCCTCCTCCCCAAAAACGGACTCACTACTCTCAAATCGACTTCCACCCATCGGCCACTTCTTCTCATCGACAGTTTTGCTCTTCTGATGTAAGATGTTGAGAAGGAGATTGGCGAAAGGGTCGAAAACGGCGTCGATGGCTGTTGCGAAGAGGGAGAGAGAGAGGGAGGATATAGCGGCGTAGAGCTTTTATTGGAGCGAAACAGGTTGAAAGATGAGCGATGAGAGCAACGCGGAGATCTCTCCAGACGGAGGCAAGAGGGGAGACTCACTTGCAAAGCAGCTAGAATGAAATTCGCAATGAAACTCGCTCGAATTGCAATCTTGACCTTGAGAGCGTTGTCTTGAGTAGCTTGAGCTGCATCGGAGGTGTGTGCGTGGAGGGGTTTGAGAAGATTTGCAATGTGCTGTAAATGGATTGAGGATGGCTTGGCATTAGACGAGGAGTGCATTGAGTGAGAGCATAGGGAGGAGTGCGAACGTCGTTTTGAACTTCGTAGAATGCTGATATCTTTTTACCGCCTTTCTTACGCCTGATGGGACGGTGATCATGAGAATGGATCAGCTCATTTTCCTGCTTGAAATAAAGGCATGTAAATTATGTCTACGCACTGCCTCAACTCATTCAATTCCCCTTCGCCCATGATTTTCCCTCTCAACAACAACGGGTCCCTTTCTCCTGCTTCTCTAGACATGCTAGCTCGAGGAGATTCATCGACTATGACAGGAGAGGTTTGAATCATGGCTGCGCGATCGTAAACACCGGAGAGCGTGAGATTGTCGGTCTTGGGAAGGGTGGAGAGGTGGATGATTTCGGTGGCGGTGGACGTTGCCATGGTGGTGTTGTTTGAGGGGATGTGTGATATGACAGGAGTTAATGATGGGGCTGGTGACTTAGAGAGTGCGTGGTATGAGATCACCTCGAGGAGGATGTGGTGAGCCGATTCCGATGCCAGCTATGCCAATTCAATCTGCTTGTAAAGATAAAGGAGAGCGCCAAGCCCACGGGACTCGCGAGCCCACATGCCAAATTTGGAGCTGCTGACGTCAGCAACAGTAGATAGACATGGCAAGTTGGGTGCCGCTTGCCTCAGCATGTATGGTCTCTTGCAGCAGTTTTGCAGTATAACTGTGATATCTAAAAGAGTACAAATACCACGACTATGGATTACGAATGCTTCCCCCAAGCTAATGAAAGAAAAATTGGGCAGATTGAATGAGTATTAGCTGAGAACCTGTGGGGAAGTTTTCGAGGCAGCTGAGAGTGGCGTTCGCCGAGGGTCAGGGTTCACACGTCGTCGCAAGGAATATGAATTGCAAGATGTTTAAGTATCGTTCGGGGCAAGATGTGTTGTGGTCACCCATGTGAAAAGGATTTGGTAGAGCCAGTGGCGAGCAACCGTCAATGGACTTGACGGTGATCGTTGATCCGATGGTATGACGGAGGCGTCCAACAAAACCATGCAAATTTGAAATAGAGGAACAGGGCGATCCGTCTTGACATGAAGACAAAGGGAAATATGAGCTGCGGCAGGCGGTGCCAGTGCCAATCCAAGACAATCCCTTTGTAAGTGGTCCTGAAAGGGACTCAGGTGGTGGCTCTATTGTGCATCTGAGTGCATCTGAGTGCATCTCGATAAATAATTGTGGAAGGGAACACCACTGTCCAGCAGTATCATGTCACTACTTACAGCAACAAGAACATGGGCATCCCAGCAATCACCTGCAACACAACTGTCATGCCTGAGTATCCCCTTGATATCCCTTGCAGTCCTGGGGACTCTGATGCAAGTCCCGGTCAAAAGACGCTCATTCAGCAAACGGATGATGGGAAGGATGTTGCCAAGGCTTCTGCTTCCAAGTCTGAGAATGATTACAGCAGGGTGATTGAGCTGGGGGAGGACAAGGTTGCAGTAAGCACATATGCAAAGACTGGAAAGTTCAACGTTGTCAGCAAGCAGGTCATTGAGGGGGGTCCATATAACATTCCAGCATGGTGGGTTTAAAGTGAAACAGAGAATGAGATGGTGTTGAACCTTCAATTTCCAGGTATAACTCCCTTCCATTCATGAAACCAAAATTACACCCTCCACCCCCAAAGCCCTTAGATCAGGCTGATATGACCCCTGAGATCTCTGCTAATTTTTGGAACACCCTGACATTTGGTTGGATATCTCCACTGATGGCACTAGGAGTTCAGCGGCCACTGGAAACAGGTGATCTGTGGAAGATGGAGCCAAACAAAGAAGCCAGTTACCTAGCTCACAGGCTGGCTACCATCTTTCAGAGGAAATGGGATGAGGCTGAAGCATACAATGCAAAGCTAGATGCTGGAAAAATTGTTGCTCCACATTGGAAGAGGATAAAGTGGTCCTCTGGTCTTTGTGGGAAAGGTACCAAAAAGGAGAAGGAGGCTCTGTGGAGGGCAGTCAAGGGCAGGAAGAGGCCAAGCCTGGTCTGGACCCTGTCTGAAGTCTTTGGTTGGCATTTCCACATTGCTTTAGTGTACAAGGCGAGCATGTTCTTCTGGGCTATCATTGCACAGCAAATCTGACTCTTGGTGTGCAATGTCCAGGTCATTGGTGACACTGCTCAAGTCACTAGTCTCCTTGTTGTCAAGCGGATCATTTTGTTTGCTGCCAAATGCCATGCTGCAAAATTAGCTGGGGCTGAATTGCCAGGTGTTGGCTATGGTATTGGCATGTCAATCATGCTGGTAGCTCTGCTCTTGATTGCCTCGCTTGGCTTCAACCATTTTTTCAGGTGTGCCATTGGTACTGGTGTTCATGCCAGGGCAGCAATTATCTCAGCATTGTATGCAAGAGCTCTGCGATTGACAGGCCGGGCAAGGATTGAACATACCAATGGCAAGATGGTCAATTACATCTCCGTTGATGGTAAGTGGTGCTGGTTTTGGCGTAGGAATGCATGCTGACATACCTGCTCCATGTAGTCAGTCGGATTGACTATGCTTGTGGTATTGTATCCATGACAATCACCTGTCCAATCAACTTCTTTGTTGTTGTCATCATTCTCTTGGTTGAAATAAGAGAGGCCGCATTGGTTGGTATTGCTCTTCTACTTTTTTTCATGCCAGTTCAGACAAAACTTGTGCAATACCTTTTCTTGGCCCGCAAGAAATCCATGGTGTGGACTGATGCTCGGATCCAACTGTTATCTGAGATCTTTAATGGAATGAAGATTGTCAAACTCATGGGATGGGAGTTGCCCTTTCTAGAAAGGCTAGGCAATATTCGAGTGAAGGAGATTTCTTTGGTACAGTCCATTCTGATCATTCGTGCTGTAAACATGGCTGCTGCCAGTGCCTTGCCCATATTGGGTGTGTTCAAAGAAGTTGTTCCTTTGTTGCTACACTGACTAAAACTCTTGCACATCACCCAGCTTCTATCCTCACTTTCATCACATATGCACATCTTGTCCCGGACCTGCAAGCTGCTACCTTGTTCACCGTGTTTGCTCTCTTCCAACTCATGCGACCAACACTGTGGCTCTTCCCCATAGCTCTTTCTGCCGCAGCTGATGGAATGCAGGCCATTGGCCGTCTGGAGAAGGTCTTAATGGCTGAGACCCTAACTGACAAATTAGAAATCCAGCCTCACCTTGATGTTGGTATCAAGGTGGAACATTGCTCCTGGACATGGGACTCTGCTCCTCAAGCCTTCAATGACACCTACAAGAAGGTCGCAAATGAAGGTGAACAAGGCAACACTGAGAAGAAGGGTGATAAATCTGGGATGCCATGGAGTTGGTCCGAGAATGTGGGAACAAGCAAGAGACAGCTTGCCACTGAAGTCTCTGGTGGACAAGAGCCACATGAACTAGTGGCTGCCATTCAGACCAAAACTCTTATGAAAGAGAACAACTTCCTACAACAGCAACAGCTCTTCCAACTTCATGACATTGACCTCTCTATTCCTCGAGGGGCCCTAGTTGCAGTTGTTGGGGCAATTGGAAGTGGCAAGTCAACCTTGTTGTCTGGTATGGTCAATGAAGTACACCGCTTGGAAGGCAAAGTGACTTGTGGAGGGACAACATCAATGGTGACACAGACTCCTTGGATTATTGCTGCAACCATACGTGAAAACATCTTATTTGGTCAGCCATGGGATGAGGAGAAGTACTGGTGGGCTGTCCAGGAGGCATGCCTTGGACCTGACCTTGAAATTCTTATGGATGGAGATGCCTCAGACATTGGAGAGAAGGGCATTAACTTGAGTGTGCGTGGTCAGGTGTAATGCTCACATCCCATACTTGCTTACCCATTCATACTGCCAACAGGGAGGTCAAAAGCAGCGTGTTAGCTTAGCAAGAGCCTTCTACTACTCAGCTGATATTATGCTGTTTGATGACCCTCTCAGTGCGGTTGATCCTGGAATTGCTGCTAGCTTGTGGGACTCCATTTGTGAATTAAAGGGCAAAACACGGGTCATAGCCACACATGCTTTACACTTTCTGCCAACTGTGGACTTAATTATCACACTAAAGGATGGATGTATTGCTGAACAAGGAACCTACACTGAGCTTAAGAAACAAAATGGTGCTTTTGCTCATCTCATTAAGAAATTTGCCAATGAAGATGCACAGAGACAGCAGGACAAGGAAGAGGCCAAAGCTATGCAAAATTGGTCAAAGCCACAACCTATAGCAAATGGACGGTCTTGCATGACTGCAAATGTCACCAATGCTTGCAAGCTCATGGAAATTGAGAAATTGGACACTGGGATGATGAAAGCAGCAGTCTACACTGGTTATATGTCAGCTGGAAGGGGCAGGTTCATGATCCCACCTCTGATCCTTGCTGTCATTGTTGCTCAGGCATTCACAATGCTGAGTGCCTTCTGGCTCGCATGGTGGCAAGAGAGGAAGTTCCCTGGCTGCAGTGACAGCTTTTATGAAGGTGTCTATGCTGCACTGGGCATTGGAACTGCTCTGTCTATCTTTGCCATGGGCACAGCTCAAAGCAGCCTGAGCTACTTTGCAAGTGTGTCCTTGTACCAAAGGGCGACCTTGTCTTTGCTGAAAGCACCTATGTGCTTCTTTGACACAAATCCTCTAGGGCGGATTCTGAACCGGATGTCCAAAGACAGGTGTGTCCATTGGCTGGTCTTATCCCAAGCACAGCTGATAACGTTACAGTGATACTATGGACAATGTACTTCCAGATTCATTGCGCATGCTCATCCTCACCATTGCAAATGTCCTTGGAGCCATCATCCTGGTTGGCATCATTGTGCCATATTTCCTCATTGTTGTCCTCTGCTTTGGTATTGTCTATCTTCAACTTGCAAAGTTCTACACAAAGACAGCATTGTCCTTCATAAGGATTGATGCTCTTCTGAGGTCAACCCTCTATGCACACTTCAGCGAGTCCCTCTCTGGACTTGCTGTGATTCGAAGCTATGGCGAGACCAAGAGGTTTGTTGATGAGAACTGCTGTCTCATGTCAATTGAAAATCGAGCATACTATCCTTCTATTATCAACCAACGCTGGCTTGGTCTCCGAGTGGACTTCCTGAGTGCCTGTCTCACCTTCACTGTCTCTCTATTTGTTGTCTTCAATAGGAGCATCTCACCGGCAGCTGGGGGTCTGGCATTGTCATACATGGTTGCAATGCAGCAGAACCTTGCATGGCTTGTCATGCATTATACTGTGTATGTGGATGTGTCAATCACTTCTCTCTTCTTCATATTCCCAACTGAAGCGTCCCCTGCCTAATAGTGTTGCAAATGACCTCCACTCTGCTGAACGTCTTATGGAATATGGCGGCAACATTGAACAGGAGGCAGCTCATCAAATCCCAGCAACCAAACCATCTGCTCTATGGCCTGCTAAGGGCCGCATTGACTTAAGAAATGTGACAATGAGGTACAGACCAGACTTACCACTTGCATTGAAGGACCTGTCATTTAGTGTGGGGAAGGCAGAGAAGGTGAGTATGGACTCGAAGTGCATGCTATATCAAATGTAATGATGGTTCCCCGTGCAGATTGGTATCTGTGGAAGGACAGGAGCTGGAAAGTCAACAATCCTGACTGCCCTTTACAGGATTGTTGAACTTTCCTCTGGACAGATTTTGATGGATGATGGTGAGCAACTTGTAGGAACCATTTTGTGCAAAGGCTTCCTGGAGTTGATTTTTGCCACTTTCAGTTGACATCTCAACTATCGGTCTTAGTGATCTCCGTCAAGGCTTATCTATTATCCCTCAAGAACCACTTCTATTCAGTGGTACTATACGCAGTAACCTTGATCCCTTTGACACCAAGGTATGCTGCAAACTCTTCCTTCAAACAGCTCTGTCGCCCCTTTCTGACCTAGGTCACCTCCCTCAGTCGGACTCCCAACTATGGGATGGCCTTCGCCGAGCTCAACTTGTGGAGTCTAATTCCTTTGGGGAGAAAGGTATCACTAACATTACCACCCCTGGAAGATTTACACTTGACACAGTAATTGAAGATGAAGGACTAAATCTGAGTGTTGGTGAAAGGAGTTTAGTTTCTTTAGCTAGAGCTTTGGTTACAGATGCCCAGGTTGTGGTGTTGGATGAATGTACAGCTGTGAGTTATCTTTTGCCTGCCTGTGTGCCTGGCCAAACTCATGTTTGGATGT
This sequence comes from Cryptococcus sp. T15_22C, assembly GCA_017654825.1. Taxonomy (NCBI): domain Eukaryota; kingdom Fungi; phylum Basidiomycota; class Tremellomycetes; order Tremellales; family Cryptococcaceae; genus Cryptococcus; species Cryptococcus sp. T15_22C. The sequence goes on along the minus strand of JADPYA010000204.1, from coordinate 444,431 downwards.
TTGGAAAACAGGCTGTTGATCTTGAAACAGATAGAAAGATTCAAGAAACAATCCGTCAGGAATTCAAGGATAAGACTTTGCTCTGCATTGCTCGTAAGTGCTGCTCTCCCCATCTTCTTTCCCAGTACTAACACCTCCCATCTTTCTGCATAGACCGTATCCGTACCATCCTTTCATATGACAAAATCCTAGTGATGTCAGATGGATCTGTTGCTGAATTTGATACTCCTCGGAATTTGTTCATGAAAGAGGATGGAGTCTTTAGGGATATGTGTGGGAAGAGCAATATTGGATTGGAGGATGTATATGCTGCGGAGAAGGTGAGAAGGCTATAGTCTGTACCAGATGAGAGATGTTATAATGGGATTGGAGAATTGGATATCACCCATTTTTCAGACTTGAGCAAGTGTAGTTGGGAGACCTGTTTTGAGAGCCAGCCACACGGGATAGGAGATGATCGGCCAGAACCAGGTTGAAGTTGGCTATACGGAATGCCTGTGAGCAACCATGGTTTGTTGAGGAGGGGACATGAGGCTGCTCAGAGCTTATCCGACAATATAGTCACATCGATTGGGTCTGATTTCACAAGCCAACAGAACACATTCGTCATATGGGAATGACGGACCCGAAAAGCTTGACGCGGAAATACTACCATCACCTATAGCGATCCCAAATCCATACATCTTCACCTCACCTCCTCTCCTCAACTGCATCGTTGATCCTTCCCTGTCATGGATTAGAGAGTCTGCTGCAGGCATTACAGGTCGTCGGATACCGCTGAAGGCTCGTCATACCACCACTGCCTTGGCGTGGACAGCTCATCATCAATTCACGCCTCTCCTCCTTCAATCCCTACCCGATCTACTCACTCAAGTTTCTTGCACCTCAAAGGAAACAACACCGATAGAATCGCTACCCTTTCCTGTTGGATATCATCATACATCTTACATAGGATCAGGATAGGCAGACGTCGTGAACGTTTGGTCGAGGGAGCATGGCGAATTCGGAATGGTTTCAAGGAGCCGAATCAGTTGATGAATGGATGCAAAGTGAGTTTCTTATCGTTGTGGTGGCTTGGATACCCTCCGGCACTGGGATAGGACGGGTTTGAATGAGAGGAGATAGGAGACAGATGGTTGATTGTATCATGATAATGCTAGCAAATAGAGATTGCTTGATAACTTTCGGGGCAAGTCAGATTTGAACTGACACTCTCCACCTTCTCCCAACCAGGACACAAGACCGTACGTTCTCCTCCCCTCTTCACTCTGTTTCAGGAAAAACCAAGAATTCGTTCAGATCCTGATTTGGATTTCGATCGCTCTATTCTAGGTGGTAGCTGCAACTACAGCTTCTCTGATATCAACTTTCGCTGGATTTCCCGTGAGTCCCTCATACAATCCTCTGCTATGATCGAGGATATGACCGACCTGTAACATTGATATCACTATTTCATCCCATCTGGGGGATTCTTGTCTTCCGACATAGTTGGATTCTTTGAAGTCGAGATTACAATCTACTCGAGAGAGTATTGGGATTCCTAGATTAGCTGCTGAAGTGATTAGAGAAGAGGGAGTGAGAGGGTGAGTTGTTTGATGATTGACAACTTTTCTCATTCATTATTCTTCCTGGAACTTACCGTCCCATGACCTCCTAAAAACTAGACTCTGGCGAGGATCCCCACTCCCTCTCGTCTCAATAGCGGTGGTTCGAACCATCTCATTCACGATCTACACCAATTGCAAATATCTGATAAATGGACCATCAGCATCGTCTACCACGGCCATTCCAAACTCCCTAGATCCTCGATCTAGCGGCGATGGAATCTCAAAACAACCTTTCAGTTTCAATGTCTTGAAATCAGCTTCAATCTTCGATGTTGGACTTACTTCAGCTCTAGCAGGAGCAGCTTCAGGAGCCGTCGTCTCCGTTGGTTCTTGTCCGTTCGAATTGGTGAAAGTGAGACGACAACTGGAATTCCAAATCGCTAGAGAACGAGGAATCGTACCGGTTCGTTCTCCTTCAAATACAGCTGGTGGTGGTGAAGGTGTCGTTCATTCATCTGTCCACCCCAACCCTATGATGAGTGAAGAAGTCAGGAAGGGAATGGCGGATGAAGAAGCGAAGAGTCTGAAACGTGGGGGTGTGAAGGAAGTGGCCGAGTATAAACCACCTGGGACTTGGGAGGCCGTTAAGCAGATCAAGAGAGAAAGAGGGGTTTGGGGTTTGTGGACGGGTTTCAAATTGCATGCTGGTGAGTTTGTTCTTCTGCAACGACCATCGATCTAATAATCGGGTATCGAGATGCTCATTTGGATGCATCCCTTTTCTTTTTGGATTTCCGTCAAAAGTGAGGGACACGTTAGGAACCTCACTTTACTTCATGGAATACGATGTCTTCCGATATCTTCTAGGACGAACACAAGCTTCTTTCCCCGTGGCGGAAGGAGAACCGAGACCTTCACCGAATAGAGGAGGTTTCGGATCAGAGGTTCAAGGACCAATGCCGGATTGGGCGAAAGGTTGGATTCCAGTAGAGACCGTACCGTTCTTATGTGGGAGTTTGGCAGGGGTCACAAGTTGGGCGGCGATCTATCCATTGGACGTGAGTTAGAGATCGGTGATGGGGGGTTTCATGGGGATTTTGGGAGAGGGGACTGATAATTTGGTTGGGATTGACAGGCGATCAAGGTATGATTACTTGCGCGAGGCTTTTGGGTCGACACCTCCGACAATCAGGGTATTCAGCTAATTCACTCCCGCCAACCTACAGACTAAAACGCAACAACGCATGTTATCTGGTTTACCCGCTCGATCACCTCTTAAACAACTCAGTCGTTTAGTTAAAGGGGTGGATCCGAATAAGCCGAAGCCCTTGCTCGTTGGCATGCACCGACTGTATAGAGGGTGAGTGATCTTCTCGGCGGGGCTTGTATTCGACTTGCGGATAGAATGACTGATCTGTTGGAGTCTGTTGCCAGATTGGGAATCTCGATGGTAAGGTCTATGTTGACCCACGGTTTACTGGTATGTGTGCTTACGCTTGGGAATGTTATGAGCGTGCTCGATAGCTGATTATCGAACCCTTCTTCCTATGCCCCCCCCACAGTGGACGCTTGTGGATTCGATGTCAAGATGGATCGATTCCAAACCATTCCAAACAGCACTGACACCCAAATAGACGGTCTAAGCTGGGACCTGCCAGTTCGAACAAGGTATCCAATAGTGTCGTTGCTTTTCTGCCATCAAAGTCACAATGACGACGACGACGAGGAGGAATCCATTTCTTTCTCATTTCACGAACAAGAACACATTCACAAGGAGGCTGTGGTCAACATACCGGACCCTCTTGTATTCATAAGATGACACCCGCTCGCTAACTAGCGATGCAACAAACATATGCATTTTTGTCCACTGGTAATTATCAATCGCGTGATTTGTCAGCAAGTCGAGTTCAAATACTACTACTGACAATGACCACCATCCCCTTTACTTCACTCAAGCAATACAACATCGTGCGCTCTAGCAATCAAGGTCTTGGCCATTATGATCGATCTCGAACGCTCCTCGGCGTCTGATTACGTCCATCCCGACTTCCACCAACTCAACCTCGAAGTGGAGAGCTACCTGAAAACCGCCAAAAGAATCAAGCTCGATTCAGACGACCAGATATGTAAAGACAATCTGTCCCCTGAAGGGTGTCCTCGTGGACCTCTTCACTGTCCCTATCGACATACACAACCCGGACCGTTGAATTTCATTCCACCACCACAACAACCCACCAACCCGCGGGACAAGGAGAAGGTTAACACGGTTTGTAAACATTATCTTCGTGGTCTCTGCATCATGGGAGACAAATGCGAATTCTTGCACGAATACAACTTGAGATCGTTCCCTGAGTGTTGGTGGTATGGAACGTGGGGATTTTGTTCGGCGGGTGATGAGTGTCTATATGATCATAGGAAGGTCCGGAAGAGGGAGTGCCCGGATTATAATAGAGGATTCTGTCGATTGGGTGAGTGTGGAAGGAGGGCTTTCGTGAAAGACGAGAAACTAATGCATGGGTACTGCAGGTCCTGATTGCCCTAGGAAACATATTCGAAGGGTGTTATGTCCCTTGTACCTCGCTGGCTTCTGTCCAGACGGTCCCGAATGCAAACGCGGACAGTTAGTGGTGTTCTCTCGAAGAAATGGCAGTGCGAAAACTGAAGCTGACAACTACTCCCAATCACTTAGTCCACTATCTACTCTCCCACCACCAGCCGCTTACGAACCCCCACCGCCCCCTCTTCCTCGGGACATCGGTCCACCGCCTCCCGGATACGGCCGTTACGCAGAATACGATCCTATGAACCCTCAATACTGGCAGATATGGCAAAAAGGCCCTCAGATGATAGAAGGCTACGTGGCACCTGGTGGTGGAGCGAGACATGGCGACTTTGCGGGAGGAGCTGGAGGAGGACAAGGGAGAGGGGAGCTGAGAGATCCAAATAAACAACCGGGAGGGAGAGGATGGAAGGAGGGGAAGGATTTGGCGGACGTCACTTGTTTTGTGAGTTGGAGATCTGTTTGTTGGGAAAGTGGACCGTTCAGAAGCTGACGATAGGTTTGCGTCTTTCCAGAAATGCATGCGGAAAGGTCACTTTGCGAATCAATGCATGTATGAGGTGAGTTGTCATTCGCAAGCTTTTCGTCCCCTCACAAGCTGACGTGACACCGGTTTCTTGACTATGCAGGCCGTCCCTGGTGACCGAGGAGGTCTAGCTCGTAGGAAGCAGCGCGATGGAGAATAGGTGCAGAACAGCAAGTTGGAGGAGAAGCGCTAGAGTAGCATTGAATCGTGACTGCCAAGCGGACGATCACGGTGCTTTGGTGGAGCATAGAGTGGAAAGACGGCATGGAGAAGAGATGGGCAGTACGGACCTACGAGTTTATGAAGTCCATGTACAAATAGTTCACATGTTATATAACGATTTACGATGAATGACCTTGATTCGCTCCGATTACTTCAGCTTAACTGTTGACTTTTCGGTCTAGTGCAGGTTAGCAACCTCGCATTCGTTACACCATCACCATCATTAACCAAAACAACTCATTCCTAAGTCAATCCTTGGGACATCATGGTCACTGCCCAGGATGAGTTATCCGCATTCGCTTCTACGAGCTATTACATACAGTCTTCAAGTCAGCTTGCCACACAGAGCTTCCTAGTGCAGCTCACTACGACGTCCTCACCGCCAAATGATCCTTCCAAGCACTCAGTCACTAGCCGGATGATCTGGGTGGGCACAGCAGATCGCGACGGTCAGCCTGCAAGCCGCCGTTTAGGTTCAGACTGGGCATGTGCCATGCCGAGCAAGATGGTTCGTGATGATGTGCTAAATGTTCGCTCTCAGTGATACTGACAATAGTGCATGCGTTTTGCGAACTCAGGCATCCGCTCCAGTCGCTGGTGCAACCCTCCTATCATCGTCCTCATCTGCTGCCGGGGGACCTGGCACAAATCAGAGAGCTGTGAACATGGCTCAAAGGTTGGGTAGGACCACGACGGAAGTCTTGCCTCATTTAATCGCGGACTGACAATTCTCATCACATTCCATCTTCAGCACGTCGTTTCAATCAGCAAATCTTCCTCTCCCTGGACCTTCCATCCGACTTTGCAGGAGGCAGTGCAGCGGCAATGAGTGATCCATACACCGCCAAGGCGCTTTTAAGTCTGGAAGGAGAGCTAGTGAAAATATTGAAAGCGGCGGAGGCGGAGGAGGGGAAATCAGTATGAGGCACTGCCACGGCTTGGCTTCCTCAACTAGAATGACATCGAGCTCAAGTTGTACATTGCCAAGATGTCTAGTATACATACCCACATGACTCACGCTCTCAAGCGCTCGGCCCTGTGTCTTTGCAGAAAATCCAATCGACTCCTCACTTCCTCGCGTAAGTGACCTGACGATAAATGTCTCATCAGTATCCATTGGGCGCATTCAAAAGCATAATTATACCGTGAAACTCTCACCTTCATCTTGGTCTCCCCATCAATCTTGAAATTATGAAGTGCATCCTTGGCGACAGTTGCGGAACCTTCGTCTGCGTATTCGACGAAAGCGATATCGCGTTTGTTTGGGATGAGTCGAACTTCGAGAAGATTTGGGTGTCTGCCATAACCAATCCAAGGGGGTGAATTAGTTGATGTGGACAGTAAACATTCGAAAGACAGACAAGGCACGTACTGTTCGAAAACATCCTGTAGATCCTCTTTTGTGGTTCCCTCCGGTAGGTTCTGGAGGAACAACACCTTGTTGGGTGGGAGGTATTCGTCTGGCATTTGGATTTGGGTTCGACGGGTGGCTGTTGGCATAGGGACACCGGTCGCTGTTGCTTCAGCTGAGACGGGGATTGCAATGGGGTCTTCAATGTCAGCTAGTTATTTGGACTCGGAATTTGGCCAGAGGAAATTTACCAGCAGCTGCCTTGTACTTCGCTACAGCCTTCACTCTCAACGGATTCGTCTTCCTTGTTATCTCTATCACCAACACCAGGGATAACCCAACAGAGTCAGCAATCAACCCGCTTTTTTTTTAATTGTCTGACAGTAAAACCCACTCTTCCTCTCCTTTCTGTCTTTCAGGTGCTGCTCTAATAGATCGGTACTTTCCGGGTGGAGTTTTTGGAAGACTACGTCGGAACGAGTCTTGGCGAATTTGATAACCTATGAGGTAAGGAAGGTGACAGTCTGGAATTAGTAAGAGCTATATCGCATTCTCAGATATTGAAGCTTTGGCACGGGACAAAGGATGGTCATACTCGAAGAAGAAATGGTCCTCATCTCGTCATTCGTCGTCAAGACCATTCCAGTTCACCTCTTCCAGTCTTCTCTTGATGATGCATTCCGGCTCTCTTTACAATCGCTGCGAACCTCCCACTGATACTCTGAAAACACTTACCATCGGTTTGCCATACAGCGGGAACCCCTTCACCTCCCTCCTAGCCTTGTCCGCCGTCTCCCTATCATGAAAATTGATAAAGGCTTGTCCTCTCATTCGCATGTTGCGGTGCGCGATAACAGGAGTGAGTGGGCGGTATGACTTGAACAGGTTGAGGAGGGATTCCTTGAGGACTGTGCGCGGAGGGAACAAGGAGAAGGGGAGAGGATGCGCGGGTTTCGGAGGTGGTAGGGTGGTGAGAATCGCATTAGCAGGTGTAGCAGAGCAATGGGCGGAGTAGACGACATACCAGGCATTTTGACCTTTTCATTCAAGTTTTGGATATACAATGTCTCTGTGGCATCCTCCGGCATCTTGTCCTCGTCCTCGTCCTCGTCGTCTACTTTGGGATCTTTGCCGTTGGTGGTGGGTTTAGAATCACCGTTGGCAGATGCAGAGGTTGATGCGATGGGTTGAAGTGTGTCCTCCATCTTGATGTCTGTAGCGAGAGACATGATAGTAGTGGTGATGATGATGGTGATGGTGATGATGAATGGTTGTTAGGAAGTGATGATATATATCGAGGATGTCAAGACGATGTTCTTCAATTCGCTCGCTCTCACGGTGGAAGACGCGGTGCGGGAAATCGATCGATTCGACTAAGTATATTTATTTCCATGGACATTATTCTACATCCATCTACAACATATATATCTACACAACGCCGTGCATCATGTTCGCTTCTACCTCCCGGCAAGCAGTCTCAGTGTCTACCGGTCCTCTTAAGTTGAAAGCTGCATCTGCTCAGCTCCTCCCGCCACTTCCGTGAGCTCGTCCCGTCGTCAGAAAGTAGCGATCTCTGACTCTTTTCGACATCGTTACCCACCAGGCTATATCGCCGTCTGTTGAGATCTCATCGCAAGCTTTCAGAGGATATGCGATTCATGGGTGATTCATACGTGAAATCTGGTGCGTCCTACCGACGTCACACGATGACATTCATTGATGCTGACCCTTACGCTTTCCGCCACCCAGAGTTTAGACGCACAAAGACGACGGACAACCCCCTTCACATAATCGGCTTCCTGTCTCAATGGAAACTCTATTTGGATGAAGTGGAATCAGCGACAGCGAAAGCAGAAGGATCAGAGTCCGTTTGGAGAGGGAGAAAGATGAGCGAGGATGTCTTTGAAAAGATGTCAAATGAGCAGGCTGGACAGCTTTATGAGTTGATGCACGCAACGAAGAATGTATGGAAGACGTGAGTGGATAAGGGTAATGGATTGACTGATACTGGGATGGAAGATCTAACCATGGTCTCGGTCGTCTCGCAGACCGGATGAGCTCGAGGCACAGGCCATTCAACAAGAACTCGAGGATGCAATGTCTCGGACAGACAAGAAAGAGTGATTTATCAAATCCTCAAATTCAAGATTGTAAGCATCCTGTTACAGACATGTCATATAGATACACCTCCACATGAGGTACCCTCCCCGCCTGTCTCATCGTCTCTTGCTGCCACCAGCTCCACCAGGCCGTGCCTTCTGGTGATTGCTACGGTAGTACGCCTTGACGGGCTTCCCGTCATCCTGCCTTGCCTGCTTGCGGGAGACACGAGCTTCGTCCTCGTCAGAGTCAGGCTCTTCGTCAGATCCTGAGCCATCACCGCCTCGGCGAGCTTTCTTGCCGGCCTTGAGGGAAGTTCCGATGGAGATGTTGACCTTTGGAGGTACAGCGAATCCAAACGCCTTGCCAACCTTACGGAGATCCAGCTTGTTGATGTCGAAGATGTTCTTGAGTGAATAAGAAGCGTATGCCTGAAGGTACGAACGGTAGCCGTCTCGTGCCGATTGATGCAGGTAGTAGTTCTTGGAGATGAGTTTCTCCAACTACGGCGACATAACTCGTCAGCCTTTGATTCCCATCCCTAGCAAGAAGTTGTGTCAACACTCACCTGATCCTGGACATTCGCAATCGTATCCGGCTTGATCTCGTACTTGTTCAACGGTACCTTGGCCGCAGCCAAAAAGTGCAAGAAGCCTTGCTCGCTTGGCAACAAGAAGAGCAGACTTTTGCCGCTCTTCCCTGCACGAGCAGTTCGACCGACTCGATGGATGTAGTCTCGTGGATCATCTGGTGGGTCGAATTGAATGATCCAGTCCACCTTTGGGATGTCAAGACCTCGAGCAGCGACGTCCGTGCAGAGGAGGTGACCAGCAGGGGCGTTGCTGAATTCGAAGAAAGTGTTGGTTCGCTTCTGTTGCTTTTGTTTGCCCTGGGTTGTCGTGATCACGAGTTAGCAATCCGACTTTTTCAACCCGACTCGCAACAGCGAGACTCACATGCAGATCCAAGACTGGGATATCAATGTAATTAAGCAACTCGGCATAATACTTCACGGAGTTGCAACTCGAGAAGAAGACAATGACCTTCTTCTTGAGGTTTTTCTTCAAGAATGTGAATAGCAACAAGAATCGCATATCTGACTCGCAAACGATGTATCCTTGCTCCAGCATATCAGCAGTAGAAGCTTCTTTATCTTGGTCAACGTTGATATATAGGGGACCTTGACGGAGGGAGATTCTAGCCAGGTCGGTGACTTTCGTGGTTTGAGTGGCAGAGAACAGCATGGATTGACGGTTTTCTTGAGAAAAGGAGAAGTCACAAGGCAGTGAGCAAAATGTTTCAAGTGCAGGATACGGCAGCTCGATTCACCTTTTGGCAGCAATTCGATGATCTGCTTCATCTCTTCTTCGAAACCAATTTCCAAAATCCTATCAGCCTCGTCAATGACCAACGCCTTCAAGTTCTTAAAGATGAAACCCTTGGTATTCTGTTCGACATCCGCAGTTCAGCACGCCGCCATTTGGAGCTGGTCACCACTCCATTCTACTCACTCGCAAGTGATCTAACAGCCTTCCTGGAGTTGCAACGATCAAATTCACACCTTTTGCCAACTTGTCGGCTTCCGCTTTCCGATTCGCTCCTCCCATCACAATCCCGTAAGTCTGAGAGTGGGTCGACATGAGATCTTTTGCTACCCCAAAGATTTGTAGAGCAAGTTCTCTGGTTGGAGAGATAATGATGACTCCGGTACCTGTTGTAATACATTCCTCAGCCATGATGCACTACATCAGGGACAAGAGTATTTGGACTCACCATTGATAGGCTTGAACCTCAGCGTACTCAACAACTCAACACTCGGCACCAAAAAAGCAATAGTTTTACCACTTCCAGTTCTGGCAGCGCCGAGAACATCCCTTCCAGCCAAAAGAGGAGGAATAGTCCTGGCTTGAACTTCAGTCATCTTGGTGAACCCCATTTGAGTGATCGCAGCTTGCGTGTTTGCGGAAAGGTTGAGGGAGCTGAAGAGCGTGTCGGATGGCGGAAGGGAGGTCGGGGTGCCAGTGGCTGGGGTGGATGAAGATACCTCGGAAGTAGGAACGACGGCGGTGGTCGGCTGATGAGCAACTTTCGCGACTGCTTTCGGCTTGTCATCTAGCTTGACCTTCGAAGACGAAGGTACGTTCTCGCCGTCCTCTTGCTCATCTTCCTCGTCTGAACTCTCTTGCCGAACAGCTTGGGATAGCTTGGTCTTCTTGACCGCAGCGTCTCCGTTGGAAACACCGGCCTTTGCAGATCGTGCACGCTTCCTCTTCTTTGAGATGCTAGGCATCTGGGATACCTTGTCTTGTGCCATGATGATGATGATAAGGACAATTTTCAAAAATATAAATGAGCCGCCATGTCTAACTCTCAAGTTCTGAATTTCTGTGTGGCCAGACTTTTGAAAACACGTGACATAATTCGCCACTCCCGTATATCTGGTATGACAGAGCAGGAGACATCTAGTATGCTATGGGACAGCAGCCTTCCACATGAAGCCTCGACAGTTCTTAGATTTGCTATGAAACTCGCCAAAACTAATCAGTAACCGTCGCCGCTCCTGCCAAATAACTTCGAAAACCCACCAATAACAAGTCCTGGGCAAACTTCTTTGTTGTCCAGGCATAGTTTCAACATGCGAAGTAGCAGTCACCTTAGATTTGTGGGTTCTGCCCTTGGGAGGGGTTTTCAATGGAGCCTGAACTGCTTCGTTCGCATGGATGGCCGCTTCGTCGGAATCCTGTCGCGATGAACTAGCTTGGATCAATGAACTTGCTCAGATGCAGCGGATAGCAGCTTACATCTTCGATACCCGAGTATGAGATGGTTAACTCTTCTCCCTTTTTGACGAGTCGGCGTGTAGTGATACAAAGCCTGTGAAATTGAGCATGAACTTCCGCACACAAGTTTGCCAACACAGCTCATTTGTTCGACTCACTTGGGCTTCCGGACGTCGAAGTCCTGCACCGGAAGAACGGTCAGCGATGTTCAAACGGAGCCATTGGAGACATACTTGGTAGTAAACAGAACTTAGAGCAAGATTCGGATCACATGAATGATTCTGCAGGCGGAGCAAATGAGCGCCGTGTAAAGCTCCAACATCCAGGGTGCATACTTGACGCACAATGTAGCGGGTGAACTGGCGGGAATGAATGTGCGTCTAGCTATTAGTGAAACTTTCATGTCGTATTTGGCCGCCTCGGAGAGCTTACATTCTGTGAGGAACGTCATGGGAAAGTCAGCAGCGATCTAGCACACGTGAGCGGGAAAGAGCGTCACTCACTCCCCAATGAAACGCATCGACTGCGACGGGGGATAAATCATCATCAGCATTGAAGCGCTCCTTGACCCTCGCGAAACTCGCCTGTATAGACAGAATTCCCAAAATCATCCTCGTCTTCATCCTCGTCTTCCTCAGCAACTTTCTCCCGATCATTAATGTGAGCTTCACCCTCCTTCTTCTCTCTGACTTCCGAAGCTTTGTTCAATCCACCCAGTCTCAGCTCCTCAACGGCATTCATGGCATTCTCGTATAGTCCAGGGTCGAGCTCTGCTAGTCCCTTTGGAGGGTTGCGGATATGCCATCCATCGAGGTCGAATAGGTAGCTAGGAAAGCCAGGGCGGTCAGGCTTCCGAAAGACTTGAGGATGGGATAAGCACTTACGTCCTCCCGACGACGGCATAAATCGCACCGCGCATCTCAGCGGCTTGCTCTCGTATCAGCTCGCCGACGTAAATCCCCACAAATGTGCCCATAGGTATATCACGCTTCGCTCGAACACCTGGTAATGGAATGGATGATCCACCATCAGCACCGATGAGGATTGCAAAGGAAAGGCGACGGACACCTACCCCATCCCTTTTGCCTCTGAATGAGAAAGCAAACCCGTGGCGTTAGAAACAAGGCTCCTAATCGTCTTGTATGACTTACAGTCTTGAAAAGCTGGATATCAGCGGCTGAAGAGCGTCCCTTTTGCATAACCTGAAAAGTTCCCGCTTGATCAGCCTTGCCCCGCAGAAAGACAGATCGATACGGGGCGACTGACCCTGTTCTGACATGAAGGCGGGCATTCACAGTTATCGCCACATTCCCAGACTGGAAATTGAAAATCCCTCAGCAGACCGTCTCTGAGAGGCACAGGACAATAGATGAGCGTCGCTAGGTATGTCCGAGGACGCAGTACTGACTTCGTGCAGGCGAATCCCTTCATGGCTGGTTCTTCCCCCCCATCAAAGGCGTAATATAACTCTTGACGCTTCAAGCAGAAACAGTCGGTGTTCTCCGAGCAAGGTCCAATGCAACCACATCCTCTTGCCGACTTGATAGGATCCACGTCGGCGTCATACTTCATCTCGTTCGAGTAAATGTATTCTGCAGTCGGGATTGTGCCATCATAACTTAGATCGATGTCAATAGGTGGTGCTGTTTCAGACCCCCCTGCGCGATTGATAAATGCCTCCATGACGTTCTTCGCCATGCCGCTGCTCATCGGGTCGCGCGAAACCTTGTTTAGTTCGTTGACAACCGGATCATTGAACCTGATGTAAGAAAGCTCGTCAAACTCCTTCAGTAATTCGTCATCCCTGTTGGTCTTCGGGGACGGGCATTCGATGCGGACAGAGCCTGGAGAGCGATGAGTGGATAGGAAAAAATCGTCCGTTATCTGATGCGCAATCAATTCCATGGGTTTCTCCCGAATGCCTCTGTCGTAGTCTGGCGGCGACGCCATATTGACATCCGAGTTCGTGTCCGTTGTCTCGTTATGTGTGTTGAGGAGGGCCTCGATCTTTGGGGAGGAGCCGCCTTCTTCTCGGACTTCTCGGACTTGGGACTTCCAGAAAGCTATCCTCTCTGCCGGTGATACATTCGGCTCCGCTAGTGAAGCTTCCTCTCTCACGGCTTCTGCCGCCCGCGTAGTTATAGAGGGTAGATGGTAGCCCAGAAGAGGATGAGTCGGGGCTGCAGCACGATGCTTTCGCTGTTGTTTAAAGGAGGTTCCAGAAAAGAAGGGTGTCGTTCGAGTCAGGGCAGACTGGGATAAGCCAGCATCCAGGTCGGCTGTGCGTGTTGTCTGAGTAGTTTCATCCATGCTCACGTCCTCCGGGGTTTCTGGGCCGAACGCTACAGCCGCTGCAGATGCTGATGCGGTCGCCGCATCGTCAAATGTCGGCGCTGGAGGTGGTTGAACCGCTTTTATCGATGGCGTTACGATGGTAATTTGATTTAACTGAGGGAGCGATGTGGCACCTGGCATACGTTTGTCCACGGTGTCCTCCGGAGACAACGCTGCAATTTCTGTCGGAGGTTGTGCTGTGCTTGGCGTTATCGATGCTGGAGGCGCATGTGCATCTTCAAACATCCAGTCCTTCTCCGATACATCCACGGAGAGAGTTCGCTGCATACCAATTAAACTGAGAGGTCCCAAGGAGTTGCCAGCAGGAATGGCAGGGTGCGCCACATTTTGTGTGATGATTTGGACGACTGGCTCCTCCTGCTTGCCTTTGGATCCCGAAGGGATACTTTCGTCCAATGGAGTGGGAAGGATCGACTTCTTCTCCTTCCGCTTCGATTGCGAAGGGAACCTGCTTTCGGACGGAAGCGGAAGGAAAATCTGCTGTTGTTCTTCCGGAGAGTGGAAACGAGAAGACCGATTGACAACGACAGGTGGGGTTGCAGGAACCTGCTCCATTTTCGGCGTTGATACGATCGATGATGTGCTTGGGGGATCTTGCGGAGACTCTCCATCGCTTTCATCAGGTGACGGCACACATAATGCCCAAGTAGGTCGAGCTCGCTTGGCAATGGTGGATTGTGATTGAGAAGCAACCGCAGTGGGCATCTAGAGAGATAAATGAAACGTGATGAAAGCGTGAAATTTAAGTAGAGTTCCCATCGAACTCACCGTGTGTATTTGTTCCGATGCATCGGGTTCCTCGTCCGACCCCATATTCATTTCTACATCGCTCTGCCTATCCGTTTCCTTTGGCTGTTGCGCGGTGACCTTACCTCTCCTCCTGTGCGACTTGACACGCTGACCACGATGTGAAGGACCACCGCCAGTTGAGGGCAAATTAAGATCGGTTATCGGCATTCGAATCGTCCCATCCGACGGAATGACAGGTTCAAGATGATCGGTCTGACATGAGAGAGGCTTGAATGGAGGCGGAATGTCGGGGTAAGATTCCACACGTTTGCGCTTGGTCGACCTGACGGAAGATCCTTCGGGTCGTCCACCCAGTGAAATGACATTTGCAGAGGGCTTATTGGGGGGAGAGGTCAAGATTGTGGATGGTCCTGGTTCTGGAGAGGAATCGATGATCTCTACTGGATCGTCGCGTGTCCCTGGTAAAGAACGAGTTGAAGTTTCGTCCGACTGAGTGGGGGGAACGTGAAGTCTTGACGTTGATGCCCGTTGTCTGCGAGTCTCTCTCCTGACAGCTGAGATGCAGTGATGCATCAGACTGTTTATCTGCGAACGAATACTAAAGCATGGCAGCTCACCTGTGGTTGCTACTGCAGGTTGCTTCTCCTTCGCGATGGATTCGCCTGAACCCCACACATGAGGATGCGCAATTCAGTGCTGACAGTTACAAAATATGTCTTATGTCGTTGCTCACTGATGAACTGAACGTCATCGGAAGACGTTGCCTCACTGGTGTGGCCGCATCCAGCGACTATGGTCCCGAATAGTTACCTATTAGTTTCGTGCGTCAATCGAAGCAATAATACTCGGAGGCCACTCACCTGGCATTCTCCTTTCATTTCCCTGCATCTGCTTTCCCTCTTCCTTCATCTTCTGCCCCTCCTCCTTTCTAGGAGTTCTTTCCAAGGTTGCGGCAGACAAGACATCTGCGGAGCTGGTAGAGGCATCATCTCTCTCGGTATCACGAATAGGAGGAGGTCTACTTGGTGTTGCTAATGAAGATGCTGTGGAGGATGCAAACAAAGGTCAAGGACCTTCCTTTCAAGAATGAAGGATACCATAAAGCTACTCACGAGCAATCCCGTTGCGAATAGAGGAAGACATCAGAAATCTTATGGCAGGGGAGGAAGCCAAGCTGAACGCGCTCGTGTGCGTGATTGTGAGTTGTATTGATGGTGACGGATAGTGGCGACAAAGACGACGACGGGGAAGACGAAAGTAAGGCGACTTGATGGAGGATGTGCACTCGTCGGGACTGACCGACGCAGCCTGGTGGCACACGTTCCTTCCTCGTGAGTCGCTCCCTGATTGAATACGAGTTGTTGTTGATCTTCCACTTGAATGAAAGGGCGCCTTCGGCTTGGCCAAACCACGTGAACCATAACATTCAAAACATCATACCGTTATATTCATTTTGTTATCCAAACCTTCTCACTCCCATTTCAGCTTTCACACCACCCGGCTCACTCACAGTCATGCCACCCAAGCAAGGCCGCAAGGTCGGTCCCAATACTCCTGATGGCCCATTAGGTCCCTCCAATCAGCCTACCGAGCTTCCCAAGAATATCATCAGCAAAGACCTTCTCCAGCGTCTCAACTTCATGTATCAGGCCAATGCGATGCTGGAAGGATTGAGCAAGGATCCTCTGGTCCATAAATCCGTCCGAGAACGTTTCAATAAAAGGAGAAAGGTGGACACTGAGTCAGGGTCGAAGGTGGAAGGTAGGGGGCAAGGCTTGAGAAGCGTGGTGCAAACGGTTGGAGGACCTGGATATTGGAATATCGCTCGCCATTCAATGCTCAAGCTGTTAGTCTAGCGGGATGCGAAGTTTTGTTGGAGCTTTATAACTGATAAAGACCTTTATTTAGTGATCCTGCACTCAAGCGGAGCATATGTAAAGCTTGCAACTCCATCAGCCTTCCTGGACTTACGGCCACAGTGCGTCTGAAGCGTGAGTCTGGGGTTTTGAATATCAACAAATCGCTAGCTCTCAGACTGATAATTGACGTCCATTGCAAAGACTCATCGACACACTTCAACACAATCACCACCACCTGTCTCAACTGTACAAGATCCATCACCATCCCAGCTCCACCCATAAAGCTCCCACCCGCCCAACCTGACGCAGAAGCTTCTTTAACATCCTTACCAGCACCACCTGCACCACCACTTGATGGACCACGCAGAGCTGGTCGTCGGCGGAAAGCCGCGAGACATCCTCCTTTTTGGCAAAGAGAAGCGAGACCTCGGACAGAAGCTATTTTGGAAGAGCAATCGTTAAAACATGCGGAAACCGATGCTGGTCGACCAGATCGAAAGCGAAGCCAAAAAGGCGGACATTCCATATGGGTAGAGGGAGATGTGCTGGAACGTTGGGGTGTAGCGGTTTTGTAATGAATTAGAGAGAAAGTCGCTCGTGTCCAGTTGTATGACATTGTTGGGAGAGCTCTCATCTGCCATATCCAACGACGAGACGATCCTTCTCCCATTGGTCTTGCCAACACTCTGTCCTCTTGATCCTTCCGTCGCTCTTGCTCTCCATAAGATCTCGAACATGATCACTCTGCTCGTGGCCGATCTCCACAGCCACTCTTGGTATGCCAGCTTCGTCCACGTCACCCCGAGCAGATAAAAGTCGAGGTAACATCTCCGCTATCTTCCTGTAGAAAAGCAGGCCGTTCTCTTCGGCAATAAGCGCTCCTGGATCTTCGTGGTGTTTGACGGATGAGGGAAGGCTTGCAAATTCCAACGTGGAGATATATGGTGGATTCGCGGTGACGATGTCCACTGGACCCTTCATTCTGGCCAAGCTATCGATTACGAAGGTCGGAGAGAGTACAGATGCTTGCCAGATGTCAATCGATGGCATACGGCCGACCATCTTTTTCTGGAGTGTCACATTATCTTGCGCAAGCTTTACAGCTTCTGGAGCCAGATCCAAAGCATACAGCTTGTCTACCCGTTTTTGCAGCAGATAGCCCAGGAGCATTGGGATCGGACCGGAGCCAGTACAGAGATCAAGGAGTTTGAGCTTCGCAGTCTTCGGTCCCGTACCATCAAAGGCTTGACCAATTTTGCGAGCCAGTAAAAGAAAGACGTAAGCTGTCTCTGGTCGTGGGATGAGGGTGGGAGGGCGACAGAGTAGACGAAGAGGTCCAAAGTCAGTGTCGCCTGTCATGAGCAGCTGTCAGTTCTCAGAAACGGTAGGACACGGGCAGAAAAAAAAAGACAGCTCACCGATCACATATTGTAGTGGAACACCTTGTCCTCTTTGATATACTATCTCGTCTACCGACAACCCAGACGGTGCTCCCTCACGAGCGGCTTCCTGAATCCATCGAAGCTCATTCTCTGCCGATTCAACGTCAAGCTCTGCATTCCTCAGCAGATTCTGCAAGTCTGGATTTTGGGTGGTCGAAGTCAGAGACCTGCCGATATACCTCGACAGCACCGACGCTCTAAAGAAAGGTCGATGGAGGACGTCCAGCATTCAGTTGTTGAAGTACAGTCTTATGGGTGGAGAAGTTAAATTGTGATTTCCCTAGGAACGTAACCGTACGCCTGCACCTCGGAAATCGTCGCGCGAGTGAACCAAGGCACATATGAATCATCAAACAACAACCATTCTAACTGGATCGAAGACCTACAACGAAAGCTGAACTACAGATTAAACATCAACTACCTTGTTGATCCTATTTCCCCTCCTGACATCTCAACAGCGCCGCTTCTTTCTCCATCTCCCTCCCGACAACCCCAGCCCGGGCGGGAAGACCTAGCGCCTCGATATCAGCGGCTCTCCAACCCCACAGCCTGGTCGTGAGCCACTCTGCTGCGGTCTCTCCTGGTAGAGGACGGATGGTCTCGACTTTGTGTTCTTTGATCAAACCGGAAAGGGGAGAGAACGTGAAGAGTGATGATGTCTGCCATGTTGTTGGCTTGTTGTCGTTCAAGAAGGTAGGTCAGTTGCCATTCTGGAGATTCCGCATTATCGATTTGGGGAACTCACATGGTGAGGAGGTAGTCTCGGTGTTCCATGTACGGTCAACAGAACTCTGACTTGTCTATATCTATCGAGTTGGGATCGCTTTTTCGTGAGACCGAAGGGCAAGACGGGCGTCGTTGGAGTCTGAGAGACCGTCAATCTTTCAAGTTCGACATGCAGGTCAGAGTGTAGAGCTGGATGAATTTGCACAAAAATGTTGAGCACGAGGACAACGATTTGGGAGTTTAAGATGAACCTACTGACCATGCATTCCGTGGCGAGCCAGATTGAAAGTCAGCGAGTAGAGCGCTAAGGATGAGATCTGCATATCAGACACAGTCAACGTATCAGTGTTAATTCTTTAATCGGTCTAGGTCCATTGAACTCACGTTTAAAGGCAAAGGAGGAGGTAGAGACAAGGTGACATGACTGGAATACACATTAGGCGGAAAGAGCTGTTTGCCTTTAGGCGGGTTCAGGATTTCAGGTAGTATATCTCGGAGGTGTAGAATCCCACATCCTGAATCAGACTTCTTGGCATCAGCCAAAAAGCCAAAGGATTTTCGTCACGGACTTTCAAAACTCGACACTCACCGACTCTCATCTCCCATTCTCTGTCATCCACATCTTCCTCTTTCCCATCCTTCATCGACTGCTTCCTCTTCCCCTTGCCCTCTGCCTCTTCGGTTTCTCGATCATCTCTTCTCGGTTTCTGTGGTTGAGTAAAGAACGGTGGGAACTCGGCTTTGTGGATAAGGAGTGGGAGAGCACAAGTGGAAGTCGAGGCGAAGGAGGAGAACGGTGCATGAACGAGAGAGTGTAGCGGGAGCATGGTGGGGAAGTGGGAGCCGCCGATATATAGTGAGCGAAATCGCTGTCCTCCGCCAGCGCCCAGTTGCGTCTGTGTGTGTGTGTGTGTGTGTGTGTGTGTGTGCGTGTGCGAGTGGAATGCTCAGACACCGAGTAATAGGAGGAACAGTAACGAACGTACTCGGCACGGGTTTTTCTTTCACCTTGTCAGAGGATTCCCAGTTCCAAAGGCGGACATCTTAAGCTCGCACGTGGCATAATCTCACGTGGCTCGGTATGCCATTTCATCATTCCGCGTGGCGTTTTGGTTGATAGATGCTCATTTGCATCGATTGAATAGAAGATCGAGTTACCCCCCATATCCTCTCAAAGACGGTACTTGAGTCCAGAACACCGTAGAGGAGGATTCATACTTCAATTGTTGTAGATGTAGGACAGAATACCCTTTCACATTTCGGTCTGCCAGTTCTCGAGAGCGGTCCGTATCCCACCCCAGACTATCCTCGCCATGACTCTTCTCCACCTCTACAATCGTCGACAACGCAACCTGCAATGTCTGCATTAGCTTGCCTATCGCAGCAAGCTCTCAAAAGTTATTTCCCGACTATTTAAAGAGCGCAAGCAGGTGTGTAACTTCAGCTGTGCACATAGGCGATGGAGCAGTGCGACGAAATCGAGACTGAGGTGAACTTCAAGGTGCATGCGGAGGACTATCAGAGAACTCAACTGGACCGATACCACCACTTTCTTCCTTTTCGCTTTCCAAAACCTCCTTCCTCTCAACCCTCTGATCTGACACACGTGCCTCCGAGGTTGGTGATGGTGAAGTTGACGGAGTTGATTCTTCGACTCACTGGACAGTGGACTGCAGACGAGAAAGGTGAAGGTCTCGTCGACGACTTCTGAGTGTCGAGTTTCTTGCCACCACGGCTAAGCATCCTACGGGAATTACGACACGGCTTCGAGGTCCTGCGAGAACTAGTATTCCATACGACCCCTCCGCAGTGAAGTTGTAAACACGAGAGCAAGGCCCTCTGTTATTCTCTTAGTTTCCTAAGCGGTATTTGAGTTCTTAAATGAATACCTCATTCTCACAACCGACATCATCCCTCCTATCATCCCGGTCCATCCTACCACTTCCATTCTACCTCCCTCCTTTACTATCGAAGTGAAGTTAACCAGCGACTGTTCAAGGCCCAAAAAGATAAGAGGAATAAAAGAGGGCGAAATGGGGGGCAGGCGAGGGTTTGAATTGACAGGTATAAATAAACTCTCTTCCCCTCAAAAGCCTTTGATGACCACTCGAATGGATTCAGATTACCTGCAGCTGACTATATGGCTGCCCTCATCGGTACAACCAATGGCGACTCGGACCGTTACCACCTTAAACCATATGATGAAGAAAAATGATCACGGGCGCAGGATGATATGAAGTGATCTTGACGTGAGATGACCGTTGGAAAAAAACAAGCCACCTCGCCAGTCTGACATGACAGACCCGCCGAGGCTTCGGATCCATCACATTCAAATAACAGCTCAGGCTTGCTCTCCTAAGGAAAGGAATGGGCGTCGCTGCCGTCTTCACCAACACGGCCAGCGAGTCGGCGTAAAAGTGCAGCAAGGCTACTCACAAAGCCCCACAGTGGCAGTGTCATCTGTGGTCAGAAGACAAGGCAAACGGGATAAGGCGAGTGGTATCTCGATTCAAACCGAATGCACGCCTGTTGCATAGAGTACCTGAAATGCCGCTCAACACCAATCGTTTGTAGTAGTCGTTATCGTCCTGCACGCGTTTGTCTACCCAGTCTAGATCCCGATGCATGTCATCGCACGACTCTCGGGAATGAGTTACAATCCAATATCTCCTCTCCTACTATGCATCATGCGTATCCTGCTCGCACACCGAGTTCCTTCGCGTGAGGTGACCACTGAACATCACCATTTGAACAGGTCAGTTTGGCGATGCCTGCTATGGTGCCCCGAGCCGATTGAAACAACTCACCTTTGCCGATGGAATCTCCTTAGTGGGTGCGATGTGTCTCCTCTGTGTTTTCATTTTCGAAGAGTTCAGCCAAGTACAACATCACTACACTTCCAGCTGACCGGGAACCCACCTCATTCCTCGCACTGATTCTCCACACTCCGTACGTGCTCAAAGCGATGCCGACGATGCAGATGGCGGTGTTTGATCGCCAGGTTGATGGTCGGGTCCACCAGCCACCTAGAACGTTTCAAGAGGGAGGTATCAGCGAGTGCAAGTCCAATGAATTAGACGACAATCCCGATTTGAGGAGGCGCTTCGAAGCAATCATGACCGCGGCCATTTAACACTCCCAGGATTTTTCACCCTGGTCAGCTGTCAACTCTAGACTGCATCGAAGCTTCTAGGATTCCGATAAAAGTGTGAAGACCTGGGATAACATCCACGCAGGACAATCTTGTCCCAGGTCCCGCCATGAAACGTTCCTCTTTTACGTCACGATGTCCGCTCTTGCCGCCCTCCAGTTGAAAGGCTCGATCGATTCCAGATCATCGCATCTGATCTCCAACTCACCTGCTGGTGACCAAACCTCCTTCGGGTACGGGTAGTGCGCTCCTCCACCCTGCGAGACCAAGACAACGGTAAGCGACCTTCAAGGCAGGGCCAAGGAAAATTAAAACCTACCATGGTTGTTGAGTAGGAGTTGGTAAGGAGATAGATGGGGTTCGAAAGCGGGGGACGTGGGTGAACTGGGGGGTGATGGTGACGGTTCTGAACATTGAGATGAGGGGAAGATAGGATGACACGGACATCTTATTGGTGATGTCCGTCAACGCGGACATGAATATTAGTTTATTCCGTTCCGCTGCCTCAGGCTGCAACTCGATCACAAATCGTCAGCAAAGGGAAAGCAGGAAATTATTCCATGATAGCTCAGGTTGTATTTCTTATTACACATGGAATGGGATAAAGGGAGAGAGAGAGAGAGCTTTCCAATCATAATGAGAGAGAAAGTCACGAGGAGCCATGGGTCAAGAAAATCGTATCATCCGTTCTCTACATCTTCTTCTCTCATCTGTCTCTCGCTTGCTATCCGAAGCAAACATGAACGGTGGCACTAGGCAAATCACTGTGAATGAAGAGAGGTCATCAGGATGAAAGTTCAAAAACGACCAGTATATCTCGACTTCACCTTCTGGATCATCATCTTGACGAACTCGTTGTAGTCCTGTACATCGATAACTCCGAGCGTCAGTGGACATACTCAAAACATTTAGCCAGGATCAACCAGGACTCACGATCTGACCATCACCATCCGAATCAGCTTCACGAATCATTTCGTCGACTTCCTCATCGGTCAACTTCTCTCCGAGGTTGGCTGTCGTTTCACTCCAAGGTCAGTGACTGATCCTTCTACGCTTTTTTTTTTCAAGACCTACTCATGACGTGACGAAGTTCAGCAGCGGAGATGAAACCATTTCCGTCCTTGTCGAAGACCTATCCAAAACCCGCTACCCATCAGGAATGAGGCGGCAATGGGCCAAATGGGGACATGCCCAACGAACCTTGAATGCCTCCTTGATCTCCTCCTCAGAATCAGTGTCCTTCATCTTCCTCGCCATCATGGTAAGAAATTCGGGGAAATCGATCGAATTGTTTCCGTCGGCGTCGACCTATTGGGTCATGTTGGATGAATAGGAAGAAAAGAGAGGAAGTGGTTTAGCGATTGTATTCGAGACACCAGTCCTTCCTCCCGCCCCCTTTGACCGTTCCAACCCATCACTCGGGTGCCACTCCTTACGACTCTCGACAGCATACTCATAGCACCAGAATAACCACTCACCTCATTCACCATATCCTGCAACTCAGCCTCAGAAGGGTTCTGTCCCAAAGATCGCATCACGGTACCGAGTTCTTTGGATGTGATGGTACCATCGCCGTCTGTTGGAGGTTTGCGCAGGATTCACCGATGAGGATGTAGCGTAATAGTAGATAGACAAGATGAAGGCGTGAGTTCGAAAAAAGGCGCGGAGATGATGGTCGATCGTTGTGGAAGCGGCCGAAGGAGGAGAGAACAAGGAGATGGATCAGCATGCGCTCGAAAGACGAAATGGAGATGACTTTTTACTCACCCTTGTCGAACAGGGAAAATGCCTCCTTGAACTCTAATGCAGGACCAGCAACCAACAAAAGCGGGCCTAATCAGTACCCGTACTTGATAGACTATTCCATCACGAAGGATACATACCGGCGATTTGCTCTGTTATCATAGATCATCAAGGACGACGAGATCAGAGTCGGTATCCGTAGTCGATAGCATTCAGACAAGCTCACCTTCAGTCTGATGTTCAGATCGTGAGATAGGAAGAAGGAAAAGACGATGTTAGCGTCAGCCGGGAGTGCTGTGCTTGCTTTCTTTGCTCCGCGGGGAGGGGAATGGACGTACCAGTTGATCAGCCATGGTTGTGAAATGAGAAGTTGGTAAATTGAGAAGCACTGTGATGGTCGAAATGGTGAGCTGGTGGATTAGTAGTGAGCAGATGACCGATGGTAGACTGACCAGGTGGTTGATGGATAGAGAGAGTGGAGACTAACTCGAGAAGGAGCCGCGGCGACGGCACCGTTCAGCGCGGGGGGGCGGGCCACGAGTGATAGCAGCTGGTTAAAGGGAGCGAGCGGTCAAAGAATGACGTGGCACAGCCCGGGAGTCCCGCTCACGTGATATTCTCGCGGCGAGGGGCTCCGAGTCTGGGCAGCGAAAAAGTCTAGCTTAACGAGTCAAGTGACGACGACAGCTGGTCAGAATGAGTTTCGCTGTGACAACCAACTAGTCGGTCGTCTTTGACTCGGAATATTCACATCATCTCCAGTCGTAGCATTTTATACACAAATCATCGCTTCCAGCTGGTCATCCATCACCAAAATGCCTATGCTGTAGGTGTGGTCTGACTTGTACACATCAGAACAACCTACTCATCTTCTCCGCCTATTCAGCGCCGACCCATCCACGCGTTATGCCCCGTTCAAACCAATCCCATTTCCCCAGCGTACCTGGCCAGAAAAGCAACATACCAAAGCTCCGATATGGCTCTCTACAGATCTTCGAGATGGCAACCAGTCACTTGCTAATCGTGAGCACGTTCTTTTGGCGGGAACCTATTCTTTCTTCCTGCTGATACCACTACCTGCGACTCGGGGAAATCAGCAATGTCAAATGAACAAAAGCTTCGTTTTTTTCGTCATCTAGTCAAACTAGGTTTCAAAGAAATCGAAGTCGCTTATCCAGCAGCAAGTGATACCGACTTCTCCTTCGTAAGAGGGTTGATAGAAGATTATGGAGTCGGAAAAGAAATACCGGATGATGTTTGGATTCAGGTGATTCATAGTTTTTCTGTCAAAATATTTGGATGATCCATAAATCTCACCTCATGAATTAACGACATCATGTCGGTTTAGGTCCTCACACCTGCAAGAGGGGATCTCATTCGGCAGACATTCGAGTCCCTCAAGGGAGCAAAGAATGCCATTGTGCATATGTACAATGCTACGTCGTGTTTGTTCAGGGAGGTTGTGTTCAATGCTAGTCAGGAGGAGACGGTCAGGTGGGTCATCACGATGTGATGAAGGTGATGTAAACCTGGCAATGAGTGGACTGATAGAAAGGAAAACGTTTCCCATTCACAGGCTCGCAGTGGAACACACCAAACTCATTCGAGAACTAGCAGAGGAACACAGCGCCAAGGTGTGTGAATAAGTCAAAGATAGGTTCCCAAACCACTCGGCCTAAAACTACCTTGCTTCGAACAGTACGGTACAAATTTCAGATACGAGTACTCTCCCGAAACATTCTCCCAGACAGAGCCAGCTTACGCCGTCGAAGTCTGTGAGGCAGTGAAGAAGGAGTGGCTTTCTGGAAAGAAGAGCGTTTGGGCTGATGGGCGAGTGGAGGAGAGGATTATCTTCGTAAGTGGCCGAGTATGCTGGGGCGGGTCCTTGGAGAAGGAAGCTGATCTTGACAGTCTTACGTGGACGCGCAGAACCTCCCCGCAACCGTTGAGATCTCAACCCCAAACTGCTTTGCCGATCAGGTAGAGTATTTTGTGTCGCATATCAGCCAAAGGGAGAAGTGCATCATCTCTTTACACACTCACAATGACCGAGGTGAGTGTTTGTGGATTAGAAATTTGGCAGAAGCCTTTCGCTAATATCGAGTCGATCTAACTCTTTCTCCCAGGCTGCGCTGTTGCCGCCGCTGAACTCGGTGTTCTTGCCGGTGCTGACCGTATAGAAGGCACCGTTCTCGGCAATGGTGAACGAACTGGAAATGTCGACCTCGTCACCCTCGCTCTCAACCTCTACTCTCAAGGTATCAAGCCACACCTCGACTTCAGCGATATGTTCTCCGTCATCGACACAGTGACTGAATGCACTGGTCTACCTGTTCACCCTCGTCATCCATACGCGGGTGACCTCGTTTTCACTGCGTTCTCGGGCAGTCATCAGGATGCAATCAAGAAGGGATTCGAGGCCCAGCTCAAGAAGGAGGCGAAGGGAGACAGGCATTGGGAGTTGCCGTACCTTCCAATCGACCCAGCGGACGTGGGTTGCACCTACGAGGCCGTCATTCGTGTCAACTCACAATCAGGAAAGGGAGGGTTAGTAGGAGGGTGGACTGCAAACATGTTGAACCCCAAGCTGATTTCGCTTCGTTCCGCAGCATCGCCTACATCGTCAAGCAATCCCTTCAACTCGACCTCCCACGACGAATGCAGATCGCGTTCTACCGTGTCATCCAGGAAATGTCAGAGCAGACTGGCAAGGAGATCTCTGTCGAGGATATCACCGGCGCTCTTCGCCGATCCTACCACCTCGGTGGTCCGCAATACGAGGGAAGGCTGGTCCTACGCTCATACAATCTCGTCGACGCAAACCCGACGGCGAATGGCACTCCAGCCAACGGTGTCGGAGAAGATGACCATGTTGAGCATGACCGCACACACGACAGGCAAAGATCTCTCACTGCCCGAGTCAGTGTGGATGGTATCGTCCGCAACATCTCAGGATCTGGCAACGGTCCTCTATCATCTTTTATGGACGCACTTTACAAAGACCTGGGCATCACACTCTCCATCCGAGAGTACTCCGAACACGCTATCGGTGGGGGTTCCGATGTCAAGGCGGCGTCGTACGTGGAGCTTATCCCTCCTGAGGCGGATAGCAAGGACAAGACGACGGGTGGTTTCTGGGGTGTGGGTATCGATTCGGATATCACAGGGTCCGGTCTCAAGGCCGTCCTCAGTGCGGCAAATGGTGCTCTCGGCAAACGGGAGATCAAGGCACCGTCCTTCCCGAAATGAGAGGGGCCGGAAGGTAACGTGCGCCTCATTTGGCAGGCAATAAGTAGGTTATGTTCATATTGTAATTCGGTGATGCTCGATGGTCGTCGGCCACATGGAAAACGCCACTGCTCGCTTCGTCAGGATGCTGCCGAGCGGTGACTGCGAAGCCACTTCGAAGGTTTCCCCCAGCTTTATTCGCGTTACGGAATCCCATCGATAGCGGTCGCTATGCCGATGTTATAATTGTGTTGTTGTTTTCGAGCCCCCCCTCCGCCCTCCGCCCGCCCCCCGCGCACCGCGGTGTTATTTCATGGTTGATTAACATTCTACTCTCCTCCCGAGCCCTGGAGCGTCAGAAAGAGGTCCCTTCGCGTCTCTGTGACGTGACAGACACAATCAATCCCAACTCAAACGGCTCCACTCGCAAGCCCACTTTCCAATCAAGCCATCCCGTGGACAAGTGGCTCTGCTCGTTGTTCCTCGACTTCTCCCGGTACACGATACAGCGTTTCCCAAATTGTCGTCATTCAGTCGACCATTTATCACGCGCTTTCGACCCTGGCGGACAATAGCCTGCTCTAACCCAAGCAAGTCCACCAGAGTCAGAGGTCGACTATCCGTCTGCTGAGGTTGCATAGTACCGGTCGTATTTCACAAGAAAGCAACAACCCCACTCGTTTCAGTATCTTCTCGTCGGCAGCAGCACACAGGCAGGTTCCAAGACGGCATAATAGCCATCATAAGTTAGGTTGTGTCGCGTTTCACGGTTCCTCTTCCTTTCCTGTTTCCCCGCTCTGCATCCTATTTCTCAACATCGGCGTCGCCGCACCCACCAGCTGGTCTTTTCTTCATCAACCGACGCTCGCTTCATTGGTGCCGAACTATCCACGACTCGTGGACGACGTCCATCGCTCAGGTCTCCGACATCAGTCCCGCTGCCATCAACCGACAACTCGGTCACCTGCAAAGAAGGCGTAACGACTAGAGCAGGGGATGATGTGGTCATAGCAGAGCATTACACGACCAAGGCAGTCGGGTGAGCAATTTTTCGAGAGCCTACCTTTGCACCCCACCTGACATTTCCACTCATTGCAGCAAGCTTTTCATATCTTGACGAATTGCGACCTCTCCCCTCAACATGGACGGTTCATCGTCTCCCCTCAACCCTTCCTCTTCGCGGTTCCTCGAACCCCACAACCTCTCCACGTCCAGCTCATTCTCATCCATCTCATCCGCATCTTCTCTCCAACCACACTACCAACACCACATTCTTTCTTCGCCATGTTCCGCGGCTTCTCCGGTCCTCAATGGACGCATGCTTGGTACAGACGGCGATGAGGAAGATGAGCTCGGCAGCGACGTTGAAAAGAGCTTCGGTGAGGCTATGTGTGTAGTGGATACGCCGGGACCGCTCGTGAGTCAGTCATCGCTGCTAGGTGACAAGACGGCTATGCGACCAGCTCCAGGTCAGCCAAGGTCTCCTCGTGGCAGGGTTTCGTCTCTTCGCCGCGGGACGGTCAGGCAAGGTGGATCCGGCTCCATGATGGCGATGCCTCCACAGATCTTTCCTCTACCATTGATGTCGATGGCATCGCCGACGTCAGAGGATGATGATCAGTTGTCGTTGGCAGTTGAACTATCTCCGACCGCCCAGCGACGGTCGTCGAATGGTAGGATGTTTCGACGACCGGACCCAGTACCTATACAAGCTCCGAGCTTTAGTCTCCGAATGAAAGAAGACGATACGAATTCTTCGAAGGAGTTGTTGCGACCGAACAATAGTCTATTCGCGTCCGGGGCTACCGTGCGGACCACCTCTTCCTCTTCGACGTCTTCGTCTTCCTCTGGTCTCACATTCGACACCCGATCTCGCGCCTTTGGTCGCGAGAGCAGTCGACCGAACCTCGGCACTTCGAGAAAGTCCAACCTCGTCTTGAAGAACTCGTCTCGTCCGCTTGGCTTCGCCGGCCAATCAGGAGGCAAAGGCCTGATGCTGCCTCCCCCGGTACCGGAGCTGCAAAATGAATCCACGGTCTCAAAAAAGGGTTCAGGTGGGAAGAGAGCGAGATCAGCCTTGCCCAGCGAGTGGACAGAGAGTTCCTCGCAAGAGTTCTCGGTAATGCATGAAACCGAAGAGAGGGAGCAGCAAAGGTCGCGGATAGAACTGTGTCAGGTGAGCATCGTCGTCATTTTGCAATGAGTGATGAGGGAAAGTTGACCTGTAGCCTCCTAGTCCGAGCCATTGTTCAACATCGGACCGGCCGATATTCTCGGTTCTGCTGCCATCCGACGAAGACGAAAAAGCCCAGAAACCATGGACATCGACTCAGGACCCTCCGCCGCCGCTACTATCACCTCGTCATCCGTTTTCGTGCAGACGCCCTCCTTCGACTCGCCAGCGTCACGCAGGCGGGCAACAGAGGGTTCAGTACCGTCCGGATCGCCCGACCTTGGGTCCTTCTTCTGCGACTCGCCATCGGCACCCCACCTTGGAAGAGGCGTACTTGGCGGCGTGCCGGGAAGTCGGCTAGATGTTCACAGGAAGACGTCGTCTCCAATATCGCCTCTTGATTCCCCCTCGACCAGCCGACCACTTTCGATCGTAAGCAGGACCTTCGAAAAGACAGCTTCATCGGCCGTCGGCGGGCTGTTCGGCACCGGAGGAAGGGCGATGGCTTCCCGTCGAACGCAGCCCTACAAGCGCCCAATGCTTGGCCCTCTGGCTTCGTGTAGCGCTTCTGAGGTGCTACGAGTAGCATCCACTGTCTCCGCGTTCCCTGTCCTTGAGAATTGCGGGCAAGCTGGCGCAAATGACTTCGTCGCACCAATGCCGCTGAGCATGCTTGGACGAGGTCCAAAGGCGCCCATACGACGAGCGTTCTCCGTTTGCGACCAGAAGGGTAGTGCCGGATCGGCTTCAGGGTCTGATCCAAGTGACCCGGATAGCATGGATGCCTCGCCGTGTGCGGGACCGAGGGTGGTCAGCCACTTTGACGTGGGAACCAGTGCGGTGACAAACACGGCCGGCCCTAGTGGCTTTCGCACTGTAGGCCATAGCGCTTCGGTCGGTGTCGGGCTTGCGCCATCGGAGAACAATGGTGGCATGCTCGGCTTTGGGGAAAACGAGAAAGACGGAAAGATTTTGCCATGTCACCGAGTGAAGGAGGATGGGTTGGTGAGGATCACGCATGATACTGTGAGTTGTCAAGCTGTTGGCTTGCGTGTGACCAACTACTAAATTTCGTTTATTGCCAGCTCCGCTCCGTGCTCGGTGGCGAGTACAATGATGTGATTCAGAGTTACCACATCATCGATTGTCGTTTCCCTTACGAGTTTGACGGGGGTCACATTGCGGGAGCCATCAACGTCAACACCGACATGATGGTGGAAGAACTACTGCTGCAACCCGGTGGGGGCCTTTTCTCTGAGGGAGGTCAGTTCCCATTACCGAGCAGGAGTGGCGCGCCAGAGACTGGCAAGCCCGTCGTTGTCATCTTTCATTGCGAGTTCAGCAACAAGCGTGCCCCCACGTTCGCTAAACACCTTCGCTCAAAGGATCGTACTCTCAACAATCAGCATTACCCCAAGGTTTACTATCCCGAGCTCTACATCCTAGAAGGCGGTTATTGCCATTTCTTCAAAACGAACCCTGTGAGTGATGACAGTTTGGACCATTATTCGACCACGTCTAATCCAATCCATCTCCATAGGACAAATGCGATCCATCGGGATATATCGCCATGGATGATCCGCGCCACTCCCAACGATGTGACGACCATCTGCACCATTTCAGAGGATCATTCCAGAGGACTCGATCTTACACATTCGGTGAAGGCCAAGCCAGCTTCCCCGGTCCTGGTTCCGCGCCGCCTATAGCATTCGCGCCAAGCGCCTCCGTTGCAAGCGATCGCAGGGAAAGCCGACAGGTCATCCACGAGGAGGATGACGTACATATGGCGTCTCCACGTCCAGCGAGCGGCCCCTCGTCCTTCGACAGCCCCGGTGACCCCTTGGATGGTAGCCCATGCGCTCGAGTCCTCGGAGGTACAACCAGCCGCCCGCTTCTTACTACCGACGTTGGACCAGCCATTTTTGGATCTACCAAGGTCCGATCCAACATCGGCCGCACTCTCGGAAGGGCTGCGTTCACTCGAGTCTCCTCTTACGCCGGCACGACGCAAAAACAATCACGATAAACCCCCCCCCCCCTCCCCCCCTCTTCTTCTCCACCCTCGTTAGCTCTTGCGCCGGTTTTCCATTTCCCTTCATCGCTCTCTACTTCTCTTTTCGCCTTGCCAATGCTCAGCTATGCAGTCATCTCACACACGAGTCCCCTTCTCTGCTCTTGCCGGTCATCACGCTTACTGTATCAAAGGTCATCCCTTCCTCACGAGCCGAGCCTTCGGTGTTCGCCCTCCCTCACGCGTCATTACCTTTCTCCACGTATAGTTCGGCGATCTACGTTGGCACTCCATTAGCCATTCCTGCCATCATAATCTGTATTAATACTTTTCTTGCAAGATCATATTCATCTACTGCTTCCTGAACTATGTTTCGCCACGCTGTGCAAGGAGGTGATTAGTTGTCACGTGACTGCATATTCGCCGAGGGGCGAGGTGAGTGACTTCCGAAATCGGATCGACGACTTCAACAATATCATCGTTCGGAACCTCGTGCATGTTCAAACAAGCTGTGGACCATGACATTCTGCTCGTACAAGAGAACATAGCAGCTGTACTTCAGCTAGCTCCGGTCGTCCCACGCCATGCAGGCCGGTAGAACATCGAGACCGAGGACGGCTGTCTCAAAAAATAAACCGCGACAGTCATGGATAGTCAAGTCCTTCAAGGACTTTGGCAGACACTGTGCTCGGAATCAGGTGCGGGACACATGCTTTGAAGATGCTTAGCAGTAGTTCTCAGCTAACGAAGGCTGTCTTCTTAATAGATCCGAGTCCTCATCATAGACAGCTTTGTCATGACAACGTTGTTCTACCCCGCCTTGGCTCTCTACCTGCAACGCAAATTCCCTCCACTCCGACCGATGAGCCTCACAAAGATCAGTAGGCAACCTCAACAGAAGGAGCATCCTCTATCCCTACTATCTACACCCATCCTCGACTCCTTCTTTCCATACCCAGCGGCGCTCCTCCCTCCCGTGCCAAGCCATTGGTTCTGGGAAGGTGCTTCAAACGAAACATGGACAGTGCAGAGTGCAGAAGGCCTGTTCGGTAGACATCCCGAAAATGCACTTGCTCACCATCAGCTGGTCCTGGGAACAACTGTTGCCTGGACGAGCGTGGAGACGGTACTTGACGGCATATCAAACACAACCTCGGAGGCCGATCTGGCACTCAAGATGGAGATGGAAGATCTCATCCGGATAGCCGCTCGAAATATTGGCAGGAGTGAACATGCACCGTGGTCGTGCATTTCTGCCAGCAACTCGACATCGGCGTGCTATATGGATCGTAAAGAGCCAGAGGATCATCGGGTTAATCCGTACAGCTCTGTTACTGTCTACTTCCAACAATCAGATGGAAGCGACCGTACACGTGCTATTAAGCAGTTTGACATTTCGTGGAAGGAGCAAATGCGTATTGTTGGACGACAGGTCGGCGGCGAGACATTTTATGGGAGAGATGTGCCAGGGGGGCGAAGGGAGAAGCCGCAGAAGCTGGCTTGGTCGATTACAGTGAGTGGTATTGACAACGCCAGACGGAATGCGGGAGCTAAGACTGTGTTCCTCAGCTGGGTCCTGGAAGTGATGCAATTACCGCAGAGGATCCACAGCATGATCTTCATGAGCATACCAAGGAACATCATCCATCCATCCCGCGACCTATCCTCGGCCTATTCGTTGCTTTGATAAGCTGGCTACTTTGGCTGTTGGCACGCGCTACCAATGTCCATTCTCGATTCGGTCTTGCCTTCACTGGTATTGTTGAGCTGACATGCTCAAGTGTGATGAGCTACAGCGTACTCACTTTGTTGGAGGCTGCTGGCGTCGCATGGAGGTCAGATGCAAATAGCTCATCAGAACCCAGAGTACCGTGGTACATTCTCCCTTTCGTCATTCTGGTGGTGGGAGTGGAAAACATGTCGGCGTTGGTGAGGGCTTTCATCTGTGGTAGTGCACCATGGGATCCTGACGCTTCTCCTGGATGGTTGGCTCAGACGCGTGCCGTCCATTCCATTCCAGTCTCTGCTTCAGTCCCCGATCGCATCGGTCTTGGTCTCGCAAAGGTCGGGCCCAGGCTATTTATGACCTCCGTCACTGATATTCTCATCCTCGCGACGGTGGGATTCGCCATCAACCTACGACCTGTCCGCGAATTCTGCACTTTCGCCTGCGTTTTGATCTTTGTAGACTGGTGGATGCTGCATACCTTTTTCCTAACTGTGCTCTCCATCGACTGTCAACGACTGGAGTTAGCAGATCTGTTGCAACAGGGCACAAAGTCTCAAGTCAGGAAGGCTGCCGAGAATGGGGCGGTGATACCGAATGACAAAGATGTCGACATAAGTACCACTCCTTCACGCCCTCCTAGAAAGACAGCGACCACCAAAGCGAAATTTGGGAGGCTATGGGGGTTAATTCGTCGTGCAAGAAGCGCAAGAATTGGTAGTCTGAGCTTAGTGGGTTACCATTCCACGGTATTAGCACGCACTCGACTCAGACTGACATCTGCCTTGTTAACAGTTCATTCTCCTTTTGACGACCCTCTTTTACGTCAACGAGTCGCATCACTCGCAGTCGGCAACCCTACCAGGGCTGTACGGCTACAAAGGAGAACAGGGAGTGGTTGCATCGGGTGGTTCCGCGCTAGATCAACGCCTGGCTTTGCACTCCGCTCACACCCAAGAATTGTGGAGAACCTTTAACCCTGAAAACCGAACGCGGATCGCTCTAGTCACAACGTCGCCATCCACCATCGTCCTACCCACCATTGGACATGCTGTCACCCCACAAGAACTTCGGCAGCTATCAGTGCCTCCCTCTCGACTGTGGCTTCCTCGTTTCAAGCCGGTGTTCTACCTATTCAAGGTGGTTTTCTTACCCCAGTGGTTGACTGCATTCATCCTCTATGTGGTGCTGTTATATTTGCTGAAGGACGCGCAATTGCTTGACGCTCAGCGAGATCGCCGCAGTGTTGCGGATGGAGGCGAGGCACGGAGGAAAGGTATTCAGTCATCAAGGACGACATTCCGCGTAGACAACATCAAGCAAGGCCTTGTGTTAGTCGTGACGCCACCGATCTTTCCGGTTGACATCGCCAACGTGATTGCCTTGGAAGGCAAGACTACTCAAATCGTCGCAGTGTCCTCTGAGGGAGATCTTCAACTCTGCACTCAGTCTGCCAACGGATTCGCAATGAAGCGGTTTTCGTCTAGCATGGCCGGACGGAAGCCCGTCTTCGCTCAAGACGGCGAGTTCTTTGCCTGGATCATCCATGATGGTACACTCGAGTTATGCCGCCGATCTGAAGGGAAGACCATAGTCAAGAAGCTGGTCTCTGAATATGCTTTGCGTTCGCCCATATCTGATTTGTCTATGCGCTCCGTAGCCATACGCGAAAACGGATTTCTCGTACCAAGATCTTCTCCAGGAGGCCCAGATCGTGCGCCGGAGATCCTCGCTTTGCATACCGATGGCTCGCTGTGGGCGATCGACCTGACAGGCTCTCAGGAACAGTTGTTGGCTCCCGGCGGCGTCCAGTCCTTCTTCCTCGAAACATCGCATGGAGAGCAATTTTGTGTTGTGCATGCCGGCGACGGAAAGATCGCAGTCTGGGACGTCGCGATAGGCCAACCAGTGTTGCTGAGGAAATTCAACACGTTTTTAGGTGGCAAAGCTGTATCCACCATGACCATGGGGGCGATCGGTCGACATGGGCAAGGCGACTTTGTCCTTTGCGTCGGCATGTCTTCCGGCTCGGTCGGTGTTTGGCATGTCGCGTCCGGGACACTTCTACTTCGTTGTGACAGCAACGTAACTGATGACCAGAGTGCGGTCAACAATATCACCTGGTCGGCGATGTGCTCGCAGCAAGGCGTCTGCGCGAGGTGCTACCGACCCACAGCAGATCGATGGAATCTGCTGTGGTCAACCTCAATCTACGTTCACATGTCGACGTTGACTATCACCACGCGTGAAGATGATTGTCAGTGCTATCTGTTAAAGAGTCCCCGACAAGGGCCGACTAATAATCTGGACGTCCTCCCGGATGATTTGGTCGGTGTGCTCGGAAGATCCCCTCGAAAGGGTAGCTCGTCGGCGGCGACTGTGCGCACCGGATTGCTGCCTCAGCCTCCCAGGCCATTATCACCACATGAAGCAACGCCTAGTAGGTCTAGTACAGGCTCCCCTGGCAGTGGACAAGGCAGCGGCCCGGACGACAATGCAACGACGGCTCCATTCGCGGTGGCTTCCGTCAGTAAATCCTGGACGATCAGGAGAGCGGGCTGGGCTACCCTTCACGGCGACACAGTCGCCGCGATATTGACCAAGACGCAGGCAGCGGCAACAGCCCTACAAAATTCGCAGTGGCAACTTACCATAGTCGACCTGACTCGGACAGTGGACGATATCGACCTTGAGGCTAGCACGCCGCTGAACTTGTTACAAGCGGGGAATGCTGTAATCGGATTGGCAGGATCTCAGAGTGAGGAGTCTGTGCTCTCGTCTGTGCAGGCTTCGCGGGTGCGAAGACTGAGCTCCATGAAGGGCAATGGGGAGCCGGACACCACATCGCTGCGGAGCCCATCCTTGCCTACGCTGTCGTTCTCGAAGTTGACATCAGTCGTACCAGTTGGCGTCGATGCCATCGCCATCGTTATGGGCAATCGTGTGGGCCTCATACGTTTGCCAGGGTGCAGTCCGAGTCCAACGGCGGCGGGAACACCAGTGACCACGATACATCGCAAAACGTCATCTACCGCACCGCCACTTCGCTTCAGCTCTTCAAATATCTCGCAATCGCCATCCCTGCAGTCGCCAGTCCGGCGGAAAGCCGAATGACAGGTGATGAAGAAAGGCCAATGATCAGGATCAAAAGGGTGTACAGGATTGTCATAGGATTAGATGTTGTACCATGAAATATCAGCTGTTGTTCAAAGCCGCTCTCTGGAAACCGACGTTTATCTCTCATCGTCATGTGGGATGAAGCTAAATTACAACTGAGATGTGGGGAGACGTAGGAAAAAGTTGTCTCGAAGGTTTATAGGTCCCCAACGGGCTTGAAGTAGATTGTGGAAATGTACTAGCGACGGTGATGGGAAGTTAGAGAGTTATACCGATCAAAGGTGGCTACACTCTCACCTTGCGCTTGTACCGCGTTGTGGTACCGACGGCTAACGTCCCATTCTTGATGGCGCTCGCCGTTAAATGATTCAGCACGACGTGGTTTGGAACCGGCAGAATCGAATTATCATCTCCTGCCGCTCCACCGACGGTACTGTCAAGCTCCTTTGGAGTGGTATTCAGGATGACCTTCTCCAGATGGCGAGGGAGGGTGGGCGGAAGCGGTAAAAGAGACAAAATTTGCTTCTGGTGCTCGTGGAAAGCGTGCAGTTCCTTTGGCGGAACCTCGTCGGGTGGAGTGGTGATACCGCGCTCTTCAAGTTCTTGGAAATGAATGAGGGCAGGCGGGATCTCGCTTGTCCATATGGATGGGTCGTCTGTAGGCGGAGCGTCAGGGACATCATGGCTCGTCCTGAAACTGACGAACTCACCATCATCTACTTCAGCTGCATAGGCCTTTTGTGCCCACTGCGCGACGGCCCAATCTTCGTCCGCATCACCCGTACGAGGCACCTCGACCTGCATATGCACGATGACAAGACTGAGCCACGGCCGAAACTAAAACGATCCAGTGCCAAACTCACCTCGAGCCAATTGACCAGATTGCCATCACCATCCGTAGCAGTCTGTAGGTCATTACTGCATCGCCAATGTCCATCGACAATGAATTTGACACGATGGGTACCAGGT
The DNA here is from genome assembly GCA_017654825.1 of Cryptococcus sp. T15_22C. NCBI lineage: Eukaryota > Fungi > Basidiomycota > Tremellomycetes > Tremellales > Cryptococcaceae > Cryptococcus > Cryptococcus sp. T15_22C. The sequence goes on along the minus strand of JADPYA010000204.1, from coordinate 408,095 downwards.
GGTAGGTTGAGCAGGAGGGAGAAATCGTGGGTACTGAGGAGAGCGGCTCAGTGAGCATCGCGACCTTGATCCCATAACACGTAAGTGACTCGCTCGAACTCACCTCTTCTCCAACTTCATCCTCGTCTTCCAACCATGTTCCGCGAAAGTTCCGGTCACATACACATCCTTCCCACCTCCGTTCCAACTGACCAATGTCGGGACCAATCCATCGACCGTTCCGATTTCTTCTCTGGACCTCGGCTGTTCCCCGGCTACCGGTCCCAAAGCCCTCTGCGATCTCCCATTCGCTTCTTCTGGTACCTCGATACCTGGAGAGCTACCTTTAGGGAGATGCGAGACGATGACGTCCTGTTGTTGTGGTCGAATGGACGGAGAAGATATCGGCAGCTGAACGGATGGAGGTGGTGGATCGTCGGTTGTAGTGCTCGCCGTAGACGGCTGGGAAGATACGCCAGATTTCGCAGACGATTGATGATCATGGTATTGTGGTGCTTTAGTAACGATTGCAGGAGCCGGGCGAGCTGGGGATGGTTGACGTCCGGAAGCAACTTGATTGACTGATAGACGGTCTGAGCCACCTGCACCGTCGACGTCCTCGGTATGTTGGACTGCAGATTTCGGTGAGAGTTCGTAGTTCGGTAAGCCGGGAGTGATGGGTGGTACATTGTTCTTCTGTTGCTGATGCGTCTCTTGAATCTGGTTGACGGCAGGGAAATAAGGATTGTGCGTGGTACGGTCGGGTGGTGCTGAAACGACTTCTTGCGTCGCGGGTGGTGGTGGTGGACGTTCCGGCGTCATTTTCTTACCAGATCTATCTCGAGATGACCCCCATCGTCTGACACCTCGAGCTCCGGGGATTGGCATAGCAGATGGTGGTGCCGCGGTAACTCTCGACGACGAAGCATCTTGATTACTGGCGGTCGACGGCGTCAAGGTGGTTGATCCAGGGGTCAGAGATGGATGAGCAGAGGTTAAACTCAAGCGACTGTTAAGATCAGGTAGTTCTAGTGACTTCCTTCGTCGAGGTGACCCTGGTCTGAGATTGGAGTAGGACCCGCCTGGGTGCCCGCCAAGACCTGGCGGTGAGATGGGACCCGGCGAGATACCACGATGATGTCGATCACGGTGAGATGGGAGACGTTGAGGAGTCGCTGGGGATGCGGCGACTGAAGGTGAGGCATCACGCTGGGCCGTCGCAGGTGTAGGCTGACCCGCTGCGTTCTGAGATGGAGTATTACCCATCTCGAGTGCGGAGTTTGATGATTGAGATGACTTGGTGGATGTTGTATGACTAGCTAACCGTGTTGAAGATGAGGAAACGGTTGAATTTGTATGCCACGGTTAAGGTGTTGATGGTATCGGGTGCAGAGTCGCTACGATGAATGGCAAGCACGATGGGAATGTCAGCTTGGGTATGTCCTATGTCCTGTTGATACGGCCGAGGTCGGCACTAAGACGTACGCGACGGAGATAGGGACTATGTAGGAGAGAGAGAGAGCAGAGATGATACAGGAGTAGAGCAGCTGGAGTGGAGATGTGGTGGATGATGGAAGTCTGATGGTGATCTTGAATGAGGAAAGGAATGAATGAATGAGGAAGATGAAGATGACGCCAAGCGATGTGTTCTCGCTCGCGTGCAATTCGCTTCCCCCCTGGGCGTTTCAAGCGCGCGCCTCAATGACCACCACTTTCAATGCTGGGTGTCTCCTGCACTGGCTGGACAGCGACTACCATGACCCCAAAAGGCATTCAAGACCACATACGGGGATGCTCACATCCTACCAATACATTTCCAGTCAATGAATTTCTAGCACTAACATCCTGACCAACCAGATCATTGCACTTGTTCCAAATGAGAGTCGAGTGAATACCCATCGGCTCCTGCCATTCCAAGTCCTCGCTTCTGCAGCAACTACCGTTAAATCGTCCCTATGCATTCCATCGAACTGCCAGCTTATTTGATAGCTCTCTTCTTAAACGACCACCGGCACTATCTTCTCCCCTCAGCCATAGAATACCGCGGAAGAGCAGAACTCCTGGAATTGAGGGAAATGCACTTATCAGGGATTGAGTTGCTGGTGTCGTAAACAGCCTAGATCGGGGAAGAGCTTCTTCTTTTTCTTCCCGTCATCGATAAGGCGACGAGCTAGAGAATACCTCTGGACGGTCATGCCGTAGATTATCTTACCAAGACCCTATGAGATCAAGAGGCTCCTGAGTCATTTTGACTTCCCGAATGCTTACGCCTGGCTTACCTTGTTTCTACCCGGAGTGTGCATGGGGAGATTACCACCATTTACCCTGCACGAGGTAACTACTGCTTAGCGATGTGCTCATCATAACCGAAGTCGCATCCAGCCAAAGAAACCTTCACGATTCCTAATCGTTGCCCTAAGATCGGACACCTTGTTCCCACGCATATAAGACTCCTTGAACCCTTGTTCAATTAGCGACATGATGATGATGAAGGCTTGTGAGCGCGCGTGGGCATGGGACGGAATAGCTTATATATTTGAATTGCAGGGAGCAATGAGCAGGTAGTATGCGTTTGTAAGTATATCCATGCCCCGGACCGCATGTCATCAGCAAACATTTGGGATGCAGTTTCCATCTTTAGGCGCTGCAGACATGGTCGCATGTGGAGCTTGAAATCTTTACATTGGGCAAGACAAAGGACAGATGTCACGACTAGGTAACTCAACTTCGCTACGGTCTCAGCATCTCAGAATACTCTTGGTATGTTACACCAAACTGGTGCTCCACCTTGCGATATCGACAGGAACGGTGGTGGCGGCAGAAGCCAGTAGCTAGGAAATATCCGTCCGCGGATTAAAACTTGGTGACGACGCGCAACCCACTCCTCATCCCATCCCTTGTTAGTTGGTTGAACTATCACTCGTCCTCCGACTCAAACACCTCAACTCTTACCTCACCAGCAACACCACCATCAACCACCACACAGCACCTAGGAGAAGGTGCTCTCATTGTGGTTCCTCATATATACACCAGTCGCCTCTTGCTCGCGTTGCTTCGATTAGTTTGCCATGAGTTCCCTCGGTACGGGATACGACTTGTCTGTGTCGACATATAGTCCTGATGGGAGGATCTTCCAAGTGAGTAAGCGGTCCGTGGAAAATCTGGCTGATATCTCTCGTTGTGGAAGTTGATGAACCATCACAAATAGGTTGAATACGCTGGGAAAGCAGCGGAAAACTCTGGGTACGCCATCATTCGTACTTCTTTTATCCTGCAACCCGCCGTCGCTAATGAACCTGAACATCCCTTTCCTACCTATCCTACTCATCGTATTACATCAATTCAACTAACAGCGTTGCGATCGGTCTTCGTTGCACTGACGGAGTTATCCTAGCTGTCGAGCGTCTCGTCCAATCTCAACTCTTGGTCAAAGGAGCGAACAGACGAATAGCATCAGTCGACCGACACATTGGGATTGTGAGTTCCTCGGTCTCGACTTCTAGCAGCCAGGTAGGAGGAGCTTGTACTGATTGAGTTACGGGCTGGATGACAGGCGTGCGCTGGTATCATCGCTGACGGGAAACACATCGCCAATCGAGCAAGGGAAGAAGCTCAGAATTTTAGAGACACGTACGATGACCCTGTTGCCGTAAAGGTTCGCTCTGGACTTGCCTCTGCTTACGTATTTGCACTCGCTGACGACCATTTCACCGTCACTCCAGGTGCTCACAGAACGAGTAGGAGCCTACGCCCATGCCTACACTTCCTACGGCTCCGTCCGGCCCTTTGGGTTGTCCATCATCCTTGCCGGCGTTGACAAGTCTGGACCTCAACTATACGTCGTAGAGCCTTCGGGCAGTTACTTTGGTTATAAAGCGAGTGCTGTAGGTAAGGGTAAGCAGCTGGCAAAGACGGAGTTGGAGAAGTTGGACTTTGAGAGGATCACGGTTGAGGAGGGGATCAAGGAGGTAGCTAGGATGTGAGTGTCGCCGTGTCATATTTTTTTCCAATTCATGAGGCTTGAAGATACTGATATTCCTTGACGCTGTCTCTTAGTGTCCATCTTGTTCACGACGACTCATCATCCTCAACCACCCCATTCGAGCTCGAGATGACTTGGATTGGACCACAAACCAAAGGTATTCATCAGCATGTACCCGAAGCGATCTTGGCGGAAGCTGAAGCAGCGGCAAGAGCGGCTTTGGATGCTGGGATGGATGAGGATTAGATCATGTCCACTCGATGTGAGGAGGTGGGGGGAACGGTAGATTGAGATTGTGGTTCTCCTGTTTTTATGATCATGATGAAAGTCCGAACTCTGCATTGATGTGGCCCCAATTCACCTTGACCGCGGTATTTTGCATTACTTGAAGTTGACTGAGCAATTGCACAACGAGCGCCCAAGGGGCATTGATCTTGGCATTACTGAGCATCAAGCAAGGGGACCTGGTTGGGGCTCGGGGTGTTAAAATGCAATTGGAACGTTCACATGGTTGGCGAGGCGGGATTTTACAGCAGAGTAAAAAAAAAACGAGTGTGCAAACTGCACGAACCTCCTAATCATTGGCAAGCTGGGCATATTCAACTTATTGTGATGGGTGAAACTGACGGCATCACATTACTCGTGTCCAGTCCTTGGAATCCACAATGACCCTCCTTCATGGCAGCCACCCAATCCCGACACCAGCTCCGGTCTCAAGCTGGCAGTAACACAGAGAACGTTTCATATAGATACACTGCATAGAATAGCATCCAAAAATTGTCTCAATCTTGACGCTCACCAGGGATCGAGTGATATCTAACGCAGCAAAGCTCATCCGATCAGCTCTTATTCCCTCGAAACTCAAATCAACATAGACCACTCACGTAGGCGGCAACTCATCAAGTCTTTCCTCAGCACCCTCGTCCACATCAGGTACCCTCCCGCCATCTTCATGAACTACCACATTATTACCTGTACCCGCACTCGTACTATTTGACCTGTACCTCTCATCCACATCTTGCCCGGTCGAAGTAGTCCCATCAGGATATGGCGTCATCGACATACCACCTGCACCATAATCGGAACCAGACGAAGACGTCGCAGTCGTCCTCGGCGCACCTGAAGGTCCAGCAGCATACCCTTGCTCGTACGATGGGTCCCTGCCGTGTCCGTTCGAAGTCGAGCGGTAGGATTGGGCTTCTCGCTGTTTTGCAAGAGCGGCAGCTGACATTCTCGGGCCAGATTGTGACGGTGGAGAAGTTGGATTATAACCTTCTGAAGACGTCTGTGTTTGTTGTTCGTCTGAAGGCGATCGTGCGTGATATCCACCATATGCTGCGCCTCCTACTGCTACCGCTCCTCCTCCCAGCGCAGCAGCTGCACCCCAACCACCGGAATGTCTATTAAGCCCGGTCGGAGAACCAAGTTCTTCCATTTCTCCTCCGGCGTTGCCGTGATCAGGATATCCGTAGCCATTGTACCCATCATTCGACATGTTACCAGTATTTAGTGCCGCAGGCTGACCATACGGATCTTCATTACCATACTGAGTGTTGCCTGCGCCGTAAGCTGCAGCACCGGCTCCGAGACCGGCGACTCCAGCAGCACCGTAGGTGAATGGAGATACCTCGTTAGCTGCTGGATGATGGTTCGATAGGAGATCGACAGGCCCTTTGGACAGTGTCGAGTGATTGGCGGATCGGGAGGGGTCGAACTGAAGGCGAATAAGAAGTAATAGCATTAAAGACTGTAGATCTCGTCTATAGGGAGGCGAAATGGCGTCGACTCACCATCTTCTCATCCAAAGCACCTCGATTCGCCTTCGATCTCCTCCTCAAGAGGAAGATCACCAAACCTGCTATTAAGGCTAGACCACACACTCCTCCAACCACCCCGCCGACAATCGCTCCAATGTTGGCTGGACGATGGACGAGAACTAGTCAAGGACTGTGGGGCAACAACCACTCGCACATTTCCTGCCACTTACTGTTTGACTTGCCATGACTCCCCGCACCAACGACGGCGGATGCGGTAGAGTACGCTGATCCTTGAGAGTTGGTGGCGGTGACGTAGACGTACGATGTTGAGTAGGTGGTTCCAGGATTGGTGGTGGAAGTTTGTGCCGCCGCCGCCGATGACGTTGATGATGATGACGACGAAGATGACGATGAGGAGGAAGAAGATGATGCGACTGAGGAGGAAGAGACTGGAAGAGTAGAGGAGGAGGATGAGATCGGTACAAAGGAGGAAGTGGAGGAGATGATAACGGATGAAGAGGTGGTGACTGGTATAATGGAGGTGGTTGATTGTTGAGAGGTGATCAGGGAAGAGGAGATGGATGAGGAGGATGTGGTGATAGGAACGACGGAGGAGGATGTCGAGCTGATTGCCGCGGAGGAAGAAGTCGAGGAAGGAATGACGGAGGACGAGGTAGTCGAGGAGATAACGGCGGAAGAGGAGGTGTTGGCTTTTCGGAAATTAGCAAAGAAGGATCAGTTGGAAATGCAGGTAGGTCAAGGCGTTGCAAATATTCAACTCACAAGCCATGGTAGAATCGGACGATGTAGAGATGAAACCGAGGTGGTAAGGATTTTTACGCTATACCCAATCTTTTTTGGCTGGCTGTCGGATCTAGAATTTTTGGTTTCGATTGAGACGTCGATCTGTTTCTCGTTGATCGTTCTGGCCACTTTTTTACATTCACGAGTAGCGAATACGAGTGCCAAGCTGGTGTGGGTGACCTCTGCCCTCGCTGGTCATCGACAAGCTCTCGTCCTGATGTTCCCTGCCCCTGTTATAATAATTTTGAGTGACCATAACCCCTCGACGACGACGTTTTGTACCGCTCTCCACTCTACTCAGGGTGCCAAACCCTCGGCAGCTAATTGCCGAGCTGTGCGCGCACTCGGGAGCTACCAGTTAACCTGTCAACTATTAACAGCCCGCTACTAACCACCGTTCTATCTCATCGCTTTTGAGCAGCTGCCAATGCACGCTAGCGTGCACTGCAGGTCAGCTGGCAGCTGATCGTAAGCTAATCCGGCATGGCTTTTCGCTGTGCCGCTGAAACAAATACCACTTTTTGCCATGCCTCTCTGTACTCTGAAGAACAGACAAGACATACATACTACAAAGTCTCCAGACCAGACCCATCCTATCAACACTCTCTTGGTCTCCACCCTGATACCTCGTACCCACCTCCGCCTCCATTTGGCGCCATATCGAACGTCCCTTCTCCCTGCCACGTATGTATAAACCATCCGACGTTGTACTGCGCAAACAATTCGCAGTTGTCGTCAAACATTTTCCAATACGACGTATATTGTGATGATCCAACGTCATTCTGACCTCCTTCATGCTCGGAATTGACACCCCACGCCCACATCGACTCAGAGATGAGGACGGGGACTGACGATGGGATTTCCCCATGGAACCAGGCGAGTTGAGATTCAACGTAACCCCATGAATCCGTGAAATCGAGCCCGTGATAGTACGGCATGATGTGAGCATGGACTAGATCACTTCTCGCTAAGACTTCCTCCCCGATCGGCCCAAGTCCCGTACCGTCGTTCGATGACATGGTTCCAGGTCGATCCCAATCTTCGGAGATTCCAACCGGTATTCCATAGGCATTGATCTCAGCCTTAAAGTTGGCTAGGTCGTCCAAGAATCCCCCATCCGGACCGCCATCCACCTCGTCCCCAATAGGCTCTGATCCGAATTCGACGCTGTGAACGACATAAGGAGCGATAGCACCGTAATCCTCGCTAGATAGCACCGTCTTCAAGCTCTCCATGCTGTTCTTCCACATCGACTGATCGTCATCAAATCCCCACCAGATCTGAAAGATCACAGCCATCGAGTTCTCCACAGCCGCGTCGATCAACACCTCCCATAACGATGCGTCCCTACATCCAGGAGCATATATCCGAACCATCGACGCCCCGAAGTCCTGCTTCATGGCGGCGAATTGAACTGATAGGTCCGAGGCGGAAGGACAGGAGGAATCTTCAAGAGGGTAAGAGAATCCAAGGAATCCATAGAAAGAGCTAGACCACCATTCGTTGAGAGGGGTGGAGGGTGCTTTGTAGGGGATGGAGGTGTCGAATGTGATAGAGGAGAATGGATAACCTGAGCGACCTGATTGACCTGATTGACCTGATGTCGACGTGCTGGCTGCCGGAGCACTGCCGTCGGTCGATGTTTTGCTGTAATGAGAGACCCTACTCGTCGAAGTTTCGGCAGCAGGATCGGTCCAGCCGTCACCCTGCGTTGTCGTAATCGTTTCATCGCTCCATGAAGCTGATGCGGTCTCCCAGATTCCGGAATCACCTGTGACTATCAGGGCTTCTTCTGCTAGTGCTGTAGGACTGGCTGTATCCGAGGTTTGTCTAGGGGACGCCTTTGTGGTGGCAGCATCGTTCACCACTTTGCGAACATGGCATCTGCGATGGCGACCACCTCGTTTCAGTCGACGACCGGGACGTTTGCTGGCTCTAGCTTTGTGAGCCGAAACGAGGGAGTTCGGATCCACTACTGAGACAGCTCGGGTGAGATCTTTGCCGTACTCATGCAGGGGATGGCTCGTCGTCGACTTACCGTTAGCTGAAACCTCAGCGACCAAGTGAATGGCCAGAATCAAGAGCAAAGCAGAGGCAGACGACAGTAACATCATGATTATCCATACCGAACGATGAAGGCCATCCCACAGCACCATGCTCTTTATATATCAAAGGGATAGAGAACAAGGGAACGCCTGCTCTCGCCCACCCTTGAGGAAGCAAGTCCGAGAGGAGCGGACTGGTCGGGATGACCACTCGCTGTTACCTCGTGTTTGATGAGTACGAACAACCTGTCCTGTAATAGGAGAACAACAGTTGAAACTCCGGAAGCACGATCAATCGTCTCCATGACCCAGAGGATATAATACCATGCCACAGTCGTCAACCACCCTGAAAACAGAACAAGACCACTGCGAAGAGGTAGTAACCCCCTTGCATTTGTTGGCACATTTATGGATTTTTGAAATGGGCAGGGTGGAGGGGGAGACGTAATGTCTCGGGGTGCTATTCTTCACTTGAGCTTGAGCTTGAAACAGGGACCAACAGGGACCAACAGGGACGCTAGTACGCAACAGTCGATTGGCATGGCATGGAGATGGAACCCACGAAAGAAGGGTCCAGTTTTCGAACGGGATGGGACCGTCGGAGTTGGATGAGATTCTGAGCCTCAAGACAATCGATCACAGATCACTCCGAGCTTCAACGCTGATCTAGTCGGGATCGTCACATGGAAGAGGTGTGCAAGAGGTAAGCTCTGTGATCCGCAGACCGTCCTATAACTGGTGGAGAATGACCACTTACCGCCCAGGAGGCAACTCCTTCCTCCGCCTCGGCAGAAACAGAACCTGACCTCTCCTATCTCTAAGAAAAATCTGGATCCAGGCACAACGTGATAGGAGTCGAAGATTAGAGGAAAGCGAATACACATTCAGCCCGTGGGAAGACGATTACCACCAATACTGCTTGCTCAACCATGTACGACAATGCAAACAATCAACATCACGATTCCAATGACAATTACACCCACGTCCACACCGACCAGTCCACCTCCTCGACACCAACAAGCCTTGGTCGAAGAAAGAGAGTGTCAAGCGGCGGAGCAAGAGTAGGTGCGCTGGGTGGCAGAGGGAATAGTCCTTCTGTTGATGATGGAGATGAGGAGACGGTTTCTTCGTCGCCTGAGGGGTTCACATTAGCTCAGGCATTGAAGGGTCCAAATATGCACATCGAAGAGGAGACGGAGGATGAGTTGGATTCGGAAGATCTGTTGGGTGCTGATGTAGAACTGGAGGGGGGTAGAAGGGTTGTAGTGAATGCCATGGGTGGTGCAGCATCGGGAAACGGTTCATCATCGTTCTTCAAAATTCCTGGTAGATCATCCAGACTCCAGCGAACAACGGATTCCTCCCTCCGCTCCTTGGCATCCACACCATCAACCTTCACAATGCAACAATCACGATCGATACTCCATCCATTCACCAACGAATTCCCACCCACTCCCTCCGTCGATACAGACTCATCGCCATCCACCTTCTCCGGCGCACAATCCTTCTTTGCTTCACCAGGGAAGAGTCCGCGCAATGATAGGAGACCATCCAAGGAATCGTCTTTCTCCTCTAGGGATGATGGGATCGAATCGCCGGATGTGAAAGTGCACAAGAAGGGGAAAGGCATAGAGAGTGTCGTAAAGAACAAGTCGAGTGGAGACGGGAAGATGAGTGGGTTGATGAGATCGTTGAAGAACGGCTTTAGAGTTGGTCCTTCGGTCGAGGCGGCGTCGTCATCCTCCACGACTCTAGATCGAATACCTCCTGTTCAGCCATCACTACACCCCAATCAAAGTACCCTTCGATCACACACATCGGATTTCGCTATCGAACCGTCTTTGGAAGTCCAGCACGCACGCGAACAATCCATCGCCATCGGCGGCTTTAGACTGGATAGAAAGGGCAAGATCATAGGTTACGGTTCAGGAATAGGCAATAGGAGAGGGAGCAAAGATACGGTTGAGAGTGGTAGTGGTGTTGATTCTCGAAGAGGAAGCGCTGCAAGTCAAGGTAGTCGACATCTTTATAATGAGGAAACGACTTTACAAGCTTCATCATCATCCCCTTCCAGGGTACGACTCTTGCAGTCACCAACGATCAAAGATTACGCTATGATGGAGGGACCATCTCCGACGAAAGACAATCAAACACCTCCAGCGATGCATGCGACGTTCGTTCGAGCGTTCGCACGGACAAAAGATTCTGATGGCGGAAGTATTGGCGATCGCGATGTCTCCCCAACTTGTTCGCCAAAGACGATGACGACGATGTTAAGGTACCCGCCAACTCCATCATCCTCGGCAGCTGTCACTGCGACCTCGAAACGATTATCATCCATGTCAGGTTCATCCCATTTCACGACATCGACGCATACCTCCGGAGGGACGGACCAAAGACGAGTTCGTGGGAACAGAGGGTCGATGTTGGGAGCAGCGGCGTCGTTACCACCTGTCAAACCGCCTCCAGATGGGGTTCTTCCACCAACTCCTGAAAAGGATGGCAATGCGATGATATCGTCATCGACACCAGCGCTCATCGAGCCACGCCTGGCTCATCAACAGGATGGGGAGAGGGTCACGCTCTTTACTGATCCGATCGATGGGAAATCGTATGCCATTCCTCCCAGTATCCTGAAGGCGTTCTTGAGCGCGGGCATAAAGTTGGAAGATGTAGCAGCAGATGGTAGGGAAACGGAGCCGGCAATAACAGCTTCGCAAGATCTGCTCTTCCCATCGCTGGCAAATCGGAGCCAGACGATGATGGCACGACAGCCGAGTGGAACGTCGATGACCAGGTCGGTGTCCTCGATGGGTGAATCTCAAACCACGCCGTTGAATGGTTTTTTGGATTTACCTGCGATGGAGCCACCCCTCCGCAGTCCCGGTGGGACGTTGATTCTCGAGGCGGATGGAACGATCTCGATTGGTCATGACGGTACTGCGCATATTGGGAATCCGATGGAGACGATGGAGAAGAGGGATTTGGACGTGCTCGGTAGTCATAGCACGTCGAACGATGGCGACGTCGCTACTCCGGAACTACCCCGACGATTGCGGCGGAAACCTTGTCCTGGGTTGAGCGAATGGGAGGATGAGGGTGATGGAATGGTAAGCGAGAGCGAGAGGTGAACGTGAGAACGGATAGACTCTGTGTGACAAGACATTACGACGTGGAGGAGCGGTGATCAGAAGAGTTGGCTGTGTGTGGCACCCTAATAATGTTCAATCACCTTCCCGGCACCCGACAGGAGGGCTGCATGTAGGAACGGTTGCCATCGTGCTGTTATTCTGCCTTGGGATTAGTTAACTATATATTTATGAAAATAAGCCTTTTTACCTCGACCCAGTCCAGGGAATTGTCCCGGCCCCGTGTTTACTACTTTGACCCACATCTTTCTAGCGAATCCGTCCTCGGAACCATCGACCTCCCTTCAGTCCCTTCGCTCAGTCGTTTCTTCCAGAATCCCTGGTGCTCGTTTTCTTTCCTAAAAGGCGGCGACGGAGATAGATGCAATTCCACACATAGTCCTGGCTCAGCAATTCACACCGGTGAAAGACACAGCTCCGTGCGATTTCTGTCAACCAGGAAGGATCCAGTCCACCGGCTGTCCGGTCAGACTCAAGGACGCTTTTTCTATTTCAGGATTCGAGGAACTGCCGGGGATCAGACAAGACAAACTACTGTCTGGAACAAACAGCTGGGTAAAAGGCGCGGACGAACATAAACTACACAACGGCATCAACATTGAACAATCACCATAAATAAATACCCTTTTCCGTTTCCGTACTATCAATCTTCGCCTGCTACCACCACATCATGTTATACACCCCATTCGAACCATCTCCTCTAGTCGAAACGGCGTCTCTCTAGGACTCAGTGGCCATTTCACATATAACCACGATGCGGGTCGACAACCCTGTACTCGGAGATTACCCCGAGGAGCACGTCGAGGCGAGACGCCGGCGGCAGACAACTGGGTCATCCCCACGTCAAAAAGATAGTAACCGGGATTACGATGTGAAGATGTCCACCTCGGAGGCTGAGCATGGGTGGTGCTCGACCAGCACACTGAAGGAGCCTATGGGCGATCGTTCGAAACGACTCTCACACATAAGAGGGACGATGGCAAATCGACTCCTCACCATCTCACTGACCGCCATTGTCCTCCCGACCGTCATAGCAGTCCCACCACCACGACCCTCCTGTTCAAAAGATGAAGAGAACCTATTCGGAAAACGGCGAATGGAAAAGTCAAGGATACCACCTCGCGATCGCAGACGTTCTGCAGAAGGTATCATTGCCGCCTACCCCAGCCTTACGACGTCGCCTACTCCAATTCCAACACCACCATCATCGAAACGCTATGTCGTCCCTGCGACCGACGAAGACGATGCCACAGCCACACTACCAAACTCCATCCCCGCATCATGTTCCGGTCTCGCACTCGTGGAAGAGACGACGCTTCCATATTACCTCACTCAAGGGTCCGATGGGACGTGGGACAAGCAGGATGACTGGGAGTTGTATGGACGCGGGGTTGTTGCCCCAAGTATGACGGCGGCGGCGACGACGACGTCGTTGGCTACAGCGCTCGCGGCCAGCTCATCGGCATCGTTCGACGTCACTCAGTCACTGCCTAAGGGTTGGGGTAGTACATCCAATCGAAGTAGCTGGTATGCCGTGCCATTGATCGTCGTTAGCAGCGTTGTATTGGCGCTCTTAATCACGGCGTTCGTCTCGTTGTGAGTGTATGGGTAAGACGAATTGAAATGGACCATTCGCTAATATCCTTGGCCTGGTGTTCTCACAGCATCGTCATCTCCCGCGTCAACCGAAGTAAGAAATTAGCACGTCGAAGACGAAAAGCAGAAGCTGAACAGCGAGCAAAACTCCGAACTGCTGGGCTGCTACCACGAGACGACAACTCGCCCAAGCCGTCGATGGACGGTGATCGCGACAGCGTGCTTAGCGGGAGGGGCAATCCAGGGCGAAAGCATCTGCGAGGGATTGGATTGGGCGGTAACAGGATTCACGAGTGGAGGAAAGGATTGAGGAGGAGGAAGAAGGGTGGGAAGAAAGAGAGGATGGAGGACGACGAGGAGGTGGAGGTGGTGATGGAGGACAGATCTTTGGCCGAGGCGACGGCAGGGGATGATATTGGGGTAGAGACAGAGGGGGAAGCAGGAGCATCCACGTCCTTGATGGCGATGACGATCACGGAGGTTCAGGAATCACCGACCGCGGAGGAGAGTGGGAATGCAGAAACTCCTCTAGGTGCAACAAATGCGTCCCCAACGACTCCCACCGATCCGATTTCATCAGCTGTACTTGTCCTCAACCTCACGCGCAACGAAATCGAGCAAGCGGAAGCGGAAGCCGAGGTGCATGCGATGGCACCACCCATGATCACCGGTGGCCACGTAGCCTTCCTGCCAGCATATCGACCTGCTTCGATCTATGCTCCACCCAGCGCCGCTGAGCGGCCTTCAAGCGTCCGCGCTGATTCATCCCTGACGCCATACGAGGCCCACGCAGGGCCTTCCGGTGGTGTGCATGGCGAGAAGGTTGGCGGGACTGCAGGATACTACCCGGCTCCTACGACGATCGAGCAGGAAGAGGCAGTCGCGGTCGCTTCGGGATCACATGCAGTGGAAGCAGATGATCATGCGGCAGCCCTGCCCGCATTCGGTCATGTCGCAACTGATGACAAAAGGGTATTAGAACGCCTCATGCGGGACGCCAGCTCGATGCCGGGATCTAGCGGAGAGGTCGTGTCCTCGAGCGCGCCGGTTGCGGACGTCGACGAGGATGGCTTCGAAAAGTTTGAAGGTGCTAACGACAACGAATCTTTGGCTCCACCGATTTGCGATCCCGTTGCTCGACTCCCTGCGCCACCTAAGCCCGTTTCTCAGGTCTCGGCGTCGGCTATTCTTCTGCTCAACGGGGCTGCGCCGCTGGACCAGCCGTACGAGGCAACGTCTCAGCCGGACTTTGAAGGAATGCAGGTTAGCGCACCATCCGCCCCGGTGTTTGACGAGGAGGAAACGGCGGAGGGCGGATAGAACGGACTGCAGATTGTGCATTGCGAGGGAAGGGCCCACGCTGTTTTCAGTGTCGTTATTTGTATAGGACGATGTTGTTCATAGCATTCACCATGGCAGTATCACAGCCGTTGCTCTTGAGGTGGCAGGGACGGTGTGGGAGTTTCGAACAGGCCACCTACGTGCACGTCAGGAAGAGCAGCTGCTTAGGATTTGCCGTGAGGCATCGCCCCGGTGGCAACGCTGCCTTTGAGGGTGATTGAGTTAGCAATGGCAGGGATGTGCGCCCTCGGGAAGGAAGGGAGGGGGGGGGAGGGACCACGATCTGTGGTTGTGTATAGTCCCAGCACGGTTAGGAACACATGGCCAGCGGCGTGGACATACCTGCTGGCCTCTGGTGCATGTGCACACTCCAGGGTATGTGAGCCTCCTTGTGCCCGTCACAATCGCGGCTGCATGATGCATGATTGAGCCGCATGTCTCGACTTGTGTTTAGTACGGTGACAAGTTGACTTGCCCAAAAGCCCACGCTGCCTCTCCCCAAGAGGAGCGCTTGACTGTGACGATTGAACTAACGCTTAGTTCGGTATTTTCCATTTGACCCGCCACGGCGCAAAACAACAGTAATATCCGAGGGCCTCCTGACCTCATATATAAGCTCATCAGCACAGTTCAAAATACGCGGAGGAGTGATCCTGTAAGGGCAAAGAATACAGCCATACCGACCAAGTTTCCATTGCAATAAAGGCCAGCATGTACAGAGAATGCAGAGGAATAAAGTGTCATAGATAGAGCATGTTTCATCGTCCCTGTTAGTCGTTTGTTCAGGTACATCAGTCTGAGGCACCGCCCCTGCCCAATAGCTATGCGGTAGCAGGCATCAGTCAGTACTCATGATCACCGGAAGACAACACGCCAGCCAAGTCGCAGGCCCCCGTATATAGGGAAATGGAACTTTTGCATCCGTATATGCTACCTCAACTGGATTGCTTCAAGCCATTGATCCGCAGCCCGTAGACGGTCCTGGAAGACGGTAGCCAGTGTATGGAAATCGCAAGCACCACAAAGGCTTGACGGACATCAAACACCATCAGAAGAGATACCAAACGGTAGTCCCTTTTTATTGCTGTCTAGATTCTTTTGAGCCAATCACTTGCATGCCTGTCCAGTTGGCAAAGTGGTTAAACACTAACCGCCCTATCGTATAGTGGTAAGTACACTAGATTTTGACGTGATCATATTCTGGTAACCCCGGTTCGAACCCGGGTAGGGCGTCAACATTTTTTCTTTTAATTACTGCGGCAATTTCCTTTTTTTTTAATTAGCGCGTATATCCCTTTGGGAGCAGACCGTTTGGTGCAACTGCTCTTCTTCTTGAAACCAGGCATACCGCGGCCGCCATAGCTCGAGAATTGTCGCACATAACCTCACCCCCAACAAACGCCGGATCGATTGCCAGCCCAAGTCTTACAGCACGCCACTTCGCAAGACCCGATTCAACTATCTTGAGGTTTCCACCGAACATCGTGCTTGACAAGGTACGTATGTCATTCAATTGTTTCTCTCCAGAACTACATCAGTGTCTTAGTCTTTCTCCTAAGCCGTTACTGCGGTCCATCATAGTCATTCACGTTCTGAATGATCGCATGGACCCATTCGATGATCTTGAGGTGTCCGTCAATCGACGTTTTCTCGTCGACAGTGTGCTGGAAGCATATCTGTCAGATGCAGGCCAAGGCAGCGCGACAGCTCACTCACCACACCCGACCCAGAGCCAGTGTTCGCAGACATGAAGCGCTGTGAAGGTTGAATCAGGTGCTTGTCACATTTATCCGAATGACATTCTTCTCACGTAGATGTTACGGGACAGGTTCCAGTAGACCTTCGTGTCGGTGTTTCCAGTCGAAGAATAGGGCGAAACGATTCGTGGCGATCCATCGGGTGCAGGAATTGCACCGCTGTCGGACGCCCGTCAGTACAGATCCTAGTTTACTCTTCCAGGATCACCAAACACACCGAATAGTCCCAGCGAACATTTCCCAAAGCGGTCCTTTCTCTGGAGTGTCAGGACTGGGTTCGAGTGGCAGCCCAAACAATTCACTGGTAATATAGAGTGATGAGGTCACATTGCTGCCGCCAAAGGCAGCATAGTCGAAGCCGAATTCATCGGCAACGTCCGCGATGACGGCGGAGAGGTGCGCTTGGGCTGACGAGTAACCAAACGTTCAGCTGCCGCCTGCCAAACCGAAATGACAGAACACCTCCACCTACTCTCTTTGACGCTCGAGGCAAAATCGATCCTGAAATTCATCAACATCTCAACCTTCTCAGGAAGAGCGTTCACCTTGACACCTCCACTTATGATCTGCAAAATCAAAACACTCAGTAAGTGGAGTTGACTTAAGCCCCCCTAGACTCACATCAACCGCCTGCGTAGTCGAAAGGATCGCCCGGGTCGCCCTGCTCTCAGTTGCCCACTTCCCTGCCAGCTCTTTCCATTTTTTGGGGTTCTTCAGAAGCTTGGCGTATGACTTCGGAAAGTCTGGCGAGTACTTCGCTGCGCAGGTGATGTATCCAAGGAGGGGAGAGTCGGGCGTGAGCTAGAAATGATACACTTCAGCGGGAGAACCTGCAGAATCCATCAAGTCACTAACGGTGGGCTTGAACGGATTCCTTTCAATGGCGCGGACGATCTGGCTCATGATCCCGATACTAGTGTGTTCGGGCGGGACAGACGAGTGCTGTGTAGCAAGGGGGTCAGATGAGACTCCAGGGAAGCAATAAACATCGATCCTCACTCCACCAGGGGTACCGACCGTAATCTACAGGAGTGCAGAAGGGTCAGTGACCTGGGACAGACAATCCCAACGCTCTACACACCTTGACGTCCGCATAGCCCTTCTCTCGTGAACTGGGACTGTTCGCAATATCATGATCAGCGATATAAGCAAATCAGAGATACTATAGTCGACAGACGTAGCAAACGCAGCGCCCCAGACCTGCATATGCTTGAATTCAGCGACAGAGCGAGGCACAGCAAAGCCTCGCACTTACATCGTCGGTCACGCCAGTCCCCTCGTCGATGATTAGAAGAATACCATCTTTGCCGTAACGCTCCTCAAGGAAGGGTGCGATGTGCCCAGCACCCTGCCTCTTGCCGACCTCCTCTGACGTACATAACGCTCTTGATCAGCCCAAATAGTCAGCAAGTCATCTTCAAGCTCCACACCCACCCTCGTCGAATCCATGGGAAAAGATGACTGAGCGTCTAGCCTCGAAGCCGTTAGAAAGCAAGTCAGTTAATGCCTCGTCTGGATGAGCAAGTAAGCAGGTCAGCCTGTCCGTCCACAGGTTCTTCCAACAGCACTCTAATTACACTGTGCCACGAGCAAAGTCTTGTCATCCGCAGCACCTCTACCCCAAACCCAATCATCGTCAATGTAGCCACTGAACATCCCGTGAGTCCATCGGTCTGCGGTTGACGCAGGAGCAGGGACGACATCATAGTGCGACATGCTGAGAGGAGAGCTGTTGTGAACCTTGCTGCCTTCTATTTCCTACACTAAACTTACAGTACGAGCGGCTTCAACGACGGGTCGGTACCCTCGAGAGTGAGGACGATGCCAAGCGCTGGAAGGAATGTAGGACATCAACGCATATCTTGAATACTGGATGAGCATCCTTGCCACCCACTGTTCACGTATTCCAGCTTTGCCTTGGAATGGCTGCACAGCCAACGAGCCCTTTAGTGTCCATCAAAGTCTCAATACAAACGATTCCAACCTACACCAGCGGGAAGCTCTCCACGAGCCACTTCTGGAAGTCAAAGAAGGGTGCCCATCGAGGGTCTTCCGTAGGAAGCCCGTTGTCATCGAAGGACTCGGTGGCAATTTGCTGAAAGGCGACAACTTCAGCATTGGAGCACTGGACGACCTGCAACAAGCGACTCACCACCGCCTCACTCAACAGCTTGGCGGACCCCTTCCTGTATCCACCCGAAGGCTTGAACGGGATCTTGGGCAACAGCGGCTCTGGCTGCGACGGACACGAGGCGCCCTTCTTGCTGAGGGCTGCAAAGTCAATGGCAGGATGCTCGACGAGCAGTGACAGAGGAATGGCCCTGGTGATGAGCCAGGCGGAGACAAGTAAGGGAGCCGCCCATCTCCACTTGGTCCGAGTCGGCTTGGTAGAGGGTATGCTTTCCCCCGAGGCGGACCACTGCTGAGCAGTTGGTAGAGTGAGAGGAGTCTTTTCGGACATTGCGGGGAGGCAGGCAAGGTGGGAAAGGTGACAGGAAACCAAGCGTGGAGGACTTCTTAGCCTTTCGATCTCTATATACCGCGACCTCTTCATCTGAAGACGACGTCGCATCTGCCCGTGACGCAGAATCGGCCTTGACCGAAAGTCTTTCCATCTTATCATGATGGCGCGATCTCATGCCGCCTCTTTACAACAACATTTGGATAACACCCGCTAACGCGCTCATCCGAAAGTCTGCGACGACCTTGTCGCCCTCTTGAGCTTGCTAAGACGCCACTCGTCTGGCTTTTCGTACTTGTTGAAGAGCGGCTCTATGCGCTCCTGTTTCTTTCGCTTACTGATCTTGTTGGCATCGGCGACCTTGAAAAAGGTACTGTGTGAGAACGCCGCGTCAGCCTGCGGTTCCTTGTACTGTCGGCCATGATCTCGACTTACGGCGCCACCTGGGACAACCACTTGGGTTCTATCGCGGTGATGTTGTGCATGTACTCCTTCGTCGTCAAAATGAGTTCATGGTATATGCACCATTCCGGTGCGCGATTGAAGAGCGCCGAGCTGGGATGAAGGTATACGGGAGTTCCCTCAACCAACGTCTTGTAACCTTCCGTGGGGTCCTTCTTCGCCGCATTACGGAAAAATCCGGAGCAGATGGCCATTCTAACACGATTGTGATTGTTGCCACAGGAGATAATATCGTGCTTGTACCTGTCCATGATGCCGAGGAGTTGCTTACGGACATCCTGAGCTCGACGCATGCTGCGGCCTTGAATGTAATTCTGTGGAGGGGGAGATTCAGCACAAACCCAAAGCTCTCCACTTCCTCACGGCTCACTCACTTCGAAACACCACGGACTGGAGAACTTGCTTGCCTTCCAACCGTTATACACCGCCAGCAGCGTGAGTAGATCGCCCTCGGGCTGATGGAATTTTGCCTTCTTCGCGTCCGCTTGCGCCTGCTTCTCCTTTGGTCGGTAGAACACCTGACCACCGGACTGTAACATCGCGACGATGCTTAGCGCCTCCTCAGAGCACCCATAATCCACCGACATGATCAGCATCTTCGACAACGCCGGGTCCAATGGGAAGTCGGCCATTTTTCGTCCGAGTCGAGTCAGAAGGCCTTCGTCATCTAATGCTCCCAAGGCATACAACTGCTCTAATGCAGTGAGAAGGGTTGGAGCGGGTGGAGGGTCCATGAAGTCGAAGTGAATGAGATCGTTGATGCCCATCGCTTTGAGGGTGAGAATGGTGGAAGACAGATTTTGCCTTTGAATTTCTGGGATCGGACTTGGAAGCATCTCGTTTCGGAAGGCCACCTCGGTGTAGAGGCGATAGCATTTGCCGGGGCCAGTTCGACCAGCGCGACCAGCCCGCTGTTTAGCTTGCGCCTGAGAAATCGGCTGTATGACGGGGAGGATGAGCGTATGGAACAATGCCGACCACCCTTCCTCTTCGGACTCACCACCACGATCAATGAATCCATTCCCAACTTCGGATCATACGCATTCTGCTTCGAAAACCCAGGATCGATGACATAGTAGACTCCATCGATGGTGACACTGGTCTCAGCGATGTTAGTGGCGATGACGCACTTTCGGGTTCCAGGCGGCGCGGGATCGAAGATTCTGGATTGCATTTCCGAAGGCAGCGCAGAGTAGATGGGCAGGATGAGTAGCTCCGGGACCTGTGGCCCTAGCGCCTTCATACGCTCGTAAAGAATCTCGCAGGCCGTATCAATTTCTTCCTGACCCGTCAAGAACAGTAGGATGTCTCCCTGCGGCTCGGACAGATGAATCTGCATGATGGTGATAAGCGATGCGTCAAGGTAATCCGATTCGGGTTCCTTGGTGTAAAGGATCTCGACAGGGAAAGTTCGACCAGGAATAGTGAAGATGGGACAGCCATAGAAGTAGTTGGCGAATTTGTCCGCATCGAGGGTGGCGGAAGTGACGATGATCTTAAGATCTGGGCGGCGCTTGACAGTTTCTAGAAGGGACAGGTCAGAACCTGTAAGGATAGATGATACCCAAGAAAAGAGCGACTTACTTTTGAGCAGACCAAACAACACATCGGTTGCGATCGTTCTCTCGTGTGCCTCGTCGAGCATGATGACCGAGTACTGTGACATGTCCGGATCGATCAAACACTCTCGTTGCAGCATACCATCAGTCTGAGAGTGAAAAGAATCAGCCGTGCATGTGTGGAAGATCGGAAGTTGATGGTTACGCACCATGTACTTTATTTTCGTCTCTGGACCAGTGCAATCTTCAAAACGAATGGTGTAGCCGACTTCGCTACCAATGCGGCAACCGACCTCTTCAGCAACACGCTGTTTTGCAAGGAGTTGTCGTCAACTTCCCGTCCTGAAGCTTCGGTCGTCAACGCCCGAAACCCACCTTCGCAACGGAAACTGCAGCAACACGACGTGGCTGAGTGCAACCGATCTTGCCACGGTCGGCATAGCCTGCCTCCGCAAGATACTGAGTCATCTGCGTAGTTTTGCCCGATCCAGTGTCACCGACGACAATGAGGATTTGGTTCTGCGAAAGGGTCAAGTCAGCTTCGACACCAACACAGGTTCCAATACCCCAACATTGTCACTCACGCCTGCAATGGCCTGAAGCAACTGTTCCCGCAGCTTGAAGATCGGTAAACTTTTCCTCTGATCCTGGATTGTCATGCTGGTGATTTTACCGTACGTTACTGCCTTGTTGGCTTCTTTCCACTGCGGAAGAACGGCAGCTTTGGCACCTGTAGGTAACATAAAACGGGAAACATCAGTTTGATCATCTACCAAGTCCCACCAGCCTGACACATACCCATCAAATTCCCTCTCAAATCCTGTGCGAACACCTTGTCTCCCTGCTGAGCCATGGGATCCAGCCATGGCTGACTGAAGTCCCTAGCTTCCGAATCTGCTTCGTCATTTGCTTCCTGCTGTCTCAATTCTCGACGCTCCTTGGCATAAGATGCTCCGGCAAGCGCTGCACGATTGAGAGACCCATCGGGCGCCTTCACAATTTTGACGGGTGACATGTCGAGTGTGACCTTGGTCTGACCAGAGAGGAACGCTCTATAAGACGAGAACATCATTTCAGTTGTCGTGTGGCATAAAGCAAAGAAAATTGCACGTACGGCTCAGCCTCGTTGACCTCGATATCAAGCTCCTCTTCGGCCTCAGCGTTCATCGTTGGCGTGTTAAAGTCCTCATCGATATCCGGATACTGCATTCATACCCATCAGCACTAGCACTTGGTCTTGCCGCATTTTCGGCCCTATACTCACATCCGCCGCATTCACTGCACCGGAAGCGATAAGTTGCTTGATTTCCCACCTTTCAGGAGATGATACTGAGACGGAAAATCTATGAGAAGATGGTCGTCTTGAGAGCAAAGAATTTCACGTACATCGTTGAGCGGAACCCTTCTTCTCGTCGACGTACAACGGCGCGGCGTTAGACCCGGTGACAGCTGCCGGTCTTGCTGCTCGTCGGCGTTCCTCGTCTGCGAGCTCCTCCTCCGACTTCACGTATAGATGTGGACTATTTGTCTGACTATCAGTACCACGCTGTTGCGACATAACAACCCCCATCCTCTGACTTACCTCAGGTCCGCACCGGTCGCCTGATCTACATCCTTCATGGACAGCTGAAGACGATTGCCAGCAATGGACATGACCTTGACCTTGACGTTCTGGCCCCGACTAAGAAGATCGGATGGATTGGTTACTCGGCCGTTGGAGATGGACGATACGTGGACCATGCCTGTAACATTTATTTGAAGGCGTCAGCGAGGATTGACGTCGTTGTCGGACCGACTCGGCTTACCCTCAGCACGACCTTGCACACCCTCAAGACTGACGAAAGCCCCAAAGTCCTTCATGCTTGATACTTTTCCGCTGTAAATCTTGTACAGTTGTGGTTTATCATCCAACTGAGGCCGTCCCCTCGCCCCTTGGTATCCACCGCGATCACCACCTCCATATCCGTTCGATGGACCACGATTGCCATATCCTTCATCCCTCATATGCGGTGGCGGACTTCTACCACGTCGCTCGCCATACCCATCATCGCGCCTTTGCCGTTTAGCAGCCGGACCATCCTCTCCGCCATCCATAAAATCCGCAGCGCCAGGCCTTGCGTTCTTCTTGGCCGCGACGCCTTCGAGCTCCTTCATCAGATCGTCCACATCCTTGACGATCGGACCAGCCTTTGCTTCTTCCGCTAGAAACTCGTCCATCGGTTTCAGCGATGTGTCTGGAAGCGCAAGCCCAGGGAACATTCGTGCACGTCGATCGGCTTCCTCGTCGCGAACACCGTTTTCTGTTGCGCTTCCTTTGCCGTTGACGATGGCCGCTGCTGCTTTTTTGGCCTTCTTTTTGTACTTGGGGTGCATGGCCAGGATGATGCGGTCGAGATTTTGAATGAAGGAGTCGGGAAAGGGAGCCCCAACTTCCTTGAGTTTGGATTGGAAGACATCGAACTTCTTGCTCTTTCGATGGAGCTATGATGGAGAGGGTATTCAGCACGATTCCCGCATAAGGAACGCGGAGCGGCAGGTTTCTACACTCACCGCGATGACAAACTCGGCCAACGTCTTGTCAGTGTT
This sequence comes from Cryptococcus sp. T15_22C, assembly GCA_017654825.1. NCBI lineage: Eukaryota > Fungi > Basidiomycota > Tremellomycetes > Tremellales > Cryptococcaceae > Cryptococcus > Cryptococcus sp. T15_22C. The sequence goes on along the minus strand of JADPYA010000204.1, from coordinate 384,617 downwards.
GCCAGTAAAGTTGAAGATCTCCTGAGTGACCTTGTTGACCAAGGAGAGCTCCTCGAGCTTGTACAACTCGTCCTCCATGATGGCGGGATGGATTGGAGAACTGGTTTACAAAGCGAGACGAAGAGTAACTTCCAGTCGAGGATAAGCGCACACTGGGATGTCAAAGATGCTGGGTGGAAGTGATGTATGTCGAGATGAAGACTGTTGAGGATGTGAAAGACGTCGTTGAAGATGCGACTGGGAAGGGTGGCAAGCTAAGCTACTTATTTCGCACGACGGGCTCCAGTCGCCGCTGGACTTGACTTGGTCAGAAATGTTGGACTCTTGAATATTGTCAACTGATCAACTTCAATAGCTCCTTATCAATCTCATCATGCAGTCGGTATTACCTCCTCGACTTGCTGCTGCAAGATCCGCCATCTCCGGCCAATCACGTCTCGCAGTGGCTCGGCAAGCTCGTTCAGCGCTGGCATCGCATGCTTCATCCAGAATAAGGTCTGCTTCGACTTCAGTGAGTGGCTAATGCCGTTTGTTGGCTTTTCATGCCCGGGCTGAGCTCAAAACGTCTTCCATTTCATTGTATAGCCTTACCCCCACTCTGTAGATGCCCAGGTCACCGTCCTGCCCAACAAGGTCCGCGTTACCACCGAATCCACTCCTGGCCACTTCCAGGCGCTCGGCGTTTACATCGACGCCGGCAGTAGGTTTGAGACGATGAGAAATAGTGGCACGAGTCATCTGCTGGATCGGATGGCCTTCAAGGTGCGTTGATGTACATCCTGCCAGCTGTCATGTGCTGATCTCCCACCCTCGTTGCTAGGCCACCACCGACTTCTCCGCCGAGGAGATGACAAACCTCATCGACTCTCTTGGCTCCAATATCCTTTGCTCCTCATCCCGCGAAACCATCATGTACCAATCTACCGTCTTCCCTGAAAATCTCCCTCTGGCAATGAAGCTCATCGCTTCCACTGTGCGGAACTCACTCGTCGACCCGGTAGAACTCGATACTCAAAAAGAGGCGGCAGCCTATGAAATTAGGGAAATTTGGGCCAAACCCGAACTGATCTTGCCAGAACTGGTCCATCACGTTGCGTATCAGGACAATACCCTGGGAATGCCACTCTTGTGTCCTGAAGAGCAGCTGGATGTTTTGGACAGGGAGACGTTGAGGTCGTTCATGAGGGATTGGTATAGGCCAGAGAGGATGGTGGTGGCGGGCGTTGGAATGGAACACGACCAACTGGTCAGACTCGCAGAAGAACACTTCGGATCGCTGGGATCGACCGAGATCTATCCTAGAGAATCAGGGAAGGTCGAAGAGATTGAAGAGGACATCATCAAATCCACATCGCGGACATCAAACCATCAACCTTCTCTACTTCCCACACCGCCAGCTACTCCTCCGTCTTCTCCATCGCTCTCCAAGTCATTCGCAACGACCTCCACCCCATCATTTCGAGAGCTCGCTTCTGCTCAAGCAAGGTACACTGGTGGACAGATGTTGATTCCCAAGCCGGATCAGGAGTTTACTCACGTCTATATCGCCTTTGAGGGCTTAGGGATTCACGACCCGGATATCGTGAGTTTGAGGAGGCAGCACGTTGCTCTTCCTCTCGCTGATCTGATTGCTTTGTCCGGAACTTGCAGTACGCTTTGGCTACATTGCAAATGCTGCTGGGAGGTGGTGGTAGTTTCTCAGCAGGTGAGTCTGTTCCTAGTCGCTTAAGTTTGATTTCGGACAATAGTCTGATAACTTCGATGATACTCAGGTGGTCCTGGCAAAGGAATGTACTCTCGGCTCTACACCAATGTCCTCAATATACATCACTCGATAGACTATTGTGCCAGTTTCCACCATTGCTACGCAGATTCAGGTACGTCCCTTATCTGATGCTTCTCCTTTCGCGACATGACATGTTGACGTGCCATTTCACAGGTCTTTTCGGGATCGCTGCTTCCGTCTCGCCCCACTTCACTCCTCGCATTACCGATATCATTGCTGCTCAACTCGATCAACTGACTCGACCTATGCGTGGGGGTGTCACGGAGAGTGAACTTAAACGAGCCAAAAATCAACTGAAGAGCAGTTTGGTGATGGCATTGGAGAGCAGGAGCGTCGAAGTCGAGGGTGAATATTTTTGAGCTAGGCTGTATCAGGACTCGGACTGATTGCATTTCCTTTCGCCACGCTCAGACCTCGGCCGTCAGACCCAAATACATGGCAAAAAGGTGCCTGTAGAGGAGATGTGTGCGAAAATCGATGCAGTATCATTGAGTGTAAGTCGATCAGCTGGCTCTACATAACAAACTCGTCTCACCTGTCCCGCATTCGTCTCCTCAGGACCTGCATCGCACGGCCACTCGAGTTCTCCGACCCGCCGAATCCTCTTCACCTCTCAACTACGGCCTCGGCTCTGGCGAACCAACAATCGTCGCACACGGTCACCTGGACGGGCTCGGCGACACCAGGGAAACCCTCCGTCAGTGGGGATTGGGTGCTGGCGTTTCCAGGCCGAAGATGAAGAGCAGGATTTGGTGAGACGCTTGTACGGAAGGCTTCACAAACACTCATTCATTGTAGAAGACGGGGAACAGAGCTAAATTTTAGCTGAGAGGGGAAGAGGGGGAAGCTGTACGTTACATGTATCCATCTAGCATAGTGTCATGTCGCATCGTCAATATCATTACTCCCTTACTCGCTGCCCATACGTCCCCTTTGCCGTGCTGTTGGCTGTCTGGTTAGATTCTCCATATTCACCCTGGAATTTTGCCAGCTTGTGTTGTTCGTCAAATGTCTGCGAGATCTCTAGTGTCCGGAGCGAATGGCCTAATCCTTTTTTTTCTCTTCAGATCGCCTGTTCCAGACTAACGAGAGCGTCTTGAAGTCAGACATGCTAGTATTTGGGTACTCTGGCGGAGGAAATAGAGTCTGGCTTGGTGAGCGACCGCCAGCACAGACCCCCTCTAGTCTGCCTAGCATCCTGTCATCTCCCACTCCCAGCGAGCACATCATTGACGACTTTCCCAAAGTCCTTCAAGTCACGATGTTGATTGAACACGATAGCGGTAGACTTCTCGATCTGTTCAGTGAGTTGCTGGAGTGAGGTAGCGCGAAGGGCAGAGGCTTCGGGTAGCGGGATGGCACCGACGCCGGTCCTCTGGACGAAGTCGAGGAGCTCGCGAAGGTAGTCCATCACTGATAAGATGTGGACATATCAGCATAGCGTTGAGTCCTGATGAATCATTTGGCAGAGATTTCGCAGCTCACGTTCAGCGTACTTGGCTGTGAAAGACGCAAAAAAGAGTCCATCAGCAGGACTCGGGAGCATGTCAAGTTCTCGAGTCTCACGAACTTTCAGCGTATGAAGGATCCTGGGACGGTGAGAACGCGTTGTCGCTGCAGACACGCATACCAATTCAGCTGACAATCTCTCGAGCTGGAAATAAGCTACACTCACATTCCCATCATAGCTTCCTCTACCAACTTTTCTAATCTTCCTATCCTCTCCCTCAGGACCGCATCCAAGTTCCTCTCGAAATCCGCGGGGGTCTGCTGCTGTGATCTTCCCGTCGCTCCGGACACCGAGCCTGCACGGGTTGACGGTCCACCTACATGTCCGCCTCTCAGCGGCGTAGGGGTGTTGACGCCTTGCGAGACTGCACGGCTTCCAGCACCGGATGGGCCGGCGAGGGGAGGACGATAGACGTGAAGAGGGATCGAAGGAGATGAGCCGGGTGTTAGTTGAGCTTGGGTTTGACGCATTGCAGAAGCCATGGAGATTGGAGATGGGCGGCCGAATGGAGATGCCACTGAAGCTGGAGAGGTCATGCTGGGAAGGAATACTGATGTGGCAGATTGTTGTAGATGTCAGTTGGCGACGGCATGCCTAGGAAAGTCAAGTTCAGTTCCGTTCAGTTCCAGTTCCTCTAGTTCGGGCAATTGACGCCGCGGCACACGCTGCTACTTGTTGTCTTTAATCGAAGTCCTTTTCCCTTGAACATCACCTCAAGCTAGTCACATCGCCATCTAGTAGACGTTGCCAAGCTATCCTGTCAGAGGCCTGTCCTAGCTCAGAGCGATCACAGGGAAGTAATCCACCCTAAACCAGGATGATATCGGTGAGCACTCGCGATGATGGAGGAGAGATATCCCGCAAACTCATACGCATCTCCTCCCAAAGGCATTCTTCATCTTCAATCAGAAAGGGGAGGTGAGATGAATCGGAAGTTGTGACGACATTGACGACATTAGATTTCGAAGGATTGCTAACCGACTTCCCTCATCAAGGTCCTCATATCGCGACTCTTTAGGACCGATCTCAAGTGCGAAGCCTGACAATGTTTGTCCGCAAACGCTTTCATGCTGACTCGGGTTCTGCTACATTGCTACAACAGACGGACGATATCTGACGTCTTCCGCATCCAAGTCATCTCCAATCCTGACGTTCGCTCTCCCATCATCACACTCGGCTCAACGTCCTTCTTCCATGTCCGTATCAACAATGTCTACGTTTTGGCCGTGACTAAGTGAGTGACCCCAAGACCTTCCACCACCACCAAATAACTGATGCCTTACCCCGTGCGAATAGGTGCAACGCCAATGCAGCGCTCGTTTTCGAATTCCTTTATCGTTTCATCTCGATCTCGAAATCCTACTTTGGCAAAGTCGACGAGGAAGCTGTCAAAAACAATTTCGTGTTGATATACGAATTGCTCGATGGTGAGATGTTCCGGGAAGGAAACGGTTATGATTTTGTCTCTGAATCGGCTTGGATTGATTGTTCACAGAGATTCTGGACTTTGGTTATCCTCAAAACTCGGAGATTGATACTTTGAAGATGTACATTACCACGGAAGGTATCAAGTCCGAAATGGCTGTGGTAAGTGTATCGAGCCCTTTGTTGGCACCTTCGACCTGACATGAAACTTATGACCCTACAGCGCGAGGATTCCTCCCGCATCACCATTCAAGCCACTGGAGCTACGTCATGGCGAAGAGCAGACGTCAAATACCGCAAGAACGAAGCATTCGTCGACGTCATTGAGAGCGTCAACCTGTTGATGAGCAAGGATGGTCAGTGGTTAGAAGCCTATTTAAATTGTTGAGATCCCGTGCTGATGATTCCTACTACCTCAGGTGCCGTGCTTCGTGCTGACGTGGATGGTCAGATTATGATGCGTGCCTATCTAAGTGGCACGCCAGAGTGCAAATTTGGTCTCAACGACAAGCTGGTCTTGGAAAAGAAGTGAGTACTAGCACACATTACATCACTCAGATATTCTCCTGATATCAATTTATTACCTCAGAGCCGACCGAACTAAATCAGACAACGCAGTCGAGCTTGATGACTGCCAATTTCATCAGTGTGTGAGGTTGGGGAAATTCGATTCCGATCGATCGATCAGCTTCATTCCTCCTGATGGAGAATTTGAATTGATGAAGTGAGCGAAGAACGCCTCCTCGCTCCTGGATTCCGTATGCTCAAGTCATCTCTGTCTCCGCAGATACCGCGCGACCACCAACATCAACCTCCCATTCAAGCTTCAGACACACGTAGTTGAACCTACAAAGTCCCGCGTGGAGTATACCATTCATTTGCGAGCTAATTTCGACTCGAAACTAAATGCCAATAATGTCGTCCTGCGTATACCTACACCATTGAATACGACCGGGGCAACATGTAAAGTTCAAATGGGCAAGGCTAAGTATGTCCCAGCAGAGAACGTCATCGTATGGAAGTGAGTGGACCCGTTGATTTGATGCGAGTTTCACTGACCCATACCCGAACCATCAATCAGGATCCCGCGTATTCAAGGAGCCCAGGAGGCGACATTGACCGCTGAGGCCGACTTGGCCATCACCACTCATCGCCAGGCATGGTCTCGACCACCGATCAATGTTGACTTCTCTGGTAAGTCTACATACAACAGCAGACCAGCGATGTTGTGTTGATCGGGACATCGGCATTCCAGTCGTCATGTTCACAGCGTCCGGACTGCTCGTTCGCTTCCTCAAGGTGTTCGAGAAGAGTAACTACCAGTCCGTAAAATGGGTCCGATACATGACAAAGGCGAACGGGACCTATCAGATCAGGGTAAGTAATTTCCCTTCTCAAGCGACCAACAATGCAGCTGAAACTCAATTTCCACATCTAGTTCTGACACACCTCAATCAACATCATCTTACGACCTTGACGATTCTGCGTGTTGTAAAAGAGATGTCATATGTCAAGTTTGTCAATTTTGGAAGCGGTTGTGTGCATCGGTCTCTGAACATCCTATTTTGCGTCCATATCCCTCTGTGGCGTCTTAAGTTTCCATTAAAATGCCTATGTAACAGAAGACCTCGTGTCTCCTCGCCAAGAATCTCTCGCACCTTTCCTGTCTCCCTGCCTTTTACCCTTCCCTTGCGCTTTTGAATCTCCGCCATATCCGCCACCGGAGTATCCCTTCGACTTGTTGGAGCGGTAATGCTTTTTCCATTGGGGCTGTTCAAGCATTGGGCGGGCAGGATACATTCCATCACGGTCACCCAGACCGACCTTATCTTTCTCGCTCTCTGACAGGGCTATGAAATCGGCGGGGGTAATCATAATTAGAAGACGCCAAAGCCCCACCCTCGAGAACTCACTCCATGGGCTTTGAACATGGCTGTCATCGACCTGATCTAGCTCTGGGAGCCAAGTGCGGACGAAGACATTGGTTGGGTCGTAATCGTTGGCCTGCTTGATTTGATTGAATTGTCTGGATGCTCTCGGATCGTTCCCAACTCCAGCTGACGCGGTAAAGAACAAAGGTTTAGTGGAGTGGCGAGATCCATAGGCTTCGCTAGAACCTCCCACCTTGATACTGCCAGTTGCCCCAATTTGAGTACTGAGCAAGCTCTGACATCAGCTTGAAATCATCTTCCCAACGTGTGAGCTACGCACCACGTCATGGTCTATCAAGAAACTCTCAAACCATTCTGCTCCTATTCTCCAATCTATGTATCTGGAAATAGTGACCGCAATGTCAGCCGATCGAAGGCGTGTCGCGTGACACAGGGACTGACAGATCCACAGCCAAAAAGCTGGCGACGTTTTGCCTTCCTCGGTTGCTCATGAATCCCGTCGCTGCTAGCTCTCGCATATTTGCATCAACCATCGGAATTCCAGTTTTTCCCTCCAGGAACAGTCGCGCTCGATCTTTGCTATCTTCCAGATCGAACGACTTCCAATTGCCGATCTTCTTCCTGCTTTCTTCTGGCTTGAGGACTCCTTCAAATCCACTGAGGTTAAACAGAGTCGACGCCGTGCCAGCTTCCCCATGGAGATCGGAGTCTCCATGAGCAACTTTCGATCTTTTCTTAAAAACAGGGAGATGGGAGAAACGCTCGGAAGTGAAGAAGAAAAAATCGCGCCAGAGCAGCTCGAAGAGAATCCAGTAGACGTTTTGTTCAATGTGCTTGTTGAGGACGCCCTCTGCTCGGAGTCTAAGAGAGACAAGTCAAGCCCCACCAATATCAAGCAAAGGAAGATCCACCACCTTACCTTTGTTGCAGTTGCTGCACCCTCCATCCTGCATACCTTCCACTCAGACAACCGAACGCCAACCAAGCGCTGAACTTCGTGCTATACGTTTCTCCCACCATTCCATTCCTCGTGTCCTTGTAACTCATTGCTTTGGATCCTCCTTGTCCCTTTCCACCATTTCCTCCTGTAACGGTACCAACATAGTCGTCTAATCTAGAGAGGCAGGTGGATTCGCCACCGTGGAAGGGAAAAGCCGACCGTCGTTCGAGTTGGGGTATTTTGTAGGAGGACCACGCAGAGTCTGATGTAGGTGTTGGAATGGGGACAATGCGGTCTCCCAACACTGGCTCAGCCAGCAAAGGAGCTAAAATGTAGGGAAGGAATGCCGAGGAAGAGCAGAGATTCGGTGGGACAAGGAACGTAGAGCTGGGGATGCCAGATGGTAAAGGCGCGCATGGCTTGAGCTTGTTGATCGTTGGCAAAGGTTCACGAATCATATCTTCGCCTAAACCCTCAACTAGCTGTCAATAACGATGTAACGTCAGACTGAAGTCCGTTCCCATCAGGGTTATGACGTTTCACTTACCTTCCTGAAATTGGTGAATACGTCCGGCGTGTTGTCGACCTTGAAGGGCAAGTCATCGGGGCTAATCATGCATCGTGAGTCTACAAGATGGAGCTGGACACCATGGTCGTCCAACTTTGAGCGTAGTGTTCTCATCACATGTACTTCCTCCGTTGCAACCTACGAACAAGGCCGCTTCAGAAACCAGCCTTGTCAAAAGGCGAGAGAATTGACTCACCTCCTTCTGCATCCAAACGCCCTCCACACGATCACCCTGCTTCAGAAGAGCTTTCACTACACTGGTAACGATTATTTCAGGCTTTCCGCATGCTACTATCATATCTGAACCTTTCTCCTTGTAGCGCTCCTTCAGATTGAAAACACTCTCCACCATGAACCTAGCACGATGCCTCCCTGTTCTCCAAAATTTGCCCAGGCGAGACCTTGGTGGTCCGATCTTGGCGTCTGGGTTAAAATGTGGCACACAATGAAGATTGACATATCTTTCATCGAAGACATAGATTGGGAGGATGTGAGTGACTGTTTTGTGCCGCGACGAGTGAGCGAGAGAGAGGATCGGGGAATCATGTATGCGGAGGTCGTTATTGTGTAGATGGATGAGGACGTTACGTGGCATTGTTGAGAGAACTCGCGCAGACATAAGATGTAGCCTGATGAAGATGAATGGGCCGTCGATGGCGATGAGCTCAAACAGTCTATTGAAAGGATTCAGATGGTTTTCTTCGATCGACAGGGAAATGGTGCCCCGCATTCCTAGATCGAGATCCCGTTAGTACATCCATCGTCATCGCGACGGGCGGGCCAAGTCGCTTCTGAGAGATTTGGAGCCAACAAAAAAAGGGGTTACCTGGCTCCTGAGGGGAAAATCGAAAGTCAGGCATACTGCGAGTGGTTGCGAGGAGCATCGGTGTTACATAATGCTGCAAGCCAGCAGTCACCTCTCCAAGGTCTGGCAGTTCGCAGTTCGGCGAATAGGTGAACCGGTGAGATCGGTGACGCATCGGTCCGATCCTCATACGCATTCGCACACTTACTATTGCGCGTATGGTTAGTGGCGAAAGGCTGTCCTCCCACTGACTACTTCTGGGCAACACCTCAAACACGACTCCAGCTGTCGGGGAAAGCATAGAGTGGGAGTGCCTCATCATGGTGTCGGTGTTCACGATGCCTGAAAACCCGGAGATTATCCCACCCCTGCTTGCGACCTCCACTCTCGGCCAATTAGCGGGGGGGGACACTCTTCCACTGACTGGCCGGGAGAAAATAGATATGGGGTAAACTCAGATCCATCTTTCAACCGTGCCATCCCTTTTTAAGCTGACTTTCATAACTTCAACAACCAACTAGAATATCCCAAACATGTCTGGAAAAATCGGATTGGCCATCTTGGGGTCTGGTATCGTCAGTGTCTTCCGCGCACGCTGTCGTCCGCCCTCCTTCGCTGACAGACTCGCCGCCCTTTGCAGTTCGTCGCGGAAGCCCATGTCCCCGCTGTCCTCGGTGCGTCCGCGCTCATCAATCTCACCGCTATCTGGTCTCGTTCACAAAAATCCGTCGAGACCCTTGCCAATTCCGAAGCCCTCAAGTCCAGCTCCGCTAAACCCACTACGTACCATGGCGAGACTGGTTTGAAGGAATTGTTGGCCAGCAAGGATGTTCAAGCTGTTATCATGGCATTGCCCATCAGCAAGCAGCCTGAAGTTATCATCGAGTGTTTCAAGGCCGGGAAGCATGTTTTGAGCGAGGTGAGTACGTCCATCAAACTATCAGTCTTTGGTCTCATTGCAATCCGCACCCCAGAAACCGATTGGCAAGGATATCCATACCGCCAAGAAGCTTATCAAGATCTACGAGACTGAATACAAGCCCAAAGGTATTCAATGGCGTGTGGCCGAGGTAAGTACATTCTCGCTACCCAATCCCAGTGCCTGACTGACCTACATTTCATCTTCCACTTGCCTTCACGCATCGCACAACAGAACTTCGCCCACGAACCAGCAACTCTCGCTGCTGCTGAGATTCTTAAGAACCCGGCGCTTGGACCGGTTCTATACTACGATGTAAAAGTAACCGGCTACGTAGAAAGCGGATCCAAGTATCACGCTACCGAGTGGAGGACTGTACCAGTGAGCGATTTCTTCGCATAGGGGTTATGTGATCCTCTTGCTTATTTCTTGATGACACAGGATTATCAAGGTGGTTTCCTCCTGGACGGCGGTGTCCACTTCGCAGCCGCTATTCGAGTAATCTTGGGCGACAAGAGGTTTGTCGTTTGCCACCATGTAGTTTTGCTTCTTGCTTCCTGACCCACCTTCCATTTAGGCCTACCCAAATCATCTCCCAGACTGCCCTTCATCGTACCCACCTGGGCCCTCATGACACCATCCATGCTATCGTTTCAGCACCTGGCATCTCCTCAGCGCCGCATGGCAAGGACTTCCCTCAACCAAAGGGCCTTCCCCAGGGTCTTGGCACCTCTTCTCCAACTGGAACCGTCACTTTCTCGTTCGCCCAACCCAACCTCCCATCTGGCGTCCCACCATGCTGGACCTTTACCTGCTTGAATGGCATCGTCGTCGTCAAAGGAGGATGGACCGTTGAAATCATCTCCTCCGATGAGGAAGTGAAGAAGATCATCCCCGAGGGTTCTCGCAAGTATCCCTCGCAAGGTGTCCCCGAGGAACTCGCGCAATTCGCCAAGGCTATCCTCGGCCAGAGCGACGAGGTCAACCGTGGGGAACCCAAGGATGCCTTGTGGGATCTCGCATTCATTGAGAGCTGTTTGAACAGCGGTGGTAAGCCTGTCGACTTGGAGAAGGTAGCTACTTTGTAAGAGTTGAAGCTTAGTGCTTGATTCGAGGTATACAATATGATTTACAAGTTGAGACGGCTCTCAATCTGATACTATGCTGTCATCATCCCGGAACGGCGCGTACTCGTAGTCGGTCGGCCGACGCATCGCGCTCGTTACCCAGTCTTCATCCGTATCTTCCAACGAGTAACCTGGTCCACCTAGATATGAGAGAGCGACTGGCAAAAGGACAAGCCCATGCAGAGCCCCGGCGACGATGAGCGACAGCCACATCCGGAAGTAGTAGACCTGCAAAGGAGTCAGTCGGCACACACCGGAAGCCAGGGAATTGAGATCAAGCTCACCTCTAACAGCTTGGACCTCGTCAATGCCAGGACCGAGATTCCGATGAGCTTTGTCATTGTGATACCGGAGAAGACCTGTCATGGAAAGCGGCAACATTCAGCTCAGAAGCCTTCGCAATCCGTAATCAACACGCTCACAGATGGTCCCACATCCACGAGAGCCGTCCAAGCCCTCTCATCTCGTTCTTTCCCTCCGGAAGGGTGATCATATGGCAGTCCATGACCTGCTCCCATGAATGCGCGCGCGATATGCGAGCAGAATTCAACCGCGATACCGAGCGAGATAACGAGGTTGACCAGGGAGATGGCATTCAAACTGATGTTCCAGAATCCCATGACCCCCATTACGCTGGCGACGGCTAGGGCGCAGACGGCCGTGACTGTAGACCCCGTCCGCCAACTACCGAGGAGCAATGAGGTGATAACCAAAATGGCGATGAGTGCCAAAAGCAGGACCTCAGCAGTCATGGAAACGATGTGAGCATACTGTGGGCAATGGTTGCAGTCAGGAAAGGGAAAGTTCTCCAGACACAACCAACTAACCTGGTCGAAGAAAACATAGAAGAGAGAGTATGGGTAAATCTTAACGCCGGTGCGATGAGTAATGTCCTCCGACACCCTTCGGGCCGCTGCCAACGCATTGATGAAGTCCGACTGACTTTTGAGCGGAGTGTGGAATGCTCTGAAGTGTGAGGCTACCACAGTGGAATTGTCCGCGGCCAGAGTCACGGCGCTGCTATACGCTGCCTGTCCTCCGAGAGGACAGTCGTTGTTGGTAGGCGATATTAGCCACTGCTGAAGGTAGCGCATAAATTCGCCACCCTCGGGCAAGCCACTCATGGTGATGTCCCACGCCGGAGCGTGATCCTCGAAGCATGGTTTGCATAACCGTTCCGAGTCCTGCGGTCTACAGAAAACGCTCGGATCGGACTTCCTCACACGGCAGCATGTCTCCAAGATCGGGTCGGTCCAGCGTAGGAAATCGTCTATCCAAACAGCCGGCGGACTGGAAATGAAGGAGCTCTCTGGTCGCTTCCTCTCCGCTTCTAGGGAGTTGGCCACCGACAGCTGGAGACATGTTGTAAATCTCCCGCACATCTTCTGCTGGCCTTCGCGGGACTTGATGTCAACACCCTGAGCGACGAAGTATACTGGTGGTCCGACATCAAGGTACGCGTCGAGGGCGTTGAAGTAGTTGATGAGGTAAGAGTCGGAAGGCAAAGCCAAACGCTGGTCTGTTAAGGCGCGGCGCAAATGCGTCAGCCAGATGGTCTTTTGCAGCCGTGGCAGCGTTTTTACTGACCGAGACCCATCGTTATGCGCTGCATGCCTACAATGGCCAAGAGGAAGAGGCCACCGAACGCAGCCACCACCAATTGCTTGACCTCTTTACGTAGGAGGAATGGTGCATAGTAGCGGCGAATGAATTTAGCGACCAAACCTTCAGATGCACCAACGGGAGGAGTGTCCTGCAAGGCAATGGGTTTCTGTAATTGAATGCAAGGGAAGCAGTCCATGCGCATACTCTGCAAACGATGAACGTCAGCTACGCACCGCGTCAGGGAACTCCGGTCACTCACCTCAACGCGCTTGAGATCCAGCGCCATGGCGCTAATGAAGACCGTCACTTGTAGCGTAGCTCCCAGCAGCACACTTCCTGCCGCGTACAGTGCGAAGTTGCGCACGGCTGGCATGGGTACTAGTGCACCGAGACCGAAGGCGACCACCTCTGTGACTGAACTGAGCAGAATAGAAGGGCCCATTCTAGCAAGCGCTCTTGCTACTCGTTCCTCAGGCGGCAGATGACTAGGGGAGCGTTCATCGGCGAGTATCGAGTCTTCATCCGCGGCATCCACGTCATCATCAGCTGCTACAACAGCTCGACTAGCCATACCAGGACCATGTAAGGTGTTTTGACGGTCGAGCTCGTGGACAAGGATGAAGACATTGTCCACACCGACCGCCAAAACGAGGAACGGAATGACCTCTGCGATGATCAGGGTGACCCTCACTCCTAACAACGAGAAGAATCCGACCGAAGACGAGACTGCGACAAGGACAATGATGATCCCGAATAAACCCAGAGAAAACTTGGAGTTAACCGAGAGAAAAGTTGGTAGCCAAGCTACGATGCGGAGCGTCTTGCTCGTAGGATCATCACTGACTGATGGAGGAGCTTCATCGGATTCTTCGATAGCCTCACCCTTGGATTTGAATAACCGGCGTGCAGTGCGAGTGATGAAGTTGCCGGCGGTCCGCATAGCCCCATCTTCTCCGAAGAAGTAGTGCCACGGAATTCCTCCACCCAAAGTGAGAGAGACGTAGAGGAACATGACGAGGTAGCTGGCGACCACAATTTTAACGTCGGTGTTAGTAGACTGCAAGCGAGATCTGTCAGTATTCACACCTCAAAACTTCCCCTTACGGGCCAAACGCTGACCTTGTTTAGTTCCTCTTCCAAGCTGACACCCGTCGAAAACGCCAGCTTCACATTTGCTTCTCCAGGAGCAACCCGCTCCAGATCCGCCAGGTACGAGCGAAGGGTTCTCTCCCATTCCTCTGCCTTTGATCGTTTTCCCTCGTCCAAAGAGTCACCCACCACGTAGGTTACAACCAAACTCTTGGCGCTGAGCCAGTCCTTGCCCTCCAAACCACCGAGAATGAACTTTCCTTCTATTGGTTGACCAAAGTTCGGTAGACACTCGGCAGGAGTATCTGCGCAATCCAACAGCCGCTCCGACCAATCGTCACCCCACTCCGACATGTCATACCCTAGCCATGCTGAAACTGATTGAACAACACAGGGTGTACCCGGACCCGCAGGAGCGAAGCAGATATCCTGAAGAGTGTACCCATTTGGCTGTGATTTGAGATTGTTGATCTCCTCCTCGTGCCTAAGCCACCAATCGAGGTTGTCATAAGTTAAGGCTGGGGTGGGTGGGGGCAGACCTTTCGTCTGCTGATCGACTTCATCTTCCAGATGATCGGCGTAACCTGACGGCTGTCCCATGATGAAGATCTGCTCGGCACGATAGAAAGGACCGAAGGTTTCGTCGAAGAACTTCTTCTGGGACGCTGACTCGCTTGAAGGTGACACCCAGAGTCGGACCGGATCCGTCTCAACAACGAAGAATTTCCATCCAATGTTCAGTAGAGCGATCGCTATGGCTGCGATCGCAAACGTCAGGGCTGCGTCAAAGAGACCGTGTCAGAATCCCCAAGTTATTCTTTCCGAAGTGCGACGCGGTACTTACAAGGCCATCGAGCGCAATTCCAACCTAAGCGGTAGAAGAACCCTCTCAAAACAGCGTTTACGCGGTTCTGCCTTGGCTGCAATTGATCGATCGGATCAAGCAGACTAGCACCCCTACCCAATCTATACCGACTCGACCCACTCGGTCCCGATGATCCATCCATCTCGGCTCTTGATCCATGTCCTCGGTCTCCGAAATCGATTTCCCTACCCGAATCACTGCTGTTCACGGCCATGGCGTCCGTGGAGGTGGTTCCAGACCTGATATGGTGCGAGAACGGATTAGCTCGATCGCCGCTATTGTAGCCAGTTGGCGAGAGTGGCGGGTCGGTGAGGAGAGCAACGCGCTCATATCGACGTTGTCTATGTCGCACGGATAATCGCCAGGAATACGCTACCAGTCCGAAGAGGATGGCGACCGAGTAAATGATGAGAAGGGAGAAGGTTAAACAAGATACGGAGCCGACTGTGCACCTCGGAGTGTTGGGTGGCCGAGGTGGCGACACGTACGGTAACGTTGTGCAGACGTCGGGACAATCGACGCAAGTACAGCGAGCTGATAGCATGTTATCCGCACAGTTGAGAGAAGAGGCATCCATTGGCAAGATCCCGTCAGGAGGTAACTGTCCATCCTCTGCGGTATTGGGGAATGATATCTGGAATGGAGATCCAAGACCAGGTCGAAGATCGCCCATGTACTTGAGAAACATGGATGCATTCTTTGCTCCGCCTCCGATTAGATCCATAGCGAATCCATTAGTGGCCCCGAACTGAACGTCCTTGCAGCTCGAGTAGAATCCCTGCTTGAACTCTTCAGCGACGTAGTAATTGACCTCCTTGACCGCCATTTGACCGCTATCTGTCTTTTGCGTCTTGATGACGTCCAAAAACGTTGACTGATCCGGAGAACAAGTGAAGGAGCAGAAGAAATTTCGGAAATTGTTCCGGCACGCTGGACAGGATGAGATGAGTGGTTCGGCTTGTTGGAGGTTGGTTCGGAGGGTTTCCACTTGAGATCGGTCGCAACAGACGGTGTCTGGCATGGCGAAAGCGGGTCCACAGACCTCGCTGAGGTACTGTCGGAGGTCATCATCCAACTGAGGAGGCGTGATAGAAATCAAATCAGAATCCAACTATACGTCGTTCGTTAACTCGCCAAGCTCACCTCCGTTGCATCGTCGTCGATTGGACAAGGAAGCTGCGCACCGAAGATACCTTTCTTGCCACATATTCCCCGCATCGCGCAGATACCAGGACCACGCCGGACCTCGGTCGGCGAGATGGCGGCCATGATATATCTGTCGGACGATATGGCTCTGGAGATGTTGAGGGATGATTCTGAGAAAGGCTGAGAAAGGTGGTATGATGTGAGGTCGCGAGCCTTGAACAGATCCACGTGGCGGACGATAGGAAATGTGCGTATTGAGCTGTCATTCAACGCGTCATCCTCGATATGTTGGCAGATACCTCTACAACGGTCACAAACGCCTCCATGGCCTACATGTATGTCTGACACTAATGGAGGTCCTTCCAGCATCCTTCGTCATATCCTCACCCACATCTCGACCTCCCATCTAACATTGTCCTTCCCTTCCACCGCTCCCTCCACTTCCCAGCCAACCCACTCCTCCACCTCCTCTTTGTCTGCCTTCCTCCACACATCAACGTGGTTCCCATCCTTCTCTCTTGTCTCGATGGAAAAGTCGGGAAAGGTCACGTCAGTGGGATATGGATGATGGATACGAGTTAGGAGGATTCGGGAGACCGAAGGGTAGGTGGACGAGAGAGATTGGTGGTAAAGCTGGGATCCACCGATGAGAAAGATACGATCGATTTCTACTTGCCCGGCAGGGTGGTCGCTGGCGGATGAATCTTGTGATGTTGTTGGTGAGGCGGTCGTTGTGAGCTGAGAGGATGGCTCACACCATGATTCAATCACTGGTGACTCAAGTTTCTGAACAGCTTCCAGTACTGAAGAATGTGATGATGTATATGGGGCCTTCTCTCTATGATTCCACCACTTCCCATCAGCTGTCGCCCACTTAGCCGCACCTTTCTACCATCACTCACATTCCATCTACTACTCCACTTCTACTAATCACACAATTCCATCTACCCTTTAACGGTCTCCATTTCGGTGGTATTGACTCCCATGTCTTACGACCCATAATCACTGCGTTCATTCTATTCGAAGCAGAGGAAGTCGAAGGGGAGTGTGATTCGGTGGTAACTGATGGATCCAAAAAGCAGGCCTTAGCTTGTAGAACGCAGGGCATATTTGGATATAGAGGCAAGACGAACCTCTTGCAAACCATTTCATCTCCTGGGAGAGTCGCCATGGTAGGGTACCATTCAGTCCAATACCATTATCCAGTGTGGCTGCTACTATGATTGTCAGCTGTTTAGAAGAGTGCGAGGGTGATAAAGACATGGTGTGGATGGTTGGCAGAGGTTGACTTCAATTTGAGATTAGCCCGCTTAGGAACTAGCAAGACGACGCGATGGTCTCAGGTAGATGTTAACTCCAACAACCTTATCACGTGACCCTTCGCATCGATGTTACTATAGCTTGCAGATGAGGAAGACACTGATGATGGAAGACTACACTGTCCTATCGACCGTTGAGATGGTACGGTGGGTGCAGCAGTGAGAAGGAGATGGAGCTGACGATAAGGAGGACAACGAGGACTGCTGCAAGACGATGATGTTCAGATGTACCGCGCAAGAAGACGCCCGAAAGTCAATTCCCTTCCATGATTATGTCAGCGGTGTCGCGTTCGAAAAATTGGGGGCTAGATGTTCGACGAAAAAGAAAGGTGAAATTCAGCTTCATTCCTTTCTCTCTGAACAAAATCCACTCATCCTGTAAGTCATCCTTCTCTTCATCCATTTCACTCCACACACCACTTCTCCACTTCCCAAGGACGAAAACTTATTACCCCGAATCAAATTTCGGCTCAAGCTCAGGGGAGTAAAAACCTCCTAGACTGCTAACAACTCTCCGCTCGACCGCTTGTCGTCTTGACTCGTGGACTTGCACCATGAGAGGGGTGAGCTGGTCGTCACTGCTGCGATGCGGGTCTTAGATCATAGTTACACTGAGGGATTACGGTGTGACCGGTGGTGGTGCGGCGATGAGAGGAGGAAAGAGTCTTGACGATACGAATCGGCGCTGACTTCGATTACCACCTCTGTCATAATCTAGCTTTTCTCCCTACAATGTTCCCTTCCCATCCCCTCTTCAGACCTACCGCTGGTCCTTCCTCCTTTGTCTCCCGTCATTACTCCTCCATCCCTCCACCTCGACCTCGTGACATCTCCAAATCCTACACCGGTCCATCTCCCTCTGAATTATCTTCACCCCGCTCGATCGAGCAAGCGGAAAAATACTTTCGCAGGGTGGCTGGTGATCCTGAGACGAGATTACCGAGTACAAGGATGAAGTGGCTGGGAGTCGGCGGTTGGGTAGCTGGTGCGGGTGCGTTTATAGAATTTGCGTCGTGTAGCGTTATTGAAACTTAAATGTCATCGTCTTTCCAATTTGTCCGTCGTAGTTGCAAGCACATACATGATCCTCTATGCGGATTTCGGATCACATGAACACGTCTTTCAACCTGTGCGTCTCGTCACGGGGTTTAAAGCGTAACATGACGAGGCATCCACTGACGGCTCACTTACTCTTAGGTTCGTCGGCATTTCCACGCTCTTACCAACTCCCTCTTCCAGCTATCTGACTCGGAACGGAGTATCTTGGGTATGGATGACCCGTTAAAAAAGGGGACGGCGACGGGGAGAGTAAAGATGGCAGGGACCGGTGACAAGATGGTCTAAAATATATCGAGTTGCGCGTTTCGTTGTATAAAGTTGTACGTCTTATCATGCATGATCGATGTAGGTCCATGATCCGCAGGGGTATGGCCGAGCAGCGCTCATGAGTCTAGTCCAAGTCAATTAGCTATCGGGCTAGAAATTTATTAAGGAGGTCGGACTTGGTCGTCTAGTGTTTGTCAATTGTTACTTGTCTCGGCTGCGACGCGTTGTGGATCACGTTCGTGATGTGTCGCTTGGTTTGCACACGACAAACACATTTTCTTTCTTGCTTTCCTCATTCCCGTTCTCTTCCTTGACACGACAGCTTGCGCCATGGAATCCACATCCGTGGAACACTCTGGCTCACCAACACACAGGCGTCGTATGTCCTCCGAGGATAGCGGTATGTCTATCGAGCCCGCGTCGTTCAAACCTCAGACCACCATGAAAGGTCTTGGCATTCGCGGCTTGTCAGAGAATGAGACGGCGGCGATAGTACCAACGGATAGTGATGCATCTGATGTGATACAAGGAGAATTCCCAACCTCGCACGATGATGGAACACCCTACCTCCCACTCCACGGATCTCCATCTTCTTCCAGTGTTCGCTCCTCCGGACCAACAACCCAGGAATCGCTGTGGCCGCAAACCCCGGTCTTCTTCAATTCCTTCTCACAATACGGCTCTGGCATGAACACATTCAATTCCGAGGCACAATCCCTGACACCAACTAAGCGAAGCGAGGGAACGAAGGGGAATCGCCCCATGCTGATGAGGACGCCGCCATCCGATCACCCATTCACCGGAATCCAGGTATTGTCCAGGGACGATGGTGACGAAGACATGGATATGGATGATGACCTAGAAGATGCGATTGAGAGGGATGAACGACGGTCCTCCGTGGCGGAACTGCCGTTGTCTCCATCACATCTAGCATTCGGAAGAGCTCCGAACTCTCCGCCAAGTCCTGACACTCCCATCAGCCCACGGTCGCCAAACACCCTCTTGCCCGATCGACTCCATTCTCGACAATCGTCGAATCATCGTGTACACGCACGTAACTTATCCACATTTTTTCCTCGACCTGGACAACCCGTTCCACCACAATCTCCTGGAACTACACGCAATCGATTTGCCGAGGCACCTGTCACAGACATTCCATCCAAGCCAGCACGGAGAAGTGGTTCGGAGTCGTTACGAGGGTGGACATTTGGTCAACCGAGAGCCCAGCAGGATGGGTTGGTTCCACCAAAATCACCTTTGGTTGATGCTTTGGCATCGAGTTTGGCACCGCCGCCTTCTCCTGGTAAGGTTGGAAGACGGGGTCACCATGTCAGTTTCGCTCGAATCCTGTCTTGATTTCCAATGAGACTGAAAACGTTGCTCTGTACAGCATAAACACTCCCTCTCCCACAACTTCTTCTCATTCCTTGATCCAACCGAGACCAACCCGGCACTCAGTTCTCTAACGACAGACGCTTCCCCCTTAGAGTCATCCATCCCTCCACCGAGCGCCACTCCAAAACCGGTGCCAACGGCGTTCATACAAGGCTCGACCTCAGAAAACCCTGCATCGGCCTCCTCCCCGCTCCTCCCATATCCATCTCAGCAAGTCCGCTCTGGCTCGTTTGTCGGGTTTCTCTTTAGTCTCGCACCCCTCGCCCAACTCGCTCTCGGCTTGGGTTTACTAGAGTTCTTTGTCGGCGCTTGTTTATGGGTTGATGGGCAAGCGGTGGGAAGTGTTTCGATAACGGGACTAGGTTATCTGGTGGTATATGACGCTATCGGAGTGGGCATTCGGGTTCTAGGCAGTATCATGCGGACAGGCGAAGGCTCGCAGAGCTCCCTGAGACGACCGTTTGGGTGAGATTCCTTCAAGCACACGACAATCGGATCAGGGCACTGATACGAGAATCTACAGCAACCATCGCATTGAATCCTTACTGTACTTTGTTCAAGCGATCTTCTTGCTCTTTGCGTGTGTTTACATCGCCAAGGAGTCGGTAGAGCATCTTTTACTCGAAGGACATCATCATCACGGTGCTGGCGCACATGGCGATCATTACGAGTGAGTCTATCGATAAGACGTCGCAGATAGTGTTTGGGTCAAGTCACTGACCCATGCCGAAATCGATCACAGCCTCGAGTTCCCTGTTAACCTTCTGATACCTGGAATCGTAGCGAGTTTTTTCGCCGGCGTGAAACTGCAGAACCACGCTGTGCTAGTGGAAGGTGGGTTGCCGGCCACGTTCTCCTCTACGCGTAGGGGCACTGAGCTGAAATTTGCCATCTCAGTTGTCGGATCTGAGGTACTGGGTCAGACTGATAATTCAGACACCAAAATGAAGAGACCGCCAACCACTGGGTTGCCAACCATCTTCTCAAACCCATTCACATTGGCTGTCGCTGGTACATGCTCGATTGCTCTGATCGGGAGTTTAGTATTGCCAGTGTATGTGGTCGTTACATTGCGGTTCCCTCTGTCGTTTATCAGCGGCTGACGCTATCATTCCAACGTAGGCACCACCTCGACGCCCTAGATAAAGCGCTATCGATGCTCGAAACTTTTCTCTGTTACTGGATCGCCTACCCTTCAGCGGTGGCGTTCGGCACGGTGCTGTTACAGACTGCACCGGCGAGTAAGACTGTACAGATGAACGCTTTCGATCTAGCAATCAAGGAGGTATGTGTTGACCGGGCCTGGTTCTTTTCGAACCATCCTTTGCTAACGCTAATCACCGATTGGAATCCGCTGCAGATCACACAACATCGTTCGGTTATCAAAGTTGCTCCACCTCACATTTGGCAACTCACTCCCTTCCAACCGGACACGTTGGTGGACGACAGACCATACGCTTCTCCAGCTCACTCTAGACGGACGTCGTTGGCTGAAGGGTTTCTGCATTCGAGACAGACGACGCCGAAGACAGCTCAGTTAGCGGAGTTGCTGAAACAGGTCTACCCGCAACGTAGAAAAAGCTCTGCTGGCGGTTCACGTTTTGGTGTGAAAGGAAAGAGCGGCGGTTGTATCCTCGTCGCTACTGTGGTAATCCACGTAGTGGAGGATTCAGACACCGCGACGGTTCTAGAGATCACCAGATTGGCGTATGAGAGATGTGCCAGTGCGATGGGTTTGAGCAGGGATAAGAAAAGGGGAGGAGAGTGGGAGATGGGCGGGGAATTGACGATCGCCGTGCAAAGAGGGGAGGGAAAAGTACGAGAGGAGAGAGGAGGAGAGGGAGATGGACATGGGACGTGTGATGGACATCATGCGGGGCATGATCATGGTCACGAGAAGGAAAACGGACACCATCACCATCAGGGAAACCACCAGCAGGATGCTCATGAACATCATGAACATCATCATCAACCTCACGACAAGCACGAACACCACGACCACGACCACAAGAACGAGTAGAGGAGTACGTAGTGGAGAGAAGAATACAGTTGTATACAGGCACCGAGGATCGACGAAAGACACGTGGAGCCTGGATCGCTCGCCCCCGATCGGTGGATTCACGTGGCCTTGACGTAATCAGTTTCCGCGTTTGTTTCGTCATACACAGCGTCACTTGACCCCCTTAGCCGTCGGCCTAGGTCAATTTTGCGGAGTATAATACATCAGGGAGGAACGTCCAACCTTTTCATTACCTGCCTTCGTCTCATCCTTCCACCTTGAATTCATCCTATCCTCATCTTTCAAATCACGCACACACCAACATCATGTATCGTGCTCGAGCCATCACCGCCTCCCTCTCTAGGGCGTCCACTATACGAGCCGCCACGGTCAGTCGTCATTCTGTCCAGCTCGAAAATAGCGGATGCAGACACGAATCCTTCCTCACATTGAGCTGATCTTCCACGTCGTATCCCCTTGTTCATCCAGCGTGGTTACGCCGTCGTTCCTCCCCCTCCACCTCCAGGAGCTACTACCGCCGGTGTCCATGGCACCGTGCCGCCTCCTCGACCGCCACCACCTCCACCATCCGAGGGCGGCAGCAGTAAGTTTTCCGCACGTTCTTTCACGCTTTGAATCGTCTCTCGACCTAAACGACGATCCTTTTCTCTTCACTCTTTCAGACACCTTGCTCATCGCTGCTGCTGCCGCCGTCATCGTCGGAGGTGGATACTATTACTTGACCAACGACCCGAAAGCTCGCGCAAAGGCAAAGGAGCTCGCATCTGACGCCAAGTCCGAAGCGAAGAAACTCGAAGGCGATGCGAAGAACGCTTTCAACACCGCCGAGGGTAAAGCTAAGGGAGCGTATTACGATGCCAAATCTACCGGTCAAGATGCCGCTGCCAATGCTAGTGGAAACCTTGCTGACAAGGCGGAGTACAAGGGCAAAAGTTTGTTAAGCTCGGCCAGGAGCGAGGCGGAGAAGTTGACAGGTAGCGCGGAAGGTACTTTGAAGGAAGCGAAAGATAACGTCAAGTCGTTATTCAAGTGAGAGACGAGAGAGAGGCAGTGTTGAGTGGAGGTGACAATGAGAAGACCACCAGTAGCAGAGTATTCAATTTGTATACCGTTGTTGAAAGCGAATGAGATATTTTTTATTATGAACCCCCTGGATAGCGGTCACTACAACATATTGAATTCATGGCCAAGTGGTAGTGGCCTTACACGTCACCTTCACCCCACCCTATATCTCCACCGCATTTGTTCTCTTTGACAACGCTTCCAACTCCGCTGCCTCCTCCTTAGCCTCTTGCGCTCGCGCCTGCAGCTCTTCCGGAGTATTTCCCACATCCATCCTAGCACCATGAGCACCTGGCTGATCTGATCTCTGCACGGGTTTCGGCGAGGGCGTAACATCTTCCCCAGCGTTGTGATGGATAGAGCTAGGGACACCATCAGAATCGCTATCGTTCCCCTCCCCCTGAGGAGTAACTGGCATCCCGGATGATTCCGAGGAAATGGATGCAGTGGTACGCAATCGATTAGCAGCCATGATGGTATGAGTTGCAGTTCGCCATTTCTTGGTCGCGTTGAAGTTTTCACGGACGTGCATGGACAGATCATGCTCGTTCGAGGCTTCCTTGACGATCCACTGTTAGGTTGGCCCCCAGGCTTAGCCTTTGGACATGAACAGCATGGTGGTCACCTTGCAGGCGCACTCACAGGATGATGCTGTGCTTGTTCTGCTGTTAATCGGTGGTTAGGGTCGACCACGACAAGTGATTTGATAAAGTCCTTGGCTGAAACGACGGCGGAATCGTGTTCGTCGGTCATGACACCCTTTATAATGCAATTCTGATTTCGAATCCAAAACCATCGCACTCACCTCCATCGCTGATGTTCTTCCAATACCGCTCATGGAATTCCAGTCTACCCTTGGCCGTCTCTCTTGTTAACTCCATCTTAGAATCTGAGCGGAAAGGAGAGTATCCGCATAGAAGGACGTAGGTGATGATCCTGCATCCCCAGTGGCTGTCAGCTTTCGAGTCACTGTAAATCAAGGAAACTTTGCAGAAGAACATACCCTAGACTCCACATATCAACAGGCTTGCCATGTCCTTTCCCCATCAGGACCTCAGGAGCAGCATACCCGAAGCTACCAGCCATCGTGGTAAGCAGCTCATCCGGAGTGTCGAGGTGCTTAGCGCTAATGGTCGTTCGTTATTCCAGTCAACGTAGCACCGGTGGCTGGAATGATGAACTACCCAAGCTCACATTCCGAAATCAGCGATGACAAGTCCAGAGTGGTCATCTTTTGTACGGTAGAGTATGTTCTCTGGTCTGTGATTTGGGGCCCGCCCCACGAGTCAGCGAATGTTTAGAGAATTGAGAGCTCCAGCTCACTTCAAGTCTCGGTGGACTACATCATTATCATGGAGGTACTTGACAGCCGAAAGAATAGCTCTGTTTTAGGTGCAATATCAAGTCAACGTCATGAAGAGTAGAAAAACCTTTTCATATGGTGTTATCCCCTGAACTGACACGATCACATCCTTTGCATCTTTCTCAGTAAACTTCCCCTTCGTTGCAATTCGATCGAAAAGTTCACCACCGACTGCCAGCTCGAATACCAGGTAGAACCTGAATATGATTGTACGGCGATCGAGCGGATTCAGCTGAAGGAGCACGCATGGATAGCAGGATGAGAAATAGTTGTTCACTTGTCCCGGGATTCAAAGTGGTCGTAACATTTGACCTGAGGGAATGGGATCTCCCATCAATATGCGATCAAAACCGGAGCTTAGTAATCATCAAAGACTGACGATATTCGGATGATCGAGGTGTTTGAGTACGTTGATCTCGCTGAACACCGATTCCTCATTCCCTTTGACGATCTTCTTCGGGATCACCCTGTGAAAACCAACCGACCATCAGAAAAAGCATGTGGCTGTAAAGCATTTGACTTGAATGATCTTACTTCAAAGCGACTTCCCTCACTTTGTTGCCAGGAGGAGGAGCGTTCTTCCATGTTGCTTGAATGACCTTGCCGAATGTCCCTTTCCCTAGAGTCTATTGCACGCATTCAAGGATTCAGCTACAAAGTGGGGCATGGGCAGCCATGCAGACCACGTCCTACCTTCTCCATCACATATTCTTTCTTCTTGACTGTAAGCCAAATTAGGAATTGCGTCACTCCATGGCTTCGACTCCGCCGTGGGAGTAACAGCACTCACTGAACGACTCTGGCTGTGGGAGGAGGTGGTCACGGAGACCCATCTTGGCGTGTGTAGCGAAGGAAAATAAGAAGAGTCAAGAATCCAAGGAGCAAGATATTGGTGGTATGAATATGTGGTCAAGACACGAGGAGAAGATTTGCCGATGTCGATGGTGGATGATGTAGATTCGGTAGAGAATCTCTGGCTTTAGATGTATGCGCTCGAAATCTGAGACCGAATTTCGAATTATGACGACAGCAACCCGCGGCGTGACATTTTAATTTCCGGCGAAATCCGCAATCGGGGTGGCGGGGGAGTTGGAGTTGATGCTGCTGGCATTGCCATTCCAAGCAACCACCACCGTCTCATCCCTTTCTCTCACCAAAACAAAAACAAAAACCGGCTCCACTGGGTATACATACCACTCGTGCCCTAGACTTCCCGGGCGAACTCTCGATTGTTGCTTCTGATGGGGCATTCCAGTCTCTCACTCTTGACATTTCGCACGAGTGCCGATCCGTGGTATCTTCCACGTGGCAAGCTGTGCAATCCCATCCCATCCCCGTCATCCCCGTCGGTGGCAACGAAACCGTTTCAACTTTTTCTCGAGTCTAGAATATGCAAACCAGCTACATCAACTCGACCAAATATCTCTCCAACAATCCGCGCCTCCTCATCTTGACATCTCCTCATCTGACAACATGGGCGTATTCAAACATACCACTCCTACGGTACCACCACCACCAGCATACGAACAAGCCACTGGTCAATCTGCACCAGGCGCCAGTCAAAGTGCAGCAGGCATGAACGGTGTATCATCACAGAGCAATCAGAGTATGTACCCTGCTTCCCTTCCTGCCAACGACGTTCCCACCAGCTGATAGACAATCACTCCTTTCCATCAACCGTCATTCAGCTCTTCCCATGTCCCAAATCAACCAAGCCAACGGCTACAACCCCCCTGTCAAACCCGGCATGTCCGGTTATCAATATGCTGAGATCGCACCACCACCAGAGACTGATATGCATCAGGTGCAGAAGTTTCAAGGGAATCCACCGCCTCCATTCGCACCCAGTGGAGTAGGACTGGCCGCAAGTCAACCTGTTATGCATTACTATAGGAATCCGATGGGTGAGTAGTTGTAAGAACCCCACGTCTACTTCGTTCTCGCTGATCATCGTATACACTTTTGGTCTGTGCTCCCTAACAGGCCATGTCATTCAATCTCCCCTTCCTCCTTCTCACCCAGCAATGCAATGCCTCATCTCAGGTCAACATGTCGTCACCAAGCGCTACGGGATCTTGGGCGTCATCATGGGAATCTTATTTTGTCCTCTAGGATGCATTTGGTGAGCATTAGCTGGATGAAGAGATTAATGCCGATGGGGTCGCTTATCAATGATACCCTTTCGGGGATGGTGAACGTCTTTCAGGACGGTCCTCGACTTCCAAGAAAGATGCGATCGTTGCGGAGAGATCGTTGGAGAGGGTTGTTACTCCTGCTAGGTGATACCTCGAGAGTATATGATATAAGAAGCGGAGTAAAGGAGATGAGAAATGAATCGGTTTCCCTTTTTATATGGGACCGGAATAGAAAGATCGTTGTATATGCTAAAAATGTAGCCTTAATCAGATTTTTTTTGGTCGCGGTTGGCAATCTAACTACCATTTTCGATGATATACTTGCTTGCGGACTTGAAGGGTAGACTTGGAAATTTTCAATGGTTGCGTGGAAGGCAAAGGATCATGCTATCAAACAGCGTAGTATTTTCATAGACAGCACCACGTTTTTTTTGCAAGCGACAAGGCTCACTCATTTGCGGCACCTTGGCAAAGGGATACTCAAACCAAATCTCAACCGGAGAAACCGAGTTACGTTACCTCTGCATCGGGACAAGTCCCCTACGATTAAGCCGATGTGTACCGCGTGGGGTCGAGCTGTGGAGACTTTCGAAAGCTAACTACCTCAGCCTCTAAACCACACTCAGGAAATGCCAGTATCCTTCCCGCTCCTACAGCGCATAGCGCATCGAGCCGAGACGTCTCCTAAAAGCATCGCCATTATAGATACTTCTACCGGCATTGAGCATTCATATTCAAAGTTGTTCGCCGATGTCTGCGCGTATGCGATTGAGTTGGAGAATCTAAATGGAGCGGAGGAACTGAAGGAGGCGAGAGTGGGAGTTGTAGCTGAGAAGGGCTATGGTGTGGTCGTTGCGTTATTGGCTGTCTGGGTGAGCATATTTCATCTACAAGGCAAGCAATCCAGCTGACAATCGATTACTCCACAAACAAGGCTGCCGGTGGACTTTGTCTACCGATCCTCCCATCACTTCCTCTTCCAGAGCAACTCTATATGCTTACAAATGCTGGTGCTTCCATACTTCTATATGACACCAGAAACGAAGCACGAGCAAAAGATCTACAACAAGATATACCTCTAATGTTGGTTTTGCTGCCTGATTTCTCCGAGCCGTTGTCTGCACAAAAGCCATCTGTTGAGTCTTTCAAAGCCTTGGATGGAGATAGAAAAGCGATGATGCTCTATACTAGTGGAACGGTGAGCAGTACCGTGGTCTATTGCTGCTCAATGGTGAGCTGATCGTATGTTCCGCGGAACAGACCGGTCGACCCAAGGGAGTCGTCACGAGGCATTCCGCTTTGAGTAGTCAGATCTTGAGCATCGTGGAATTTTGGAAGTGGGAATCAACGGTAAGCTGGAATCCTCATCCCTGGCGACTGATTCGCTGAACCGCGAATTCGTGCAGGATCTTCTTCTCCATGTGCTCCCACTCAATCATCTTCATGGCATTGTCGTGGCGTTGTTAACGACACTTTGGGCTGGTGCTAGTGTGGAACTATGGTCAAAGCTAGATGGGGAGAAA
The DNA here is from genome assembly GCA_017654825.1 of Cryptococcus sp. T15_22C. Taxonomy (NCBI): domain Eukaryota; kingdom Fungi; phylum Basidiomycota; class Tremellomycetes; order Tremellales; family Cryptococcaceae; genus Cryptococcus; species Cryptococcus sp. T15_22C. The sequence continues at coordinate 356,797 of JADPYA010000204.1, read as the reverse complement.
GTGAGAACATAGACAAATAGATCACTGTTGGTACTGATGGTAATCACGATCAGGTGTGGAGAAGGTGGATCAACGACGAGCATAAGCCTGCGATCACGTTGATGTTTGGCGTGCCTACTGTCTATTGTGAGCTTGAAGGCTCTCTCACCACCGCCTTCGACCTCTTTGCTCAGACACCTCTTCGCAGCGCGTTTACTTTCGGCACACGCTGTAATGTCACCTGAAGATCAAAGACGAGCTTCAGCTGCCTCGGCTAAGCTTCGCTTGCAGGTATCGGGTTCAGCACCGCTGCCTGAGAGCTTAAAACAGCAATGGGAAGGGGGTGTTGGTGGTGGTCAGGTTCTGATCGAGCGGTATGGGATGACGGAAATTGGCGTAGCTTTGAGTACTGGGTTTGAGGTAGAGAAGAGGATCGGTGTGAGTGGGACATCCATCATCTACACCGTAATGGCCGTTCATCGATATCCATTCTTCCAGGGTCATGTTGGCATTCCTCTACCAAACACCGAGGTCCGGCTGTGGGACAGTGATTCCAAGCAGGTGATCACGGATTCGGAACAGCCTGGTGAGATTCAAGTACGGGGTCCAGGAATCTTCAACGAGTACTGGGGATTACCAGAGGCCACCGCGAAGGAGTTCGATGGGGAGTGGTTCAAGACGGGAGATATCGGTGTCCGGTCAGGCGAATATGAGGGGATGTACAAGATTTTGGGGAGAAATAGCGTAGACATAATCAAGGTAAGCAACGGCAGATATTCGAGGTTTACACTGCAGACTAAATCTGATGGTATTTTCTTTGTCTGTTTCCAGTCTGGCGGCGAGAAGCTGTCGGCTCTGGACATTGAGAGATCACTGCTGGAATTAGACTACATCACGGACGTCGCTGTAGTTGGTGTCCCAAATGAGGACTGGGGACAGATAGTCAGTCAAATCACCGAGACAAATGGCAGAGGTCCCGTCCCTGATTCAATTTGCTCTCCCAGGTTGGTGCCGTGATCGTGTCATCACGGAAGGATATCAAGCTCGAAGAACTGCGCAGAGATTTGAGGGACAAGATCGCTTCATACAAGCTTCCACGAGCTTTGAAGGTGTATACAGAGATTCCGAGGAATGTGAGTCGACGCTAGCATTGCTGTGTATGTCGGTCCGATAACGGCGTCTCCTTTATTGCAGGGTATGGGGAAAATAAACAAGAAGACATTGGTGAAGGAGGCGTTCGCATAGGGTATTGCACATCATCTTGGAGAAATAATTGGAATCATCATGATAGCATAATGTTCAGCGTGTTCGTTGCGTGTGCAACCGGAGCCATGGATTGGAATTCCCGCAGGCTCCTCAAGCCTCTAGGCGTTCGCGGAATCTTTGCCAAAAATTTTGGAGGCTCTACGTACATGTTTGAACAAGGGTGTGGACCCCAGATCGAACGCGAATAGACAAGCTAACAGAAGCGAAAAAGTTCCACCTCTGGTTCCCAAGGGCAAACGCATCTTTTCGGCGGAGTCCCGAAGAATTAGTGTGCTGCATAACGGCCGATCGCTAGTACAGACGGAATTGTTGTCTCCCAGGTCGTCAGCCAGTTATAGATAGATGCTATATGCTACCTGTATTGCGAACAAGACTGAGCCGGCATCAGTTGACATGCCCAATGCGTTCCATGCGAATGTCATACAGTCGCAATTCAATCGAAAACGGTGCCTGTACCACTCAATTTGCCTGTACAGTACTGAGACCGGCCGCTACTATATGCAGATGGGGTCATGACCGACTGGATCTCCCGCCCAAAATTCGGGCTCGATCGTCTGACAGATCTTGGAGGTAATGCACGATAGTTTCGATGAATAAGTACCTGACTGATCCAAAAGCAGGTTTTTCCAACCGTCCGACTTCCGCAAGCCGAGGGGACGCGAGGGGAGTTTGATCGACGATAGCAAGACAATCTTCCAAAAAACAAGCTTCAGCCGAGTACCGCCCCCGCCCGGGCCTGCGCGCTCCCAATGGAAAATCTCTTGGATCGGATGGTGTGTGAGATGTGATGGGCAGAGGACCTGCGGGGAGCTGTGCGGACTGCGTTTTAAGCTGCGTTCGGGCTGCGCTGTCACCTCGCACAACTGACTTCTCCGGTGTTTCAGCGCGCCGCGCCCTGAGGCGTTTACGACAGGACGCGTCTCTGGCCTTTGTTGTGTTTTTCTTTTCAGGGTACTCGCTCGCAGGCATGACGAGCAAGCACCCCTGAACCATTCTTGCCATCCTCCTTAAAAACTCAGACTCGATCACCCTCAAATCTTTACTACTCTCCTTCAACCTACACACACCAACCTTTGTCTCAACGACCGACACCGACACTCGTGAGTACGCGTCCCTCGTTCTTCCTTCCTCCCTGTCCCTCGATAATATTACTCCGACAATTGGTGGACGTAACAACCCCCTCTATCCACAAACCATCTTGGCGAGACGATACAACACAGAACTAGGTCCCTAAACCCCGTTTATGACACACACAGACTGCGACCTTCAAAAAAAAAAATCCCTTCTCCTCGTTTTCCACCACCCCGAACATTCGAGGCTATATAAATCGCACCGTTGCCAGCTGGTCTTGCAACCTCGCCTTTTACTGCACAAACATCCAGCACTCGCTTTAAGAACTTTCAACCTCGGTTTATCAGCTACTTCGACTGAACTCAGTCTTCGTCAATCACTACCAATCCACACCGTCAACACTCGACCAAACAACCAAAACGAAACTCAACAACATCAAGATGCCTTCTTTCGCTACCTTGCTCGCCGTGGCCTCTGTCGCCCTCACCGTCTCCGCCGCTCCTCTCAAGAGGGCTGCCCCAGCCAGCTGGGCCACTGGCTACCTCGAGGAGTACGATACTTGTGAGTATAAACCCTGTTGTGATTTTTCGTCTCTTGTTGTCTTCGTCCCCGCTGACTCCTTTCCTATCCTTTCCTCAGACCACACCCGTTACCTCGCCTTGGACTGCCAGGACCAGCACAACACCACCTTCTTCGAGTCGTGCTGCCACCCTCTCTTGAGCACCGAGTCCCTGTCTGACCGACCTGCCAACTGCACTCCATCCGCCAGCAGTGTCTCGTCCGCTTCCGCCGCTGCTACTGCGTCTGCGTCTTCCTCCGCCAACACCGACGCCGAGACCGAGTACTGCTCCGACTCTGACGTTGTCGCCTCATACGTCTCCTCCGCTGCTGCTGCCTCTTCCGGCGCTTCCGAGGTCGTCTACTCCACCGGCTCTGTCACCGCCACCCTTGCCGTCGAGAACAACATCGCCGCCACCTCTACCTCTGCGAAAGCCAAGGCCACCTCTGCCGCTGCTACCAGCACCTCATCCTCCGCTGCTGCTGCCACCACCTCGGCCTCATCTTCGTCCGGTGACTACTCTGGTTACGCCACCTACTTCACCCAGAACGGTAACGCTGGTGAATGTGGTACCGTCCACTCCGACTCTGACCACGTCATTGCCATCAACTCCAACGGTTTCTGGCAAGACTACGCTTCCAACGACAACTCACCATACTGTGGCAAGTCCGTCACCATCACCAACACCAACAACGGAAAGACCACCACCGCCACCGTTGCCGATGTTTGCCCAACCTGTGACGGTTCCTACTCCATTGACCTCTCCGTCGGTGCCTTCACCGCCATCGCCACTGAGGAGGAGGGTATGGTCCCCATCACTTGGAGCTTCAACTAAGCGGTGGCCACCTGAGCGTGCTCCGTTTCCTTCTCCCGTTTCTTCTTTCTGGGCTTTCTCAAGGGGTCTCTTCTATCGTCTTTCTTTCCTCGTCACCCTTCCGCAATATCTTTCGCTAGAGCCGGTCTGGTACCGGTCTCTTTCGAATGACATTGTCACCTCGTTTTTCGTTGTTTCTCATCTACCAAATCCATGGTCACGACAAAATCACGCCTCGCGCCTCGGGAGTCTCGGTACGGACGGTAACGAAATCACTGGTTGTTCTTCGTTTCCGCTTGCATCGAACTCGCTAGCCATCCTTCCCTCGACAACCTCTTGTAGCTCGACACCAAATTTTACACAACGTGTTCGCCTTGATGGCGGACACCTCACCTCCAACGGGATGGGACTGGCTTCCTAAAACAAACACCCCACGAACCCCCCAAAAAAAAACACCAAAAAACACATCTCCCGCCTAAACCAGACCACATCTCGTCTTTTCCACCGATACAGGAACAGACGGGCGGGGCATCAGTCAATGCGTACGAAGCTCGGTGAACATTGACATTCTTTTGTAGCATAGGATGATGGGCTCGGTCTAGATGGCTAGCTTTACCTTGTACAGAAGTTTAGATATCTTTCTCATGCTTCTTATCGCAATTGACGGTTTCCCTCGTGATGATCAACCCGATGCCTTGATGCCTGCCTATGAACAAACCTGATGAGCATGGTCATAGAAAAAAGGTCATTTTTTTCCCATTCAACGTTTCGCCATGACACTTACCAACCCATTTGTTGCCACACACGTGACCCTTCAGTTGTTGCCCATCTCCGCAGTGAATGCTTCGCTGGCACTCGCCGCCTGTTCACAAATTCCTACATCTCGGACCTTTGACAACTCACCTCACTCTCATCTTTTCTTCACCTGTCCATACTTGATTTTCGCTCCATAGCTGCGTCGCGTGGGGAGATCATTGCCCACTGGCTCATGCTCTTGAAAGCGTCGTCATCTCCATTTTTAACGGACCGCATAAAAAGTTTGCCAAGCAATCGCGCAGCCAGGAGCTCGCTATACGATGCTTCCCAACGCTTGGACATACAGCGTCCAGGATGCATTGGCGCATTATGGCGTCTCTCCTGAGCAAGGAATGACAGAAGTACGCGTGAGGGAGAATCAGAGGCTGTACGGCAAGAATGGTAGGTTTTGCATCGGCGTGGAACACGTCCCAGCCGCTTTGGCTGACCGATCCAATTTTTTTTTTTGGCATTCCCTCAGAGCTTCCCGAAGACCCACCTACCCCGCTCATCAAACTCATCATTGCACAATTCCAAGACCAACTGGTCCTCATCCTTCTCGGCTCCGCGGTTGTATCCTTTGTCCTCGCTTGTTTCGAGGACGTGTCCGAGCCAGGTGGAAGCTGGGCTACGGCATTCGTGGAACCCTTAGTCATCTTGTTGATCCTTATCGCGAATGCGACCGTCGGTGTTGTCCAGGAGACCAAGGCTGAAACGGCTATCGATGTGCGTGTCCGTATCCACTTGGTCTCCATCCGTTGCTCATGTCATTCGCCCCTTCCCGCAGGCCCTCAAAGAGTATTCCCCCGACGAGGCAACCGTAATCCGCTCTGGTCGATCTTACAAAGTCCACGCCGCCGAACTCGTACCAGGAGATGTCTTGTCTATCCACGTCGGAGATCGCATCCCTGCCGACTGTCGAGTCCTCAGTTTCTCAAGCAGCTCATTCAGGGTCGATCAGGCTATGCTGACGGGAGAGAGTATGAGTGTCGCCAAATATGAGGACGTCGTGAAGGATGAGAAGGCAGTCAAGCAGGATATGACCAACATGCTGTTCTCTGTGAGTCGGTCCCAGTGTTTGCATGGCAGACTTGACCGGCCGATCTCATCAGTATGTGTTGTCACCATGCAGGGTACCACCGTCGTCAACGGCACTGCTCGCGCACTGGTCGTCCTTACCGGCCAGCACACTGCCATCGGTGCCATTCATGACTCTATCACCACCCAGGAGACCGAAAAGACTCCACTCAAGCGGAAATTGGATGACTTTGGAGACTCCCTTGCCAAGGTCATCTCTGTGATATGTATTCTCGTTTGGTTGGTCAACATTCGAAACTTCAGTGATCCAGCTCATCACGGGTGGTTCAAAGGAGCGGTGTATTATCTTAAGATCGCAGTCGCCTTGGCCGTTGCTGCTATTCCAGAGGGGTTGGCGGCTGTCATCACGGCATGCCTCGCATTGGGAACTAAGAAGATGGCGAAGAGGGGTGCGATTGTTAGGAACCTTCCAAGCGTGGAGACCCTTGGTTGCACGAACGTTATCTGCTCTGACAAGACTGGTGAGGCGGGGAACCAGTGGCAATGCGCATTCGCACGAGGCTGATATGGCTTCGCGATCAGGCACTCTTACCACCAACCAGATGAGTGTGGCAAGGGTGAGCATCAAAGAGGATGATTGAGATATCAGTGGCTGACCCCTTCTTTGTGAAATCTTAGTTCCTCACTATCGACGACGGACCATCACCCATTCGCGAGCTCTTGGTCGAGGGTAGCACCTTTGCTCCCATCGGCGCCGTTACCACCGCCGATGGCAAATTCGCAGAGAAGGGTATCATCAGGACAGCTCCTGTAGACCGATTGGTAGAAATCTGCGCGATCTGCAATGATGCCAAGGTCGCTTACAACGAGGTGAGCCTCTATTGAGCGATATCTTGAAGGCGATGGTGGCTTACGCGTACTTGTGTCTTGTAGGAAACCCGCACATACTCCAACGTCGGTGAACCAACCGAAGCTGCTCTCAAGGTCCTCGTTGAGAAGCTCGGCGCCGACGATGACGCTTACAACGGTACCCTCGGTTACATGATGCCCTCCACTCGAGTCACGGCCGTCAACGCCCACTACGAGTCAAAGATCGCCCGCCTTCTTACCTTCGAGTTTTCTCGTGACCGTAAATCCATGTCAGTATTGGCACAGCGTGGGAGCTCAACGTACCTGTTCGTCAAGGGAGCTCCAGAGTCCGTTATCGAGCGCTGCACCAAGGTCCTCACACCGTCCGGTATCAAGGAGATGACTCCCGAGTTGGCTGGTCGTCTCGCCGACATCCAGCTCGACTACGGCCGCCGCGGTCTCCGCACCCTCGCTTTTGCCTATGTCGACCAACGTGACTCCAATGTAGCCCACTTCAAGACTAACAGCGCCGAGGACTACATCAAGTTCGAGAGCGAAATGACTTTTGTCGGACTTGTAGGCATGCTGGACCCTCCCCGACCGGAGGTCCGCGCTGCTATTGCCAAATGTCGTCAGGCTGGTATTCGCACCATCGTCATCACCGGAGACAACAAGAACACTGCAGAGACGATCTGCCGAGAGATCGGTGTGTTCGGACGTCACGAGGATCTCACTGGGAAGAGTTACACAGGGAGGGAGCTCGAGGAGTTGACCCACGCTGAGAAGCTCCACGCCGTGCAAACGGCCAGCTTGTTCAGCAGGACCGAGCCAACCCATAAGAGTCAGTTGGTGGACTTGCTCCAGAGTCTGGGTCTTGTCGTAGCCATGGTGCGTTTTTCGTGATCTCTGTAAGTCTGTCCAACTATACTGATGGCAATGCATTGCGCAGACTGGTGATGGCGTCAACGATGCACCCGCTTTGAAGAAGGCCGAGTGAGTAGTCTCTGTTCAGCTCAGACACAATGGTGTGGTTGCTGACCACCTTGCAACCTGTAGCATCGGCATTGCAATGGGATCCGGAACCGATGTTGCCAAGTTGGCCGCCGACATGGTACTCGCAACGTGAGTTGTCTCTTGGCTACTTGGCGCTCGCGCTTGTCTGATCACCCCATCATCACAGCGATAACTTCGCTACCATCGAAAGTGCCGTTGAGGAGGGCCGTGCCATTTACAACAATACCAAACAATTGTGAATACAGGTTCTTCTTTGCAGATAGACGCTCCTTCTCATGCATTTTCCCATACAGCATCCGTTACCTAATCTCTTCCAACATCGGCGAGGTCGTTTCCATCTTTTTGACTGTCCTTCTGGGCATGCCAGAGGCTCTCATTCCTGTTCAGCTCCTTTGGGTCAACCTCGTTACCGAGTGCGTTGTCTCGATAGATCTACCCGCGTGCTTGCGATAACCGTGTTTCTCCTCTCCCACAGCGGTCTACCCGCTACCGCTCTAGGCTTCAACCCACCAGATCATCAGATCATGAAGACCCCTCCCCGATCAGGCCGCGAACCTCTCGTTGGACCCTGGCTGTTCTTCCGATACATGGTCATTGGTATCTACGTTGGTTGTGCTACTGTCTTCGGTTATGCTTGGTGGTTCATGTTCTACGAGGGTGGACCCGGAATCTCTTTCTACCAATTGGTGAGCATAGGATGGTCTCGCGGTACCGTGGTTGACTACTAATTACAGTGGTGCCGTGTTCGCAGACTCATTTCCACAAATGCTCAGCCGATTTCCCAGAGATCGGTTGCGCCATGTTCTCTAATGACTACGCTAAAGCCGCCACGACCATGTCTCTGTCCATTCTTGTCGGTGAGTGGTTTGTTCAGTGGTGGTGGTGGCCCTGTGCAGCAGATGCTGATGGGCCTTTGCCTCTTAGTCATCGAAATGCTCAACGCCTGTAATTCACTCAGCGAGAACGAAAGCCTCCTGGTCTTACCGATCTGGAAAAACCCTTACCTCATCGCAGCCATCACCCTCAGCATGGCTTTGCATTTCATGATCCTATATGTTCCGTTCTTCAGCGTGCGTAGCTTGTGGAAATTCTCGAGGCTGTGCGTGCGAGTTGACTAGGCCATTCTCGCCTTTCAGTCCCTCTTCCAAATCGTCCCTCTCAATTGGACCGAGTGGAAAGCAGTACTATGGATTTCTGCACCGGTTATCATCATTGGTGAGCCCAGGTTTCAGCTGCATTCGCCCTTCCATCCCTTGCTTACAACATCTTTACCCCAACCTCCGCAGATGAGTTGCTCAAGGTCGCAACTCTCACGATTGTCGGTAAGGACTCGTTCGTGCTTTTCCTTCATCCCATCATTGCGGCCCCATCGTTTCATCCCGAGCGGTGCCGCTCATGGTCAAATGATGGGTCGAGAACAGACCAGCTAACGGTGGCCGTTCTCTTGCATCTCCCTCGTACTTGTTCACAGACCGCCCACCCAAAGCCAAGCTAGACTGAACGCAATATGGTTCTGGATGAAGGGACGGATATGGAGACGGACAAAAATAGATAGATGTGTAGTATGACCATTATCGACTCTTTCAGCATGCATTCGCATTTTTACATTCCCTCAAGTCATGAGCGAGCAGAGTAAGCGAGCAGAGCAAGCGAGCGCGGACGAGTTGTTCAGCAGTCGAAACCTGCCATTCCAACACGAAACCCGGGATTTTGTCTCCGGGAGTGTTCAGTCGCGCGACAGTTTGCACAATGGAGCGACCTCCTCGTCAACATGATCATCAACATCAACATTAACATCAATCGTGATCATCACTTACCTAGCCAGTAGATCAGCGACCACTCCTGTCTTTAGTCCATCTTACCCACCCATCCTCCACTACCACACTCCTTTCGTATTCAACTGGAAGCGCCGGCTCGCTTCGCGCATCAACAATCCAATCATCAACAAATCGTAAACCACCTCTTGGCATCCATAACCTTGTCTGCTTATCCGCTTGCAACACCTTACTAAACTTTGCCCTAACCAGGCTCACTATCCAACTAGGAGGGACAGTGGCAGAGATAAACAGCTACCGAGTTGTTTCGCGAAACTAAAGGCCTTCTCATCTTAAAACAATGGCCGGTAAGCTCCTTTTTGCTTCTCGCCTGTGACCCCCCTACAAGAGCTGATGAATTGGAGGCCTACTGTGACCAGCCATTTACTCTGTGTGAGTTTCTCCCGATGTCCCTGGGTGTAACATGCAAACAGGTTTACTGAAGCTAACGCTACCACTACTATCACCATAACTAGCTTCACTTCTCCACACCATACTCCTTTGCCTAATCATCTTCCGACGCTCATTATCACCCCACATGGTGAGACGTATGCTTTGCTGTGGATAACTCTGGACTGATAGGATGTTATCTCGGATGCAGGTCAACCGCAACAGATATTGTATTCCTATTTGTGAGTTAGAGTAAGGAGTCATGACCCACGTGTGATCTGAGCTGATAAGTATATAAATCGTCTGCCGCAGACACACCGACTATGTGAGTTCCCACTGGCTCTCGATGACAAGAGATTCGAGCTAACAGGTTCACTCGAAATCTCTTTACCAGAATACGGTCAACTACCTGCTGACCCCATCTCCTCAAGGAGACCTCTGCGTAGCTAAGCTGTTCCCGCCACCTCGACCCGCAACCGCTCCTTCCGGGGCTTCCGACCCTGACCACTCCTCCTCGTCCCGACCGAACAATACCGTCCGATGTGAAGCATCTCGCGAGCTTCGATGGACGATTGAGAACGCTGGGGTGCGAAATCCGATTTACAAGATCGTTAATTCGGATGAGACACCATTGTACCAGATCAGTAAACCGAACCCGAATGCGGACTTCTGGACGATGTTCTATTTTGCGTATGCTGGACATCAGATACCGCCGAGGAGGGTGGAGTTTGGTAAGGTCTCCAAGAATTCACCAGAGCGAGGAGGTGGAACTCGGATCACGATCACTGGGAAGACGGAAGATGAAAAGAAGGTCTGGCAGACGTTGGGCGAGGGTAATGAGGATTGTGTGGAATGGGTGGTAGCGTGTGCATGTTTGAATCTGCTGGAGTGAGTTCGAAGATTTAGTCTACTGAAAAAAAATGACCTCGGGAGCGAAAGTTTCTGAATGCCTCTCACCACCAGCGATGAAATCCTGAAGGCGGCCGAGCGTAAAGCAATGGGTGCTACTGGTTCATCTATCGGTCCTGCATCCACCGCCGTTGGACCTGCGTCTTCAACATCTGCGATTCGACCTGGACCATCTATCGTGCAACCCAGCCGTGGAGGTCCTGGGATCGCCTCGTCGTCTGGACCCTCTTCATTGCTCAGCAAAGTAACACGGTCTAACCCTAACATGGGTAACGGTGGACCTCCAGCTGCGCCTGGACCAGGAGCGATGAGATCCACCAGCGCAGATCCTAGAGCTGCAGGGGGTGTGAGCGTCCCTATTCGTCAAGGTCAACCACGAGCTGTCCCACCTCCTCAAATGGGAGGTCAACCTCAACGTGGTGGTCAACCTCAGCTGGCTCCACTTCAGACTGGCGCATACCACCAAGCAGCTAATAATGGACCTCGATCTGCGGATCCGTATGTTCGAGATCCGAGGTATCAGCAGCAGCAGCAGCAGCAACCGATGGCATATTCCGCTGGTGGAAATCCTCCTCCTGGTCATCCGCAGTACAGCCAGCCCCAGCGGGGTGGACCGCAGTACGATGCTCGTGCTGAGATGCGATCTCCGCAGTCGTATGCTGCTCCGCTGCCTCAAGGGAGACCGAGACCTGGACCTGGACCTGGACCTGGACCGGGACAACCTCCGCCGGGAGGATATCCAGCGCAGCCTCCTGGAGGGAGTCGATTGCAACGTCCACCTGCTCAGTCTCAGTCCCAATCTCAATCGGCGAGCCGGGGTAGGTTCTGAAGTGCGGGGAGGGAATGTCTGGGACATCTAGCTCGACACACTGGGTCATATATTGGATTATATCACTGTTGCTTTGTACCACGCTCGTCGCATGATAGCCATGGCCATGACCATCTGTTGACAATTGCCCTTGCTCCCACGTGACGCCACCCATCGCGCGATGTCAATTTTTTTTTTTTCAACAAGTCCCGCGGTTTGGCTGGAAGCGGACATTGTGGGCCGCGGCTTGCCCCTCTCGCCCTGGAGAATCACCCGCCCGCCCGCCCTCGTGAAAAATGAGTAGAATCGAGTTGAAAGGTTGGTTACCAGTCTTTGCTGAAGGTCGAGTGAGCGCAATCTTCATCGTCGTCGTAAAGGAAAGGTGGAGCAAACCCACGCAGGGTTACCGTCTCCAGTCATTCACTTGTTCGCATTCCCCTCTTGGACCCTTCTTCGACAAGTCACACCAGTCCAGCCCGGCTTCCATTCCGACGGGGCGCTAACAACACCTCATCACGTACCGGCGAATTGAAAACATTGCCATCCGGCCTATCCGCACATCCTCCCTATCATCGACAGCAAGAAGCAGCGTTAACAACAACACCGCCACAACCACCGCCACAACCACCCATCGCAAAGGAAGACCACCTCCATCATGGCATCAAGACGTTGATCCCCTCCATTCCCTTGATAGGAAGCGTGGAAGATAAGAAATCCAGGGTCTCTCCCGGAATACTAGGATAATGATGTCGTCCATATTACCTTCATCGGATAGGATGGAGGATGTGACGAAGGAGTCCGACGATGTGATGGCGCAAGAGACACAAGGATTTGAGGTCATGGCCACGGAGGAAGCTGATGAAATGCTAGAACCAGCACTGGAAGCTACTACCGAATTAGCAGCAATAACAACAACAACATCATCATCATCATCATCATCATCATCATCATCATCATCATCATCATCATCAACATTGAGACATGATGCTGAACTGTCAGTCGTCGAGGACGTAAATGAAGCTCAATTGTCAACGGACCATGCGGCAGCATCTGTGGACTCACGATCTAGTGACGCTCCTGCCACATCAACTACTACGGACGCTGTTACTGTTCAATCGGAGCAGTTCGTACAGCCCTTACAAACTCAACCAATCTCGGCATCAACACTGGACGTTCAACCCTCTATGAACACGTTTGAGAGTACAGATGTAACAGCGAGCACTGATCTACCAGTGGAGGACCCGGCTGTCCTTCCAACATTATCTGATACCACCAACACTCAGAACATCGAGGTCACTCCGGAAATGCAATCGTTGTTCGCATCCGTGTCACTTCTAGATGCAAATGGACACGCTCCTGGAGTCACGGATATGGAAATGGAGGTCCTTGAAGCACTGATAGCGGCAGGAAGTGGAGTGGATGGAAATGAAAAGAATGCAGTGGAAAGTATGCAAGGAATCGAATCTACGGCTGACGACATGCCAATGGACGACTCTTCAACTGGGCTTGTCCCTCCACCCAAGTCCTCATCATCAGCCGGGACTCCGACCATTCCTCTTCCACTCACTGCAACAGCTCTGGCCTCTGTCCCTATCTCATCAGTCCCCATCCCAACACCAGCTACCCCTAGAGCATCCGATCCACCGATTCCCATCGATCATGCTCTCACCGAACCCATCGCGGCGTTTTACAAATTGCAGTTTTATGCAGGGAGTGGTGAAGGTGATGAGGAGGAAGGGTTCGCTTATTACATGCAGACGTTGGATGTCATGATTGGGAGGAAGGTGGTGAGTGTCCAGTGGCATCTCCTGGATACAGTACTCAGATCACTCATTCTTCGTTAACAATCTTGTTTTCTTAGATACCACCGCCACTACCACCAGTAACAACGCCCAAATCACCCATCACCAAATCTGAACACCCCGAACCGATCGCAGACCACTCCGAGATCCTTGCAGCTGATACTTCCGTTCCTGTTGATGCCGTCATCTCACTGCAGGAGAACCAGGCCAAGAGTGAACTGGGAGACAGCGATGAAAGGGCGGTCGTAGCTGTGCAAGAGAAGAAGAAGGAAGAGAGGCAGGTGGATGTCGATCTTGGAGCGCTGAAGAGTGTTTCTCGACTACATGCGAGAATAGGGTGAGCAGTCACAGCGTTGGTGGGAATATCAAGCCGAAGTTTCTCATTCGTTTTTTTTTTTTTCACCACAGGTATTCCTACACTCTCTCACAGTTCTATTTCGAAGTTCTTGGGCGGAATGGCGCTTGGATCGATGATGTCTTTGTTGTCAAAGGTAGTAGAGTGGCACTGGGACCTCGGTGCGTGAAAGGACTCAGTATAGGCAACCGTAGTGACAAGCTGACCTCTAGGTACCTCCGCCACCCTTTCCGTCCTACAGCACGAAAATCCAGATATCTACTAGAACCTTTTACTTTGTCCTCCCACCCGCATCCATCCCAACCTACCCAATCCCTTATAATTCCAACCAATCCACCTACCCCATGTATGCCAATCCATCCCCGGCTCCATCACCTCCGGACAATCAACACCACCTTCTTCAAGCCAATCTTCTGCCTCTAGACGGCCATCAAAAGCCAGCAGCCTTCAACGCCTTCTCCAACAGGGAGGAATGGGAACACGAACGAATGAGTCTCTTCGGGATTGGCGCTGGTATGGGCCCAGGAGGAGAATATGGCTACAAGCGGAAGAGACGCAGACGGCATCGTCATCGCCGGGCAGAAGGCGACGAGGACGCGGTGATGTCGTCTTCTGGAAGCAGCGGCTCTGAACAACGCCATGGCTCGGGCTCATCTGTTTGCTCCTCGTGCGGTGGCAGCGAGTACTGGAGCTCGGCCAGTGTTAGCGAGGAAGAGGAGAGTCAGTCCAACGCCAGCAGTAGTCTCAGTGAAGAGGATGACGAGGCGTCAAGTAGCAGTTTGACAAGTCAAGAGGATGATGATGAAGAGGCTGAGGAGGAGGATGTCGATGAAGTTAATGCTGACAGTGACGATAGTGACGAGGAAGACGACTACGATGATGGGTCCCTTGCTCAGTTACAGTCGCGAGGAATGAAGAAAAAGCGTTCTCGAAGTCCTCCGTCGGTTTTCCCCGATATTGGCAAAGGAAAGGGCAAGGACGCTCAGCGGAAAATCATCAAACTCAAGGTTAAGCTACCATTCCGACGGACTGACTCACAGGGTGAGAGTCAAAATAGTCCCAGGGACGACGTTGACATGGATGCAAATGTTCCGATTGGTCAAGTTGCGGGCAAACGGCCTGGTGGCAAAGGAGTCAAGGCAGTCAAAAAGATCTTTGGAGAAAGCTATGGAGAGGACAGTCAGGTCAAGGAGGAGCCAAATGACAGCTCGCGTCCGTCTGGGTCTAGCGCGGCTGACAAGGCAGCGGCTGCCAAAGCCGCAAAGGACGAAAAGCTTGCGGCCAAGAAAGCTGCTGCTGAACAGAAAAAGCTCGAGAAACAGGCAGCTCGCGAAGCATCACGCATCGAGAAGCAACGTCTCAAAGATGAAGCGCAAGCAGCTCGGATGGCAAGGAAAATCGAACTCGAAGCAGCAGCAGCAGCGGCGGCAACAGCGGCCGCGGCGGCAGCGGTGGCCGCACTTCCACCACGCCCCCCGCCGGTGGTCCCTGCCAAGGTCCCGCCCACGATGGCCAAGATCGAGCCAGGCACTTCCTTCTCCCACTCCTCAAAACCGATTCCTGGTCCGGCCACCTCGGTGACTTCAGCCATGCCGGTCAGACCGGTAGTCCCACCCATCACTGCTCAGAAGCCATCTACTCCGGCTGCTCCTGTGCCTATTCTGGCCTCCTCAGCGGTTGCTAAAGCGGTCGTCGCACCATTGCTTGCAGGGCAGATCGTCCAACGCGGAGCTGCTCTTTCAACGAGTGCTACGTCCAGTCCATCCGCGACTGTGGCAGCCTCGTCATCCTCCCCGGCGAAGTCTGCCACTCAGGACCAGTATGCTGGTTTGCCACCTCAGCTAGCCGCGGCACTCGCAGCACTACCGCCGAATGACCCGGTGCCGACCACCTCTACCAAGACGTTGCAGGCCGCGCTGCAGTCTGGCAAGTCTGCACCGATGGAGGTGGACCCAATTCCTCTGATGAGTGGGAATATACCAGTCTCGGTACCGATCCCGCCAACCGGTCAGCCTCGCCCTCCACCAGGGCCGATCCTCGGAGTTGACGGCAAGCCTTTTATCGGGCCGGAGCCCATCAAGCCCCAGCTTACATACGCCACCATCATCCACCGTGCATTGTCGAATGTTGCAAGAGGTCGAGGTACGCTAGGTCAAGTGTGTGATTGGGTAGCAGGCGAATGGGAATGGTTCAGGTTGAATCCTGAGGCTGGTTGGCAGGTGCGTAGAGCTTACAGGTCTCTCATAAAGTCGAAGCTGACCTTACTCTGACATCTGTTAGAATTCCATTCGCCACAACTTGTCTCTCAATAAGGCTTTCCTGAAGGTCCCAAGGATTGAATCAGACGACCCTGAATCCAAAGGTTCCGTTTGGATCCTGGATCCGATCCACGCTCCAGAATTCGAAGCGAAAGAGCGCAAGGCTCAGGAACTGAAGGACGCGAAGATGAAGCGCGAAACGGACCGGTTTGTTAAGGACAAGGTTGACCCGAAGACTCGCAAACCATACAAGAAGGAGCCTACGACCACAGTCAAGCCGCCAACAAAGACCGAACCTGCGAAACCCATCCAAGCCGGCTTCGGACTTAACCTGAACATTCCACCCATCCCACGCGACCAAAACTTCCCTATCAAGGTCGCACCTATACCAGCCAACCTCCGTGACTCGGTAGTCAATCCGAACCCCGCCCTCCTGGACGGTCCCCCATTGGTCGTTCATGACAGCACCATTATACTCAACCCCTCCATCTTCTCACATCTCACAACCGAGCACCTTCAACATCTACAGTCACTCGGCACACAGCAGACCTTGCAGATCCTCCAAGCATACATTGTTCAGTATCTCAAGGAGAAGATGCGGGCGCAAGCTGCGGCGAAAGCTGCGATTCGACCGCCAGGCGTGCCTGCTCAAGCTGTCAGGCCAATGCAGAGACCACCTGGGGCTGCCGCCCAATTAGGGCCTGTGCTGGCTCATGGTGTAGTTCGTCCTGTCGGTCATCCAGGAGTAAGGCCCCCAATTCCCGGAGGTGTTCCAGCTCCCAATGCCACTGCGAATCAACCACAGGTGCGGCCAGTTGTAGCACCGTCAGCTCAAGGGACTGCAATGGCCAGTGCGAAAACTGCGACGCCCCCGCTTGCGACTCCACCTCTCGCTCCAGGAGCAATTCGACCACCTGCTAAGGCTCCAGCCCCAAAGGTGCCCATCAAGGGTCCCGTTCGACCGCCTGTCGTTCAAGCGAAGGGACCTGTGGTTCGCCCATCAGCTCCGATGCAAGCACAAGGCGCTCGCCCAATGCTCAACGGGAGACCAGGTCAGGCAGTTGCACCTGGTATGAGACCGATGCGGCCGCAAGCACTCGGGGTAGCAGGCCCAGGTATCATTCGACCTCGTCCCGCGGGCGGTAAACCCCCACTGCCAGCTGAGACCTTGCGCATCCTCGCCCAACTTGCTGCCGCCACTGGAGCATCGGCGAGCAACTCCACAGGAGGTCCTTCGATAGCTCCAGGAGCCACGGCTTTGTTGCAATACCTTCAACGTGTCGGGACCAATGCGGATATGTCGGTGGCTACCAAAATCTTGGCAACCGGTATTATTCCACCCAATGCACTCCCTGCCGGAGCCGGAGCTGGGCCTGCTTCCGCTCCCCCTCCGAGACCTCGAATGGGGGCTCTGCCGACTAGACCGGCGCCACCCCGGCCTGTGGTTGCACAGCCCAAGGTCGGTATAGGTGGCGGCACACCGATAGCAGCGACGCCGAAGCCGGTGTCATCTTCAGGAGGTCTGACACCGCTGCCATCAGGATTTTCAGGCGATCTTTCACCTCTGCCGGGACGGCCTAGTCCTTCTATCTTGGGAAAGAGACCTCTGGATGGTGCTACCCCACCAGTCAACGGTGACGCGAAGAAACAGAAGGTTGTCTGAGGGAAAGGGTAGGGTTGTCGTTTTGTCCGAGCAGTTACTATCCACGTTGTATTACACCTTTTACATCATCACGCATGATCATGACAATTGTATTGATGATCAATACAAGCACAATAGTTAGAACTTACCGAGATCGGTGAGCATCTGCAACGTGTTGTTCATAGCTCGTATGAGCCTGCCCTCCCAGCTACTTGCCACTTGACCAAAGTCTTCCGTCGTCTGTCCATCCTCGTCCAGGTCCGTGTCTGTGTCTGTATCACCGCCGGGCCCACTGTTTGGTTGTCTGCTTGCGGAATAACGCTCTGCCCATGGGATGATTTTTTCCCTTAGAGCCAAAATGGCCGAGCGCAAGCGAATCCTGTCGACGTTCCCATTCAGCTTGCCGAGCAGCTCATATTCTCAGTGTTCTGCTTACCTATCGGTCTGCGTAAGTCCTTTACCTAGGATTACTTGCCGAACGTCGTCTCCATCCACCGTGCCAGCTCTCCAGCTCCCCTCTCGCGACCGTTCATGACCCTGAAACCAAGCTTCACCTCGGAGCACTGCTTGCCAACCGCGATCGAGCTCTTCGAGGAGATCAAGGACCTGCTCCATCGCTTGGTCCTTCTGTAGCTGGGTGTAATGCCGGTGACGTGAGGATGCGTCGTGCTCGGTAGATTTGCCCAAAAGAGGATAGCCGGTGATATACAGCGCGAGTCCTGACGTTAGCCGCAGGAGGTACGATATTCTCAACGCAGACGTGGGATCAATCGGTGGAATCTGCAGCACCAGTTCTAGTAGTGGCTCCAGTCTGGTGATCAGGGCGTCGAGCGAAGCCAAGGCCCCCGAAGGATCGGCTCTGCTTGTACGGAAACACTCAACATACTGCTACATCTTGCGGTCCTGACTACCCACCTCTTGTTGAATTCCCGCTCAACATTCAGCATCTGCTCATCGACATATGCCATCAAACGACCCTCCTGTTTCGCCGTCAGCCGCCGCAGTGGTGGCGGTGAAGACTGTCGTGGGGCAACAGTCGGATGGACATGCGTGGCAGATGGACCGGCATCTAGATCCCTCTCAGGTATGAAGCCACCACCTGACATTGTGCGTTGCTGTCGACTACTATGCTGAATACATTACCGGGTCTCATTGCAGATTGGAAGCATTACGTAAGCTCCGGTTTCACCTCACCACTCCCATGTTGTGCCAGTTTTGAACATCTCAAGCTCAGCTGCTACGCGCTTGCCCTCCCTTAGGCCGGAATTGTATGCTCCATGCACCGAAGCGTATTGGTCGCAGTGTGTCTACGATGGGAAGGGGATTAATTGAAGCGGTCAAGAGTGAAAAGCAAGTCAACTCACATGCTCTCCAGCGAATCCCAACCGGTTGTCCCATATTGGAACGGCAAACTCCGACATGTCCAGAGGAGAAGGATCGTTTTTTCCGCCTGAAGCGGGCGGTATGTATGTGTAGGAACCAAGACTGTACGGGTCCGACCTCCAAGCCGTTCGGGTCAGGCCATTCTGCTGCGGCTTCGGCACATCCTGCTCTCTCATATTGGCTGGGCGGAGAACCTTGGCCGCTAGGCCATGTGCCCATTGAGTGACAACCTCCTCCGTTGCGGTTTCAATCCGATCGCCATAATCAGCGCTGTGGACACCAGAGGCAAAGTCAACATTCAGATGCTCATCGCTCCCCCAGCATTCGAGCTTACCCCATAAAGAAGACCAACTGTGGTGTTCCATCTATGTCGGCGAAACTCTGGACAAAAATCATCGCTCGTTTGACGGTCGATTCGTCTGCTCTCCCTGGAGGTACTGCGAAGAGACTGTTGGAACCCGTAGGCATAATGAAATAGCTGTTCGATACTCCTGGTCAGCAGCTAGCAACCCTTCCCAGGGAAGCAACTCACGAAGGTGTGGTATCTGCATCCCGCCACCACACTTGATCATAGCGCAGAACGATCTTATTGAGAACGCCAAACCCAAGTACCTGGATCGCTCTCGTTTTCCGAATGGGTAAAGGTGGGTTGAATTTGGGAGGATTATTTTGCAGCACACCCAGAGGGAGGGTGCAGATCGCGAAGGAAGCTGCATGTTGGGTAGTATTGCCAGAGCTGTTAGGTGAACTGGTGGTAACTACCACAGAGCCTGAAGGGCCAAACATATCAGAACCCGCCTCTGCGGGGTGTGCGTAAAGCTCTCACCATCCTCCTCGTCATGATGAACACCTGTTACCATGCTGTTCAAACAGACGTCTCCACCTCTCTCAGCGAGGTAGTCAATGAGCTTGTGGTAATTGCCTTTCGTCACTTCGCGGTCCGGTCCCATAGTATCTCTTGCAAAACCCCACCACTTCAGGGATACTTTCTCTATAGGTGCGGCTGTCCAACTGCCAAATGATCGGAGCGCTTGTATGGCTCGCTCTCTATCCTCTGCGTTATGTGCATTTCTCCACAGCGGTGATTTGTCTGACAAGATGAAGGTAGCCATTGAATCCCGGGGCGATGGGTCCCCTTGTTGGGAAGCCTGGCGAGCTCCGTCAAAGAAAGCTTCCATTGCCTGTTTTCGCTGGTCAGTGCTAGAGTTGGCACACGGTAGCGGTCATCCTCCATTCACTTACATCAGAGATAATTGCATCGCCAGCTTCCTTCTTCCAATCTCCATCCTCTCCTACGACTTTCCACCCTGACTCGCGTTCATTGTAATTGAGATCCTGAGGAGAGAACGAAAGGTGAATGTTAAGAATATTATTGGCTATGATCGTCCGGACTGAACTCACAAGGCCTATACTGTCTGCAAGGTCGTATATTGGATTTCCATACTGTCCGTGCACGAAGCTGAAGGTGGTCACGTCAACCTCAAGCAGTTCTGGCACTGTGAACAGATGAATTCACCTTGCCCCTAAATCCACTCGACCGCCTTGTGTCCCAATGGGAGCAGAGTGTATCCTACCTCCCAACCGATCCCGAGCTTCCACTACCAAAGTCTTATATCCCTTCTCTGTCAGTGATGCAGCGGCAGCAAGTCCTGAGACTCCACCACCGATGATGATAGCATCGTATTTATCGTTTGATCCTCCGGACGGCATGGCAGGGGAGGTTGTGGTGTTTGATATTCTGGGAACTCGACGTTTCTACTGACAGATAGTGCTTGGCTAGGGACACCGTTGATCCTGTTAGCTATATACCCTTTGTCGTTTCTTTAATTGGGAGGGACGAACAATGTATACACAGCTTGGATTGCAGCTGCATCGTACGACATTACCTTTCTTACGTGGTTGCTGCTTGGTTACTCACGCTTTCGTCGCGCGGCCGGGTGGGTGCTTCCAACAATTACCGCGGCGGGCGACTTCGGTGTTCCGCTCTGCATATATAACATCACTTATCTTCGCCAAGACCGGCTAACAAAATACAAACATCTGAAAATAAAAGTTATCGAGAAGATACAAACTCATCGCTTGAGCACATATCCGACACAGACATCACGTCGCTATCTGCGGGTGAAGACCATCCACTACCACCCATCGAGACATCAGACGCGTAGAACGAGTCATACGTCTCACTCGGATTTACATCTTCATTCCAAATACCATCATCACCGAAAATATCTTGTTGCGTGATTTCAACAGGCACTTGGGCCGAGAAGTCAAGAACAGGCATTCGCCATGCGCGGGCTTCTACAGACGGAGTGATGTCGTCTTTGCATCGGCTGAAAAGCTGAGATGGCAAGCGAGATGAGGAAATTTCCGTTGATGTGATATCGCTCAACACTTCTTGAAGACTTGAATGAAATGAGGACGTTCCGGAAGAGGCGAGAGATCTTTCGCTTGGAATTGGAACCTCGTAGATGTGCACAGCATCAAGATTTGTTCTTCCCACGTTGCGTAGGCGAGTTCGGACTTGTCGTGTGTCCATTCCTGAAATCGTGATCCTCAAAGCTTCAGGTTCGACTTGTCCAGTCGTGCGTCCATAGATTATGTCCACACTTGATCGGAAATTACTTGTCGAATTCCATGATTCGGCACCCGCTGAGGATAGCAGGCCGGCTGTGACCATGTCGTTCAAGATCCCTGTTACGATATTCATATGAAGATCATGAGAGTGATCGTATAATCCAGCGAGGAGATCAGGTCGTTTGGGTGGATCGGGGTCGAAGAGTCGTTGGGTTGGTCCGGCGGATGTGGCAGCGAACAACGGAGTCAACGATGAAGCGAGAGGGATGACGATGTTGGTGATCGTATTCACAGGGGAGGAAACTAGTGCGATATCGTCCTCACAAGGAAAGTACTCGTTGAAAGCTTGCACAAACGATTTCTTTCCATTCGTGTTCTTGGTTGGTGCACCTCGCACGTTCACTCCTTTCCAACGACCACCACTTAACCCCTCCTTCCTCGATTTCCTAACATTCTTCATAACTCTACCACTCTTCCTTCCTTTCTTGAGCGCATCCAAACGATCTTCATCCGATCGAAGCTTCTCAGCCAAGGCTCTGAAACCGATCGGGACGTTGACTCCTAGTTCGCGCATGGATTGAGCGCCTGATGAGGAGAATTGCCGAGCGGGAGACGGATTGAGACCCAGTCGGGAGACTAGTGTTGGTTCGTTACCATTTCGCAGAGAGCGAAGACGGGGAGAGACGGAAGAGCCAAGTGAGAGAGGTCGGGTGGTTCGTGTGGTTGAATATGAGCGGGAAGATGGGTGGAATGGAAATCGTCGAGAGGGTTGCGTGGGAAGACGTTCAACTGCGTAAGCAGGTGTTTTTCCATGAATAGCGTTACGTATGGAGTTGGAGATGGAATCAGGGTTGTATGACCGGAGTGGATTGAGAGCACGATTGACGGCTGATCTACCACCTGGTAATCTGAGCTTGGCGATTGCTGAGGCCATCGTCTTGATCATTGGTCTGATCAGGACGACGCCTATGGAAGCGGCCGACATGGTGGATATGGTGTTGATGTGTGAGGTAGTTTGATGGTTAACAGGATGTCATGCTGTGAATCAAAACAGCGTTGTATCAAAAGTGGAGTCCATATTCGCCACCCGGCTGGGGAGGCACTGATCAAGCGATCCGGCTGGGGGTTGTGGAGTAGCTCGACGGACATCTCACGTGATATGTCCGTGATATCAACTCGCTGCGCGCAGAGCTGACAAAGTGCCAGCGACTCGTGCCTGTTCACCTCGAACAACCGAGCCTCTACATGTTCTCCGATACCATACTGCATGGTTGTCATATGTGGTTGTTGTGGTCATGCTATCCACGTGGAGGATCGAGTGCACCTTCCCGTTCCGAAGCTTCGCCGTAGTTGCTTCGCAGATCCCGACGTCATATGCGGGGCACCAGGACCTTTCCTGACTTTTTGCGATTGAAACTCTTAACCTACTGAATCCCAACTCTTGGACAGAGGGAAGCCGCGCTTCATACATCTCTACCCCACCGCTTTTTCACTCAATAACCTGCGTGTATAATCTGCCTCGAAATATAACATGTCTGTTACAACTAGGACACCAGCGGTAAAGGCTTGGTGGAAGGAAGTAGGTTACACATGGAAGACACACAGCGTTTCTTATCTCTTTCTAACAATCTCTTGGAACCTTCTCCTCCTCATTGCAGGCCGTATGCTACCGTGCGTAGCAGCTTGGGTTATTCCACTCACCGGACACAGAGATGCTCACCTTTTCCTTCATCGTTACCGCAGAGATCTACCCGTCCTCATTCAACGACAGCAATGGCGATGGACGAGGCGATTTGCAAGGTATCATCGCGAAACTTGATTATCTGAAAGATCTAGGCGTGGATGTTCTGTGTAAGATCGTGTTTCAATCCTAAGTGAAGATGAAAAGAAACACCTGACAGTCTGTGATCGGAAATAACAGGGCTTTCACCCATTTATAAGGGTCCGGGTGTCGATGAGGGCTACGATATCTCAGGTGAGCATCCTGTTAGTGGACATACGTATTGGGGCAATCAGAAGTTGAAAGATTCGCCGGTTTTTTTAGACTACCGCGATATAGATCCTCGTTTCGGGACATTGTCGGATGTGGACGAGTTGATTGAGGGATTACACAAGCGAGGGATGAAGTTGATGTTAGTCAACCTTCACATTCCACAATTCTTCTATTCAATCTAGTCTGATGTTCCGCGGCCGATTCCATACCCTCATAGTATGGATGCTGTCCTAAACCACTCATCCGACCAACACCCATGGTTCCTAGAATCCAAATCGTCCCTCACAAATTCAAAGCGAGACTGGTACGTTTGGGAATCGCCACGTTGGAAGAAAGATGGCAAGTTCGTGGAAAAGGGGACGGAAGGTGCTGTGCATTATCCTCCGAATAACTGGGAGAGTATATTCTATGGTGAGTGTGGTTAGAAGTACTTTCGGAGGGTATCAAAGCTAGAGCTGAAGGGAGACGGTACTGGGGATTTTAGGTTCAGCGTGGGAGTGGTATCCGGAGACGGAGATGTACAATTTGCACATCTTTGCGAAAGTGAGTTGAAATCAGGGCTTGCAGACGTCAGATTCTCGCATCTAATCACTCCATCGCATCTCCAGGAACAACCAGATCTCAACTGGGAATGTAAGTTGATTATTGGCTTATATGGTGATTGATCCCATAGTTACCCCGTACCTTTAATCCAGGCCCTGAGTTGAGACAAGCTATCTATGACGACTGTAATTGGTGGCTCGCCCGCGGTGTTGATGGTTTCAGAGTAGGCCACGATGAAGATTTCCATTCACAACAGGCTGGGCTGACGACGGAAGATGGTCTCCTCATCAGCTCGATGCGATCACCCACATCTCCAAGGTGCACGGATTTCCAGATGCTCCTGTTACTATTCCAGAGGACGAATTCCAGAACTGTTTCTGCATGTTCAATCATGGGTGAGTCGAGCTGGGATGACTCGGAGTTTAGAAGGTGATACTCAATCATCTCTCATCCTTCTTTCCTGCGCTCTTTCAGACCCAACGCCCACAAATTTATCAAGGAGATGAACCGCGAAGTCTTCTCGAGTGAGTGTCTTTTCCGGTTGTATGAGCGATGCCTCTCTCACAGTCATCCCCTCTGCGTTAAGAATGGGACATCATGACTGTCGGCGAGGCGGGTGGTACAACTCCTGAACAGGCTATGGAATACATCCGTCAGGATAGAGATGACAAGGAGATGAACATGGTCTTCAATACGGATGTGAGCAACATCGGATATCGTACGGGCAAAAGACTTTACTGTAACTGATGCAAACCCTACAGCACCTCGACCTCTACGGCCCTTTCGACACCGGCACCCCGCCAGAGCAAAAGTTGTCAGACATGAAGCGCGTCCTGACGATGTGGCAGACTCACATGATCCAACATGGAGGGTGGAACAGCATAACGGGAGAATCTCACGATCAACCGCGATCCCTTATCCGATTCGGAAGCGAGGAACCCAAGTATCGAGTGCAGGCTGCCAAAGCACTTGGAATGCTGTGGCTTTCGCTCTCAGGAACTCCATATATCTACCAGGGGCAGGAGTTGGGAATGATCAACATCCCAGAGGATTGGCCAATTTCAGAGTACAAGGATCTCGTCAGTCAGAGGCATCATGCGAAGTGAGTGTAGGTCGGATATTATGTTTCTTTACAGACTCGGCTCACGTTAACGTTGGGGTACAAGCCAACTCAAAATGCGGAGAGAGAATGAACCGCATCCAGATATGACGGGTGTCATGGCAGGACTACGACGAAAGGCGAGGGATAATACCAGGACACCCATGCCTGTGAGTTTCATTCACACAATTGATGAGCCTTCCAGATCTGACAAAGTCCTATCGTATCGCAGTGGGATTCTACTGAGAAGGCTGGCTTCACGACGGGTGAGCCGTGGATGGCAATCAACCCAGACAACAAGGTGGCAAATGCCGAGGATCAGATCGGCCGCGAGGGAAGTGTCCTGTCGTTCTTCCGGGCCATGGTGAAGGTCAGGAAGGAGAACCCTGTATTGGTGAGTTCTATGTTGCTGTCTTGTCTCAATATGTCACCTGACAGACTGACGTGGACTTTCAGGTGTACGGCGACTACACCATTCACGAATTTGAGGGCCTTGAGGAAGAAGTATATGCATTCAAACGATCCGGAGAAGGTAAAAGCACTTTCACGATCTGCAACCTGAGTCCCAACGTCAACACCGTCGAGCTGCCTTTCAAGGGGTGGACGATCATCTCTACTTGGGGGGGAAAGGGGCCATCGGAGGGAAAGTTGACGCTTGAGCCATTTGAGGCGATCTTGTATGAGGTAGAGTCCTGATTAGATCGGAAAACCGATGTCACATGCACAAGACTATCTAGATGGGCAATGTTATGGACATTTTCTCATGGTGGTTGGATATATCATAACAGCCTGATTATAGACCGCTCACAAACTTCTTAACGACTGGCTCTGGTTGTGCACCGACTGTGGTTGAATCGCGGTTAGTAATGCAAACCTCAACCGAGATGGCAATCGCGGCTCACGCACCAAATTGAGCGACGGGCTTGCCATCTTTGAATGCCATGACGGTTGGCATAGCTCGTATCTGAGATGGTGACATGTGACGTGGCGAGCTCAGTCACTCTTCTAGGCTTTGCGTGAACACTCGATAGGCAGCTCACTTGGAAATCGGCAGCTATTTGCTGTTGTTCATCGACGTCCAAGGTGACCAAGCTGTTAGATAGGCGTTGACAATGTTCAGTGAAAATTTCAGGTCATACACTGGTTGCCAAGAATGCTCACTCAACACCGGCAGCCGACGTCACCTTCTTGAGGACCGGCTGTAGGACCTTGCAAGGACCACACCAGCTGCAATGTAGTCATAGTTGTCTGCAATGGGTACTCGGAAAGCTCATCAAGGCGTACCACTCACGTAGCGTAGAAATCCACTACTACAGGACCTTTGGCTTCCAATACTTGCTTTTTGAACGTCTATGTCGGATCGAGCAGAAATCGACCGTATCTATCAGAAGGCCACACTCATGGCGTGATTCGTAAGCAAGGTCTCTCTCACCTCTACGCTGACGTTGTTGTAGTACTCGCGAGAGCGAGCAGATGAGTGAAATGAAGAGGTGGTACGCCGCACAGTGCTAATGGCAGTACGAGCCAGAGTCGTTGGTCGAGCGAAGGACTGCATGATGGATCGAGTGGAGTTGGGTTTTTGGGTTGGGTCTTGAAACTGCTTCGATATTTAGTGAGGGGTGAGTGACCCAAGATTGGCCGCCGAGCGGGCATATATGTCCGTCGCCACCCTTCCCCCCCCCGCCACCGTGTCCACCGTGAGATCCCACATTCCCTGGAATCAAAACAAACAAGCCCAGCTCCAGTTGTAAGAAGGTTATCATCTCAATCCCAAAGTCGAGCTTGCTCCTATACGTCAGCGAGATCATCAGGAACACCATCTTCATATACTGGTCGTGGCGTGCATACCACTCAAAATCTGGTCCCCAACTTCTGACATCCAAAGCTCGCATTCGATCAGGCAGGAGCTACGCGTATCCCTCATCATGTCTGGAGCCAACGGAAATGACACTCCGTCCAGATCTAAGCTGAGGAAGCAGGAAAAAGGGTATAGGCCCTATAATCATGATCCGAAGACTGTTGGAAGGTGAGTCATTGTGGAGAGTGCTGGAAGGTGGCGTGTAACGCTCGCGAGCGGAACGAACTAGGAAGGAAAACGATGTTGTGGAGGGCGATGATCGGGTATATTGATTTCCATGATCATCAACAAAGGCTCTCCCTATCGCGCTCGAGCTTCGGTGTTATGACCTTCTACTCACACTTACAATCCATGCTACGCTATCGCTGCACAGTTTGACCGGCAAACCCATGCCTACCGGCGTACGCCGCGACTCCGAAGGCTTTGAGGATGTCAACGATTTCTTTCGCTCACCAGACACAACACGCACCGATGCGCCTTCAACGTCTCTAATGGCCGCGGCCACCTCCATCCAAGGAGGTGCCTCGGCAGTGAAGAGCAAGAGAGCGGCAAACAACAAATTCCTAGCTTCGGTATCGAAGAGGGGTGAAACGTCAACAAGGTCGCGATTCGGTGGTGTAGGAGATGAGGACGAGGAGCAAGACTTGGAAGAAGATGTGTTGGATGTGCTGGGTGACTTGAACGATGGGCTTGGGAGTGGGGAGATGAGCATGGACCTGGAGTCACAGTCAGATAGTGAGTGGGCTCGCCCTAGAAAATGCGCGCCGATCGATTGTTGATGCATGTTCTACTTCTCTTCTAGCTCGACGACGATCACAGCTTCCCAATGGGAAGAACCGTGAGTCGACTTCGCGAAGCTAATCGTGCAGAATCGCTCGTTGACTTGCTGTTGTGCCAGGTCCACCACCGTCCGTCAACCGACCAGCATCGTCACGACTCGCACCTGCCTCTCCCAATCATGACTACGACGATCTTCCCGGCACAGAAGCATCTCCGACCAGTGGTCGAGGTGGTGCCTCATCGAACAAGCGCCAATCCATCGGTCGTCGTCAACCTAGACAGGAATACACCGACGACGACGAAGAAGCGGAGCAGGCCGCCGCAGCTCCAGCTTCATCTCGTCGTTACGCTCCATCCGATGCCGCTGTCTCTTCACGTCAACGGGCGGTTACTGAGGAAGAGGATGAAGAAGCAGACGAGGCAGACGATTCTGTGGACGTGGAGATGGGACGGAATGTTATGTCAGGACGCAGTCGAGGTGGTATAAGTCGTCGAACGGAAGTGCGCGGAAGTGCAGAAACCGAGCTGGGAGGTCAGAGTGAGGAAGATGAAGCGGTTGCCAGGATGGCATTGGATCCTGAGGGGGATGGTGATGATGGAATGCCTGCGAACGACTATGGCGGTGGTGTTGATGATTATGATGCTGGCGATCAGCAGGATTATAGGGACGGAGAAGCGGAACCGGCAGGGGACGAAGCTGAGGAAGAGGAACCTCACCAGCCTCTCAGAAAAGCTCGTGGTCGACCGAAAAAGGGTAAAGGGAAGGCGACGGAAACGACTGGGAAGGAAAATCGACCACCTCCAAGACCTAGAGCATCGCCGAAGCAGGCTCGAGGACAGAGTGAGGTATTGGAGCGTGAGCCAAACAAGCGGACTCAGGTGAACCCCTTACAAATTACTGACATGGTGCCGTTTTCCTATCAGCTGCCGATGACTTGCTACCTGTCAGATCTCGCCTTCGTACCCTGGCGGAACGGACGACACCTCTCGAGTACTGGCGGGGTGAGCGACCCGTATTCGAGAGACCCATGTGGGATGAAGTCGCCGCTCCAACGGTACTCGTCAAAGAGTGGAAACGAATTCCAAAGGAGGAACCCTTACCATTCTCTCATAAGCGAGGGCGAAGTGCGTCGCGTGCACCGGGTAGGGCTGGCAGCGTGAAGCCGCCCAGCAAAGGTGGTCGCGGGATGGCTCGGATACACGAGGACGATGAGGAGGATGTGGAAGATGTTACGGGTTGGGACGACAATACGGAAAAGAGCGCTTTGACGGTGGATCACGCTACTGGTGTGACGGGGATGCGCAGTGAGTAATCCAATCTGCTCCAAGACCTTCAGATGACGAGCTCATACTGATGAGACCTGAACAACCAATCAGACGTTGCATGTCCTTACAACAAATACGACTTCAAGGAAGTCCTCAACGCGGGCGGTCTATTTAAGTACCACAAGGTGTTCACTGAGCACCCGTTCTTTGCGGCTGGCTGCATCGAGCTGGATCCGGATGGCAGGAAGTCGCCGAAGCCGTCGAAAGATAATACCTATGTGAGCGAAGATGGGAAATGATAGGGCTACACCAGTTTCTGACATCTGTGGAGCCCTCAGGCCTTCTTCGTCCACAAGGGATGTGTCGAGGTCACCGTACATCGCACTCGCTTCATCATGTCAGAAGGTGGTCAGTTCTTGGTACCACGAGGTGAGCGATAGTTTCAAATCTTAGTCCGTCCTTTTGTTCGATTCTGCATCCTGACTCTTCCAATCTCTACAGGCAACGATTACAGCTTCCGCAACGTATGCAAGCAGAAAGTCACCCTCATGTTCGCTCAAGCTCGACTGTTGCGGGAAGGGGAGGACATTGACGATGGCGACGATTCAGCGACTCCTGCTCCCGGTCCATCTCGAACGGCACCAGCCAAACAACTAAACGGCAAGCGAAAACGTGCTCTGGAGACGGAGGACGTCTCGGACGAGCCTGAACCACACGAGCAAGAAGAGCAAGAGGAGGAACCCGTGAAGAAGAACACGGGGCCTGCTAGCAAGAAGGCGGCGCGAGGTCGTCGCAAGTGATTTTGAGTTTTGGATAATGCACTGCTGCTTTGGGGTTATGCCTTTTAATATTCGCTTTTCGCTCTTCGATTGTATCCTTTATCATCCTGTTTGTGCCACCGATACGAAAGTGTGTGATGGGTAGCCCAGCGCGGAGATGTCGAGCATGTCCGTCCCTTTACGCGTTCCCCTCATTTAACGCGTCTCAGCTCCCTGCGAACGACGACAAGGTCGTTCAGAGCTATCTACTCACCATCAGGCACCATCCTCTGCCATCATGCCGCTCAAACGTCTGGAGCTGTGCAACTTCAAGTCGTACAGAGGTCAACAAGTGAGTGGTTGCCATGTATTCGTCGCATAAGTCCATTACAACAGCTGATCAATGGATCATCTGGCTACACCTTTCTTAGGAGATCGACTTCGGACTCTCCTCTTTTACCTGTGTCATTGGACCCAATGGCTCTGGCAAATCCAACCTCATGGATGCAATTTCGTTCGTTCTCGGTGTCAAGTCGTCACAGCTCCGAAGTACCCAGTTGAAAGAATTGATCTATCGAGGACGGAAGGCTGCAGAACCGATCGATGACGACGAGAATGGGTCGGCTGCGCCTGGAACGAATGGCACAGCTAAGATCAAGATCAAGTCAAAAGGAAAGGGTAAAGCTGGGAAGTCGACGCTGGGCAAGCGAAAGCAGCGAGAAGACGACTCGGATATTTCGGATGACGAAGAGCAAGAGGAGGATGATGAAAATGAGGAAGAGGAAGAAGGTAACGAAACCGATGCCAAATCAGCTTGGGTGATGGCGGTGTATGAGGATCAAGAAGAGAAGGAGTGGAAATTTAAGAGAAGGTGAGTTTGCGAGAAAGGAGTCCAGATCTTTGAGATTTAATTTCGAAATTTCGAAATTTATCTCAGCATCAACCGAGCCGGCATGTCCACCTACAATCTCAATGGAGCAGGTGTCTCATACGCCATCTACGACCAAGCCCTTCAAAAGCATAACATTCTCGTCAAGGCAAAGAACTTTCTCGTATTTCAGGTAGGCTGAGTCGATTGTTCTTGGTCGTTTGAACTGCGTACTAAAACAGAGTGTTTTGCAGGGCGATGTCGAGGCGGTCGCGTCTCAGTCCCCGAAAGACTTGGCGAGGTTGATCGACCAGATCAGTGGGTGAGTGTAGAACCAAATCATCCCCTCATAAGCCTCAACTGAGTCATGGACACTCCAACAGTTCTCTCGATCTCGCGTCTGATTACCTCACAGCTAAAGCCCGAGCAGACAAGAGTACCGACCTGACCTCTCAGAACTACAGCAAGAAGCGGGGCATCGCAAGCGAGTACAAGCAGTTCAAGGAGCAGAAGGCGGAAGTGGATCGTTGGGAGAGTATGCAAGAGGAGAGGGTGAGTGTCTGGCTGTGAAAGGACTATCGATGTCACCGTTGACGATGCGGACGGCAGTCCGAAACGGTGGTTCAATATCTGCTATGGAAACTCTTCCACATTGAGTCAGCTATCGAATCTGCTCAAGAGAAGATCGAGGAGCGTATGAATAGCTTAGAAGATTTTGGGACCCACCAGGTAGGATGGTTTTACCTCTTCCATGCCCCGTATTGCCTTGCTTATCCGAGATTGACCTCAGACCGAAGAGGAGAAACGTCTATCATCCTTCAAGAAGAAGCAAGCAAAAGCCAACCTCGACGTCAAGAAGCAAGAATCGGTCGTCAAGAACGCCGAATCAGCTTTAGACGAGAAAGTGAGATCCCACGACTAAGAACTTACGACTTTTGCAATGATCAAACTGATCAACATATCCAAATCACATCATCAGCGGCCTGACCTTGTTAAGCTCCAGACTCAAATTCAACATGCTCAGAAGAAGATCGGAAGCTCCAGTATCATCTCTAAAGAGCTCGAGAAGGACGTTGAGAGGCAGAAGACCACCGTTAAAAGCCTCAAGAAGGATTTGGTGGATGCAGAAGAAGCAGAAGAGCAGGCTGCTGGTGAGGCGACACCTCTTTCTGGTTCGTGGCAATGCTGTTGCGCTGACGCACTGCTATCCGGCTTCTGTAGAAGCTCAACGTGAAGCGAGTCAAAAGCAGGGTGTTACTTTGAACGCTGCAGATCTCGAAGAGTACCGCATGCTGTACGTATGCTTTATTATCTCTCTTTACAGCTCTCTCTAATGTTATGTGCTCGTGCTTTGCAGAAAAGCCACTGCCAACGCTGATGTCATCGATGAGCGCCAGCGCCTCGAGGTCCTTCGCAGGGAGGAGCGAACTCTGCGTGACAAGCTGAACACTGCTCAGGACAAGATCAGCAAGGCCGAGACTCGACGGGAGGAGCTCAAGCAGGAGTTGGCCTCCGTCGAAGCGAAGGAGGACGCAGTAGGTGATGGAGGGCATTTTTGCATGTCATTTCGCTAAGAGGCTTCAAATACAGCATCGTGAGGATGTCAATGAGACAGATCGAGAGCGCAAAGCGGTCCAAAAGGAGATGGAGACTTTGCAGGCTGAACGGAGCAGATACAAGTGAGCGGCAACGTGTTGTCTTCGGTAAGCGTTTTTCACTAATTGATAGGATGAGCCTTTCTCAGTCAACTGGAAACCGAGTATAACGAGAAGCTACAGGACGCTTACAACAAGCTATTGCAAGCGAAGCACGATCGACGGGAGTCCGAACGAGAGATTAAGTTGAAAGAAGCCCTCTCGAATCTCAAGAAGGTTTTTCCCGGTATGTGGTATCCATTTAATCCCTGATGTTGGTCTAACGGTACCTTCGCAGGTGTTCACGGCCGTGTGATCGATCTCTGCAAGCCCACGCAACAGAAGTATAACGTCGCCATTCAGACGGTGCTCGGTAGGAATATCGATTCTGTCGTCGTTGACCATCAGAAGACTGCGATCGAGTGCATCGAGGTGGGTGCGATGGCCTTACTGGCGCCCTTCCTTTCGTTCAAAGCCTTCTGGCATCCCGCAGTACATGCGAAACCAACGTGCAGGCCAAGCAACCTTCATCCCGCTCGACACTATACAACACAAGAATGACGCCGTCGACAAATTCCGAAGTGTACACAAAGGCGCTCGTCTCGCCATTGACATCATCCAGTACGAACCAACAGTGGAAAGGGCGATGCAGTATGCCTGCGGCACTGCGCTCGTTTGCGATACGGAAGAGATCGCGAAACACATCCGATACGCTAGAAACCTTGCTGTCAAGAGTGAGTTGTTTGGGCAACGTTGCTGTTGCTCCGGCTGACCTTTCTCTGTAGCCGTCACTTTGGAGGGCACTGTAATACACAAAAGCGGTCTGATAACTGGAGGTCAGGGATCTGGAGGAGGTCGAAAGTTCGACGACGTCGAAGTGGCGGGTGAGGAGCATCGTTACTTGAATCCATGGTACGAGCTAACAGCCGAACCGTTGCTTCAGGTATCGAGAAAACGCGTGACGGGCTGATGACGAAGTTGAGGGACTTGCAAAGTAGCAAGCCCAGGAGTGAAGCGGACAACCAGTTAACCACCACCATCACACGCCTCAACGCCAAGCTCGCAATCGGAAAGGACAACCTCGTACGTGCACGTGCCGGTGTCATTGATCACTTGAGGCTGATCGAGTGCTGCTGTCTACAGGCCACCACAAGCCGCACCGCTGAAGGTCTTCGCAAAGAAATCAAATCATTGGACACTTCGATCACAAAGTTGAAAAGCGACCTGAAGGCAGTGAGTTCAGACGTAACCTTTCGCGTAGATCAGACCAGCTGATCGTTGGAGAGTCTCAGATTTCTATCAAGCACGAGGCCCAGGTCACTAAGGTGGAAGAGGTGGTCGAAATCGTCGACGCGGCAGACGATGCTGTTTTCGAGGGCTTTTGCCATCGCATTGGTGTGGAGAGCATCCGGGAATACGAGAATGTTCAGCTCAGGGCGGCAGAGCAAGAGAATGCTGCGTTGTTGAAGTACCGCTCACAAATTGCCAGATTGAATCTGCAGTACGTACTGATGCCTACAGAGCATATATGCTCCCCCGGCTGATCTTGTACAATCCCTGCAGGCTGAAATTTGAGGAGAAGCAGCTCGCTGCTACCGAAGCGCGACTACAGACCTTGCGAACGTCTATCGAGAAAGAAACTAGAAACATCGAGAATATCCTCCAGGTCAAGAAGTCTAATCTAGAGGATGATATCAAACAGGCCGAATCTGATCTAGAAAAAGAGCAACAGGTGCTAAGCGTTCTCAAGGAGGTATTCGTGGAGCTTACCAAACAGGTCGAGGACTGTCGCAAAGCTTACATCAACGCTGTCAAGACATTAGATCAAGCGAAAAAGGAGATCGCGACGTTTGTGAGTATCGTGGCAGTTGGGAAATGCTGTACGGATCCTGACCTATTGTCTGCTCCCGTAGTATGATGAGATAGAGGCACATGCTGCCGAACGGTTCGCCATTTACAAGCGATGCAAGTTGGAGGAGATCGACTTGCCCCTCGATGCCGGTTCTCTCGCCAAAGTGCCCATCGAAGAGGTGAGGCTATCAGTCACAGTCTCCCTGAGATAGAGGACGCTGACAGCATATCTTTCGATGCCCAGAGCAAAGGATTGCAGAGCACTGTTGATGAAGGTGAAGATGGCTCCCATCGCTCTCTTCCAACCGACTTTGGCGTCTCGGTGAACTTTGATGGCCTGGATGAGGACGAGCGTGAGGTGAGTTATTCCCGTCGGTTTATCATCGATCTGGAAGCTAATGCACGTCATCGGCGAGCAGGACGCGTCTGAGGAGGTGGCCAAGAACTTCGAGAACCGCATCGCCACACTGACTTTGGATATTGAGAAGGTTGCTCCAAATCTGAAAGCTGTTGAAAAGTGAGTGATATTTTGTTAGCGGAATTGCATGACGTTACTCAATCGAATATGAACAGGCTGAGTGACGTAGAGAACAAGATGCGAGTCTCCGAGAAAGAAGCCGAGGAAGCGAAAAAGGAGAACCGTGAGGCAAAGGAAGCCTTCAACAAGGTCAAGAAGAAGAGGTTGGTTTCCTTCCTCATTCGCCCCACGTGCATTTCACTGATCACCCCTCTGCCCTCAGATGTGATCTCTTCAACAAAGCCTTCGATCACATCTCACGGGAAATTGATATCGTCTACAAGGCTTTGACGAAGGGGAAGGCGGCTCCACAAGGAGGTGTCGCCTACCTGAGTTTGGAAGATAGCGATGTGAGTTAAAGGCTCTCGAACGCGTTCCTCTTTGCGATGCTGAATGCGAACATGTGCATAGGAACCATACCTGAGTGGCATCAAGTATCACGCCATGCCTCCGATGAAACGTTTCCGTGATATGGAACAGTTATCGGGCGGCGAGAAGACAATGGCTGCTCTTGCCTTGTTATTCGCGATTCACAGGTGAGGAAGCCGCTGAAACTTATGAACTGTCAGACTTAAGAACTCGGCTATGTCTACCAGCTATCAACCCTCTCCTTTCTTCGTGTTGGACGAAGTCGACGCTGCTCTCGACAACACCAACGTTGCCAGAATTGCCAACTACATCCGCAAACACTCCTCGCTGTCGTTCCAGTTCATTGTGATCAGTCTGAAAGGGTCTTTGTGAGTGTCGGTCGAGCACCGGAAGATCAGGGAATACTGACGTTGGCTCGAATCAGGTACGAACGCTCGAACAACCTGGTCGGAATCTACCGAGACCAAGATGTGAACAGTTCGAAGAGTTTGACCCTCAATTTGCAGAAGGTGAGCAAGACGCGCGCCTTGCATTTTCTTGTTATTGGAAGACTGACAAATCTGTTCCCATTAGTACGATGAATGAGAGCAGCAGCGTTTAGAATATGGTTGTACTGGTAATTGTCCATTCTGCTTGCTCTCCTCTGTACTAGGTGTTTTGTGTCGTCCAGTTATGCGTAATATGTTATCCGTCATGTCATACAATGTGGATGTGCCTGTTCAATATGTCACCTCTTCTCTCCGGTTATCTTCTTCATGGGCACCATCGAACCGATGCAAATGCCCCGCTGACGATGCCGCATGAGCGCGTCGCCTCTTGCGAATCCTTTCCCGCTGTGCGGTGTGTAAGTCAGTCAGCACGCATGCGCATCTGCGACGGTTTCGAATGGAACCCACCATGGACATGGGAATGGCTTCGTCCCTGAGTGGATTCGGACATGGCGCCGTAGATCGTGTTGTCGCACGAAAGCGGCGTGACTGTAGTGGCCCAACAGGTCAATGAACAGGAACTCGATCGCTCGCGTCACCGGCTCTCACCAATCGGGCTCAGTACACATGAACGGCTTGTCCTCGAGGTGGGTCTGGATGTGACTGTGGATTGCACTCTTCCGAGGGAATTCTCGGCTGCAGTCATCTATGTTGCAACGGTAGCGCTTCGCCTGCTGGGCGGAGGAGTCTTCTTGAATCGAGAAGCATTCATACAGCGTTTCGAGGACCGCTTTTGGGACGATCGAGGGAACAATCGCCATGCCTTGTTCGACCGAGCTTACTTCGCCCTCGAGCAGTGGGACTCGGGGGTAGGTAGGGATTGGAGCGGTAATATCGAGGTTGGGAGCTTGCGAGGACGCCGCATCGCTATGTGCGGAGCTGGGTGTGCCGACGGACTGTGCGGCGATCACGAAAGGATCGAAGAACTGCGAGGAGGCGTGGGAAGCTTGATCATGCTGACTTGCTATAGAAGCTTTCCGAGGAGTCTTCGGTTTAGGCTTTGGTCCAGGCTTGAGTCGCTTGCCAACTGGCGGGAACTTAGCTTTCTGCCGCTTGGCTGGTGGCTCCTCGGATGGTCCCTCGCTAAAGGTTGGCGTGGGAGGGATGGATGAGTTGGAATGTGCCTGGGAATTGGACGATGACGGTTCCATGAACAGCTGGTCATTGGGGATGTAAGAAGTTTGGTAGAAGCCGTGGGAGGGTGGGAAGAGGCCTCCGGTACGCATGTCCGTAGGTAGCAACGGTACCGCGTTGGCCGACACGGAGCGAGGTTGATGGTTTGCGTGCAATTGCGAGGGAATGTAGGACGTTGATACGTGCCTTTGAAGCTGATGTTGCTGATGTTGTTCCATGTTCGGAGAGAAGGTCGTCGAGAAGTCCTGTTGGGTGGGCCATTGGTACAAAGCTCCGGGAGGGTAAGCTTGATACTGGACAGGCAGTGAGCCATAGCCGTAAGTGGGTTGTTGATATTGATATGCGTGATGATTGTCCGTCTGCGCCTCGCCGTCGAGCTTAGGGGGTTCCCCTTGATAGTTCGCCTGTCCATGCTGTCCCTGCGAGGAAACAGCGAGGCTATCCATACGCTGAGCAATGCCGCCTGACTGGTTGAACGAGAAGTTGGACTCGGTCGGCGAGGTGTAGTAGCCACTTTGTATCAGCGGTTGGCCATCCAATCCGAGCTGTGGCGTTCCTAGCGGTGAACGACCTAGTTCTGGACTGCCCTGCATTGAGTGCTCCAGTAGTGGCGTGTCGAGGTAGCCGGAGGTAGCATTAGATACCTGGCGACTATGACCACCAT
Source organism: Cryptococcus sp. T15_22C (assembly GCA_017654825.1). Lineage (NCBI taxonomy): Eukaryota > Fungi > Basidiomycota > Tremellomycetes > Tremellales > Cryptococcaceae > Cryptococcus > Cryptococcus sp. T15_22C. The sequence continues at coordinate 319,655 of JADPYA010000204.1, read as the reverse complement.
GGAAGGGCATAGATCGATCACCGCCACCAAACGAAAAGTTGCCTTGGTGAATGTATTGCAGACCACCGGGAAAGGTGGCTCCGTCGGAAGGGAAAACGGACGAACCAGGAACAAAGAGGGTGGGAGAAGCGGGGTACTCCCATGAGGAAGATCCGGAGGTGGAGGTAGTCATAGTACTGCTTGAGGAGATAGCTCGATTGAATTGATGCACGAGTGGGCGGGTAGTGAACGGTAGATTTTGGAGAGCTGGCGAAGGGTTTCTCGAGCTGCCAGCGCTTCCAGCAGGGGGAACTACCGCCGAGACGGATCGTCCAACGATAGGTCGCTGTCGTCTGGTGACACCGTCGGATATTTGATGCAGCTGTTGCCGACCAGGACCGAGTGGAGAATGCATGGCTGTAGGGATACCAGAGTTGGTCACCTGTCGGAGCCGCTTCACGCCCTGCATGGGAATTATTTGCATAGTCGAAGAGGAAGAGGCTTCCATGGATACCGAAGTCGCGGTAGTAGAGGGCATATTAGCGGACAGTGATCGTTGATGTGAGGGACTGATCGATGAGTTTGGCCGCAACGTCGATGTAGGTATAGCGCTTGATGCGTGGCGTTTATGCGCCGAGGAAGGAGTGGTATTCATTGTGTTCGTACCCCACGATGGTGCGCTACCTGGTATCTGACTAGGACTATTCCAAGACGTCACCGCCGACGTTGGCTCGCTGATTGGTTGTGATCGAGTAGGAGTTGTGGCTTGTGGCATTATCGTAGTCTGTTGCTGCTGAGGTCTCCTATTCCGTGCCGAAAGGCTTGGGGGATACTTGGAAGGTGAAGTCCCATACGCGAGCAAATTTGATCCGATATAATCTATTTTTCCTGGAATAACTTCCTGTCCTTCCAGTTGAGCACCATCCTCGGTCATATGACTAAACTCCAACCCTTGAGGGAGTTGGAAGTCGATCCCTCGAGGTTGAGGTCCCATCATCTGATAAGCGGGAGATGAAGCAGGAGGTTGTTCCATACCTCCTATACCCATCCCGTTCCAAGGTGAGGCCATGCCCATACCCATTCCCATCGCTGCGATAGAGTAGATCTCTTCATCCTGACCGACTATCTTTACCGGTGATTGTTCGTATGCGATTGCTGACCGCATCCGTTCATTGACCATGGTAGGACGTGGTGTTGTACGTCCAGACGTATCGACCTGAGGCACTCTTCCAGTCCCTGCAGGATGTCCCGTGATTGGACTTGAATTTCCAACCATACCAGGACCGCCAGCCATAGGTGAAACGAGATACCCTCCATCTAAGCCTTGACCAAACATCCTAGACTTCAACCTCCCGTCAACCGACATGGGAGCTTGATAGACAAATGGCGAGCTCGGGTCATAAATCGGTCTTGAATTTCGTGACGGTGTTTCCGTCGAGGATGTCATCGATGGGTCGAGGAGGGAAGAGTCCATGGAATCGTCGGTGGTGAGATCCAGGTTGGCAGAGGGGGTGAAATGGGGATTTGAGGAGGGTGTCGGAGTGTGGGCTTGAGATTGGTTAGAGTAGAAAGGTTTGGGAGTCATCGCTTGAGAGCGAGTAACGGTTCTTGGTGAAGCCATTGTGGAAAAGAAGATGTTGTCCTGATATCCCGGTATATCCTAAATTATGTGGTTGTGTTGTTCCAAGCGGGAGGTGTGTAGTAAAAGGTAAAGAGTGGCTGTATCAAAGCGAGTGTGGTGTTTGGTATTATAATGCCATTCGAAGATAGGAGTGGGTTTTTGAGATTATAGGACTGGGGAGGGAAAACAAAGGCGATGTCAATGATGATGGCTTTGTAGCGGAGCTGGGGGTGGAGACACCCACCACCCATACTAGACTTGCTGGATGTACGATGGAAACTAATCCAAGGTCATCTGGAGTTCACCACACGAGATCGGCACCGTCCGTTGCCGTCTGGGAGGGAGCTTCTGAGCGTTATTTTGGCTGAGAAATCTCCTTTTGTGTGTGGGAAGATCTGAGTAACAGCCTTCCTTTATTGCTGAGTGGAGGATGGTGATGAGATGGTGATGGTGATGATGATGATGATGATGATGATGATGATGGTAATGGTGAAGGGAGAGTGTGTTGTTTATGGTTGAGATGAGGATCAGCAGGAAATAATGTCTTGACGGCGTGATTCTTACTGATTGTTTTGATTCACCGTCCGAGTCCGATCGACCGTGCACTTGGATCAGAGCTCGAAACAATAGAGTCCGGAAAGGAAGAATGTTCTACGGGGATATATGGATGGTTTTAAGAAAGGGCAAATTAGATGAGAAAGTCTACGATGCACATAGGGGAGGGAATGTGAGGTGATATGACCCGTGGAATGAGTCCAGGGCGTCGTCGTCGTCACTGACTCCCAGTTGAAGGAGTAGATGGTCACTCAACCTCGTGGGAAGCGCGGCGCGCGGGGGGGGGATTGTAAACAGACCGCGGCCGACCCATCGTGGGAAGAGAAGGGGGGCGGCGCGGGACATGACGGACATCACGGACATCACATCACGACAGTGTCCGTCTTTCACGGACATGGCTGACCCTCGGGCTACTCCGACATCGGACCCCAATTTTCCTCTCATCTTTCACGTGTCCGTCTTTTTCCCACTTTAAATGGGGGCGGGGTTTTGAAGGATCGCCTACGACTGCAGTAGTGCTTCAAGGGTCCAGCCAATGAGGTTCAGGTCGTTTGGGCAAAAGTTCACCAAGTTCATTAATCAAGTTCATATCACCATTCACCACCTCTTTCCGTCTTGCTTTTCCTTTCTTGGGAGTTTCACGTCCATTTCCCGCTTACTCCTGGGTTATTCACCGTACCATCACCTGCTCTACTTTGACCGGAACCACCGAACTCCCTCAGTGTCAAACTCCGCGTCCTCTAGTCTCCGCTCGCACGAGTATAATACCAGCGTAGAGACGAGGTCCGGAGGGGAGAATGCCAAACAAAGGTCACTCACCAACTCATCAACGAAAAACAGGACGAAGAACACCAAAGAGGAGTGACTGAATCTCACGCTTCATATCTTCTATAAAGGAAGGACATGAATTTGAACCTCATCGAAAAGAAAGATTTAACCATATATTGACCGAGCAAGAAGAGATGGAAGGTTGGATTGGAGGAACCACCACGACGACTACCTCTGCTTCAGGAATGGGAGGAGGGATGATGTTCCTTCCAGATGCGGGAGGAGATTCACCATTCCCTTCCTTCATGAGTAGAGGAGGTAATGGAAAACCTGAAGCTGGACCTTCTTATTCTTGGGGACAAAATCAATATCACGCACAACAGGTCCCACCAAATCATCAACCGGCATTACATCAACTTCCACCTCCCTTGATAACCACCTCATCTCATCTTGGGAAGAGAGGTCGCGATGGCGGTATTGCAGATGAAGAATATCAAGGATGGAGGGTGGAAGGTAATGGTACGAGACAAAGAGAAGAATCTGATAGTCCTGTCGTGGTGGAGATGGATGGGGATATGGATCTTGATGAGAGGACAGGAGTGAGTAGTGCTTCTTCTGTAGCTTTTGCTGTGTGGAAATCTTTGAAAACAGAATAATCTGATTCGGTATGGTCGATTTCCTCTATTTGCTCTGGCAATAGAAACGACAGAGATTCCATGATATTTCACTACCTCAAACCTCAACAGCACCTCAAGCATCCTTCCATCCTTTTACACCATCAACACTCGAACAATACACATCAGCAGATTCAGAAGTCATGCAGCGAACACGATCGCTTCGAATCGATCAACTCATGTCCACAGACGACGATCACGACCATTTATCAACACGACGAATACCTCAACACGATCAAGGGATAACAATCCGACAACCTCAATCGACAACACCAACAGGGATGGAGATTGAACTTCATCATGCTGCAGCATCGATGTTGGATGACGTGGGTGGAATCGGAGGAGGAGTACATTTCACCACGCCTGTTAGTTCGTTCACTGGTGGTGGCGTTGGCGTTGGTGGAGGTGGACTAGCTGGATTGGTGATGTCTGCGATGGGTGGACAAATAGGAAAAGGAGTAGGAAGATCCGAAGTCGTATCGATGCGTCCGTCTGATGGTGGTACGGTCAGAAATGGAACAGTATCTATGAGATCTACTAGTCCTGGTGTTGAGGGGTATTGGATGGAGGGAATGCAAGGGATTCAAGATCCTGCGGGTGGGATTGTAGGTGGAGTTGGGGATGGAGGTGGTGGAGGAGGAGGAGGAGGAGTGGTGGGTATTGGTGGACATCATCCAAGTCTGTCGTTGCCCACCAACATAGGGAGACAAAGTCGCTCAGGAACGGTCACGCAATATGGGTTCGCCATACCGGAACAACAGCAGCACGAGCAGCAGCATCAGCATCAGCATCAGCATCAGGTTTTCGCAAATCAACACCAACAATCTCGCTACGAAGACTCTCCACCAAACATGTGCGTCCATCTCGATAACGACCCATTCAGCAAACAACATCATCATCATCATCAAATTTCACATCAAGAACATGCGTTCCCCGGACATCCACCCATTACATTGCACCTGGATGATCCCGACTATGAGAATGGAGACCACGATATGGCGGGGATGAGCGGGGCCAGGATGCAGCAGGACCACGAGATGGGAGAACCGGGTGGTTATGGGAGAACAGCGAGAACGAGATATACAATGGGTCCAAGAGGGGATTGTGAGAAGTGTGTAGCAGGGGTTCCGGGGCATTTTGGACATTGGCAGTGAGCATCCGCTGGATGTTCAATGTTTTGCAAAAATTTCTTTCGGCGACGTCTGTAACGAATTAGACGGCATCCTCTTCTAGCGATGGGCATGTTGTTGACCGACATAGTGTGACGGGCATTAGACACGAAGATTATCTTTCATCTTTGGCAGCTGCTACAACATAATGAATAAATTGACCATAACATCTCATAAAGCAGTGCCACGCTCGAAATTCGCACGGATCCTACAGAGACGAGAGAAGATTTGTTAGCATCATGATCGATTGAGGACTCGTCAGAAAGCACACCCACTCGGCAGTGTATTTGTCGAAGTAGCGATTGATCTGCAGATGGGGGCCCACATCGTCAAACAATGGTCCGCGAAGCAGTATTGAAGTTTCGCTACTCACCTTCTTGTTGAATACCTTGTTCTGCTCGTTGATGTACGTGACTTCTCCATCGTCGTCGTCCCTGTTCCTCTTCTTCTTGTGCGCTGCGGCCGTTCTGCAATGATGAGCGATGATTGATTGAGAGAGAATGAGATGAGCAATTCAATTGATCCATAACAAATGTCGGAGATGACTCACTCTGCGTTCATCTTCCCAACAACTCTATCAATCGCTTCTTCACTTGGTTTACTATCCCCATAGGACAAAGTATTTGCATCCCTGTAAAGGCTCTCGGCGGCGGATAGCGCTTTGGAAGTCGACGCCAATGCTTGACGAGTCGATGTTGATACCAATCCTTGTTTCAAAGAGGTTGGTACCAAGGTTCCAGGTGGTAGACCGAGAGCAGCTTCCTTTTGGAGATTGTAGGCGTGAAGATCGGGTTTGACTTTGGTGAGGTCTTTGATGTATTTACGTTGAGCATGGGCGTCAATATCTGGGTGAGGTTGAGAGGTTCAGCGGTCAAGAATGCGAGTCGCATAACAACACATCGAGTACTCACCATCAAACTCAAATTCACTCTTCTCCTTCTTCAATGTCATCTTCTCATCCCACTTATCATTATCTTCAATCGTCCACTCCCAGTGTTTTCTCCTCTCCAAATCCTCTCCAGTCTCCTCGGCTTCGATCTTCTCTCGTAGGTTCTCGGCGATCTTGCGTTGCTTCTCGAGACGGGAAATCTCCTTGGCAGACGTTCGGGATTTCTGATAATCTGCGACGAGGTCTCGGCGGTTCGCTGCGGTGGACTGACTCTGTAGGCAGAGTTGGCGATAGTTAGCTGAGTGAGTCCGATGAAGATGATGATAGGATGAGGTTAACTCACCATCTTCATCCTCAGTTCCTTCAGCTTAGCCAAACGCTCTTCTGCTGTCATCTTTGAAGTGGAAGCCGTTGCGGACTCGTGGAGTGCCGCTGAGGCAGGCTCCTCCACGGCCTCGTCCTCCTCGTCCTCCTCCGCTTCCGCCTCAGCAGCAGGAACGACCGCCGTCTTTACCACCTCCTTGGCTTTACCCTTTCCCTTCGCTCCGCTCTTCCCACGAGTAGCGTTCGCCAGTTCCTCCTTGACAACCTCCGGTTTCTGCTGCTCCTCAGCTTGAACATCCGCTACTGCTTCCTCAGCGTGTTGGAGGGTGTCCTTTGCGCCTTCGGATTTTAACTCGCGGAGAGGAGCAGGAGACGGAGCTGTGGACTTTGTGGAGCGGTTGGATTTGCGCGGTGGCATGATGAGGGATATGGTGTTATGGATGATGTTGGGATGTTGTTTCTAATGTATTGTGTCGTTGATTTGAAGTGCAAGGTGACACTAGCAAGCAGAGTCTCGCATTATTGAGTTTTCGAGTCGCGCATGAATTAATTGAAGTGATCGATTGGATTGACTCATTATTTGACTTGGTGAAGTCGCAAATGGTGTTCAACGGTCACTAATCAATCGTATAGACATAGACAAAGTCCATCCAACATGGCATCAGCAACTCCCATCTTCTCATCTTCCATCCCTCCATCCAATATCCCTCAAAATCACGTCACTTCAACTGATGAACAGGCTATTCCATCTTCCGATGGCTCATCGGCCAACGAACCTACCCTTTGCCTCTTGATCGACAACTATGACTCGTTCACTTTCAACCTCTATCAGTATCTGTGTCAGCTGGGAGCGGAGATGATGGTGAAGAGGAACGATGAAATCACGCTGGAGGAGGTTGAGGTGGGCTCCCATAAACTTGCTGCCCGTCATGAAGCTGGCTTTTAAGCTGATCAAACCGTTGGCTCTTTGATTACAGGAACTCTACACCACCCGTCGACTACGATCCATCGTCATCTCACCTGGACCAGGACATCCCCAAACTGACTCTGGTATCTCCCGGGATGTCATCAAGTGGGCGATGGGCAAGGTTCCGCTCCTGGGAGTGTGCATGGGACTGGAATGTGTGGTCGACGCTATGGGTGGCGAAGTGAGCATTGAGGAGCCAGAGAGAATGGGATGAGCCTCCGAGCTGATAGTGCTATCCTGCCTCAGATCGCATATGCTGGTGAGATCCTCCACGGTAAAACCTCTCTAGTCCAACACGACGCCCTCGGTATTTTCCATGGCCTGCCACCACTTCTCCCCTCAACTCGGTACCACTCTTTATCCGCCAACATCCTCACATTACCCCCACTTCTTCAAGTCTCAGCTACAACATCTGAGTCCGGTGTGATCATGGGTATCAGACATAGAAAATTTACGATCGAAGCGGTCCAGTACCACCCTGAGAGTGTACTGAGCGAAGGTGGAAGAGAGATTTTGGGGAACTTCTTGAAGCTGAGAGGCGGAGAATGGGGCGGTGTGAATGCTTGGTGTGGAATCACTCAAGCGGAGGAAGATGGAAAATCGTTGGATATTGCCAATGGCTCTTCGAATGGTGTACCGCCTGCTCCGTCAATCCCTACGATCCTCAACAGCATTCATCAACAACGACTCGTTGACATCGCCGCGTCAGAAAGCATACCTGCGACTACTCCAGCCAATCTTCAACGCTCAATCGCCTTGCATGCCGCTCCACCCGTCATGCCCTTGGTCGCTCGTCTCACTCAGACGCTTCCATCACACCCTGCTGTCATGGCTGAAATCAAGCGAGCATCTCCTTCGAAAGGTGATATCTCGCCGTTGACGAATGCACCCGAACAAGCGATGAGATACGCTCTGGCAGGAGCGTCGGTTATTTCAGTGCTCACGGAGCCGAAATGGTTCAAGGGAGCTTTGTCGGACTTGTTGGCCGTCCGAACGGCGTTGGCTTCCTTACCCAATCGTCCCGCACTTTTACGAAAGGATTTCATCTTGTCGACATATCAAATTGACGAAGCGCGAATCCACGGAGCAGATACTGTCCTCCTCATCGTGGCGATGTTAGACCTCGCAACGCTCCGCAAATTATACGCTTACTCGTGCTCGCTCGGCATGGAGCCGCTCGTCGAGGTAAACAACGCAGAAGAGCTCGGTATTGCTTTGGATGTCGGCAGTAAGGTCATCGGCGTGAACAACAGGAATCTGCACGACTTCAAGGTGGACATGCAGACGACGAGTAGATTGGCGGATGTTCTTAGGGAGCGAGGTAGGGAAGACGTCGTTCTGTGTGCCTTGAGTGGGATTAGCTCGAGGAGTGATGTGGAGAGATATGTTGGCGAGGGTGTCAGTGCTGTGCTGGTTGGAGAAGCTTTGATGCGATCGGATGATCCCAGGGTATTCATAAAGCACCTTCTCGGTCTGCCGGCAGATGCTGAGAAGGAGCAAACGAAGCGTAAGCCCCTCGTCAAGATTTGTGGTATTCAAACCTTGGAGGATGCACAAGCAGCAGAGAACGCCGGTGCGGATATGATCGGTCTCATCTTTGCACCGACAAGAAGGCAAATCCAACCAAAGATCGCGAGGAAGATCGCAACGTATTTACGGAACAGGCGATATGCGGACGAGGATCTCACGTTTGAGGGTTTGACCGCGGCCGATCCCCTCTCTCCTCAACCGTGGTTCACATCGTCGACAACCCGCGTCGTGTCCTCAACGAAGCCACTCCTCGTTGGAGTTTTCCAGAACCAACCTCTCGCCTACATACAAGCCGTTGCGGCAGCGGTACCTCTTGATGTTGTCCAGCTCCATGGCAATGAGCCTGCTGAATGGGCTGCGCAGATTCCAGTGCCAGTCATCAAGGCATTCCATGTCACAGAGAATGGCTCTATTCGAGGTGGTCAGGTCGACCGTCCAGGATGTAACGAGCTAATCCTTCTGGACGCGGCCGGACAACAGGCTGGAACCACTGGCGGTGGGGAGGGTCGATCATTTGACTGGTCCGTCGCCGCTGACATCGTCAAACGAGGAGAGTCTGGCAGCAACGGGAGGTTTGAGCTTCCGATTATCCTCGCTGGTGGTCTCAACCCGGACAACGTCTCACAGGCTGTCGCGGCTGTTCGGCCGTGGTGTGTGGATGTCAGCTCAGGTGTTGAGAACGCGGATGGCAAAACGAAGGATGCCAGTCGGATAGCAGAGTTCATCAAGCGGGCCAAGGCTGCATGAGACTTGCTATGAGGAGGCAATGGCATCGTAATGTATAACGAATGATCATGACAGAGATGGCTTCTAGTTTGATGCAGTTTCTATCTCTGAGGTCTTGGACGTTTCCCGACGAATCGGCGGAATTTTTTGGAGCTGTTACTGGCATCGATGTCCTCGTGAGCCTTGGCTGTGGAAGCTCCCAACATGGAGGGGTGGCCTAAAAGGAAAGAGGGCAATTAAAACGTATATCTTTCCTGCGTCCCGCGCTCCTGACTCACTTGCATTGGTCATGAGATCATCGATGACCACTCGACTACCTGAAGTGGGGTACTTTGCTGACACCCCGCGAGCCATTAGCTGTTGGCGTAGTAATCCATCGAGCTCGGCACGCAGATTGTTGAGTTTCACATCGGATGGAGCTTTCCGCCTCCGGTTACTAGGGACTTCCTCGTCCGAGTCCTTGTCGGATCTAAATTGAGGTGGGAGGTCAACACGGCAGGAAGCGCGGCTAGACGCCCAGAGAGTGCGACTCACAGCATATCTGGATCGATATCAATATCCATCGCCTCGGCTGCTTCCTTGAGCCAGTTCTTGTCATGCTTGTCCTTTTTGTTGTGATGCTCCGCCTTTTCGATCGATTTCGCGACCTGAACTCGCTCCTTGAGCTTAGGAAGGAACCCAGGTTCGATTTGGAGGTCCGGTAGCTCGGCGCCTGGTGATGAGAAGGTTAGCCTCGATGAGCCGCCACGTCACCTTTGCAACCCGCGCTTCATATCCACCAACTCACTTCGACCAAGGCTCTTCATCAAAGCTCTTTGCATACCCATCTCCTCGGGACTACACATTTGCAAACTAAATCCATCCCTCTTAGCTCTAGCCGTTCGTCCACTTCGATGAATGTATGCGTCTGCGGTCCTCGGAAGCTGGAAATGAATAACATGATCGACGGATGGGATATCCAAACCACGAGCAGCGACGTCCGTAGCGATGAGTACGCCAGTCTTAGACGACGCGAATCGATCAAGGTTCTTGAGACGTTGTTTTTGTTGAAGTTGGGAATGGAGAGGGAAGACGGGCACGCGGAGGGTCTCGAAGAGTGGGATCAGACGTCTGATACCGTCAATGGAACCAACGAAGACGAGAGATCGACCTGGGTATCGAAGGAGGAAGTAGTAAAGGTAGAGATCCTATTGAAACGAAGTAATGCATGATGTGAGAAAATGAAACAATCCTAACAGGCAATCCACACAGTACGCACCTTTTCCGTTGCCAAACACTCCACGATGCATTCTCTCAACGTTGCAACTAGCCCACCCTGCGGACTCAAATCCACCACCTCAGGGTTCTCATCTCTGAAATCCAATTTATCCATCAAATCATCCAAAGTCGTTCCTTTATCCTTCTTACCCTTCTTCCCAGGTCGTCTACCACCACGCTTCAGATTCGATTGTAGATCCTTGGATAGAGTGGCTGAAAAGACAAAGGTTTGGATGTCCTCTCGAACAGGTGAGACATCGACCTCTCTTGTCGCTGCTTTGAAAACTTCATCATCCTCCTCAGCATTGAAATTTCCTTCACTGTTTCAAACAGGACGTCAGGTTCACTCATCCCTCTCACATCCAAACACCCTCCCCCGACTCACCCAGAAGAATCTCCACTCCTAACTGTCAAACCGACGATGCTCTCCAACTCCGCAAAATGACCATTCTCAATCATTCTATCTGCCTCATCAACCACCAGAAACTTGATACCTTTGATACCACGCATCAATTCTTCATCCTCTTTACACAGGTCCCAGAGTCGTCCAGGAGTAGCTACAATGATATCCGCTCCACGAGTGAGGAATCGACGTTGTTTGAGGATGGAAAGTCCTCCTACGATTGAGATAATTGAGACCCGTGGTGGACCAGATTTCTTCACCTTCAAGGCTGCGAGCGGAGCATCTTCCTCTTCTTCTTCTTCTTCTTCTTTGACAGTGATCGCCTCGTCCGAGGTAGTTGGTGGTTTTGAAAGACCCAACCCGATGTTAATGAGCGCCGTCAAGTGTTTGGTCACTTGTAATGCCAATTCTCTGGTTGGACAGAGTATGAGAGCTTGTAATGGTCTCCTACCAGTTAATGGCGGTGCAGGACCAGATAAAAGGGCGTTCAGAATCGGTAAACCGTAAGCGAGGGTTTTACCGGAACCCTGATTGCCAGTCCATCCATGAGCTTTTAGTTTGATGAGACCATCAAGGGACACGGCGGCAAAACTCACTGTCTCAGCTACACCAACAACATCCCTCCCGTCAATCGCTAACGGTATCGATCGCCGTTGGATATCAGTAGGGTTGGTAAACCCTGAGATGAGAAGACCTCGTTTGATCACTGGACAAAGAGGTAGCCCTTTCCATTCTGGGAGGAGATCATCTGCGGTGTTTCCCAAATGCCGTATGATGTCAGCATGAAAAGCCCAAAAAAGATTTGAACCGGGAAGGACAAACCATCGAACTTGATCTCTTCGATTTTAGGGAATGCCGGAGTGACCTCCCCCTTGACGATTGTCTTGGGCTTCTTCTTCTTCCTCTGCTTAGCCTTCGATTTAGATGACTCCGCGTCGACTGTGCCGTCTTCTTGAGGTTCGATACCCTTCCAATCTTCAACGTCCATTTCAACATCGGACACCTCTCCCTCCACTTGATGTTCCAATTTCCTCTTCTTATGTCCACCCGCTACATCCTACCATTATCCCCAGATCACATCAGCAACCAAGTCATCTCATCAAAGACTAACAAGCACCGCATATTCGTACGAACTCACCACTAAAACAGCCTTCTTCCCACCTTTACCATCCTCTTCCCAGTTGACATCCACGCCGTCGGCTTCTTCAAACATCATCATGCCACCGCTGGCGTCGAGGGAGGAGAGTGATGCAGGTAAGGATCTCCATACCAGGGAGTCGGCTGGGATGGCGCGTGATGGCTTGACCATGGTGTGTGAAGATATGTTGGAAGTTGAAAGCTGTGAGTACGAGGCAATAGGAATACTGGTCGAGACGAGTCGAGTCTCAACATTTATCTTGGGAATGTGTCACGTGATCGCGAGCCCGGTGAGTCACCGCTGGTGGTGATGATGAAGATGGTGATGGCGGTGACGATGTCGACGATGGCGATGATGACGATGGTGGTGGTGGTGGTGATGATGATTATGGTCGCGATGTTGACGAGTGAGGATGTCAGGAATGTGATCGTGATACCGACTAATCACATGTTGAATGGATGTAGGAGAAGACAGGCAAAGTATTGTCTCGCCTCGAACCCTCCCTTTGACCAATAATAACAACTTCCTTTCCTGTGCGTAGAGTGGATAATGAATCAACATGATTAACAACAACTGCAATCACCAGCAGCTACCATATACCCTACATCACCATCGATACGTTCGCTAATTGTGCGACTACGATGGACGATTTGCATACTCCTCTACATTGGTGGCGGTCCCATCAACAACGCCTCCCACCCACCTACCCTTCCACCTACCAACATCTCAAACCCACCCTCTCATCCATGCACGATGGAATCAAACGTCCGACACCACTCCAGATACAACGTAGACTCTCAACACCATCACCTATCTCCATACCTTCTGTGATGGGTCTCATCATGCCGAATCCAGGAACCGAGATTTATACGAGTACGTCTCTTGCTCTTTCTCCTTAGGTCCTTCCATGCCCGTAGCTGGTGTTCAAGTTGCTTGCTTTATACGTGTATCTCCAGATACACCTTATATCATGGGATACGTTGATCCAGGTCCACCTCCGCTCGTACCAGTAGCATCTACCATGCGCCAAGTCACGCCACTCTTGACGTTTCCTAACTATACGGTGAAGTTGGATGGAGATCGGAGAGGAAGTATCGGAGGACTGATGTGATAATCGCGGTACTCGGTCTTCTGTGTGCGCAATAGACTTATGTGTTTCCAGGGAGTGGGAGTGTCGATGTTTCCAACAAAGGGCATACATCGGGTGAAGTTGGATGGTGTAGGTGAGTTTTCGCCTCTCTGACGGTCAGAATGAACAGGATCGAAATACATGAAAGAAACAGGAAAGGTTTTTTGATCATTACCTTGAAATAGTAACCCACTCATACCTACCCCATATACCTTCACCTTCACCTTCGATGAAACAGGATGGCATCAATGGGTGATCAACACGACTTACGTTCGGCCTACAGTTGTGAGGATCCTTGATCCATCTTCAGCCGTCCCAAACGAAACCTTGTACTAAACTTTCAAAATCTATTCATTCCACAACCCAGACAGGCTCAGACACGACAACAAATTGCTCTGACCCGCTCTTGGCATCCACCACACTCTTCGCAACTCAAGCGATACGAGTCCTTGCATCTCCCACCAATGGCGGTACAGTCATCGCACCTTCCTCTGCATTCACTTTATGGGTCGGCCTGACGAATGTTAGTCCCGGAACACTACCTGTTGATAAAGCTGCCAGTGGGACGAATAAGGTGAAGAGGACGTTTCACACGAAAAGAAGGACAGAACGTTGACTCATTTATAATAGAATTGTCGTAGGTCACCATCGTGGTATTGAGTATTGTTGCAGCTGTGGTTGTGATAGCGACCTGTGGATCGTTCATTTGGCTTTTAAAGAGGAAAAAACGAGCGGAGATGGAGGTGAGGGTCTTTGTTTTGTGGATGTTCGAGACGCAGCCAGTCCTTGAAACGATTGCTGCAAACACCGATCGTTGAACATCTTCCATTGATCACGATACTCAGGCATTAGCAATATCTCGAATGCAGCCTGAAGAAGCTGCTCAATTCCTTCAATACCGCACTACTATACTTCCACAAGTACCTAGTGGATACCCATACGGTGGTGCGTTGATGCAAGCATATCAAGCACCTCCACCTCCTGGTGCGCAGATCGAGCCGCATCTGTATGGTGGTTACGACACGAGGTTGGATCCACCTATGGCATTACAAGGCCCTGCTGGGTGGATGGGGTTCAGACGGAGATGGTTCGGATGATAGAGAAGACTTCAATCAAGGGGAAGAAAAAAACAAGGTCATGAGTGCATTCGGTTAGGAATCCATGTTACAAAAGGGATCGTATAGAGAGTCATTGTCGACGCATAATGCTCCACCTTGTACCGAGCAAAATCGCAGTCGACGTTTGGAAACTTCATCGTTCGTGGTCGGCAAGGCAGTCTGGTCATTTCGGCTTACTGCATTCCAGCACCACCAGCTAGTTCACGTTCCAGTGCTGAACTTGGATGCTCGTCGTGGTCCTCCGCATTGTTCAGTTGCCCGTAGCCTTCGGTGTTGTAGCCGGGTCCGACGCCTGGTCCGCCGGCAGCGACAGGAGGAGTTGGGTGGTCCGTCGGAAGACTGAGAGCGGAAGACTGTTAGCGCTAATGATCGACCAGAAATAAGTGGAACAATGCCATTTCTACTCACGCTTCCTTGCGTGGTGTAGGTTGCTGCGTAGCGGCTTGCTGCCTGACCATATGACGGAACGAAGACACCTCCTCGATGATCATGCGCTTCATACCTTCGGTCGAGTCCTCCGCCTCGAAGCCGAAATCGAAGGCCTGCTGGCATGTCGGTTCATCTTGGAGGTCGTGCCAAACAGACAAGCTGTGAGTGGAGCCAGCTAGGATGAGTACACCGAAAACGAATATCAAGCTGACAGTAGTCATAACGTACTAAGGATGCTCGAGGGCCTCCTCGCAGCTGATTCTCTTGGCTGGATCGAAGGCCAACAGCTTACCCAGAAGGTCCAACGCTTGAGGGTTGGCCTGCGGGAACATCTGTTGAAAAGGGACACGAGGTTTGATGGGAAGAGATCGGATGTAACTAGCAACGGAAGACGGTATCAGCCACTGCCGCTGGGTTTCACATGGGTTTGCCCACTTACTCTTGAGCTCTTGGACTGCCGACGCGACGCAGAGTGTCCTCCGTAGGCGTACCGAGCAAATTGAGGATTTGATTGAGCTGGTCGACGTAATCTCGACCTTTGAAGATGGGTCTACCTCCAAGAAGCTCGGCAAGTATACATCCGACTGACCACATGTCGACTGTGAAATAGGGTGCGAAAGGTTTAAAATCACAGGACAAAAAGCCTTGAAGAGTGAAGTATGCTCACTGCTAGATGTCTACAATAGATAGATGTGGATGATCAGCACGCAGTTGAGCGGAATTAAATGTCTGTCAGACACTTACGTAGTTTGCGAAACTCAACATGATCTCAGGAGCTCGATACCATCTAGTTGCAACGTCTGTCCAAATGCAATGATCCCCCACATCAGCTTGACAATCTTGCGCAATCAATCACGGTGCAATACTCACACTCCGTCATAAATCCCGCTTGTCCAGTCTCAGCACTACCTCCAGGTTGAAACCCACGAGCCAGACCAAAGTCACAGATCTAATCGGTTTGCAAGGCCAAATAAATCAGCGTTCAGGTCCCCGATGATTTGCGGAGAAACAATCTAACACTGACCTTGAGCTCACAATCCGCATTGACAAGCAAGTTTCCTACATAACGCCATGATGGAGGAAAACATTAGTCGCGTGTTTCATGATTGAAGGGAAATAGATCGGATGCTCACCTGGCTTCAAATCGCGATGGAGGACGTTTGCAGAATGTATGTACTGCGCAGCATCGGTCGTTAGTTAATTTTAGCTTCCAACCTTTCCTTATCAAAATTAAGTCGGATGTTCACCTTCAATCCACATAGCGTCTGATACAGGAACGATTGGAAATGAGCATCCGATAATGGTTGACCACTCCGAATCTAAGAGCAGAACTTGAAAGTGAGCCTTCAACTTTTCAAACAACAGTGTTCTTCCGCAGTCACTACCACCACTTACAATAGCGTGTAAATCAGCTTCCATCAGTTCTTCGTACATGTACACCTCATTGAAGTTCCAGGTTCCAGGTGGATCAGGGACGATATCCATATCGTATAGACAAGTGATCTATCATCATCAACGAGATAAGGAGAAGAAACAAATAGTTACCCGGCTGTGTTAGTATGTAATTTTGGGCTGTGAAAATGCTGTGCTTGAAATCTCAAGACAACATCAGGACAGAGGGGAAGACTCACGTTCTTATGTCCTCGGAAGTGATGTAACAACTTGATTTCTCGGAGACACCGTTTCGTCAGGATTTTTTTGGAGAATACGTTTGTGATCTGGAGAAAGCGGGGAAGCGTCAATATGATGGATGATGGTTGAGACGTTTCGATGGTGATGAAGATGGGAATGAAGTTATCCTAGTAGATCTCAGAGATGTACCCTTCCAATCCTCCTGCTCATTCGTGCAACTACCTCTTAGGCAATCCATTTGTCGCTACTGAGCTCCATAAAGGCACCACCCATTCCTGATCCTGGCATCCCATTCTTCGAGCTCTGTCGATTCACACTAAAACTCACTTTCTTCACCGCACACATCTCTCCCGTCGTTTCATGCCGTGCACTAATCACACATCCGTAAGCACCTTGACCTAGTTCTTTGACAAAGGCATAAGGTTGAGCGATTGTGCTGTGTTCGGGTGGTTGGGCCGAGAAAGGTGTTGAGAAGCAATGGGAGGTGTAGGAGTTGGGAGACGAGGATTGTCAGGTTCGGATTGTGTAGAGAGCTATGTAGAAAGGGAAAGCTCACTATGAGTTGTTGAGAGCTTGAAAGGAATGACGAGGAGCGTTGTCCATGATTTGATGAGCTGAAACTTGGGTGTGTGTCGATGGTGGACGGGTTGAACAGCCGCTTGAGGATGGTGTTGGAATTGGCTACCAGGTGTGATATGCTTCAGGAAGTCGAGGCCGTGTACGACGTGAAAGGGAGGACGAAGGGTGGTGTACTAGAATGGTACTGCTGAAGATATATACCCAATTCTTATGTCGATGGCATCGATGTACTATTCTATGCTCGCCTTTGTCCATGTTCAATTAACACAGCTCGGGTTCTTGGATTTAGGAGATCTGGTTCCGCGCGGAAGAGGACACCGCGGGAGCGCGTGAGTGGCGAGTGGCGAGCGTGTTTCAGGACATCGATAGAAAGACAAATGCATAAAACACGAATCCCAAACATCTACACCAACCACCATCACCTCATCGTACTACCTCTCCCTGCCCGCCGCCCTGAAACATACTAGACTGTCTTCTTCCCTTTCTTCCTGTCAAACTACCATCATCTGCTCCTTCCACCAATACGCGTTGTTTAGTCTTTTCCAAATCATCCGCCAATCCTGGTCCCTTTGTGGAGGAGATTACAGGAGGGGATGGTCGACGATTCGCAATCGGTGAAATGGGTTTTGATGATGCGGTTAACGCAGACGCAGACGCAGATCGATCGACAGCGGATTCCCGAGCAGCCACGGTCACAGATGCACGTCGAGCTGGTTGTTGTCGCCGACTCGGGGCCGGAATTTCACCTCTCTATTGATGTGGATGCGTTGGAGTCAAATTGCATTCCCGAACACTGGCTTCGCAATCCCACTCACCTCTACGGGCGACTCCCTTCCCGATTCCGCTCGTAAACTACCTCCAACAGCATCCCCAACCATTCCCAATTCCCTCTTCGACCTCGGAACGACACTCTTCCTCCTCATTGAGCCCGCTACCCCCGCCGCATCCAGCTTATTCTGCACTCCAACGCTCATCGGACGAATCATGCTTTTGACAAAATCTTCTCCTTTTCCTTGAGACGTTGGTGATTCAGGCCGAGAGGGACGAACTGTAACCTCTGACAGTACATCCATCGTCCTAGCTGGCGTAACGCTCGATCCTAGTGGTGTTGTGGACCGCGATCTTCCAGTATTCTGCGAAGATGGATCGAGGGGTCGCGCGACGTATGAGTCTGAGAAAGAGGAGGAAGTTCCGTCTGGTTTCCGCATTTTTCTATTGGAAACGACCATCGTTGAGATTTAGCTTGCAAAGTTTATAATGCTAAACGACAACAGCCGTTATCAAACACCCACGTATGCAAACTCGGTTCTCGATAGTTGACACTTTTCCTCGCTCGTCTATTCCTTCCATCACCGTTGGGATCTGCATTCGCATCCATATCTGCCGAAACAGCGCTGGGTGCTGGAGAACCTCCTCGTGTGGATGGCATAACGGAAAATTCGGGAACGCCTGTTCGACCTGTCATTGTACAACTCTCTAGTTCAGAAATCTTAGGACCACATTCTTTAGCGTGTTCCTACTCACCTTCCTCTCGGACTTCATCGACCTTCTCCATCTCGTGCACCTCCTTCCCAACAGTCGCTCCTGACAATCTATCTATACCCTCCACGATCTCATTTGGTGTCTCAACCCCTTCCTCTCCACCAGGTATGACCCTTTTCTCCAAATCTGGCGGTGTCATTTCCGATCTTCTTCTTCGCCTTTGTACCGGTGCCATTGCCACTTCGTCCGTCCGTCCAGACGTTGACGCCGATGCTCCTTCTTGAACCTCGGGACTTTTACTCGGCGCACGAGATACAAAGAGACCACTTTGTCTTCGTCCCCCTCTCCCATTCGATCGTGCAGGTGGTGGCTCCGTATCCATGTTCAACTTTGGAACTGGCTTGCGCGGACTTCGACGGGGTGGAGTTGGAGAGTTTGCGTTTGAAGGGTGGTGTGAGATTGCCGTCGTTAAAGTTGGAGGTGGTGCTTGTGGCGATTTGGAGCGAAGACGAACTTCTTCTGAGGGTGTACGAGATCGTCTTCTGTAGAGATACCCGATTACCACGGTCAACGTTAGTTACCCGCTGTCAAATATCACCCAAGTCCACAATCATGACACCCACCTTCCCATCCCATATCCATTTCCACCCGCACTTGTCCCGTTACTCTCATTTCCTTCGATCACCATCTCCAACTCGGGTATACCCGCAGAAGCTACCAGTGGTCTTCCTTGCCATTCGATGATGGGATCACGTCCTGATAAGTAGTTGTATGATGAGGTTGAGACCGATGGCGTGAGTGTCAGCTGGCGATGGAGAGAGTGGAGGCTCGGGACCGCTGAGAGGATGGTCGAGAGCGCTTCGATGGCCCTCTGGAGTTGATTACATATATATGGTATCAGCTTCTGAATTTATATCAATGTTGAACCCGGCATCCTACTCACTGTATTCCTAACCCTGGCCAACTCTTCCTTTGCTTTTATCAACTCCCGACCCATCGCCGATCTCCCAGCTCGTTCTAGTAATAGTTTCTGGTGTAGTTCCGTAATCTCGTCTTGGAGGATTCGAGTCTCCAGCAGACGTTTGGCGTTCTCTCTGATGGGCAGATGGGATTGAATCGTTAGATGAAGGATGCAATACGTGGAAGGTGGGCCGGGCGCACCGGATGATATCTCGATTTTGTTTGGTGTGTCGTCGTTTGTCTAGTGTCCGGAAAGGTATCAGTTTGACACGGTAGCCTGTCTTGGAAGCTGGCTTACTCACAATCATCGAACTGATATGCGATGCTCAACGAAGTCAAGACTGATCCCGACCCGCCCTGACTCGCAGCGATCGGTCCATCCTCAATCGACAATGGCCGTAATGGTGGTCGCGATGGATCCATGACCCTTTCAGCCGCTCTCTAAGCCTGTTACTCTACTTGAAGGACGGATGTCAGAAGTTATGATTGTCGTGTGATGGTGAACTGAGCATAGAGGATGTGAACAGATGAGTAGAATAACGTTCAACCAGTCTGTTGACATTTGCCCAAGCCATGCTACCGCCCGTGAGAAAGTGAGAAAGGGAGAGAAGGCCGGCACGGACATCATCGCGGCGGTGATGTCCGCTGGATGAAGTTACGCGACCGTTCCTCACGAGATTTCGGAAATATGGCACGGAGCTTGGGGTGCGATCCTGGATACAAAGTAAATAATCTCGCACCTCTACACATCATGCAGGAGTAGATCGTCTGCTCATCTTACTCTCGGTGAGTTTCCCGCAGTGTTCGGCCATAGCTCTGGGCTGGAAGACTCAGCCGCATCCTGACCACGCTCCTACCTCCCGCTAGCCGCTTCCCTGCAGACTAAAATCAAAATGGCCTCCGTCGTCCAAGGCCAGCCAGGCGAGAAAACTGAGCAGTCTCCACCTCGATCCAGCCTCGCTTCACTTAGCCGAATTCAACTGGCGCTTCTCGTCCTCACTTACATCCTCTGCATCCACGTCCTTGGACTCTACTACTTTTCGCGAGGCTTCTTGCTTACTCGACTATCGCTTGAGCAAGTGTCTCCATCTTACAACGGGACGAACCCTGCGCCATTGGAACCTACTCACTCCAAGGCTATCATTCTCATCATCGATGCGTTGAGGTCGGATTTCCTGTTGCCGCATTCGGCAGAAGAACCTTTCGTCAACCAATACTATCACAACGTGCTAACCTATCCCGCCGAGTTGAGCTCACTGCAACCTCGTAACTCACTCATCTTCAACTCCTATGCAGACCCTCCAACGACCACAGTCACTCGCATCAAAGGGTTAACCACCGGCTCGTTGCCAACTTTCATCGATGCGGGATCCAATTTCGCCTCTACGGCCATCCTTGAGGATAACATCATCAGCCAACTCAAACAAGCAGGGAAGAGATTTGCTTTCACTGGAGATGATACATGGGTCAGCATGTTTCCCGACTCATTCGAACCGGATCTTTCAAGTCCATTCGAGTCTTTCAACGTCGAAGATCTTCATTCAGTGGATCAGGGTGTGATAAACACTATCTTCCCGCTTATGCACCCCGATAATTCGTCAAGATGGGATGTCATGATTGGTCATTTCCTTGGTGTCGACCATGTCGGTCATCGTGTTGGACCTTCGACATCGACTATGAGAGAAAAGCTGGTGCAAATGGACAGAGTACTAAGGGATGTTGTTGAGCAGATGGACGACGACACCCTGCTCATCGTCCTTGGCGATCACGGGATGGATGATCGAGGAGATCATGGCGGCGAAGGCATCAAGGAGACTGCTGCGGGAGTGTGGTTTTATTCAAAAGGAGAGGCTCTCACTTCGGGAGAGGAAGATGCTTCTTCTTTCATTTCAACGCTTGGAAAAGCAACCATTCCGGAAACCGTCGCGGGCGCTCGAACGGTGAATCAAGTGGATATCGTACCAACCTTATCTCTCCTGTTAGGAAGCCCGATACCATTCAACAATATGGGTTCCATCATTCCAGAGTTGTTTCTTGAACATGAAGCTTTACAACCTTTCGACAGACTTGAAACAGCGATGCGCGAGAATGCCAAACAGATCAAAACGTACATCGACGCATACAAGGGTCAAATACACCGTCACGACCTCGCAAAGTCGTGGTCTGCCGCTGAGGCGGCCGCGGCGGAAATCAGTGGTATTGAGAGCGTAGATGAAGTGACGAATGAGGCCACTCGACCTACAGGTCTCACGGATTTCCTCTTCGGGAAGCGATCGGATGGTTCTGCCTCATCTCGCTCGTCCCTAATGATCGAGGATAACTCTGAGCTTCTGCTCTCGTCATTTCAAGCTCACCAAGCCTTTGCCGCCCATACCTTGTCGCATGTTCGCGCACTTTGGGCTCAGTTCTCCTTGCCCGACATGATCATCGGTCTCGTCATCCTAGGTCTCAGCTTGCCTACAGTCTGGGCGATCTATCTCGGCGTTAAGAACACTCGAATGGGTTGGGCGGCCTTCGCCGTGGAAGCGCTGGAGATCGCCGGCGCTGTTGGAGCAGGTGTCGGAAGCGTCATCGGCACTCTTCGCGGAGTATACACTCGGCAACCTGCTTCCGCGTTGATATGGTCTTTGACGTCTGCTGCGATCGTTTCGGAAGTAGCTATCATTTTGCCACTGATTCCAACCATGGCTAGGACTGCCTACGCCGCATTTTTCTCCAGGAGGAGTCTTCCCATCTTCTTGGGGCCATCATTGATGATTCTCCACGCCGTCTCCTTGGCCAGCAACTCATTCATCCTGTGGGAGGATCATGTTGTGGGCTTCCTAGCCATTACGCTGGCGCTAGCTCCCCTTGTGAAGGCTATGACTGCGCCAATGCATCGACTCAGGCTGCGAATCATCGGCTTTTCGTTGGGCGTCGCTATTCTCATACGTCTTGTTGGACTTAGCACAGTATGTCGCGAGGAACAGCAACCTTACTGCCGAGTCACGTTCTTTGCGGGGCAAACGATCGCCGTGGCACCTGATCTGGTCCGGTACACCGTCCTTCCCGTCGCTTGGTATCTACCCAAGGCGATCGAGCTGCTCCTAGCTCAGTCAAAGTCTAATTCGGGTCCCGCGTCTCTCTTCTTGCAGGGCTTGCGGGGTGCCCTGATGGCTGGCGCATCATATTGGCTACTGGAATTCTCTGAGACATGGGATGGTCTAAATTCTGATCGAATCCCGCTCGTAAAGCAAACCAAAATTTGGCTCGCTCGGTCGACCATGGGCTTCATCCTGGGCGCGGGCGCGTATCTCTGGTACATCATGCCACTCTGCATTGAAGTTAAGCGACAAATTGTCCCAGACGAGGCCGACATGCTGTTAAACAGCGACAACCCTCAGGAGTCGGCCAAGCCTCAGGTCACCGTTCTTGGCTTCGCAAACTCTTATGGATCCACCTATTTGTTCTTCCTACTGATCGGCTTCTCCCTCTTTTTCTTGGTAAATCAAAGCTCGGGACAAGTCGCTATTGCGTTTATTCTGTTGGTGCTGCTTGGCCACTTGGAGCTCAGTGACACTCAGAGGGATTCGCAATCCTTGAAAAAGGTTTTCCAGGCTACCGCTACACCTGCCGATTTCGATCCCTCGAGCCTGCCTCAAGAGCAGCCGACTTTCACTGAGATCGTTCCTCTAGCTCTGCTAGGACACATCGGGTTCTTCGCGACTGGCCATCAGGCTGTTTTGGCGACCATTCAGTGGAAAGCCGCCTTTGTGGGCTTCTCAGAGGTAGTATATCCTATCTCACCGTTGCTCGTTGTTCTTAACACCTGGGGTCCGTTTATCTTCACCGCAATAGCGACTCCGCTCATCGCGCTCTGGAACGTCTCACCAATCCCCAATGGCGCAGCACCAGTACTCGCAGACGCCCTGCAAAGTTGCCTTGGCTTTATCCTCTACTATGCCACCTTGGCCGTCTCGGCGGCTGCGAGTGCTGCCTGGCTTCGACGACATCTCATGGTTTGGAAGGTCTTCGCCCCGAGGTTCATGCTGGCAGGAACTACCTTGATTCTCATCGACCTCGCCATGCTGCTAGCGATTGGAGTAGGAGTCGCTAGGACCACGAAAAAGATGGAGCGGACGTTTAAGGCTGTAACGATGTAATGACCATAACGAAGCAAATTGGAAGAAATATGACAACGCAGAATATGACAACTTCAGCAACTTGGAAACTGCTGATCTAAGGCTTAGATTGACCCTTGATGCTGAACCTTTTCGGCCGAGGCACTTCTTGCTCTGAACCCAAACTAGGCGAGGCGAGGGGAGATGAACCAAGGTCTCCTCGACTGCTGTTGCTGCGCACCAGGGTTTTGCCTTGCTCACTGACCCTGCGAACGAGCCCTCCGATCGATGATAGTCGCTTGCGCTTATCCTTCTTGCCGGACTGTTGCGAGAGATCGGAAGTAGAACGAGTCATGGACGAGCTGCTAGAAGCAGTGACTTCTTGCAACGTCTCGCTAAGGGAGTGGGGCATGCTGGCTCGAGAGGGTAAGTCGCGGTCAGATGCTCCCTGCGAGGAGGGGAGCGTGTCTTGCGCCTGAGTACGAGTTGTGTCCGATAACTTCGCTGGCTTTGATGAGAGATCCTTGGCTGGAGGTTTCGGGGTGTCTTCTAAGACAGCTGACGGTTGTTCAGTCGATGATTGCTCCATCATGGCGGTCAGCTGCTCGGGATCACCTAGACCAGCGTTATCCGCCTCGACTTCTTCGGCCTCTTCGCTGATTCTTCTGGTCAGGTCGTAAGGTGCTGCAGATGCCCCATCACCCGCCGAGACGGGTGATGATGCCCTGTCGCTGTATTTCGCGGTATTTTGCATGGTCGCTCCCTTGTCGGCGGTAGAAGGCTGAGCAAAAGCGTCATCGGCCACGACGAACAGGCCTTCGGCAGCCAACTCTTCAGCGGGGGATTGCGAATCTTGCACTGCGCTGCGGATTTGTTCCTTCCACATAGCAGCAAAGACACCGTCGGGCTTGTTAATCAGATCCTTGTGGTTGCCAACCTCGATGATCTGCCCAGAATACGGTGCGGGTAAGTAAGATCGCACTGCACCACCGAGTGAAATGACATACTACACCGTTTCGGAGGACAATGATCTTGTCTGCGTTGACAATCGTGGACAGCCCTGTGTGATAGAATCATGATCTGATTAGAACCGATAAAATATGGGGCTTGCGAGAAGCGGAATTGACGCAACGACTCACGATGGGCAATCATCAAACTCGACCTTCCTGTTGCTAATTCCACCAGAGATTTCTGGACTTCACGTTCCGTTTCTAAGGGTAGGAAATTGTCAGAGTATGTCCAGGAGCGTGCTTTCACTGCGTACCAGTATCAAGAGCACTGGTGGCCTGGAAATTATACAGCAAAAGTGAGCATATGTGACTGTTTGAAGGGCAAGGTCGACGTCACTCACCTCATCCAGGACTAGAATGGCAGGTGCCTTCAACATCGTTCGCGCCAGAGAGACTCTCTGCTTCTCGCCACTAGAAGATGAGGCGTCGCTTTATCAGTCGTAGGTGATGGATTGCTGGGATCAAGTACAGACATACCCAGACAGGCGAACGCCACGTTCACCAACAACCGTGGCGTATCCTGTCAAGGTGAGGCGGCTATGAGTGTCTGTCAGCGGCAAATCCCAAGACATTCCCACATACCATCAGGGAAAGACATAATTCGATCGTGAAGACGTGCAGCTTGAGCAGCCTGGACAATGTCAGCTTTCGAAGCACCTTCCTTGCCATAACCAATGTTGAATTCGATAGTGTCATTCCATAGGACAGCGTCTGTGTCAAGACAAAGTAAGGCACTGGAGAAATGAATTGCGGAGCGGTGCAAGCACCCACCTTGAGGGACGATTCCGATGGCACGTCTCAAGCTCTTCTGTGTTATGTCACGGATGTTCTGACCATCTATGAGGATTTCTCCACTACTGATGTCGTAGAAGCGGTAGAGCAATCGGAGTAGAGACGACTTGCCACTACCACTCTCGCCGACCTAGGTGCACGGCTTCAGTAAAGCCCACAGAATCAGGGGCTCGTGTCCACTTACAAGGGCTACCGACTCTCCCTTCTCAACTGTGAAGTTGACGTCGTGGAGAGCATCAACCTTGCCATCGTAGGAGAAAGTGACATTCTTGAACTCTATCCTTCCATCGGTGATCTCGAGGTCCTTTGCATCGGGTTTATCTACGACCTCTTTCTCCTCCTAAAGGAGACCACAGCATTAGTAGGCTATTCCTCGACTCTGTTCCATGCAGCTCACTTCGAGAAGACGTAAGAGTTTCTCAGCATCGACCAAGCCCTGTGTTCAGTAGGCAATGCACAGTTCAGTGTCTGTCGGTCTTATGCGATCAAGCACAGAACTCACTCCATTCAATTGCCGGTAGATCATTCCTGCAAAGGAAGTCTGCGCCGTCAGCCTACCTACGGATCACTGTGATTGGGCAGCTCCCTCACCAAGACTGTTCAAAGGGCCGTAGAGCTGACCGAGATAGGTCAAAAAGACTACGAATTCAGCAGCATTCGCTCGACCTTTGGTCACTCTCCACGCAACGATGAGGGACCCGGCAAGTAGGCCAGAGGTGATGATAAAATTCTGAGTGCTGTTGTGAATAACTATAGTCAATATCGAATGTCAACGGATGACCTGATCGGCTTACAGGTTCAGCAAGCTCAACGAGGTAATAACCTTGTACTCGACGACTTGATAGGCGTTGACTGCGTTTTCATATCGAGAGGTTTCTCGGTCTTCGGAGGTAAAGTACTAATGCAAAAACGCATCAGGCTCGGCATTTGTCTTCCTGTTGTGATGCGATGAGCTTGGACACACCTTGACAGATTCCCAGTTCATGAGCACTAAAGTGACCGGTGCTGGTTGAGTTACACTTTTTCACGATTCATCGCCCGTCCACTCACCATCAGTGTGAATACCACGCGTGACAATGTCCCTCTCGTTCATCTGACGGCGCAGCTTTGTCCTCCAAGTCGTAAGAGCAACGGATACGGTAAAGTAGCTGTAGTTATCGAAAATCCAGATTAGCACGCCTGAGTGATATACGAGCTGAGCTGCTTGCACTCACGACACCATGACGACGGCGATGACGAGCGCCAATGACCATCCTGCGCAACCTCGCCATGTCAGCACCAATCGGCAATATCTATCAGACCCGAAACTTGCCGTATGCCCAATAAAAGAAGACCGTCGCGATCACGATATCGAATATGACCGGGGTAAGAGTCATCAACAACAGCTGGAAAACATTGTTGATAGCAGACCCTCTTTGACATCCACTCTCATTAATCCTTGCCGTACGCTAAAGAGGAGCTCGTGGTCACTCACCTGTCCAAGATCCTTAACACTTCCCCCGTTTTCCTTCTCGTATGGAAAGCGAGACTAAGATCTAGCAGATGCTTGAAGCACATGATTGACATTTCACGATCCGAGTATTGCATCACTGGGGCCCACTGTCATTTCCAAGGTGGGGGTTAACAGATGGTCTTCGAAACAAAACAAAAAAACGGAAGACGCACGAGAAGACTTTGACCGACGCTAAGAATCCCGCCGTTACCTTGACAGAATCTCAGAGCAACAAAGAGAAGGATCGACGGCCAGATAGCTACGGAACATAAGCTTTTTGCCGTCAATTGCTCGTCCCACAGTGCGAAGCGCTATCACAAAACTCACAGCCACCGACACATTTCGCATGATTCGCATCGGCCGAATAATCTCCCAAACAATCTACAACCTTTCCCACCACCTGTGGAACCATAGCATTGACAGCTCTGCCGCAAACCAACAAGACCAGACACGCCACTGCCAATAACTGTAACTTTCCTGATTTGGCCGGCCACAAGAATGGGGCTAACCTTGCGAATCTCGCGAAGTAGGCGGACCATGAAAGCTCGGTGGGTGGAGGGGGAGAAGTTGTTGGAGGTGATTTAGGTTGAGCTGGTGTGAGGGGTAACGCCGTGCCAGAAGCGTTGACTGGAGGAGTGTTCGCTCCAAAAGTTCCATAAATACCTGCGCGAGGGTGTTTGCCATTCAAGGCGGCTCGCTCTGTTGAGCCGTTTGTCTCGCTGTTATCTCCTTCGGTGGGTCGGAGACTTGGATTAGAATCTTGGTGTTCGATCAAACCGGTTCGTTCAGTCGTTTCAGGATCTGCGGAGGGTGAAGATGATGATCCTTCGACTGGGAGGAATCGAATGACGGGGTTGGAGACGGCGTAGATAAGGAGTGGAAGGAGGATGAGGCGGAGAGACGGGAGGGTGATATGAATGATGGATGTTATGTGTGCGATGGTAGCGGAGACGGAGTCTGGACATTGTTCGAAAGATTCAGCGAGAGCAAATTGAACCAAAAATGGATATCCCTTCCACTCACTTCTAGTAAAATCCAACACCAGGAGTACCAATAGCACCACCTCGGAAACGAGCCCAAAAGTCGCAGCCACGACAATCCCGTCCTTTTCATAGACATTCAGCGCGGCACACAGTACCGCTATTGTACTCCACAGTACAAACCCGCCCGCCGTGTAGATGACCCAGGCCCACCCATCTCCTCGTCCAGAAAGTGGAACGTCCGCGTCCCATTGTTTGGTGACCACGACAGAGACGACGAACGTCAGTCCATCCGCGAGGTACGAAGCAGCGAGAAGGGAAAGAACTATGAGGATCAGAGAACAACGAGGGATTACGTGCTTGGTGACGATTGGTCTGACGCCTGGAAGTTCGGGTGGTGGAGGGGATGGAGGGCGGAAGAGGGTAAGAGTGGGTGCGAGAATGAGCAGAGGGGAGAGATAGTGGAGTATGTGAATTGGATGAGGCATGATGGTGATATCAACAACGAGACTAGTTGCTGTCTCGCTTGTGGTTTCCAGTAGATCCAGTAGACTGACTGTCCACTGCGACGTTACGAACGAAGTGATCGACGATGCTGCTCCGAGTTGGTCGTATCACGTCCGCAAGAAGGGACACCGATTGGACTACGGATAGTAAGAAGCTGTCGCCTGCTTCGACTTTGCTGTTGTTACTGTGCGACGTACGTATCCGACTTGAACCTGCTCGAGAACAAAACCCTTTCGTGAGTACAATTCAGTTAGCTGATTTCTGCCAATGTCTACCAATCCGGAGTAGAGTCAGTCAGAGTCCAAGTTAGTTACAAAAGCACGTGGCAAGCCTGAATCACCGAAGAATATGTTACTTGGGCTACTTCGTGGTGGTTTTATTCTATTCCCATTCCATCGCACCGCCCATCGTCCCCATCCATCATCGTCGTCTTTCTTTGCCATGTCGGAACCTCGACCAGTTGCACGAGCAGCTCCTCCGGCAGCACCACAGCAGGAGGAAGGAACGTGAGTATGAGCGGGTGGAGGAACAAGTCGATACGCGTCGCTGATGTTCGGGGTACCACTAGCAACTCGTTCCTCAAGAAGGGAATGACATTTCTGCTGACGTTCTTGGCTATTCAAGCTGGTCAGCATCTGTCCCTATTCTGATGGCTTCATAACAACATCCTGATGATTGCATTGATATGTAGCATCGCAGATTGCTAGCTCATACGTACGCTCTCCACTAATCATGGCCAAAGCCTAGCACATAGCTAACGACCGACATTCAACCAGTTCAAGCCGAAACAAGATATTCAAGCACCGCCCATCCCTCTGGCGACCGATTCTTCTGCTCCAGCTATCGACCCTTCCACCGCAGTCAACAAAGTTTCCCCTCTCTGGCCACTAGGAACACCTCTCTCCCTCTACGTCTACCTTACCACCTCACCTTCCCCTTCCTCGCCTGTTCCCCCTATTTCAGAATACACCTCTCGCGATCCTCTTGTCAAATGGGATGATCTGACATTTGGGAAATGGGATGAAGAGAGATTGCAGGATTTCTGGCTGGACGTTCCGGAGTCTGTGAGGAATAATGGAACGTGGTGGGCGGATATGTTTTTGGTCAACAAGGCCGAGGCAGATGCAGAGGGAGTGGAACACGAGTTAGAAGGAGGTCCGATGAAAGTCATGTTGGCTAGGAAACGTGGGTGATAAACTAACGTGGGCAAGAATGAATGTCGACGATGGGACTGACGGTTGCCAAAAATAGTTCTCACTCGTTACGCAGCCAAACGCAAGATCAGGAAGGAGAAGAAACTCATCTCAAGTGGCGATGAAACTGCTGCCGGGGACGAAATCGAGCTAGAAGCTGTAGAGAATGCTGTGAGTATACAGCATGCACGACACTAGGAGTGGCTCTTGAGGTTCGCTCAGAATTGCTGATGGACGATGTTAAAAATATTAGACGTCGACCGTTCAGCAGGTCATCTCTTACTATGCTCCGGTCAGTCTGGAAGATTTACCGGTCGGTAATACCGATAAGTGTATGCTGACATTATACCCCTGTAGAACTTGACCATCACAATTATATCTGATGCCGCGCCGTTGATGAGGGAAAGTCAATCGCCTGTATTGAAGGAGCGTGAGTACTTCCCTTCCCATCGAGATCCAGCAGACAGGAGCGCCAACTGACTGCTGGTTTGTTCTTGGCGCTTCAGACATCCAGGTGGAACCCACAGGACTGAGAGATTCTACGGGTGGTGCATTCTATTACCCGATCGTCTTCCCTAATGACTTTTGGCTGGTAAGCAATGGCGAGCTCTTGTCTATTGTCACCCATATCTAATCCTCCTTCGCGCTCAGCTCAAGGAGAATCAATACCCCATCAATAGCACGACCACCCATCTCCCTCTTCGAATTCAATACCACCCACTCACTTTTTTCAAATTCACGATCTACGCCTCTATGTCCGCCTCCTTCGATGCTCAATCCACTCAGGCCGGCGGAACCGGCGCTGAAATCGACGAGATCAAACACATGTTGTTGGAAACCAATCCTTGGTTACTCGGTGTAACTGTTCTAGTCACCGTCCTTCATATGTTGTTTGAGTTCCTGGCATTCAGTTCGGATGTGCAACATTGGAGGAAGAAGGACAAGGATTTGGTAGGAGTTTCGTTGAGGACAATCTTGACGAATGTGTTTGTGCAGGTACGCATTGGCGCTGACCAGCTTGGACAGGTTGGAATCTGACGCAGGTCTGTTGTGGTAGCTCGTCATCATGTTATACCTCCAAGACAGTTCCGAAGATACATCATTCATGGTTCTAGCTGGCCAAGGCATGTGAGTCTAACCTCCTTTCTCCTCGGACTCCCTATGTCCCTCTGAGACCCTTCTCTCTGCCCATCAGCGGCCTCTGCATAGAAGCATGGAAAATCACTAAGGTCGTCGATGTCAAATTCGGGCCTTCCCCGCCTGGTAGTCTAATTCCCTACCAGATAACATTCGAAGGTTCGTTCTGTCTGCATTCTCTCTTCCGACTTCGGCTCACTCATACTTGTCGCAGACAAGAAGGAACTCTCGGAAGATGAGAAGAAAACGCAAGAATTTGACAAGTTGGCGTTCAAGCTCGTCGGATATGCCGCTATACCTATAATGACGGGGTACACGATCTATTCGAGTTAGTGCTTGTTCTAGTTGTGTGAGGAGGCTGAACGAATGCTGAACTTGCTTGGTTGGCGCTGGCGCAGTGCTGTATTTGTGGGTCTGAAGATGCATGGCTGACTAGGGACATGAGGCTGATGTGCTCTGCCGTTCGTAGCACTCACAAAGGGTGGTATTCTTTCATCATCACCACCTTGGCTCAAGCTATCTACATGTGCGTTTGTTCTTCTATCTGGCCACAACTCTCGCTTGAGACACTGATGGCGCCCCTTTGGTAGGTTCGGATTCGCTCAACTTATCCCACAGTTGATCATCAATTACAAGCTGAAGAGTGTTGCTCACATGCCGTGAGTGGCTTATCCACGCGAGACTGGCGTCTCAATCACGTTCTGATTATCTTATGTTCTCTTTGAATCTTCCAGGATGAAAGCCATGGTCTACAAGACGCGTACGTTCTCACCCACCACCTTAGCTGATCGAACTCACGCAGCTGACCTGGGATTCCTTCGCAGTGGGAACTGTCGTCGATGACTTTGCAGCGTTTGTCATCCGAATGCCATGGCTCCACCGACTCGCTTGTTTCCGAGACGATGTGTATGTATCCTCTCCTTGCTTTACATCTCTCTTACTGACGGGAAGACATCGACACAGCGTCTTCCTTATTCTGCTCTATCAACGATGGATCTATCGAGTTGATCCTAACCGGGTAAACGAGTACGGACAGACCATCGAAGGGAAGGTTCAGCCTGTTGGTGAGACGAAGGATGAGAAGGAGAGTAAGAAGGAGAGTAAGAAGGATAAATGAGAAATGTAGGCAGATAGGGAAAAATATGTGCCGATCGAGGAAGGAGGACCGAGCGAGAGAGATATGGATGGACCCAATGACATGGCGATGGTATCACATCCATTGACATCTAACATCAAAATTGTCACATCGGCATCGTTCGTCGTTCACATCGTCGTACATACGTCAACACCATCACCCACATCCTCGCTACCCATCGCACAGAACACTCCTACTGAATACCTCGGCGGGACCAGAGGTCTGAGCGGATTGCGGTCGTCACATCGACCGACAATCTCAGCAACGACTATCCTTGTCAACGACTATTCGATTTCCACAAGCTTCTCAGCCTCATCGCTACTCACCTCACCCGGTTTACCTCATCCCTTCACACTCAACCTCTCATGGCTGATCCAGACGACTCACTCGCTTCCCTTCTCCCTCAAATTCTCCGCTCTCGCACTTTCAAACCCTCCAATCTGGTCCATCGAGGATTCTATGACCTACTCGCCACCTTTGCACCTACCACGTCCTCATTCCTGGGGGGTGGAGAGATTGAGACATTGGGAGGACCGTCATTCGATGCAGTCACACCCATACCACCGCTGATCGATCGTCGCAATGCCCCACTTCCTTCCCTGCCAAGCACGCCCAAGCAAAACCCTTCTCCGTCCAAGCTACAAAAGCGTTCCAACAACATCCCATCCGACCGTATGACAACCTATCGGAATCCTCTCGGCACTGCTCAATGCCGAGAGCGTTCCTTTATAGAAGGATGGTCGGACGTAGTGGGTGTAGGTCTCGGATTGGGCTTTGGAAATGTGAGTACTTTCTGGCGGGGTGGATGGGGACAGGATGGCGAGCGACCTATCGAAAGGGTCAAGGTGGACAAAGCGCAGATCAGTTGGCCGTTGGATTTCAGGTGAGAAATGGTTACGGCTAAGAGTGGCGAGATTGTGTTCCTGACTGATGTTGTCGCCACACTGAAGACATGTGGCTCATGCTGCGACGACAGAGGAAGCCCAATATCTTCTGATGCGATGGGCGACGGACGGTATGGGAAAGGTAGCTAGTAGGTCGGGATACAAATACCATACCACCCAACTCAAGTTACTTATAGAGCAACGAATTCAGATCCGATATGGGCCAAAGCCATGAAAGAGAATGTCCGACGACGAGCAGAGGATCAGCAGGCAAGAGCGATTGCTCAGGTTATGATCGCACGAGAGCAAGGGTTGATAAGGTTAGTGTGCATCTCTTCAAATGTCTTTATGAGATGACTTATTCCTCGTAACGGCACAGAGAGGAACCTTATCACACACTCCGTGTTGTCAACGGCCTTCCATCTTCCGTTTATTCCAGCAGAACTCCCACAACGCCGTCCGCAGAGTCCAAGGGAGCTCTCTCTCTGGTGAACAGAAATGCAGCTAACAGCTCGAATGGATTGAATGGATGGGAAGACCCAGTGACAAGAGGATCACCCAAGAAGCATTTCA
Organism: Cryptococcus sp. T15_22C; assembly: GCA_017654825.1. Taxonomy (NCBI): domain Eukaryota; kingdom Fungi; phylum Basidiomycota; class Tremellomycetes; order Tremellales; family Cryptococcaceae; genus Cryptococcus; species Cryptococcus sp. T15_22C. The sequence goes on along the minus strand of JADPYA010000204.1, from coordinate 286,523 downwards.
ATCCATTCGAGCAAGCATTCAGACCGATGGTCGAAGATCCAATCCCACCTATTCCGTACATGGGTGCTGGACCGAGTACTCTCGCAACGGTGCCACAAACTCCACGTTTTCACGTCATCAAACGTGTACCACCACCTAAAGAAGTCGAGGTCGTCATGCTGGAAGATGAGGATTCATCACCTAGTCAGGCGAAGTTGTCTTCGACTCGAGGACAATGGCAGGAAGGCTCTGGTGTTGCAGAGGCTGCATCAGACAGCATCAGGGCAATTTTAGCTTCTACATTATCCAAGGTTCCCGAGGATGCTCAAGATGGTCACGATCACAGCGCCACAGTGGAAGCTCCCTCCATTACCGAGAGCATGATACGAGCTACCATCAGATCCGTTGTTCCATCGCTACCAACCCTGGAGAAGGCGACTTCCACCGCTGTTTATTTCGAGACCCTCTACTGGGCGATCCTTAAGCCTCCGAAATCTCTTGAATCAGCTCATCATCAGAACTACATGCTCACTCGAGAGAGGAGGAGACTGGCTCTCGAGGAGGAGATGAAGAGGCAGAGGCTAGGAGCTGCTGCAAAGGAGAAAGCGAGAGCGAGGTGGAGGGAGGAAGAGACTTGGGATTTGAGGCAGAGGAGACAGAAGGTGGATGCCAAGAGTTTCAAGAAATTGAAGACGATAGGTCACGGTGAGTGGGGTCTATATACTGATAGCTATTTTAAAGCTGATAAGTCGCCCATTGCAGGCGCCTTCGGCGTCGTGTCGCTAGTTCAAGAGTTCGGCACTGGTCAGCTCTACGCAATGAAGGAGGTGAGATCACGAGGCAATCCCTGAGACCCTACCATTGGCTGAATTTCTCGCAATGAATTCAGCTTCGCAAAACCGAGTACGTAGAGAAAAATGAAGCTGTTGCGCTGGGAATCTTGCTAACCACGACCCTATGACCAGCATGCTCCGCAAAGGCCAAGAAGGTAGGTGTCAGTACGGCTCTATCCTCAATGGAAAGGACGCTGAGCGACAATACATTGGCAGCACATGTACGAGCAGAGAGAGATCTTCTAGCGGCGTCACAGTCGCCGTGGATAGTCAAATTGTTTTACAGCTTCCAGGTGGGTCTTTGCAGCTGAGAAGTCATCGGTCCCTGGCTAAGTGATAAACCATCTGGAGCAGGACATGGATCATCTATACTTGGTCAGCTCGGGTTCTGAGACCTCATAGGATGATATGACTTAGAATCCTCTTACCCATAGGTTTTGGCATACGAAGGAGGCGGTGACCTTCTCAACCTCCTTGTGCAGCTGGACACCTTTGATGAGGAATTCACAAAATTCTACGCAGCAGAGGTGGGCGGGTCTTCATTGATCTATGCAGGCTTCTCTCTGACCTCGCCAACTCTGCGTCTGCCTCTCACAGATGATTCTAGCCCTAGAAGCCACCCATAAACTCGGCTTTATTCATCGAGACATCAAACCTGACAACTTCTTGTTCTCCTCGGAAGGGCACCTGCGCGTGGCGGACTTTGGACTTGCCACTGATCTGCATTGGGTAGGTCGGTACGATTGAGTCACAGTACATATTTTCTAATGCACGCACTAAACATGGATAGGCTCACGACACTACTTGTATGTGATATGCGGACATTCCTTGGCGGACGTCTCAGCTCTCATCCAGGAACTTTCATTTCGTACTTTACAGACTATGAACATCAACGCCGTGCGCTACTCAAGAAACACGGCATCGACCTCGAAGATCAAAGTTTTGTCCGACGCAAGACAATGCGAAGGCAAGATATTGACGCTCTGGTGGCTCAACGATGGAAAGAAGAAGGCGACGGTTATTTGACCTGGAAGGACAAGAGGAGGAGGAAGATGGCGTTCTCCGTCTGCGGGTGAGGGGGTAGATGAGTCGCCGATGCACGGCGCGAATAAAGCTGATCCCCAATTAAATAGGACCAACTCGTATATGAGCCCAGAAGTCATCCGTGGGATGGGATACGGTTTCTCCTGCGATTGGTGGTCTCTGGGTATCATCGGTGAGCCTCTCACACTCCGTCCATCATGTGACAAAAAGCCGACCAGGAATGATTCATTCATAGTGTTCGAGTGCTTGTTCGGGTATCCGCCATTTATTGCCAAGACTCGACATATCACTCGACAGAAAATGTAAGATCATCAAATATTTCACATTGACTGGCTCTTATGATGCCTATTTGCTAACCCGCCGCATTTCCAGTCTCAACTGGAAATCTGCTCTCCGTTTCCCTACCACGCCACCCACCTCCCCACTGGCAAATGATTTCATAGCCTCCCTCCTGTGCGAGCCTGAAGATCGACTGGGAAGCAGTGGGATATATGGGAGCAATCAGATGTCCAGTAGAACCGGGGCTAGTGGACTTGGTAGGGATGGAGCAGAGGATATCAAGAATCATCCTTGGTTCAACGGAGTTGATTGGGCAAGTGAGTTGGGTTTCTCCTCGGCCCAGCCTTGATTGGCAGTTGACGATTCAATAGATCTGCAATACATGACTCCTCCCTATCAGCCAAATCTCTCCAACGCAGCTGATACGAAACATTTCGATGACGATATCCCAAACGAGGCGAGTCGAATGGAGATGGTTCGTGTAACCCCACTTACGGAGCCCCGAGATTGACGTTCGACCACCCATTTACCACTCTAGCCTCTGTTAGCGCAAGGTGGGCCTCTCTTCGTCGAAGCGAAAGACCCAATGCTTCGTAGTAAGATACATGGGCCTCGACTCCTCGAGCTACGGAAAGGGTGAGTCCCGGCCGTGCTACGATGAGCTATTCCCAACTTGCGACGGAAATCTGATGAGCAGTGGGGATTTGATGGATCGGATAAGGATGGCCTTCGCTGGCTGGACGTACAAAGCAAGTGGATTCGGTTTAGCTGCGTGAGTACAGCTTCTGTGCCTAATTACCGGCCCGAGAAAAGGACTACTGAAAGGCAACATAAACCTTTCCTTGCGATTGGACAAATAATATAAAGACATACGAACACTTCGCATGCGGTCTATGAAGCCCATGTTGGCCTATCCCAGGAAGAAGAGGCCGGAAGGAAACCCTGTCTGGTCAGAGGGAGGGCGTCGAGTTTGTGATAGGACGTCGTATGCCATGAGGGTGTCATCCGCGTGTATGCATGTGCGTGCACTCCACTCGCCCCCACAACAAGTCGTGATCGGCCATTGACCTCCGCGCTTGGCACCGGCAGCCGAAGGAGCTGTTGGTTTGTGTGGATCGATCTCTTCGAAAAATAATGACCAACGACGATCGCGCGTAGCAGGAGAGATGTAAGATGTTCCCGCTATGGGCTCAGCTTTAAGAAGGATCCGTCCGATCCCATCCGACATCCGCTCTTTTCGGCTGCTTCTGCATCTGCTCAGTGAAGGGGGAACCTGCTGTTGGCGGCCGGGCCTCGGTCAACTGTACCGAATTTATACATTGCTTACTCAGATCTACCACTCAAACAAGTTAGTTTCCAGTTTCAAATATCCGAGAAAACACACACGTACGCGTGAAATTATGGGAATTACAGTCGGCAAGTCCTAGCTAGCTGCTATCCTTCCTCCTGCAGCGTTATTATAGACCGAATGAGCAAAGTCCAGGAGGTGAGTTAGCGAGTCGGGTGCCGAGGTATATCGACATCGGCTGGCTTCGCATCCTCTTTTCGAAAACACCCAACTCACCTCTTCTTTCATGTCTTGAATACTCATTCCTCCTCCTCCCTCCTCCTTCGTCGTTTCCTATTCGTTTCCGCAACCATCCTCACCGGTCAACTCTCCATTTCTCTATCCCCAACCAACCACTCACTTCCATAACATGGCAATTACCACCTCGCCGGCGGCCATTCACGCACTCTATTCCACCATCCCCACCATCTTCCCTTCCATGCTACCCACTCCAATACCTCTCACTCCGAAATCCGAAAACGAAAACGACCCATTCCTGTATCTCCAGCATCTCGAGTCTGCAACTTCCTCACCCATGGGCAGCGACGAGCACGAGCACGACTTGGACCACGACTTGGACCACGACTTGGACCACGAACTGGGCGACCACTCTCATGATGGTCATCATTCCCACGACGAGGACGTCAAGACCTCGTCTGAAGGGAATTCAAATTCGAGAGGTGCATCCTTGGATTCGAATGGCAATATCAAAAAGGGAGGGAAGAAGAATAGCGCTACGACGGGTGGAATTCCGGGTGGGAATGGTGGACAGAGTAATAATCAGATGAGAAGGGATCAGAATCGAATTGCCCAGAGGGAGTTCAGGATGAGGAAACAACAGCATGTAAGTTTTCGCTTTTTTCACTTGGGGAATTTTGTTCGTGCCTTTTCTTCCCGGCTTATGAGAGTTTTCCTTTTCCGGTCAATCAACAGATCAAAGACTTGGAGGCACGAGTCGAAATCCTCTCTTCGGATGGAGAAGAGAGACAAGAACTGATGTCGCTGTTGGTACGGAGTCTGTTGGCTGAGAATGCACAGTTGAGGAAGATGGTCAAGACGATGGCTGCTTTCGTTGGAGAGGGTGAGTGGTGCCGCTCCTCGCTGATGGGTCCGGCATCCAGCAGTAGACTGATGATGATGTTGTGATCGCACCTGCGAGAACAGGCTTGGCTACATCATTACCTAGGATCGGAATCACCTTGGAAGAAATGCACGAATTCCTTACTCGCCCAGAGACTGAGTCAGTCCACTCCGCATACCAAGCGCTGAAGGAAGCTCGAGCGAAGGAACTCTCTGGAGAACTCAAGTTGGGATCCGGGACCGCAGGAGGAGCTCTGGATCTCTCATTGATGTTCAAAGGCGTCGGGGAGACTCCAAGTGGCAAACGGAAAAGAGGCAGCGTCAGTGGCCTCAGTTCGATATCTGCTGGAGTTGCCGAATCAGACAAGCGATCGAGAGCCAGGTCGTCTGTTGGTGGTGAGGAAGAAGGGAGGAGACCAGGTGGTGGACCGAGTCCATTGAGTGCGAGTGCATTGAACGGCGGGAGAGATCCATTTGCGAATCCTCTGTTGAGTGGCGGTGGCAGTAATGGCGGTGGTCCGACCAGCGGAGGAATGATGGGTCCAGCACCGGGTTATTTCCCAATGCCCGAGTACGGTGCTCTCAACGGTGCTGCGACTTCCACCGACGACTCTATGAGATTCACCAATCAACAATTCCCACCTCCAGGCATGCAACCCTTCCCTGGCCAATTCGGACCAGGGATTCCATCCCTTCCTATAGGATCGATGGGCGCGCAGCCTTCCAATCAAGTCCGAATACCTAGTGGTCTATCTGATCAGGCAGGCGATGGACTCCCGCCAAACGCCGCTTGGCCAGCCGGGACGGAAGTTCCTGTGCAACCACCCGGTCAGATGCTGGATGATTCCGATGCGTCGTGGGACGATATCCTCAAGATGCAAGCGTCATTGTTGGAGAATGGGGGCAAGAAATGGGAAGCTTTTCAGTTGATTACATATCATATGGAGAAGTGAGTGGGAGACCATTTTCTCCTACGGGCAGTCAGGATGGGAAGCTAAACATTATATTGACCGGACACAACAGCTTCCGACAAAACCCAAACTACCATCTCCCACCTTCGCTAGCGCCGACGAGGATCCAACGTACGATCGCCCACGAACATCTCATTGATGGCGTCGTTCAGCCGAGCTTGCGTGATCAGATGATCTTGATGAGAGGCAAGTACAACATTCTCAAAGTATTCAGGGACCTTAGCACACAGTATGAGATTCCAGGAGGTGAATATGAGATTGAGACCCTGAGTCTGCCCGATTCGGTTGCTGATTCGATGCACCCATTAACTTCTCACTCACAGATGACCCACTCGATCATCGCAACTGGGAGATCTCTGAAGAATGGATGGTCAAGTACTTCATCCTCGTCAATCGAGAGCTCATCTCCACTTGTAACCGATGGCGAGCTCAGCGCGGCGACAGGTTATTGGATTACGAAGAGTTGAAAAGAGAGGCAGTCAAGCAAGGTACGGCAGGTCCGTCGAAGTGAAGAGACGGCGGGGAATGAAAGGTGGTAGTCGTGACTGAAGTAATTATCAGGAAGATGTTGGAGGAAGATGGTCCTTTTGACGTAGATTTTGTCGTTCTTATAAGTTTTCCTCTATAAGTCTGCCTCAACTGTATCCAAATGTCATTGTGTTGCTATGAAACCGAGAGATCAATCTGCTGCAAGTTTGAAATTTCGCTTATCCGCATCTGAAATCGCGTATCCTAACAGGGTATGCATTGTATTGGATATCCGGCTGACATGCTGCTCTATGGCTCCTGTCCAACCACCAACAGCCTCGCAACTACATCAACGAGCGGGTGACGATCAAGAGAACTCTGGCAGACAGTGTTCTCCTGGTCCATATGGCTTGGTGGTGAGATTGGTCAGACCGGCCGAGTTCTAACGATAGAATGAAGCATTAGCATCCCCAGGTACGAAAGAAAATCCACTGCAAACCCACCTCGCTGGTGAACCTTCCGCTCTGGGGACCTGGCTTTGGTTTTTCTCCCTTTGCAAGGGAATTGAGGATCTTGATGGTGGTTTCTGGGGTTAGATCCTCGTAAAAGTCGTCACCGATTTGCATCACTGAGGGTGACAGTCCGGTCAGCTCAAGACTCTCGACGTGTCGCACTGATCCTTTGAGTGGATCCCACTCACTCGGAGCATTTGAACAAGCACCCAAACACTCCACCTCGAGCAAAGAGAATTTTCCGTCCTTGGTAGTCTCTCCTGGGTGAATCTTGAGATGATCTTGGATGGTAGCTAGAATAGAGTCGGAACCGCAACCTCCCAGTTGACATGGAGTGGTGGTGCATATCTGGACGAAATTTGGAGCAACGGGTTCACTGGAGAGAAGAAGCAGGGAAAGTGGTGAGCTTCGAGGCCTTAGTGACGGAAGAGCTTAGCAGTCAGACCTACCGATTGAACATGGTGTAAAACGTAGCGACCTCATAGACTCTCATCGGTGGCATTTCCAATAACTCAGCCACGGCATTCATAACACTGATGCTTGTCCAACCCTGGTTTTGCCGTTGTCCGAGGTCCAAGATTGGAATGACCGCAGCCTTCTTGTATTGAGGTGGGTAGTGTGAAATGATTTCCTTGCATTTCTTCAGGTTGTCAGGTGTGAATTTGAATACAATGGAGGGGTTGTTGTAATCGGTATCTCGATGCTGTGTGTGAAAGAAGATGGGAGAGACATCATTGGGAGTTTACAAGGTGAAGTATGTGTGAGAACAAGTCGTCAGCCACCACACCACCGGGGGATCCATCTTTGCATCTTCTGCTCTCAACCATCCCACTCACCACAAACAACGCTCCTGAGGACCTAGTAGCGGTGGATGCGAAGTTCCTCGCGGAGACCTTTGTAGCAGCCCGAGAAGTCGATGGGGTTACAGCACGCCTGATCGCGGATGATGCTGATCGGATGAGTGTAGACGTTGCTGTACGGGACATGGCGGAAGAGATGGGGGAACGACGGCGAGGTAGATGTGGTGGAGACGATGCTATGGGATGCAAGAGATGTGAGGATATAGAGATGATGGAGATGGACGATCGTTCATTGGGCGCGGTTCAAGCTGTAGACATGAATTTCTCACTGTGGGACTAATAATTACTTGCTTTCGATCTGACAGTGACTACCTCGATCTAATAAAGTTGGATAGTCGGCAGTAAGTAGGTCCCAGTTGTCAGCTTGACCACGACCTCATCGTACACTATCTGCCATGGCGTTCAGGTCTCACATCAAACCATCGAATCGTATCCTCTTCCTCTCCTCCACCACAGCAGCAGCCGTAGCAATCGGCGCGTGGGCGTATCATCGTGATGCGGTCAGGAACGAAGACACCGTCGTTCCCGAACCTACTCAGTCTGGCAAAATCCGAACTGAGGGGAAAGACGTTGAAGGGGCGGGAAGATGGAGTCCATATGTATGGGGAAGCAATCGGTGAGCCCCAAACATATGCTCTGACCAAAAGCGGAACTTTGCGCTTACTGACTCACGACCCCATGACCAGCTACTCAACATTGTCGCCTTCGTCGTCAACTTCGTCATCAACAGTCATCAAACAACCACGGCCGCTGTCATACACTGGGTCGACACCTCTACGGGACCTCATACTAGCAGAACAATTCGGCGCTGCCGTCGATGCGAGAGGCGATCTTTGGTGTTGGGGTGATGGCTATGATGGCGATGTGGCGGAAGGAGAGAGAAGCGGGAAAGCGGGAAGGAGCTTGACTGGGAAGGTGAGTGAAGAGCTGCGAGACAGCAGACAACAATGGTCTTCGGCAGGAGATAGCTGATTTTACCACTCACACCCGGTCTAGAACATCTCCAAGGTCACCACCACCCCCTACAAGATCTATGCTCTGTCTACCAAATCCGGTCGAATTTATACCGTCCCGTCAGCTCGATCACTTCAGCTTTCAAAGAAGGAGTCTACAAACGAATCTTGGTGGCCGTTTGGGTTGCAGAAGCTATGGAGCACAGATTCGATAGTCGATGCTGTTGAGGTTGTCGCGGAGGGCGGTTTGAAGAAAGGAGAGAGGTGGGTATTGGATGCTCAGAGGGATGCCAGACCAGTACTTATGTCCTGATGCACAGATTTGTCGACGTTGTTTCGGGACGACACCATGTCTTAGCCCTCACCTCTCAAGGTCGAACCTTCTCCATGCCCGCTTCATCTCAAGGAAATTCTCATTTCCAGCTCGGGACTCGTCATCTTCCACCACTCGAACTCACGCAAAACGATGACCCCACCTCTCGTGACATCCGGTACGCAACAACTCTCAGTCCCATCACCTCTCTTTCAGCAATAGCTATCGCCCAAATCTCAGCAGGTGATCGCACATCGTTCGTTCGGACAACCGCAGAAGGTCGTGTCCTTGGATTCGGAGCTAACGAATACGGTCAAATCGGCCTCGGATCCTTTATTTCTGTCGACAAAGTCCCAACGCCGACTGAGGTTGTCCTTGCGAAGGGGTATCGTGGTGGAACAACCGTTAGATGTCTAGATGTCGCAGCTGGTGCGAATAACACGTTCTTCACCGTGGAGAGAAGCTCCGCTGCAGACGAAGGCAAGCGGTTTATCGATCTGTTGGCAGTGGGAAGTGGGGTGACGGGGACATTGGGTCATGGGTTGTGGAGCTCGGTTAGCGGGACGCCGGTGAGAGTGAAGACGTGAGTCAAAGGGAAGTGGTTTCGAGTATATAGATCCGGAGCTGATTTTACCTCTTGGAGGTTACAGCGTCAGCGGTTTACAAGAATGTAAGTGGATTCGGTTGCTTATCCTATGCGCGATGCTGACCTGTACTGTACGCAGACTCGGACGCCGCACAAACTTTCCTCCCAGTCAATATCCTCCATATGGCTATTTCGCCTTCTCCCACTCCACATGCGATTGCTACGCTACACACTGTTGCTCAATCAGACGCGGAGGGCGTAGCTGAGGGCAAGTACGGCAACGATGTCATGGTTTGGGGTAAGAATGTTCTTATTTATTCGATTGGCGCAATGGACCTCTGGACTAACGATTCAACAACGCAGGCGCAAACGGCGATTACCAGCTAGGTAACGGTAGGAGGAGCAACCTGGCAGTTCCACAACATCTACCTCCACTAGGCTGCCCAGGTCGAGGTGACGCTGATGTCGACGCAACAAAGCAAGAAGCTTCGATCAACTCTGGTACAGTGAGTGGATGATGCGTCTGCGATGATGTATTTTCTTCACTTGAGACCGGTTATTCTTCATCAGCTCTCGCCTATGCCTCATTCACGGCTTCAACTACTCGCTGGAAGAGCGGATGCCTATGATCTGGATGGGAAGCTCATCAAACAGAATGTCAAGGTAGAGGAGACGATTGTCGCAGGTTGGAACGCATCTGCCGTGTACAACAAGATCGTCGAATGATGCTGGACTGAAGACACCATTGTCAGAAGGGTAACAGTGATGCGATCATCCCTTTTGTATATAATATCGGGGCAGTGCCCCGGCTCTCATGTACAAATAACTCTATCCAGCTCAGCAAGTAGCCATTCTAAAGATTCACTGCAGGAACCGACCAGGCTTTTCAGACGAGCAAAGTCCAAGTGGCAGCTACAGTAGAAGCAACAGCGATGAATTGGGCACCGGCTTGGATGGTAGACGAACCGGCGGAGGTGTGAGTAGCACTTGCGGCCGCGGCTGAGGCGGATGATGAGCTGGAGGAGGAGGAGCTGGTGGCAGAGCTGTGGGGGTGTGAAGGGGTAAGCATTCAACTCTTTTCCAAGGTTTTGTTGTTGTAAGAAACGAAAAAGATTGCTCACGATGAAGTAGATGACCTGGAGAGGACGAAGAAGTCGTCAGCCGGAGGTAGGGTGACGTTGATTTTACAAAATGGGAGAGTTACTCACGAGGACGCGCCTGCCATGCATGAGGTGGATGTCCCGTTCATGATGGTGACCTGATCACTGTATTGGGTGGCACCGGTAGCATCGGTGACGGCGATAGTCCTGATATCCCAAAAGGACAGGTCATCGTTAACAATTGAGGTAATAAGACAAACACCTTTTACAGTTACTCACACGGCCGTGCCAGCGGGGAGGTCGACCTAACGCGTCGCCAAGAAATGCAGTGTTTGAAATGAGCAAGTCAAGCCTGAATCCTATACTGGTTAGAGCCGACGAAATCACTCACCCTCCAGGTCGCAGTGTTACCAGATGGGACTTGTCCAAGTTGCTCCAAAGCAGCGTCGGCTGTATCACCACCTTTCAAGATAGAGACGTAGACCGGTGAAGTGGCTCCAGACCAAGTGATAGCGGCGGGGATACACTCGGTGAGGGTTGCAGGAGTGAAGACGGTGAGCGCCTGAGCGAGTGGGAGAAGAGCGGTGATGGCGAGGATAGTGTTGCGGAAAGAAACCATTTTTGAAGAGGAGTCAGAAAGATGGTGTATGTGTGTGTGTGTGTGTGTAAAGTGATTTGGTGGAAGGATAAGTGGGCGAGGTCAGGCTAGCTGATATGTGTGTGTGTGTGCGTGATGGAGAAGAGACGGAAAGAAGCAGTGAACTATCAAAGTCACAGGGGTATTTTAAGATATCACACTGATGCAAACCGGTTGCAGGAATGATATTGAATGGCAGAGGAGCGAGGCTTTGTTGTTGAAGGACAGAAGGAAAGAGGTCGATTAAATGTCCTCCTATATATATGTCGATCTCTTTTCACTGCCCTGCCCTTCCTTGTCCCTACTTGTACTCTACTTGCTCCCCTTCTTGTCTGTCTGGGAACGGGACCATCAGGAACAAGGTTGCTCTTCTCCCGTTCTCGCGTCTTCCAGGACAAAGTCAGACGCGTCGAGCGTGAGCCGCAAAGGCAAAAAGGCGGGAAAGGTGCGGATGCGGGATTGTCTCGCTAACATGGGACTTTAAGTGAGTTTCTGCCCACCGGCCTGTCTCCCAAGCAAGTCTCTGTACTGTCGGAGAACGTCATTTGGAGCAAAGCGCACTGCAAGGCATATGGTTATCAAGTAGGTGGTATGAATCAAGAAGGCGGCCTGGGGATGTTGCGGACATATGCTATCAAATGTCCGAATCCCTGATCGAATGGCTCCATCCTAAGCAAGTATGTAGACGCGGACATTCTGCGCATGTCCGGGGTCAGTTCCTGAGAAGTCACCTTTTAATGTAATGTAGGTCGCGTTTCATTGCAGACATCCACGTTCAGAGCAGAAGCGAGACACTTCCAGCGATCCACGGACTAGGGTCCTCGGCCAGAGGTACCAACAACCCTGCTTACCCAGTCCTGTCCTATATTCTCCTGTCCTCGCCGTGGCTGGCTGTCAACGGAGTACTTCAAACAAAGGATAGCTATTCTCGGGTGACAATGGAACAATCTTCTGAACAGCAGCCAAACCCGGCTCTGCTCACCACGACCACAACCATAGCAACCACAACAGCAGAGCCAGGTGGGGAAGCCACGAGCACTCTATCCCAAGTCACCGAATCTTTGCAGGCCATCGACATGGTTCAGGAACAACCCATCGCCTCAACGAGTCGAGTGTTGGAGCCTCCACTGGCTCTCAGCTCCGCCTTCACTCAACTTGATGTACCCCCTCATAGTGCTCCAGCCTTCCTACCTCCACTGGATTCAAGATCATACAGCAGGACTGGAATCGTTTATGATGAGCGTATGATGATGCATGCTTCGTTGGACTACATGCGAGATGAAAACGAGACGGATAATCTGGAATGGGAGAATCCGAAGGGACAAGAAGATGATTACAAGCACCCAGAGGTTCCCACTCGAATAAGCACCATATACAATATCCTCAAGAGAAATTTGTTACTGGGAAGAATGATTAATCTGGAGTGTCCCGAAGTGGAGAAGCAGGACGCAATCATGGTACACAGCGAAGAAATGTGGGAAAAGCTTCAGGCGACGTCGGGTCAGGCGGAGTTTCTTGTAGATCCTTTTTCAGCGCGCTCTAATCGCTGACTGTCTGCCAATCGCAAACAGCAATCACCGTAGAAGAGATCAAAGCCACATGGGCACAATACGAGCATCATTCTCTCTTTGTCAATGCCTACACCGCTCTCGCATCTCGATTATCATGCGGAGGTGTCCTCGCGGCCTGCGAAGCCGTCGTCACAGGTCGTCAAGGAGTTCGTAACGCGTTTGCTGTCGTGCGTCCACCTGGTCATCACGCAGAGCCAGATCACCCCATGGGATTTTGCTTCTTGAACAATGTCGCTGTTGCTGTCAATGGGGTGAGAAGAAAATTGGGTGTTGGCAAAGTGATGATTTTAGATTGGTGAGTCTGATGAAGGGACCTGGATCACCATTCGTTGGCTAATGAACCCTCTGATATGATCAGGGATGTGCATCATGGTACATATCACTTATGTCGCCGATCATTTAATGAAGTTTTATCCCTGACGTCGTTTACTTCGTACCCTCCGAATGGATCGTACCAACTCCCAAAGGTAATGGCACTCAGCGTGCATTCTTAGATGACCCCAATGTTCTCTACATTTCTCTGCATCGACATGAAGGCGGTCGGTTCTACCCATGCAGCGATTTCGGAGCTCTGGATGTCACGGGACGCGGTGCGGGAGAGGGAACGTGAGTTATGGCTATAGAGAGAGCCTTTGCCATCCACCAGAGCTGATCACAAGCACAAATATGATGTAGGAGTGTTAATGTTGCATGGCCGAAAGGTGGTATGGGCGACGCAGATTATCTCTACGCCTTTCAGAGAATCATTATGCCGATCGCGTACGAATTCGCTCCCGAGCTAGTCATCAGTCAGTGTTGAGGTTACCTTTATCTTCTCTTACACATATTCGCTGACTTTCGATTGAAACCAACTCAGTCTCCGCGGGATTCGATGCTGCCATGGGTGATGAACTTGGCATGTGTCACGTTACGCCTGCAGGTTATGCACACATGACCCACATGTTGATGGGACTTGCAGGTGGCAGGGTAGTAGTGGCATTAGAGGTCCGTGCGATCATTCGGTCCGTTCTTCGACAGTGGGTTCTGAGCGGCCGTTTATCTACAGGGAGGCTACAATCTCGTGGCCACCGCCAACTCGGCTCTAGCAGTGACTAAAGTTTTGCTAGGCGACGAGATACCAGATCTTCCACCCATGGAAGCCTCAGATATTGCTGTGGAAGTCATATACCAGCTCGCCAAGATCCACAGCAAGTACTGGAGGAATATAGACGTTAGAGCTTGCGAGCCACTGTTGGGTAAATACGTGGCCATGCATGGGATGATCTTCATTAGCTGACTTGTTACCTCTGCCAAATAGAAGGATCAGAAGACGACGAAGAGACCGTCATTCACATCCCAGGTATGATCACCTCTTCCCGACTGTCAAAAGCATCTCATTCATGGTCACTTCACGTACAGACATTCTCAAACGTTGGCGAAGCCAATACATGTACGAGAATCATGGGCTTTTCCGCCTACCTATTGCAGACCCTGATTTGGAGAAGATGTTCCCTGAGCAAATCCTTACTGAGCGAGTCACATTCGTTTTGCTATCCGGGCAATGAGCTGACGAGGACCAAAAAAAAAACAGCGGCGAGGTGTACGCTGCTGAGACTGTAGTGTTGTTTGTGCATGATTTGTGAGTCACATGGTGTCCCCCCTTTTTTTTTATTTTTAAGTCACCCTCGTGTCTGCCTAAACAATTTCAACAGCGGTAACCTTCAGGTCGAGAATGTCGGCGCGTTGATCATGGATTGCGATCTTGAAAAGTCTTACCTGGTGAGTAAACGAGTCCCTCCATCGTTTGGAGTCAATGTTGAACATGATCGAGAATCTAAACAGCGCGACTGCAGCAACAAAGTCGTACGGTGGATCAAGTCTAAGGGATACAGCATCATCGATGTGAACTGCATGAAAGCACTGGCGACGCATCGAAGTGTAAGTACATCGGGAAACCCCGTCGTATCGCGTGTATGCTCAATTGGAGCAGCTGCAACCAGCAATTGGAAGGGCAATTGCCCATCTCGAGAAGTGCGCCTAAGCCATACGTCATGCTAATGCGGTACCTCTGGGACAATTACATAGAGTAAGCTCGTGTCGACGACAGTGATTGACAACAACGTGCTTGCTTACCAGCCATTCCTGCTAGGCTGACACCTGCAAAGAATATCATATTGATTGGATTTGGATCGGGTTGTCAGGCTGTCATGTCATTGATGAACGATCGAGGTACGCTGGTACTTTCAATACTCCCCAAACCTTGTCCCTTACTCTTATCCTGGCCGCTTACATAGATGTGGAAGGCAAGGTGAACACTATCATTCAAGTTGGAGGTCTACATACGTTGGTTCGACCTGACCCAGATCAGGATGACAAGAGAGCATGGTTTCGTAAGGTGAGTGGACATAATGGTATCCGTCGTTCGAATGGCCTCTGACGAATTTTGGGACGGGCAACAGCACTCCAGACTCTACATTCCTTCCTTCCATCATATCCTCGACAATGAGAAGCTCAAGAGAAGACTAGCGACCCAGATCGTGGCAATGCGTGAGCAGCATCTCTTCACTTTCGTTTGCCGGTACTGACGGGACGTGCCTGTACAGCTCACAAGAACGTGAGCAGGATCCTCAGCGCAGCATTACCCGACATCGAAGCGTACGTTGCAAGTATTCTCGAACCTCATGCCATTCCGAATGGCGTGGACGGCATCTACAACGGCGTCAATGGGTTGATTCAGTCTGGAGCGGCCGGTTCTACGCCATTGAACGGGCCGACAAATAGGACGTCGTCGGTGACACAGCCTGGCAATGGGTTTGACATCGGGGTGACGCCCATGGATCTATCATGACGAAGATGGATTGATACGTTGTACGATACTGCCCAATGCATGTTTTTTGCTTGCAACCTCGATCTATTGCTTTTGGAACGCGTCTGAAGAACAAAAACCACAGGCGGGCGACGCGTGCCCAGCCCTATATTAACGCCGCCCCAGGCAGATTGAATCAGCTTCAAAGCCAAGAGAAGTAGGTGCCTGTACATCATCATCATCGTTATCATCGTATCAGCAAGTCTCGTCTCAAGCTCGTCAACAAACACCACAGTGCGCCGGAGGTCGTCGAAACCTCTCTCTGTCATTATCGTCGACTGGACTTTTGCCCGTGGAAAAACTGCCGCCGGCATCTACCATCATCAAGCCCACGGGCGTCACAAAGGACGGAAACCAAGTATTGCACAGCTCTCCGAACTCGACAGACTTCCTTCATCGAGGGACTAGCAGCTTCAGCAATGAATGATTAAGGGTCTAGCTGCTATTTCTTGAACCTCGCTCTTCCAAACAGCACGGCCGACGTTGCTCGCAACGAGGGTTCAATTATTGCTAGCGCGACCGGTACGAGACGAAGACTCGGCGGTCGGCGAGTGCCTGACTTCCCTCACAACTGGCCAACATGAGCATGCATTCCACTACCAAGCCTCCAGCACCGCCCCGCCTCAACATGTACCAACCCTCTCATCGCACCTCATCCACCACCTCCATCTTCACTTCGCCAACAAATCCTTCCCCGATCAGAGGATCTTATCGCTCCGCACAGCCTCAGGTTCTTTACACTCTCCCTCTCGCTAGCTCATCCTCCTCACAACAACATCGCGACCCGACTGGTCGCGATAGCGGCGTAACCTCTGACGACGAATACTCTGGTCGCCCACCATCATCACGCACGAGAACGCGCGAAACGCCTCCTCCGCTTCGATCGGTACACGACAATGCACGAGGCCAGTCGGGATCTCGTCTGCCAAGACGCTCAGAATCGAGTAGTCCCACAAAGACGTATGATGTAGGACCTCCAACTCGTGGCAACAGAGGGACGCCACCTCCGTTACCTGGTAGGCCTTCCGTTGCTGCAGGGGGCAGATCGTCACCTGGTCGGGAAGGGAGTGTATACAGCGCTGGTGGAGCTACCAGCACGTATTCGAAGCGCGGAGAGAGGGTAGGAAGTCCTAGTCCGACGGTGAGTCTATCCATACCCTTCAAAAGAGTCGTCGTGACCTAATGAATATGCAATTCCAGGACCTTCACCTCTTCGCACATCACTGCGAGCTCTTCTATTATTCTTCTGACCCACCCGAAGAATCATCCAACTATATTTCCTCCACTCTCGCCTCCCTTCCACCTTCTCACCGTGCAGCATACACCCGTATCCAGTCCTCACTTCGATCACAGTCACACGACCATGCTCTAAGGGTCCGTCTTACCCAATTCCATGCGCTCATCTCTGCAACGCTACCCAATGCATCCTTGACCCCTCTAGCTAGGTCAGAACTGGGCGGGAAACGATCCAAGCAGGAAAGGAAGGATCGAATGAAGAGGTTTCTTGATAAATGGTGCACGCAAAGTGGAAATACAGTCGGGGTTGAGCCGTTTTTCAGAGCGCTGTATGTGGCTTTCAAGCTTCAGAGTCAGGGTGAGAGGTCGAAGGGCGGTGCAGGATCAAGGCGGATCGTTTGGGAGATTGATGATGCTGTTTTCATGGAAGCTGGGTGAGTGGTTGTACTTGCGGATGATCGACGAGGCAATGCTGACCGAACCTTTTGAACAGTGGAAAGGAGTTCATGCACGAAGCTGTCACTCTGATCAAGGGAGTTCTGGGTCTTGAGGACACCGCGCTGACACGACCACCGACCATTCGTCGACCTGTCATCCAAATCCGGCCCCGAGCGCCGTCTTTTCCTAATGGACGAAGAAACTCTGGCGATACGGAAGAGTTGATACCCCTTCGATCGGAGTACACGTCTACTATGATCTTACCGAAGCCAAATTACGCGGCAACGCGGCCTCCCCAGGGGGACCTCGATCCAAATCGGATAAGATCAGGTTCAGATCCATTCACGGATCCATCATTATCGCCCGACAAGAGGAAGGCTGCAATTGCTTCGCTGTTAAGTAGCCAACAAGCACCAGATGGTAAACGAGGACCACCACCACCGCGGCCTGCTAATCCACCTGGAATGCGATCAACTTCTCGACGAGCACCTGCGCCTGCACCACCCCCTTCAAGAGCATTCCATTCGCCGCAGCCTCTGCATGCTGATGCAACTGGTACAAGTAGTATCTCCAACCCTCTCACTCCTACAAGTGGTATCGATGCGCCACTCCTCGATCACCCGGCGACTATCGTGTCAGTTCTCGAGGACACGGCGGAGCAAGCAGACCTAGTGGGAGGTCTACATAATGGTCGACGGATAGCCAGTCGTTCTCGCACAGGGAGCGATTTACGCTCAGAGCTTTCGGACACCGCTATACCGTTGCTGGACCATCATGACGAGCAGGCCCTGCTGGATGATGACGAGGATGAGGATCTACATGCATCGAGACTCCGACTGTGGACATTCCCCGCCCACTTGTCTGACCCAGAGCTGGACGCCATGATGGCTCTATTCCCTGGCTTTATCTCCAAAGCGAAAGCAGTCAACAAGATGCGATTCCCCCTTCCGCGTCCCGCTTCTCTCACTGCAGCGATGCAGGCTCGTGATGAGGAGATGGGTCGCATGACTCCGAGGTCGGGAGAGGAATCATGGCCTGCTGTGTATGGCATCCGGTTACCTCCCGAAGGGGCAGAGGGATTCATTCGACCTGGAACGGGGAGGATGTGGGTGG
The DNA here is from genome assembly GCA_017654825.1 of Cryptococcus sp. T15_22C. Taxonomy (NCBI): domain Eukaryota; kingdom Fungi; phylum Basidiomycota; class Tremellomycetes; order Tremellales; family Cryptococcaceae; genus Cryptococcus; species Cryptococcus sp. T15_22C. The sequence goes on along the minus strand of JADPYA010000204.1, from coordinate 268,378 downwards.
GTGAGAGCGGCAGGGATGCAAGATACAGAGGAGGATTCTGGGAGAGAGTTGGACGTTGGTTTGCGAGATTATTCGGCGGTTAGATTGCCGTCAAGGTAGAGCGAGCATCAAGCTCGCTTTAAGCATTTACATGGATTATGGATGATCTACTGTATTTATTTTGCTCGGTGTATTTTACGAGGACTTCGCCTGTCGCGTGCTTGATTCGTCATCTTTGGCGAGAGCCAGCCTGCCGCCGACCAGCCGCGTATTCGTTTGAGAGCGGTTGGTAGTTGGTGAATGAATCGACTCTAGGCATCTCTACCTCACAACATCACCTCAGGCACGGCCGCCGACCCTTGGTTATATCCACTCTCCCATTCCTCTCACTTATGACACGATGGCATCAGCTAAAATCGCATCTCTTGCCATTAGAGTCAGTTCAGTCGCTCCAGCGCAGTATACCTACCTACCTTGCTGAACTATCCGACAATATCACAGACGGTCGCAAAACCAATCGCCACCTATCTGAAGAGTCAAGCCACTCAGTGAGTGAAAGATTTAGCATACTCGAGCGTTCATTGATTCTATTGTCCTTTGTCCCGAATCAGGCATGAATCGTTTCGTAACATCTGCATCTCGATAGCTCAGGTAAACTATCAATGAAAAGGTCGTCAGGTCTTTGAAGAGCTGATGACCGAATATTTTTCCTCACACTCTTTCTAGCGAATGCATAGAACGGAATCCAAGCTACGGATGAACTTGCTAAACGAGTCGGCGAAGAACATCAAACCATTAAACGACACTAGGTACGTCTGCTTAGTGGAAAGATATTCATGCAGATCGCATCCTCATGAGGTGATATCATTCCTCTAGAGCCATACAAAACGGAGCTACAACGATAGCGGAAGGTTTCCTGTTCTTCGTGGCCGCCTCTCTGATAGTCGGTGAATCCTACCGTGCTTCCAGATCGACAGCGAAAAGGAGAGACGATGTTGATGAAGCATTGGACGCGCTGAGAGGGGAGGTCGGAGAATTAAGAAAGGTGCTGGAGGATAAACTGGGAGCGCATACACTTCAACAAGCAGGAGATGCGATAGCTAGCACTGTGGAGACGAGAAGTGTAGCGGATCAAGGGAAGGAGGCTGCGAGGGTGGTCTTAGCGAAGGAGAGCGAAAGGTGAGTGGCAGTCAAGCCATTATGATATCAACAGAGGTCGCTTATATCGGGCCTCCACAGAGTAAAGGAGCTGCCTTCACTGGTACATTCTTCCACGAAAATCAACACCGACGCCACGCATAGAAGTCAGCTGAGTATGTGGCCACTCAGCGGACCGCTTCTCCGAATGTGAGTGTTCAGTTGGCCGGTTTGTCTTTCTGTCGGCCGCGCTAACTCTCGTCTCGCTCGCTCCCTGTGGTCGACAGCTCCTGGCCGCAGTCGGCCCTGCTCTGTCCCGAGGTCACGCCTATGACGGCCTCCTTTCTCTCCCATCAGCGTACCGCGATGCTGTTACCGCTCAAGTGGTCTACACAGTACCCTCTGAGGCTGCACGATACATGGACGTCTTGCTCGACTGTACCGTCCGTGTAATTTCCTATATCATACGAACCGCTCGAGCGGTGTCTCTTATCTTCATCTTCCCTCGCGATCGTTGGAATGGTGCTGGGATGGTTCTGCACCGAGTGCTGCATGGCGGTGTTGCATAATAGGCCTTTGCGTCCTCGGAGCCTTCCGTATGGAACCGGCCATCATTTTCCCACGTGGATTACGGCCAAACTCCAACTCGAGATGGCCGGATGTTGATTGTGATTCTACGCAAAACCTAAGGGAAATAATGAAGGGAATATTTGGAGCGAATAATAATATGAGACATGACCTTTTGCTCCGAGTCTGTCAAGCCATCTATGACAAGCTTCCGTGTGTATGCCTCCTTGTTGGTCGATCAGTGTACTTTCCACTCTTGGTTTCATCGGTGAGGCATTCGAAATCCGATAAGCAAGCCATACACAACCCGCGTCGCCCGGGGTGGGGTACTCGTACTGCAACATCAATAGGACACAATATAGCACATGGCCTCTTCTCGTCGTGACAACGGCTCGGGCCTTGGAATTGCCATGAACCCAATCACCAGCACCACCCGGTCTTCGACTCCTTCCCAGTCGTCCCAGAAGCTGCGAAGGCCACATTCGCACTCTGATCTTCTCTATCGATATGCCAATCCAGCTCCGGCAGCCCATTATCCCTCACCTCGGGCCCACAAGTACACTCCTCTTGGTGGAGAAGACGAGCTTGACCACCGTCAACGTCATGCTCAGCCGGCAAAGATTCACTCCAGTACTTACATCCCTTCGCCATCCGGTTTCAACCCTGCTGAACTGGGATCGCCATCAAGATATCCCGTTGAAGCCAGACCGCATGTCGACTCCCGATTATCTGATCCTGCACCAGGGCCGTCAAGGCCAGTCTCCCTTAACTTTGACGTTGGTCGATTTGCAGCAACATCTCCATACGACCATGTTACCAGACAGTCCCATTTCTCTCCTCCAACTCCACCCGCTACTGGGTATGGAGATCGAAAGAACGCTCTGATAAGTCTTACCAAGAAACAATCGAACAAGCATATATCGCATGGTCTAGGTCACTCTCGACAATTCAGCGGTGCAGATCTCTCCATTTACTCCGCAATGACACCGGGAGCTGCTTCGGCGGTCTTTCCAACTCGTCCAGGAGGTAATCGAAGTCGGGCGCTAAGCGAAGGAACTGCTCAACTTCACCGGCAGGGAACGCTGTTGACTCCCATGGCGTCAGCGAAGCGATCGAGTGCAGAGCTGGGTATTATCCTCGGATCATCGAACATGAAAGCGTCAAAGAACAAGTTGTTACCTCAAGGCGATCTGCCGATCGAGGAGAAGTTGGCGAAATTGGATCAGGTCAAGTTGGAAGCCAAGAAAGGGAATAAAGCGAGGGTCGAGGTGGACGTGATCCTGGAGAGGGACGTATTGGTAGAGGGTGGAGATTTGAGAGGCCGATTGGAAGTCAGGGTCAGGAAGGCGAAGGCCGGTGAGGGCAAAGTCTGGATAGGCGGCGGAAAGCTGCGGGTAGTAGGCTTTGAAGGTGAGACATCGTCGTACCAAAGGTTTTGAACATACCTTGTCTGACTGATGAATTTTCACAGACGTCCCACGAGGAGGCGGTCGACACATTTTCTATCATTATCCGTATATTCTCCCTGTCTTTGCACCCTTCTGGACGTCAGACGTCCAGTCGTGTTCTCTTTTCGCTTCGGAGGCGAACGACGAGGGGAACCGGTGAGCATTGTTAGGTCCCTCCCGTTGGGGGTCAAAGCTGATAGTAGATGTTTAAATGCAGGGTGGCTGCCGAGGGGATACACAGCATTCCTTTCTCTTTCAGACTGCCGTCTGGTGGTGGTGCGAAGGGACCTTGGAGCGGGGATGGAAAGGCGGCTCAAGTCCGATACGTAGTCGTTGGGTACGGTTTGAACGGCTGTTCAGGAGAGTCCTCCCGCTGACGTGCGCATTTCTGCATACTCAGTTCGATCAAACTTCATATTCCCGACAAGAAAAAACGAGCTATCGCTCATTTTTATCGCCCAGCAGTTGTCTACCCATACATCTCGCCTAGTCTGTTTCATGCACCGACCCATCGGCCTGTCGAGGCATCGATAGTGAAGGGCCTGGGATGGTCTTTGGGTGGGGATAAAGGCCAGGTGACTTTGCAGGCGAGGTTGAGCCGTCCGACTTGGGTTGCTGGCCAGAAGGTGTGGATTGAGGTGTCCGTAGTGAATGGGTGCAACCGAAAGGTATGTGAGATTATTCTGCTCGAGACGTCATGTCCGGCTGACAATGTAGACCGGGATCAACAGATTCATAGTCTCGCCATGACCCTTCTACGTGATGTCACCCATTTTAATCCCATCACAGACCGTCGTCATGTCTTCTCGTGGCGGAGCGAGATGACCAACAGTGAGGGATCAGCTCACCGGCTCCCTCCCACAGACGGCTTCCAGCCGTACAGCACACGCAAGAAGCTGTGTGAGGAAGGTATGGAGGCTAGTTATGGAGCTGGCGGAGGGTATGTGGGGTCCAGTGGATGGTGGTCTGGTGTGGAGCCAGGAATGCGAGGGACTTTCGAGTGCAGCTTGAGCATTCCAGTGAGTGCACGGGTTACTCAGTATTTGAATGTCTCATCCATTCTGACCACCCATTCTCTACAGTCTGAATGCCTGTCGGTTCCTCGCTCTCGACTTCTTTCCGTCGCATATGTCATCCGAGTCAAGCTCAACGGTTCGATTGCTGTCGATCTACCCATCAATATCATCAACTTCATCTCCATCGACCCGCCTCCGTCCTTTGGCCTCAGCTTGTCTTCCGGGCATCTATCTGCATCATCACTCGAAGGGGTTCCGTCAATGTCGCCAATGGAACGTCTGCCGCTTTCCGCCACCGCCAAGGGAGGTATCAATCTGACTTCGCTGAGATCGCACCTTGAGCAAACGCAGTCGGCGGACCGCACTCCAAACACCGATAGATTTTCATTTCCAGTTCCTCTTCGACAACGACCTATGTCCATGCAGAGCACAAGGACCACCACTTCGAATCCAGAAACGTATATATGGTTCACCGAATCGGCACAGCGTGGGGATACTCGACGGCCTCTTTCTGGCTACGCCAGCTTGCTTGAGAGTCAGTCAGTTTCTGCACTTCGTCAAGATGGTAACCGACGAGATACTTCGATGTCTTATTTATCTGCGGTAGAATCCGAAGAGGAGGATCTCCGCCTCGCGGAAGCTCATCGCCGAGCCGGACGTCAGATGTCTTTGGCTGCCATTATCCAAGAAGCGGAAGAACAAAGAGCAGCGGACGACATGATCGCTGGACAGGAGGAGCCCTCGGAACAAAGCATCCACGAACCGACAGAGAATGACACGGCAAGCGAAGCATTCGACCTCGAGGCAACTCCTCGAACTGGGATGAGCGCCTCTCCGATGGTCCCTGATGTCCAAGAGGCCATGGAAGACCTGGATAGAATCTCTGAGGCTCACGAAGAGACCCTGGAGAACTCATCCATCGACGATAGGGACGCTGAGTCAAGGCACCTCGAAGAAGAACTAAGTGGATGTGGGTACGCTAGTCGATTCGGTGACCGCGAGGAACAGAGAATAGATCGGAGACCGGCACCACTCTTGAGGCCTGGAGAGTTGGCTGCTGAGGTACCTTCCGCCTCGGCATCAACTGCTTCTCACAGCTCGTACGGCGTCGAGTCACCGGCGGGGGTACATTTGTCAACAGTAGGACCCCTCGAATACCTTGAACATCGATCACCCTTCCTCGATGAACATGAGCAACAAGTACCGAGTCCTATTCAACTCGAGACGGACGACGAATCTATCTCGTCGCGAGACCGGCACATTGGTCGTACCCGCTCAGCCTTCGGTTCATTTGCTGAAAGCGAGTTTGCTGTCATTCAGCAAGCGGAGAGGAGGGATGTTGCTACTCGACAAACTCTGCCTCCTCATCCGCAGACGATGGAGGGCAGCAGGGCGAGGCAAGAACGCACTGCTATCGTTCCGAGGACAGGAAGTAAACATCTTGACGTACCGAGATCTTACTCGGTTGGCTCCGCGGTGGATCCGACAAGGAGGAGACCATCTGCCCCCGCTCTGTCCAGCCCATCTGGACGAAGACCATCGGCAGCATCCATGGCATCAGCGTACAGGGTTCCGCCATCACCTGGTGTGCAGTCTTTGAACGGCGAAAGGGTCATCAGGAAGAAAGCAAGCTTCACCTTTGCGACTCCTACCAAACCTATCAAGACGAAAGAAGTCGATGGCAACCCTTCATCGTCGCGGTCCATACAGCGAATGAGTTCCAGGGACTCGCTCCCGGTTCCTAATGCCGCCCACGTCAAACCTAGGATGTCAAACGCGCATACCAAATCTCCCAACAGTGCAGGCCATGCTGTCCTATCGGGCATGGACCGACCACCCGGACTTGCTCCCTCTGTTGATTCCGAATCTTCTCACAGTACTTCAAGAGCATCCACCCCTGACGCTTTTGAAGTTATGCAAAGGCGGGTCAGCGAGATCGGAGAAGATATCGCGAGACAGACTACGAGCAGTCCAATTCGGGTCCGACAGTCTTCCGGGAGCCAGCTGATGAGAACTCCGGAGAGAGGCGGACAGTCCACTCAAGCTTGGACACCACCAGTGTGGGACAGTCGTACTGGTTCTTTCAGCCAACCTGGGGATGGCAGCCCACGTAGGACGCCTCTCTCGGGGCCTAGGGTGAGGGTAGCAAGTAGCACTCCTTCCATCCCTTCCCCATCGCTATCTTCGACGAGTCGAATGAGTGCGTCTCGTGCACTGCCCGCAACTCCTTCGTCGCCGACAACCCAAACCACTCCTACTCAACGGAGAAGTTACACTGCTAAACTTGGACCACGACCACTCCCATCGCCTGCTCGATCTAATTCGATCATTTCCCACACAAGTAGTGGTGCGCACGGCATGAATTCCTCAAGTCAAGGGCTTAATCGAATGGCATCGATCAATTCCTTCGCCAGCGTTAGTACCACGGCCACGACGATCGAGGCGGCGTTGATGAAACACAAGGGGCTGTTGGAGGATGGGAAAGGGAGCTTCTCGTTTGATGACGTAAGGATTGGGGAGATTACAGAGGATGAAGAGTCTGAGGGGCTACTGTGAAGGGACATTTGGAGTGGGCATATAATAAACAGACTAGACTGTGACTGTAGATATATTAAGATATCTTGTATTTGCTGTCGATGAGGTTGGGGTTGTTTTGAATATAGGTACGGTCGGGGGAGATGCTGTGACGTCACGTTCTACGACCCGCGGAATGCCTTATCCGCAACAGTGGCCCCACCTAACCCACCACTCGCCCAGGAGCCGACTCGCCATCGGGCACAGCATCATCGTCCTCATCTCCCTCAGCACCTCACTTCTTCGTCGATCCATCAGCAACCGGACAGACAACGCATCCCATCTATCGTAACACTCCGCGCAAGGTGACTGAAAAAGCAGGATCTTGTTCTTTCCGCCAAATTTCCTTGTTTTGAATCCCGAGCTCCTCCATCTACAATGCCACCACCACCACCCACCGTCTCCCATCTAACCAACCGTCCTGTCCCTGACTACTATATTCACGCCGATTCAGCTCACTTCCGAGACACCTGCGGTCGTTCTATCCTTCTACGAGGTGTCAATCTCTCCGGAGCAGCGAAAAGTCCACCAAGTCAACCTGGGCAGAAATTGGACGGCTTCTGGGAGAATGCTGATAAGGAGAGTTACGTGGGTCAGCCATTGAATTTGGATGATGGCACTGGTGATGTGAGTATAGGAAAGTGACTATGAGCCCAAACAGTATTTGATGGTAAATGGATGGTGTAGGTTCATTTGGCGAGATTGAGGGCGTGGGGATTCAACATGATAAGATTCGTGTTCACTTGGGAAGCATTGGAGCACGAAGGCCCGTGAGTGATCTCCAAGCTTTGCTGCCTGTGGGTTCAGATCCCAACTTATCATCTTGGTCGCCTGTCTATCAGAGGCAAGTATGATTACGAGTACATGGACTATGTGGTCAAAGTTTTAAGGAGATGTAAGGCGTATGGTTTCAAGGTGAGTAGCGCAGATTTCACATGAACGAACTGGCGGCCGATGCTAATCACTGTCGGATATCTTTGGATCAGGTCTTCATGGACCCGCATCAGGATGTGGTGGGTAATTTTTGACTACCTCCAAAATTGATGATCTACCTAACCACGCTCTGCACTCTGCTCTTCTAGTGGTCTCGTTTCTCTGGTGGTTCGGGCGCTCCTCTCTGGACTCTTTATGCTTGTGGATTCAATCCACGCAATTTGACAGTCACCAACGCTGCTTTCCTTCAAAATGAGTACCCAACGCCTTCCGCTCCTCGGCCAGAACAATTCCCTCACATGATCTGGAGTACCAATTATACTCATCTCGCAAGCATGACTTTGTTCACTCTCTTTTACGCCGGTAAAGATTTTGCACCAAAATGTCAGATTGATGGTGTGAATATCCAGGAGTACCTGCAAGGTCACTTCTTCGGTGCGGTGGAAGAGCTGGCCAAGAAGATCGCGGAAGCTGGAGATTTGTTGGATGAATGTGTGATCGGTTGGGATAGCATGAATGAACCTGGAGAGGGAATGGTCGGACGTGAAGATCTCTCTGTAATTCCAGCAGAACAAGCGCTGAAGATGGGTCCAACGCCAACTCCATTCGAAGGATTTCGGCTAGGCATGGGTGAAAAGTTAGAAGTGGACAACTACAAGTTTGGTTCACTCGGTCCCAGTAGAGATGGCAAGGTGACGATAGATCCAAAGGGAGCAAAAGTGTGGTTGAGTGAACAGGATGAGGAGGTGGCGGTGAAGAAATACGGATGGAAGAGAGGGAAGGAGTGGCAACTGGGTACTTGCAGTGAGTTTCGGTGCAATCTCGAACGTTTGGCTTTCAGAGACTAATCACGGTCCTTCTGTCGCCAGTTTGGGCTCTTCACGACGTATGGGACCCATCTACTGCAAAGCTTCTTAGAAAGGACTACTTTGCAACTCGACCTTCCGACGGAGGATCTCGAGAAGAGGCTCATTTCGTCAACTTCTACTTCCGCATTCACTGGCTCGAGTACGCTGAGCTCATCCGAAGGCATCACCCAGAGGCGATTCATTTCGTCCAACCTCCTGTCTTCAAACGTCCTCCTGAATTACCGGTTTCGCACCTCGGACGAAGAGCGTGTCTCTCACCGCATTATTACGATGGTCTAACCTTACTCACGAGACACTGGAATTGGTTCAACGCTGATGCCCTTGGCTTGTTGAGGGGCAAATACAAGACCATCTTGCAGGCCGTCAAGATTGGAGAATCGGCCATCAGGAACTCGTTTCAGCAGCAACTGGGAATCCTCAAGGGGGACTGTTTGGAGGTGCTGGGACATTATCCTACGTTAATTGGGGAAATCGGTATTCCTTTTGATATGGTCAGTCGGCTTGTGATCAAGACGTCATAGGGAGTGCACACTAATTCGGCTGTATTTAGGATGGCAAAAAAGCGTATGGCTACTTAGAAGGTGGGCAGGGCGAGGGCGACTATTCAGCCCAGCAAAAGGCTTTGGATGCGGCGCTGAACGCCTGCGATGGACCTAACAACCTCAACTATACGATGTGGACCTACGTGCCCTCAAATAGCCATCAATGGGGAGATAACTGGAATGGCGAAGACTTATCAATCTGGTCAGAGGACGACACCGAACGTGCTGCTCAGTCCGCGACATACTCAGTGGGGCAGGGGCAGAGCAATGACATACTGGTCGATGATTCTCGCGAATCCTCTCCGACCAGCAGCATTCAAAAGCCTTACATGAACAGTGTTTCAGCTTATCCCTCGTCGACAACCCTTACCATGACATGCAAGCTAGCAGACCTTGTATCCCCTGCTGTTGTCCAGTCGGGCAGCCGGATCCCTCCAGAGCTCATCAACGACGGGGCGCGTGCTTCGGCGGCGTTCTGCCGGCCCTTCCCGATCGCGACCGTCGGACGACCCCTGCGCATCGATTTCGACATCGCTTCTAGCGTCTTCAAGCTTCAAGTGGATGTCTGCGATGATGATGAGGCGAGCGAAGAAATCATGACAGAGATCTACTTGCCCTTCGTGCACTATTCGTCTTCGAAATCACCTCTCCGGTCAATTGCGAACTTGGACGATAGCAGCACCTTGTCTCTGAAACCTTTGATTGACCAGTCCGGCCGCAAATTGCAAGAGGGTACGGAATCCCCCTCCACCATGGAGCTCGATGTTGACATTACTGCCAGCCACGGTCACTGGGAGACAGATGGGCAGCTGCTTCGATGGTGGTATGTCGTCCCATCGAACGGTTCTGAAACATTCACTATTGAAGTGAAGAGGCGCGGTGGGGCCATACCCCGAACGCTTTCTGCTACTAGCAGTTGGTGGGATATTTGTCCACAGGATGCTTGTTCGATTCAGTAAGAAGTCGTTCGATGTTATCAAGGTGTTTTATCACGTTGTACAGCATTGTGCAGCGCATCAAAAACATATATTTATACCATTGTAGATCGTACCCGGTGAGGATATCTCAACTGCGTTGTTGTGATGAAGCTTTACAGTTCCTTCTCCTTTGCAAGGCTCTGAACATGACCCTCCATTGAATGGTCAGCGTTCGACATCTGCAGAAAGTAGTGGTTGTCAGACCTGCATTTACTACCCTCATGCACCTTAACCCACCCATTGACAGAAATCCCTGCCCCAACCTGGTACCAGACCAGCTGCCATGCTTCCCACTCTAGCAAAGTTTGTGTACAATGGCATCCTGATGACCCGTCCTTCTTGGTCATCCAGCGCGGAGATGATCTGCTTGACAATAAGACGAGGTTGAAGGGATGGCGCAAAGAATCTGAAAAGACGATTTTGTGGGAGGTTGATGTTGCCGAACAGGTCTGTCATAATGTGACCAGGCAGAAGGAGAGTGGTGCGAATTGAGGGGGTCTTATAGCTGACAGATTGGAAGGTACATCAGCTTGTCATAATTGCTGTGCGTCACCACAAGCACCTACCGATTCTTAATCTCGAAACGGAGACTATCATGAAAAGTGATCAATGCGGCCTTGGAAGAGCAGTAATCGGCTGACCACATGTATCGCTGACATCAGTCTCTGAATCCTAATCAACCTCGATACCATGACTTGACTCACTCATCTGAGCGCACCCCATCATTCCCAAAACACTTGAAACCGTAACAATATGACCAGACCCCTTCGCAATCATTGCCGGGAGAAAGGCTTGGATTGTCCAGAAATGAGAAAGAACATTGACGCCATAAGTCCTGTCGGTTGATTGTGGCATCAGCTTTGAGCTCATAGCAGAAGCATGTGTTGTAATCTCACTTCCTGACATCCTCTTCAGTCAAATCTAGGAGGAGTTTACCAACCACTATGCCGGCATTATTTACTAGTATAGTTGGTTGACCGACCTGAATTAAAGGTCAATATGGGAACCATCATGAGAAGCGCTGACGATACCCACCTCCTCTTCTATTTTCTTCGCAATTATTTGAACCTGAGAGTAATCCGAGACGTCACAAATATAGGACCTGATATTGTCTGGGGGCGACATAAAGAGCCACATCAGCTTCCAGCCACGGTTGACACATTCTACAAAGTGTGCAGCTCACCCTGTGCAGACTCAAGTCTCTTAACGTCGAGGACGACGACAACAATGTTCCTTGTTGCCAGCGTCTCAGCGAGTAGCTTTCCAACACCAGAAGCGCCTGATGTCTGGTTCATCAGTCCATTGGTTAATGCTCGGGTTACACACCGTTCTCACCTCCTGTGATCACCACGACCTGATTCTCCCAATTGATCTGAGGTGGTCGAAAGAAGAAGGAACCTTCATTGTTGTACACTCTTGTTACGTGAGACAAGAATCCTGCAACCATTGCACAACCGTCAAAACAGTGATGCTGATCATTTTCCGCGACGTGCATTGTCCACTCACCAGCCATACAAACGGCTCCTGTGTACATGCATGTCCATCTGAAAGTCGAGCTGGACCTCGAGCACCCTTGAGTCAGCAAGGCTAACGGACCGAACATTGAGAGGAATGGCGAAAGGAATGTGTAGCGGATCAAGGTGCCTATGGCATCGATGTCAAACACTGGAAAAGAATGTACCTGTGCCGTAGGAGGTTCTTTTGAAGCTGATGAAGCCGTACTTTCGGTCCCTCCTCGATTCCTTGAGTGCAGCATGGCAATTCAGAAGTCAAATTAGTGATTACTCGGTTGTATTGTCATGGTCTATAGCTTCGTTCTTGGAATTGTTCAACATGCTGTTGTACTTCATCAAATGGTTCGATCATGTCGCGACGTTTCAACAAGATACTTTGACACGTGGTGCTTGTCAGGTACGCGAATCAACAATAACATTTACACTGTACTTAGCACCTCACTCAACCTGGCCAATTTGTCTGACTCCTCCTTCTCCCACTCCTCCTCTACTGCCCGCACCACCACTCTATACCGATCTGGATCAACAGACTTCACCGTCACTCGGAAACTCGCGGATATGGGACGATGATCCGACACGTTGGCTTCGTAGCGTTTATAATTCAGGCATTCCACCCGGGTTGCATCTCGAGACCGGTAGAGTATTCGGTCGCACCTGGGTAAGCAAGGTGAGTACGAAGCCCTCGTTCCTAGGTCAGCCAAGATCGACTCACCAGGCCGGAATCCTCATCTTCGCAGACATATCATATTCGTTAGAATATGGCTTGTACTTGTACGTAGGAGCGAACGTAATTGGCGGTTCGGTAAAATTTCTGAGGCGAAAGCTCGAGTTCGTTCGGGTCTCCTTGAGGAGTTGATCGTGCTCAAGTAGGTATGGGAGTTTCTCAACGTTCACGTTCGAGATGACGTTATCTCTACGTTGGTCTATGCGATACTGTAGAAAGGATTGGCATGCCGTCAGGGAGATCCTCCACGACAAAAGTGGCGGATGGTTGGCTCACATTCAGATCCCCACTCAAAAACACATCTTCATGATCCAAGATTGCCGACCCATCTCCCCCACCGACGAAAGCCATAGAATCAACTGAAGCAGGAAACACAGCTTTGTCTTCAAGGATGGCTGCCAAGTCGGCGTTGCGGGCGGCCTTTTGCGTCTGGCCTGCAGCGAGGTGGACGTTGATGAAACAAACTGAGGAGTCGTCGACGACGAGCCTGGCCACGATGGCACCCTGAAGGTGACAAGAAGCAGGTCGTCAGGTGAGCGGGGCCACACGTCAATCCTTATTGAAGCATACCTTATTCCCATAGATACCATTTAGACCACTGAGGGAAGACCCATCCCCGTCAGATACCCTTGTGCATCGTGAGCATCAAAGTCCGCTAACTCACCGCTTTACAGTTGCCAACGCTATATCCTTCACGCTTGCCTTCATCTCAGACTTGACGAACACAATGCTGAGTAGCCCCACCAAATTTTCCGACGATACGACCACGTAAGGGCACAAAGGTGGCATTGCTAGCCTCACGGCAGAGACGAGCTTCTCGAACCAGTGGCGATAGGCATGGGATACCTTGTCTCCCGAGGATTTGGAACCGTCTAACCTATTCTTGCCACCGAATAGGACGGTCTCTGCGGGACGAGTGCGCCGTAAGACATTGTTCTGCACGCAGGGTGGGGTTTGAACACTTACTGGCTGTCAATTTCTTATTATCTAGGTCAATGACCTCTTGAAAGCCAAAGACGATAATGTCCGGTGAATCAACCGACTTCAGGCACTCCATGAGGAAATTGGCGTTCTCGGGGACCCCGCTGAGCTCTTCCGGCTTGCAGCTCCCTATGTTCCACGAGCAAATAAGCGCTCGGATGTCTCTGAAAGAACAATACTCGCGCTCGCGCTCGGTTAGGGATGATTCTGCGAATCCCAGGATGAAACGAGTCAGGGAAGATTACTCCACTCAATAGCCACTTGCGCGGCTCACCGATCCAATCCTTGCTCAGCAAGCCATCCCAGGCATGAAGCGCATCTCTTGCCCAGGACCAAATCGTATACCTACCGGATTCTGCGATAGAAGTTGGATCCACGTGAAGTCGAGTAACGGCGTGGTCACTGCGTCGGGGCACGTCAGCGGATGTCGATATTGAAGAAACTTGCGGGACACTCACGGATGAGCAAGCCAAGTGTTTGTCGCGACCCATGGTAGCGACTGGACGTTGTATACACTTATCATGCCGCTTCGAGCGCCAACCCATAGCCGGTCACCAACACCTTCCAAGGCGAGGATGTCACTGGGTGAGATTTTGAGGACTTTCAAGCAGGCCAGGTCTTTCCTCGAGAAGATGGAAATGAAGCCGCCTTCATGGCCGAGATAGACGACATCTGGGCTGAAAGGTATCACAGCCGCAGATGTCACTGCACCGGTCCACTCTGTGGTGAACACAGTTTTCCCAACCGAGGAGGCTTCGCTCATAGGCTCGAAGATTCGGATGGTAGGCCCTCGGAGGGAAGAGTTTGTAGTAGACCGTGTTGTAGGGCCACTCGAAGTCCACAGCTGATGCCCAAGCATGCCGGCGAAGTTGATCTTATCGGATGTACGGATTGTCCGCCAGGGTACGAATCGCCTCGGGTCGTCTGGAGTGCCGAAGGCAGGAGTGCTCGAAATTGGACCGAAGACGTGGAGCTTCCCAGTTTCGTCCAGCGTCAACATCCGCTCTTTATAGCGGAAGATGTGAGTTACGGCAGCTCCATGGAGGCCAGTTTTCGTATCCGTCACCCCACCGGTAGCGGTGTCCAATTCCCATACATGGCCATGAGACGTCCCACACCACAGGAATCTCCCTTCCTTCTCATTATCGACGACCGAGCGGAACGCCATCGCGGTCACACGAGCATCTTTTCCACGGAAGTCGAGATTAGAATTTCGAAGCTCCACCGTGATGACGGGCTTAGAGTCGCCCAGCGTCAGGTCATACACCTTCACGTTATGGCAGCCGATACAAAGCCGATGCCCTGACACCGCAAAGCAATGAATCGTGTGTGTGCTGGAGACAAGTTGACGAGGATTAAAATCGGGTGGTCTTCGACTAGCTCGAGAAACATCCGGGTACTCGTCGAGCGCACGTTTGAGAGCACTTGTTGCCGGCATACTCGACGAGAAGCTTGCAGGTACCTCGTCATCGTCGCTTTCAACATCATCATCGGAAGAGAAGTCCTCTTCTAGCGACACTCTCCGCGAAGATATCCGCGAAGCTTGTGGAGTCGTATGCCTCGATGGTGGCGGTAGATGTGCCATCATTGAGACGGATCCGTCTGACGTTGAACTGCTCACCGTCACAGCACGAGTCCGAGATGGACGTGGTGGTGATGACGACTTTGCAGTCACATCCTTGCGAACTGGCGGTCTCGACGGCAGATCGGGAATGAGTCGCTCAAGAGGACCTTCGGTGGTGGGTCCAACGACCTTCAGCCGGGCTGGCAGCCGAGGGGGTAAGGTCAGTGCCTTGACTTGTGGGAGACTCGTAGACAGATTCGGTCTATGAAGGGGGATGGGCGGCGGACCCTTTGCATCGTTTGTATGTGCGACCGACGTATCCTCTGGTTCCTCGGTCCACGAGGATACAGGAGAGTCGGAAGACGTAGTGAGACTGGCTTCGCTGATACTCGAGTCGGCAGATGTGCGAGGGTGAGGTGGCACTGAGGAAGCACCTAAACGAGGGGGGACCGCTGGCTTCGACGATCGTGACGGTAAGGTAGGTATATTAATCCGAGTCGTTTGCTCCTCGGGTAAAGATTCTTTCCCAGTTCGCGTGGCGTCTTCCCCTACCGTCAATGAGACATTTGCTCGAGCAAAGCCATTAATTGACTTGTCTGTGGATCCTGATTGCTCGGAGTCAGCAAGGCTGCGCAACGGAGTGGCACTGCCGCTCCTGGGTTCTAGATGAATGGTAGGAATCTCATTCTGCACGCTCTCCAGGTCAGATTGTTCAATTTTCGGTTGATCATGATCTGGTGACGTGTTGCGTGAAGCATACGGTGAGAGCGTTCTTCCACTCGGTGGAGCCGGAGATGTAATAGTACCTAGTTTAGCATCAAGTGTTGACGTGCCAGGAGATTTCAGCCGCACAGGAGGTGCAGTTCCCGACGTCTCATTTGACCCGTGGAACAACGCTCTCAGAGCTGCCACTCCACTAACAGCAGGAGGCGTAGCATCCTTGTCTCTGACTGTGATAGCTGGCGGAGGAGCTGAAGTCTGGTAAGTCGTCCCTACCTTCCAAGACGGCTCTGAGCCACTGTGAGAGAACACGTCCTCTGAAGATCTCCGTCGGTTACGAAGAGGCGGAATAGGCTTCTTGGAGGTAGGTCTAGGTGGTGGTGGTCCCTTGGATGCTGAGATTCCTCCAGAAGAAGAAGCTGACAGAGGCTTGGTCTCGTCATCTCTGGGCAGCTGCGCAGAAGTTGAATCTTCAATCACGTCCTTGATCGGAGGAGTATTATCGACCCTAGATTGTAGCGGTAGAGGTGCTGGAGATTTGGACCTTGCCGTGGAATGCGTCACATTGGCTTGCAGGTTTTCAAACCTGGATCGAAGTGACGAAATTGAAGCGATTGGTTGTGCATCTACGGTTTCGTCCGTCGGGTCGGGCATGATGAAATGTCCATCTGATGGCGGAAGAGTAGAGCGACGGTGAGCTAGACACTGGATATGTAGGCGTTCGTCCCCTGATCAGCTCAGACGATAGTCGCCGTCACGTTGATAATGTAGAACGGTAGGGGTCATAAGGCCATCCATTACAGTTATTAATGTGTCTAACACCGGATTACGTATCAACCGGAGATCGCTACTCCCATGTCCGGCACACGTGGTACCGCAGTTGTTCTTTGCCCTCTTATCTTGCTCATCGAAATGTAGCTTGCAGAAAGACGAGGCATCCAGCTTGCCGTCACTCAAACCTCAGCATGGCGCGCAATGGTCGATACATCGTTGGGATCGAGGTTGCACTCAAAGAAGAGATTATTGGGAGAGCTCTCGCTTGTCAAGTAAGAGCATTCGTCTCGAATGTTTGTACTGAGTTGTAGAACAGCACCCCTGTCGCCACGGATACCAACTGCTATCTTGCTTCAATAATGTCGAGACGAAGACTTGACTCTACGTCGTGATACGAGGCACCAGCGAACATGAGCTCTGGTGCATCTGTCGGGCCTGTTTCCTGTGTCGCGCCTTTGCCCAAAACAACACATTTTGATCCCGCTAGGCGGGTGGGGTAATCAAACTGTAGCATCGAGGTCACGGCGTGTCTCATCATCTAACTTCACAAATTATCAGGCCGACTTGGAAACCGTTCATTTGCCAAATAGAACACTTAAATGGACTTCTCGAGGTGAGTGCTGACACGATAGTATTCGTCATCAACAACTGCAGTAACTCTCTGCGAATTTCCCTGATTCTCCCCGTTTGTTCCCTGTTGGGATGTTGCCCTTTTGCCTCTTGTTGTGTTGCCCTGTTACTGTCGCCCATCCCTTGGGCTTGCGGGTCCCTTGCCACCATAGCTGCCTCGTATCAATTTGACCCGTTGCACCTAATTCTCCTGTGTGAGACAACCTTGGCTTTTGAATGTCCCTGCACGTCATTAACAAGCAGGGTCAACGCGCAGTTCGATAATTTCAGTTTTCTTCTTCCTCTCATCATCGATCGCAACTCGACAAACAACTTCCCGGCCTCTGATCTCTCAAGCCAACTCTGGAGGAAATGAATGGGGGCGGAGCAGACATCGACTGGTCCAAGCCCAACTCGGCAGTCGAAGGCTTATCTTCGATGCACACTTTCTTGTCACGGACGGAAACAACAGATCAATCGGCCCTAAAGTCTAACAGCCCTGGACCTATTGCAATATCTCCTGCCTCGAGCTCCTTCTTTCGAAGAGCACAATTGGAAATGGCTGCTTTGCAACGCGATCAGCAAAATAACCAAACAAGCGGAGAGGAGAATACCTCGAATAAGGAATTGCCTATCGAGGATCTGGTCGAACCGTCGATCTTGCAGTCTGAATCAACATCGACGAAGCAAGAACAATCAAAAAACACTGACGAGACTTTTCGAGCGTTCGGAGGGGTGCAACAACATACTGAAGGCACCAAAATTCTGCCGCATTCCGAGATTGGCGAAAGTTCGCACTCCATGATAGGCTCAAGGAGGGCCTCTTCGACACCTCTCACGACACCTCCCACCACGCCCATCGTGTCTCTCAATCGCCTAGAAGGGCTTCCACCGAAGACTTTGAACATTCTCGCGCAGGCAGAAGAGGTGGAGGCTATGAGCGCAAATAGTAGTGCAGCATCGCCGAATCGGAACCTAGATAACGCAACTAGTTCCCCCATCAATACTGCTCAACATCGCATAGACCTCGAAAATAACGTTGATATGGTTCAACAGGATAGCTCACGACGCACAGGAGGAGGCATCGACGCATTTGCAGAGCGCTCGACCTCGACAGGAGGTAAAGAGGATCCCCAAATGGGCAAGTCGCTTAGTCAGCATTCGCCACCGGCAACATTGGCGGAGGTCATTTATAGTGCTGTGAGTGTCAAATCTGCTATTTGCCAGGAGGTCGACACCTTGACACTGATTTAGGTCCTGTACTCTTGAGATTGTCCTTACAGATGCCGAGTGGGAGTCAAACACATAACAACTCTCCATGGCCGGTCTACTGTCCCTTCGTCTCCACTGAGGGGATTAACCAACCGGAAATTTCGTCGTCTGCATCTTCTCATTCAAGTCATCAACGTCACTGCCCAAGCTGTGTAGGTCCTGATCTCTGTGGAAATACTACGAGCGCTACATCACCGTCGCCAAGCCTACCATGGCCCATCCCACCTTCGCAACCAAGTCTCCCTTGCGGCTGCCCTTTACCTATCATGGTTCCTGTTTTTCATCAACACCGCAAGCATCACCCGAACCCAGCCTCCGCACCAGCATCTAATGTGGTTCATCGCCAATCTGCCACCATCTCCGTCTATCACAATTCGCCCTACGGTGCTGATAATGCACAAACATCGCTTCATAGAGGTGTGAGCAACCCTACTGCAATGAACCTGGCGTATGGTTCACCTCAACCGCAATTGGTTAGCCATGTGGACTATCGAGCTGAACATTCGCCCTTCTTCCACCGTTCAACTAAAGCGGCGCCATCCTTTTCTTCCTTGGCTTCTCGGAAAGGAATGAAAGGCGGAGTGCCAATGAACCGACATAAATCTCTTTCCGGCACAGCTCAAAGGCACGAAAGCAAGGAGTTACTTCATACTGAGTCGGACGGCTCTAGAGAGACCAATACAGATTCGGACAGAGACATAATGTCGCCAAATGAAGAGTCAACGAATAGGGAGGTAGCATCTGGAATACAATCCAGAATCCAAAGAAAATTGAACATCTCTCCCGTGGCAGCAGAAGAAGCTGAAGAGTTGGTCAGTGGAAAGCGCTGTTCCTCATGTCCACCAATCTCGCAGGCGGGGTCTAAGTACGCCCAGGCGTTCTTATTTGGTCGACCCATATTGAACGAAAACGATTTTGAGCAGATAAGACTAGCTATGGACGTGACTGGTTCTGCCTCCTTGCAGGACCAGTCGCGTAGGTGGAGGAGAGCGGACAGACCGCACGACGTCAAACGGGTTGCACCACGAACCCGTGTCGCACCCTCCAACCTCGACCTGCTCACTACTGCAGAGGAGAGGGAAGCGGCTGTCCGAAGGCAAGGGCCACCAGCTACCAAACGACGAGCACCCATGAAGTTATCGGAGAGGATCAGGGAGATACCAACCAGGAAGGGACAGAAGCTGCCCAAATCAGCTCCGCAGGTGGAGGTTGCGGAATCAGAATTGAAGGATATACAAGCCATTACGAAAGAACAGGGAAGGAAGCGGAAATCCACGAATTCAGGCCACGAAGGAGAGGAGGAAGCCAAGCCGGTCTCTGTCAAGCAAGCTAAGAGGGGCTTGCCTTCTAATGAAGCCGAGTGCGGGCTCGCTTCTTCGAAGAGGTATCTTTCCCGCATTGGCACGTCGTCATCAGGGACAAGGGCAAAGGCTGTCAAGGGGAAATCGTCCAACTCATCGACGAAGGTGACTTCTGGCAGTGCGCGAAAGAAAAGGACTTTCTGGGCTTACGTCTCTGAGGAGAGCTCCCCCGAGCCCCTGAATTATCCTATGATCCTCGAGAGCAGGCTCCGGAACGGTAGATCGATAGCCCCTACCATGGAGAAGGATTCTCCGGTTGATATTGTGATCCAACCGAAACTTGCTATCGGACCTTCCTCTACTCGACCGCGCAGTGAATCAACTGTAACTTCTGGTGACGTTCGACCTATCGCTGGTTCTTCCCGAGCGTTCAGGACTCCAGTACCCAGACAAGGCACATCCAAGCCTGCCGTCGCTCCACGCGCAAGCTTTACTGACAAGGCTGGCAAGTTCATGGTTACGATGCCGAAGGGGTCCCCGAAAGCAGGACAGTCGCCGGAGCCTGACTTGACATTCGTTCAGCCACCGCAAATGTACATGAACCCGCCGGTATTGACAAGGGAGGCCGTGAGGCCTCACTATTCATCTGCAGTGAGTGCATTCCCTCAGAGTCCTGGGCTCGGGTCTTCTCCTGCGAAGGAGGGGACGTACGTCACTTTACCGACAACAGGGGTCGTCAAGGAAGGGGAGTCATCCGCAGGAGGACGCCGGATATTCTCTGAAGCCGAAGACTCTCCTGCGCCGTCAATACCCCCCGACGAGAATGTTCAGACCGCCAATAAATCACATACGATGAACACACGAGGCAGAATCAAACGCGAAGGAAGTGTCTACTTGGCTGACATGGAAACCATCATGAAGAATGGACCGAAACAGTTGCGAAGGGGTGGATGGGAGTATATTCCTGAAGATGAGTATGAGCCGACAATGAAGACGAATGTGGCCGCGGTGTTGACCCAGAGGATACGGAGAGGCAGGGCTGCAACATAGGAGGGTCGGATGGAGGTCTGGGAGAAATTTGTTGCAGCCGTCGTTACATGTTCGTTGATGATACAACAGTAGCGTTCCTTTTACAATCTAGCTTGTGCATGTAGATCGACGTCCAGAATGGGAGACGGAGAAAAAAATGGTTGTTGTGATTGCAGTGCGTTTACTTCTTGCTTGGTGCCAGATTCCCAGATTCATCGAGTTGGTTCTCGACCTGTTGTCGAATGTCCTTCATCATTTCCTCCTTGATGGACTGTGCCACTCGCTCTAATGAGCGCCGGATTGAACAAGGGTCGGCGGCAGATCTCGTTGAACAGCTGATCACCACGTTTAACTCACGCTGTGCGTAACCATACACGTCCTTCTGTAGACTATCAAAGTTCAGGGTCTCCTGATGTCTTGCAACCTCTGTAGGAAAGAGCGTGAACCCAGTCAGCGTCTACGCTCTCACGTCGGAAGAACAGTCCCACTGACCCTTTGCATGATTCTTGACCTCATCGTTCCATCCAGTCTCAGTTAGCCGATTCATTAGCCGATTTACTAGTCTGCAAAGATGGAAGCCGGGCGGTAGGGTTTGTACCATGGCTGAGCATAAGTCCGCCGAAGGAGTCAGAAGGAAGTCAAGTGGGACCTACTTGTTCCAGTCACCACTGCGTATCATGCGGTCCATGAGCTTTTCCTGCAGGTCCTCGAGCTCGGCAGGAAGAGGAGGTACTGGAGCCGACATGATATGTGCGAGTGTGCTGATCTGCTACTGTTGATGGTCGCTGTTGAGGGCAGAGTTCCATCTCCTGCAACATGAACTTTGAAACGACCGTCCTATTCGACCTGTCACGTGAAAACATTCCTCGGCGCCGAAAGTGGAGGTCATCCCTGTTCAGTGGCGAAAATAGGAGAGAAGGTCCTCGGTTGTCGTTGTGCAGATCATCGTCGATGAGAATGGTATAGATTGGGATACATTCTACCCATGTCTGCTCCTGTAGATCCACCCTCTCGCACTCATGGATGGACCGACACCTTTCGGTCTCCTTCCCCTTGCTCCGAGCTCGATTGTTCAGCCGATGAAGGAGATGTTCACGATGGAAGAGCATGGATTGCAGATCGCGTGACTTTAGATGATAATTTGAGATTCCAAGTGAGCTTTTCTATTCCTTTTCACGTTGGCCCGGCATTACATTGGACGGCTATCAATTCGTTCTCGTTCCCCTCCTGTAGCTTGATATGTCCTCCCGAGAAGATCACGCAGCCAAGTTCAACCACACCCCGTTCACCATTGCCAAGATGCACAGCGCTAGTACAATAGCTCACCCCCCAAGCGAGCAGAGGATTATCCACAACTCGCATATTCAGACATCCATTGGTGGAAGGCTGCCTCAGAAGGGAGGACAACAGCAAGGGAAGGTTCAAAGTTCGTGTGTCACAGGTGAGCAGATGAACTTTGGTCGGGAAGTGGAGGTATGTAATCAATTCGACACCTTTCTGTACAGAATATCTCAAATCTACGAAATCCTCCTCAACTATCATCAAGAACAAAAACACGAACGAGTTCATGTCCGCCAACATCCTCACGCTGAAAGATAGATCCCAATCACTACCTTCCTCATCAAAGCCGATCAAGATCCCTCGCCCGAAATCCAAAGCAAGCGCTCCAATCCAATTCGGAAGGCTTCGTGAGTCCCTCTCTTTCTTGTATACACCACCACGAACCCTGACAAGACCGAACATTTTCCTTTCCCCCCTCCCCCCCGGTGGCAAAACGTTGTTGGTCTTTCTTTTTCTAACAACAGCGCCAAACGTCTCGTCTCGATCTTCCGAATTTCCAATCATCTCGGCCTTGCAGAGACAAGGGTTACTTCCGAATAAATCGCTGCCGGCTCCTAGTCGATTGGGGAATAGTGAACCGGGTAAGGTAGAGTGGAGGAATAATCCGATGGAATTGGAAGTTCTGAAGGTGAAGGGAGATTATGCGATGCCGGGAGGAGATGGAATGACGGGAGAGAATACGATTACGGGAGATAATATGATGTTCAAGGACTTGACTCTGATGGGTGAGGACATGTGGCAAGAAGGGAGAGTGGGAGATGATCTGAACGAAAACCTTCCTGACGAGGCAGATGCGCGGTCGGATTTGGTAAACAAGGAGCTGTTGGCGAGGAACTCTACCATCGATCCTCTCGATGCTCTCTCAGCAGGACCACTGGAGATGACCTCCCAACGAAGATCTCGGCGCAGCGATACGACAGGACCTCCACTACTGGATCAGGAAAATTTGACGATCGAGCGGGACGATTCGCCTGCTTCGCGGCCTCTGCCGATCGATCCCTCATTTCATATCGCTTCTCAGCCTCAACACTCTAAATCTCCACTACTTTATGTAAATACCGAACGAGGACTTATCAACGATACTCCACCTGCTGAGCAGCCACCTACATTCCTCCTTCCACCTCGTCAAGCCCCGCAAACATTCCGATCGATCTCATCTTATAACCCACCGACAGTACCAAAGCATGCACCTGTTGGACCTGGTCAGGTTGAGGAACTTTTCATCGAATGCGCGGCAGGAGAGGAGGATGTTAGGATGAGTTGGAATGAAGGAGGAGGTCGTCCTATCTCTCAAGGATTGGCAAATCAGGTTTTGCAACATCCAGAAGGCGGAATCGCTGCCCAACGACTTTCTAAGCCAATGAACCTGAACATCTCTCCACCTCAGAAGAGGTACTACGCATCATCCTTCAGCAAATCACACGATCGCTCATCCGAATTCAAGAGGACTTTCGTGGAGACTGCGAGAGCTAAAGCGAAGGCCGCGAAAGAGAAAAGAACTGTACATGGAATGGAGGTTGGTTCTGTCATGGGTGTTATAGAAGAGGACCTGTTCAAATCTGAAAGCGAAGAGCGGTCTCGAACGAGTGAGTGGCGAGGTTCGGGTGCATCTTTGTCCACCTGCTGATCACCCTGTCACGATCGAAAGGTGGTAGACCTCATCGCAATGCCAAACCTCGATCTCAAGCCGACTTTTACCACACCGATCTCTCCACCCGGTCCAACTCTTCGGAAGTTGAATGGACTACCATACCATCTCCAAAGCGATCCACGACATCTAGATACGGGAATTCAGTTCCAATGAGGAGATCTGCTCTGTTCAAGTTACCAGGCAGATTATTCGGAGACCCAGCTATCCAGAAGAATGTGGAACGACCGAAGAGGATGAGATCGAGTATGGACGGAGATGAGGTCAAGATCGTTCCGATGAAAAGGAAGATGACATTGTTTACCCCGACTCCGATGGGAGTGAAGAAGAGTAACGTGGAAGTTGGAGGAGGACGAAGATCGATTGGAGCTGAATCTATCGCCGTTGACGAGGGACTCGCTATCGATCTGGCGAATTCGAAGGCCAAAGAACAGGAATCATCTGAGGCTGGAGCGCATGCATTCGGATCAGATAGTGCTACGGAGGTGGAGTCTCGTCGAAGGAAAACACAACTATCGACAGAGGAATTGGACGACATCGTCAAGACACTAGTACCAGTTACGTCCCTCTTTGAGACAATCCTCGACGCAGAGTATCACAACCCTTGTGAGGCACCGTGCCAACTCGATGACAAGAAGGTGAGATGTGGGGTGGAGCGAACCAGAGAAAGATCGCCAGCCACGAGAGCGTACGTGGACGATTGCACGCAGGTCAAGATGAGTGATCATCTGGAGGAAGACGGCGAAGACATGGGGACGGGTATGTTGTGAAGGTTGTACCAATTTGAATCGCATGGACGCGCTGCGGTATGAAATGGACGAGGATCAGGTGATGATCCCCACGGAGACCCCGGGTTCAACACAAATGCGCGAGGCGGGGAAGCAGGAGAGTGGCGATTGAGTGCAGGGTCTCGTGGAGGTATCGGATTCAACCAGTCAGGGGTTGTGCTGATGCGGCCCCTTTGCTTTCGCACCGAGTTGATCGTGAGACCTGCACGGCTTGAACCCTGCATGCCAGACAGCCAGCCATCCTTCCAAACCGTTGGGGTATAAGAGGTCGTCCGTCCAGTTTATAGATCGCGTTCCCTTTCCTCTTTACTTCATCTCCCCACCCCATTCGGTTGTGCACTCTCCAAGTGTCGACCATTCATACGTAACATCACGGCATCTGGTATCCGCACCTGACGATATAAAGCTTTCATCTCGCCTTAGCCTATCCATCATGTCTGCTCCACTCGGCATCTCCCCAACCGAGTGAGTGATCTCCTCCTATCTCCTCATCTCCCCATCCATGCATCTCAATCCTCTCGTTGGCTCGTTTCTAGCTCGGCTTCCTCGATCGAGATCAACGACTGTATGTTCTGTGAACATGCTAAAGAGCTCTGTAACGACTGCAACTTTGACGCTCGAGAGGGTCAGTCATGCCTAATCCGCTTGTCCCCTCGAATGCAAAAGACTGATTTCAATCCTTTCCCTCGGCGTAGAAAATGACTCTTTCTTTGGCGTAAGTCTTCCGTTCTTCATTGATCACTCCATCCATCCGGTACTCTACATCTTACCCTCTCCGCGTGACAGATCGACCCTTCTCCCCGTGATCCCATCGAAACCCCGGCCTTTACCAAGAACGCCAAGGACGGCAGCATTGTCTGCAAGAAGCACAACTCCGCTACCTGCAACCTGTGCTGTGAGTGATTTGAAATGCGTCTCAGGATCCGAAGAGAGACACTGAACGTACTCAATGGTGATGGCCGGTGATGACAGTCGGATGGAAGAAGCAAATCGCGAAGCGTGGGTCTTTCATACTACCGTTGGCGTAAGGTATTGCCAGAACGCTGAGAGTCGTTGTCTTTTACCAGTCCACAAGGATGGGAAGAAAGCCGCCAAGGCCAGCTCCAAGAAGCCTGCTAGCAACTTGTTCGTCTGAACAATTGTTCAATGCCGTTCGACATCTTCCGTCTGAGATGCGAATGAAGACCCTAGTGGCCCGAAGAGCACCAATGGGTAGATCGGAGCAATTGTATTAGTCGAAATATCGTAGTTGTATGCAATTTAAATGTTATGTTAAGTGGTGATGATGATTCTCTTCCGATGCTTCATTGGTCTAATATGGACGTAATGTCGTCACCGATCGGTATGTCGTTCACTTTGAGGTAATCGTCAGACCAGAACTTCAGCGTCCATGCAGGCTTAGGTTAGTGTTTGTGTTGTGACGGAATCTTCAGTTCACCTCACCTTGCTCTGATGTCTGGCTCCCGAGTCACACCTATCGCGAGCCTTCGGTCAGAGTCTCGCCGACCAACATGTCACCCACATCACTCACAAGATCGTCACAATCATACTCCCTCGTGCCATAGTCTTGGCCAACCTAACGCAGGCTACAAGGTTGCAAGCACTCGAGGAACCAAGGAATAATCCGTCTTCCTTGACAAGATGACGGGACATTGCGACAGCCTCAGCATCGGTTACGCTGGTTCGCGGTCGTCTGATGTCAGCGCACACCTGGGAACTTAGCATTGCGGGGAAGATGTCCTACCGATAAGCATCGTCGATCAATTGGCGGCCAAGCTCGAAGTTTTGCGTCACCTGTATTATAAGTAGGTCAAGATTAAGGAGTGGCTACTGGTACGGTCGTAACTGAAGCCACATACCCGATTGATTCCTGTTCAAGTTGCACATACGAGGATCTCAGAATGTGATTTAATTTCACAGATCATTGGACGCTCACCTATGCCCTCGACCTGTGAGCAACGCCAGACGCGATAGTCAGTGTCTCCCATGTCCGATGAGTTTGGCCAACGGGAAAGGATACTCACAACAGTGTCGACTTGATGCCTAGGCCGTGACATGCCTACGTCAGTGTGGAGGTCCTTACTTATATCCGAGAAAACACTCACCGCCGCTTCGACCCTTCTTTCTCCTTGTAGTCAAACATCACGCCGTACTTCACCTTGTTGAACAGACCAGAACCCTCAGGATCGGCTAGCACGATCTTGACATCAGGTTTCACGCTGTGCAGATACGATGCTATGCCAGAAATAGTACCACCAGTGCCTGCGATAGAGATATATTACTTCGGGGAAGTCAACGCCTGATCGACCGAGTAGATGCTGACCTGCACCAGAGACGAAGGCGTCTACCTCCCCACTTGTCTGCCGCCAGATCTCAGGACCAGTGCCATGGAAATGTGCCTCGAAATTGCTACGATTCTGTAATTCGGAAAGGTCAGCGTCACTCTGTGACCTTGCATGAAGAATTATGCCTATTCACTTCGAATTGGTCCGCGAAGCTAAGAGACGATATCAGGTGTCAATGACCAACGATCGAACGGTAGCTGACCTTGGCTTGCTCACAATCCTCGCGGTCGCATCTCCAGCTCATCCTTACTCAGACCTCTAATCAGCGTTTTCGTTGGCCGTCTGCTCGAGTGCTCTGTAGCAGATGCTGAAGCGGTCGTGGTGATGACGAGATCTCCACCATCCTCTGAGGAGTCTATGAGTCGCGTTTGCCCGAATTCGAGAGCTCGTTTCCGGGCGAGGTTCTGACAAGTCGCGGGAACGATGTCAGAGATAATATTGAGGCTGCTTGCGATTTCATCACTTACCACAAATTGTTTCTCGTCGACTATGCTAGCTGCAGCAGGGACCACTTCATTTAGTTCGGCAGCATCAAGTGCAATAGCGCCGCCAAAACCCCGCACCTGGCCGTACTCGCTCCACCTTGGCATCCAACTTCTCCAACACCTGCACTTTTTCAATTGCAACGTCATCCGGCATTATGATACAACATTCGTAGCCCCTGTAGAATTTGAGTTGTGTCTTCAGCTTGAGTATCAGCCCATTAGACCACCTGCACTCACTTGGCTCTGCCAACAGTGGCGATTGAGATGCCGGTACTGCCGACAGTGCCTTCGAATATAGTTGAGCCGGTGTGTGGGTGCAAGAGACCTTGTTCTTCGGCATCCTCAATGACTGTGATCCGTACAGCAATTCAGGGGCTCGTACCGATCTTCCGTATACCTGACCACTCGGACTTACTCTTCAACGCGACCCTGTCCTTGACGGAGCCGCCTGGATTTAGAAACTATGATAGTCTTATAAGCTGATCGATGTCGTGGCCACATCACAAAGCCCATTCACCTCTGCTTTCCCCTGCAAATGACGCAACGACTGTTTCAGCAGTATTGAAGTATTTCACAGTGTACAGCGAAACTCACCAAGATTTCCACTCCCAAGGCGTCGCTGAGCGAATTTATCCTGACCAGCGGAGTATTCCCAATGAGACCGACAACTCCCTGTACGACCTCATCCGACCGCAATTGGATAGGCCGTGGAGTCATCCGAGTCAAAGCTTTGCGTCTTCTCGTCTGCTGCCAGTACACAGCCAAAGAAGCTGACGACAAACTGAACCCGAAGCCGATCGCCAAACCTAGAACTAGATCCCTGGTCAACTTGACCGATGGACGATTCCACTCTCTGAACCAGACAAGGAAGCCATCCCAAGGGCGTGAGGACATGACCGGGACCACCAAGGCTGTGAGAGCGATTGGTTTCAATGCAGTGATTGGTTGGGAGATGAAACAATAACAAACGAAATGACCTTTGAAATCTCATCTACCGTTCTATGGCCCGACGCGTCATCATTTTGCAGCGAAAAGAGAAATCTCGTTCAGTGGCCGTTGGCTGCCGTCCCGAGATGTCGCGGACGCTATCGGCCACTTGGCCGCTCAATAGGAAGGTGTGAAAGGTGGAAAACGTGAAGAAGGTAATTCTATAGCGGACGAGACAATACGAGCGGCCGCATATCTGTTTGTCGGCACATGGGCGGCCGTTCAAACTTCCTGCCCTTCATATTTCGTAGCGCTCGCATGTATAAAAGAGGACTTCGAGTGGCAGTGATTCCCCGAGCCAAGCGGCTTCTGCCGTTCAACCCATTTTTCCTGCTCAACTCTTTGTGACTCTCTCGAACTACAGGTAGCTCCCATGACGAAATCTGCCAAGGACATATCCGCCGTGGAGAGGCAAGATAGCGATGAGACTCTCGCCGCAGTCCAAGTCCATTCGCAGCACCACCTCAAGCCGCATGTCCCTACAGTCAGCCCCATCCTCAGCCCAACCCTCAATCCCACCCTCAGCCGCGCCCTGACCCGGAGCAGCACACGACCTGACCTGTCCTTCCCTGGCATAACCACGGACACAAATCAAGGTGGTTTCTCCGACGAATATCGAGTACAGACAAACGCGGGTTTCGTTCGGTTCGACGCTCTTCCAGAAGAGGGCGGTCTCACGCGATCGATAAGTCGAGTTACAACCAGCAATGCTACGTTTGTCGGAGATGACCCAGAGAAGGCCAAGAGGTTGAAGGAGGTCAAGCTTGTAACATGGAAGATAGACGACAAGGAAGATCCGAGGTCATGGTCCAACACATGGAGGTGGGGTGAGTGGATGGCGAAATTTTTGGTTCAGTGGCGAAGTAATACCCCGCACTGACACCGCGTTCAAATCTTGTCAGGTATCACCGCTATCGTTGCGATGAATGTCGTCCAGGTTGCATTCGCAAGTGCCGTCGTAACCGGTGACTTTGGTGGTATTGAGGAAGAGTTTCATGTCTCTCAGGTCGTGGTGGCGTTGTCAGTCAGTTTGATGGTTGTCGGGTTTGGGTAAGTCTTCGAATGTCCCCCCCCCCGAGGGGCTGAAAGCGGTAGTGACCCACTTGCTATCCATTTAGTTTAGGTCCCTTGGCTTGGAGTCCACTTTCGGAGCTGTATGGAAGACGGCCTTTATGGATCTTCCCTTCCATCGTCTACCTCAGTCAGTGGCAACTAGGCTGTAAACCTAGATCTTGCCACTGACGGCAAACGCTGGAAATCTTTCAGTCTTCATCATCCCGTGTGCACTCGCTCCCAACATTGGCTGCTTATTAGCCTGTCGCTTCCTATGTGGATTGTTCGCTTCGGCTCCGCTGACATTGGCGGGAGGAACTATTGCCGACATCTGGGGTCCAGATGAACGAGGTGAGTATTCAAGCCTGCTTTTCAACACGTTGCATTGGTATTGACCGTGTCCAATGTTTCCATCATTTCCAGGGTTTGCCATCGCCATTTTTGCAGGTGAGAAGCTTCGTACGCGGTTAGGACGTAACGTATAGCGGTGCTGATCATCCTATCAGCCGCACCATATGGTGGTCCCGTCCTTGGGCCACTGATCGGAGTGAGTCCCGCGCCGTTCCAGCAGTCAAGGGTTTCATGTTCTGACAAGGTCTGCATGGCTTGACAGGGTTTTGTCGGAGAGACAATGGGATGGCGATGGCTCTTTTGGGTGAACATGATGTTCGCTGGGGTGTGGTGAGTACGGATAACAGCTTGCTATCTACAGTCTACTTCGAGACTGACATGACCTGACATACACAGCACCATCAGTGTCCTCTTTGTTCCTGAAACCTTCGCTCCGGTCTTGCTCAAGCGCCGTGCCAAGGCAATGAGGAAAGAAACGGGTGATGCCAACTACGTCACCGAGCAGGAGATCTTCATGCGACCCTTGAAGGCTATCGTGATCGAGACTCTTGTCAGGCCGTTTCGTGAGCTAACTTGCGGTGGGAAGACTAGTTACGTTTTTCACTGAAGCTTCTACCTCGCACAATCTCAGAGATGCTTGTGGAGGAGCCAATCTTGATCCTGATGTCTCTGTACATCGCCTTGATTTATGGATTGCTTTATGCATTGTAAGCCGAGCTTGTGACAGTGGCGGTGTGCGGCAACTAACCAGAAGTATCGTCACTCAGCTTTTTCAGTTTCCCTGGTGAGTCAATGTCACCACGTTTTGACCGACCTGCACAGCTGATTGTTGCGCTTTCAGTCGTCTTTGGCGAGGGTTATGGTTACGGCGACGGCACCGTTGGCTTGATGTTCTGCTCGGTTCTGGTCGGTCTGGCTATGGCGCTCGTGGTCACCCCTTTCCTTGAGAAAAAATACATTGCGGTAACCAAAGCAAAAGGTGGAAAGGCCGATCCAGAGGACAGATTGCCAGGCATGATGCTGGGTGCACCGTTCGTGCCGATTTGTACGTGCTCCTTGATAACAGCTGGGGATTCCGCCCGCTTACACATTCCATGCGCAGCTCTTTTCATCTTTGGATGGACGGCACCCCCTTACGTTATGCCTCACGGCGCAAGCTGGGTGGGTCCATGTATATCGGGTAAGCAACGCAAAGATTTTTAGAAGCTGTCGCCTCAATTGTTGATGCAACCTCTGCGGAATCTCAGGCGTTCCCTTCGGCTTTGGAATGGTGATCATCTACTTTTCCGCCAACGCCTACCTTATCGACGCATTCCCCGACTATGTGGCTTCTGCACTGGCGGCAAAGACCGTCGTCAGGTCAGGCATG
Source organism: Cryptococcus sp. T15_22C (assembly GCA_017654825.1). Lineage (NCBI taxonomy): Eukaryota > Fungi > Basidiomycota > Tremellomycetes > Tremellales > Cryptococcaceae > Cryptococcus > Cryptococcus sp. T15_22C. The sequence goes on along the minus strand of JADPYA010000204.1, from coordinate 237,481 downwards.
GGTGCAGCCATGCCACTCTTTATCGTTCCAGTGAGTGGTCTTTCCAACCATTTAGGCAAGGAGTCACCCTTTCTAAAGATGGTAGTGACTTTTCTAGATGTACCACAACCTCACTAATGGAGGAGCAGCATCGCTGCTTGCAGGTATCTCCATCCTCATGGTGAGTTGTCTGACCCGACGATGGCACAAGGTTAATTCCTCACAGAAGGTTGATCGCCATGGTACGCCAGGTCCCCATTCCATTCCTCTTCTATCGCTACGGTAAACAAATCAGATCTAGATCTAAGCGAGCCGCATTATAAACAGGTAACAGTGCATCAGGGACCTTGCCCTGCTATAGAGCATGTTATCGCCATAATCCTACCTTATAATAATTGATATCCCGCTACTGTATACCAACGTGAGAAATGCGCTGACGTCATCCCACGACACACCCGATACGATATCTTGCCGGCGCTCCAGCATTTATCCCCTCTCCGTATCATCCTCCTCTCCTCCTCTCTCCATCTCCTCATATACTCTTTCTAGTCTTGCCCACCATGTCCAAGTATCTCAATGCAGCCAAGTCCCTCCAATCCATGCTCGATGGCGAGAAGCCTCATTCATCCATCACCGACTGGGTCGACATCCTCTCCTCCGATAGATACGAGGAGGACTCCATGGATGGCATCGCCGAGCTCGTCGAGAGTATACGTATCCAAGGAGTAGAAGGTGTCACCGAGGCTAGTAGAGCTCTTAGGAAGAAGCTCAAGTATGGCAATGTCCATAGGCAACTTCGAGCTTTTACCGTGGGTATCTGAGATTTCGCGCAGTCATCGCTCGTTTTCAGTGCTAACCTTCGTCCGCCCGTAGCTCCTTCGAGCTCTCACCGAGAACGCCGGAAAGTCATTCCAGTATCACTTCATGAACCCGCAGCTGATGCAGAGGATGAAGGACATGGCTACCGATGTGAGTCCACTGCGGACGAACTCTTATCCATCGACGTTCGACGCCTCTTGTTGACGATTTCCCAACCAGTCTCTCACTGACCCAAAGGTCAAGCGCAAAATGATTTCCGTCTTCCATTCTTGGAGTCTCGCATATGCCGTAAGCTTCCAGGTCTCAACCACCCCATGATCTTAGGGCTGACATCGAGCTGCACGCTACCAGAACGACCCACGTATGAGTCAGGTCGCCGGATTATATGCTCAGTACTCTGGGAAGAAGGTTAGTGGCCGATCTATTCGACCTGTTCACCCGATTGATGTTTCTGCCATTTTTAATGCTCAGACCATACGCCAGGCCCCGAAACCTCCAGTCACTGCTGCCACCGCCGCCATGGCCGACAACACTCCGATGGCCCAGTTGTCCGGCTTCGAGGACCTCGACCATTCTTGGGCTCCTAAAGGTTATACTACCGGATCCACCGATAAGACCTACGCTGATCTAGCAGCCGCAAAAGAAGAGGCTGAAGCTCGGAAACGAGAGCGCGAAGCGAAGGCTGCCCTCGAAGCTCGAGAAGCTGAGATCGAACGTCGTGAACGCGCTCTCGCGAACAAGGAGACAGATAAGTCGAGATTGGAAGCGGCCCGCCGTAAAGCAGCGGAGGAAGGCGCGAAGCGCAAGCAAGCCGCCAAACAACCGAAACGACCACCATTTGACTTCTTGAAGGAGAGACCTCAGGTCTTGGTATCGATCGCTAATGCCAGTCAGGCAGCCAACAACCTCGTCAACGCGTGCAGGGTGAGTGTAACGCCGGTGATCGGGACGTATGGAAGCCTGGGACAAGAGTGCTGACCTTCAACAACGACTCTATGTCAGCACGTCAATCGTGAGAAGGAAAACGTCACCGAGAATCTCAAGGTCCTTGAGTATCTAGAGAAGGCTAAGGTCGCGCGAAGGCCGATAATCCGATATATTCAGGTAGGTGCTGATGATACGGGTAGATGTATGATGACTGACGGCCACCGTCGTGTTAATTCTTCAGCTCGTCACCGACGAGGAGTACGTTGGGACCCTCCTCGAAGCGAACGAGAAGATCGTGGAAGCCATTCAGCTTTTCGACAGGGTGAGCATATTTTCAGGGTCTTTGCATTTCAGGTTGATGACTCCGACCATCAGCTTTCCAAACCCGCCGTTCTCGACTCTGACTCGGAGCACGAGGAAGCCCCGAAGGCAGAACGGGACATGGAGACTTTGCGTCGTCGTATGGAAGCTCAGAAACTCGAAGCTCAACGGACTGGCGAGCTGGACAAACTCCAGCATAAGCAGAGGGTAGAGTCGCAGCGTAAACAGGAGAAACGGGTAGCTACGAGGGGTGGTTCCGGCGCGTACAGTGCTGCCGCATTACCGCCCCCAATAAGTCCAGACGAAGATCCAGCGCGAGATTCTTACGCTGTGGGGTGAGCTGGGCCGCGTGGATGGTGATGATCGCCTGACCTGACAGCCACTGCTATGACAGTTCTCTCTCCGATTTCAGCGACTATGACTACGACTCCAGTGACCAGGAATACCGCGCTTCTCACTCGCGCCGAGCCTCGCTTGCCCCTGGAACCAAAGGTCACGCGGCCGTCCCGCAACCCCTCTACCGCTCGCTCGAGGATGACGAGGGAGAAGCACCCGCTCAAGCTGCTGGATTGCTTGACCCAAGTGACCCTTTCGCCGACCCGGACGATTTCTTAGGTAGCATTGGCAGTGGTTCGACTGGCAAACCCAAGGAGAGGATGGAGTGTGAGTGCTTGATTACCCGACATATGGGAATGCCCCACTGATGATTGGCATTACAGGGGCAGCGATTTGAACTTGAAAAGGGGCAAGCCAGCTTGACGGCGTGTATCAGAAGTGCTGGCACTGTATGAGGAGGTGGGGTCGATTGAGAGTATAATTAACATGGCTAGCGTTATGTACTTATTTGTTCATGAGGTATTCGTATGGCCGCGTTGTGAATCCTCTTGTGAATCGTTTGGGACACTGCCTGCGCCGGGAGGGCGCTCGGCCTACGTCGACGTCATTCTGCCGAATTTCCGGTTGAATATACACACCATGCGAACTCGCACTTTGAGCACTTCGATTAGGGAATCGGACATCCAACCAGTATGTCCGGAGCCAGCTTGGCAGAAAATTAGATGGTACATTCCCGGAATTGATGTTCTATCGATACATGGCTAGCTATCAATTGCATCCTCATCGGACCTCAAACTTACTCAATCCATCTTGACATCATCGACCTCTTCTTTGACGTCCTCTGATTTCGGGATCTCCAGCTTCGCACGTAAATTAGTAAGTAGAGACTTCTTGACGGCGGTCTCGGTTTTCTTTGCCTCGCCGGTATCAGCATCACCATCTGCACTGAAGCCGCCGACCGCATCGTCGAGTTGCAGCTTGGTGATACCGATCTGCAGCATGTCCTCCTGGCGAAGCCAATACAGCCAAATTCAGCAAACGACGTCAGGCAAAGGTCGTCCTTTATCACTCACATCGATAGAACCTTGTGAGATAAGCTTGACCACCTCAACTTCTCGAGTTTGGCCCTGCGATTCCAGCTCAAGTCAGTAGGAAGTGGTGGGAGCGGAGGACTATGGCGCAAGCTTACAATACGGTATGCGCGATCAGCCGCTTGTCGATCGTTGTGCGCTAGAAGACAACAAAATCAGCAGAGGAAAACATGGAAGAGCAGGGCCGAACAGCTCACGATTAAAGTCCTGGTCATAGATGACAACAACACATGCGGCGACGAGGTTGATTCTACAGCTAGCGTCAGTCAGCAAGTGCCATGTCATACCACATCATCTTCACGTACCCCATGCCGCCCGCTCTCGTCGATAGTAAGAACACCTTGATGCTTTCGTCCTCGGTGAATTCGTCGACTAGCTGCTGTCGCTCGTCGACCCTGGTGGATCCGTCTAGCCGAATCCATTTTATACCCTGCTGATCTAATGCAGTGCCCAGAATATCCAAGATTTGGGTAAGCTGGTGAGCAATAGCATCGTTAGCAATGTAAACGCTGGAACAAATGAAGAGGCTGAACATACCTGTGAGAACAGTAAGATACGCTTGTTGTGCTTCCTGCAATCATCAAGAATCCGCTTTAATTCCTCCATTTTCCCTACATCCCAAAAAGCCTGCTCGTCGAGAGCAAATTTGCCGCAGTACTAAAGGAGGGGGAAACCGAATCAGGTCAAATCCGAGGCATGCGGCCGACTTAAACGAACCTTAGGATGCGCCTTGCAGAAGAAGTGTAATTCTGCATCGGTCATGATCTAGACAATGAAATCAGCAGCCAAAGATGGGTTGGAAGAGCCGCCGAGCTCACCTCCATGTCCTCAATGACCAGTTTTTCCACAGATGTTCTAAACTCTTCCTCTTTCAAGGCCGCTTTTGCTAACTGTCGTACTTTCGCATCGGTATAGCGAGATCGAAATAGAAGCGGATGACTAGCAGCCTTGCGAAGGTCCATCAAAACGTTGTTCGTCGTGTCGTCCTTGATCTTGGGCTCCTTTTTCTTGCCTTTCGGGACCAAGTCATCGTCGTCATCCTCATCCTTGACTTCCTCGATAACAGAGCGATTTTTGCGGAGTGCATTGTCATACAGCTCCGCTTGAAGATGTGTCATTCGGCATTGGACGACTCGCTCAGTTCGTGGCGGTAAGTCCAGGAGAACCTGGGCTTTCCGCCGTCGAAGCACGAACGGGGTCATCATCGTTCTCGCTCGAGACACACGCTGTTGTGACAACATGTTAACCGTCCCCTTCGAATGGACCTTGAAAATCTGCCTAAGGCGATCCTCGGCTTCTTTGAATATGTTTGGTTGCATGAAATTTAGGAGGGACTGTGCGACGGCGGCAATAGCTTAATTCGAGTTCAAGGTTTAACGTTAATATCACGAACTCACCACTAGCTCCTGTAAGTTATTTTGCAATGGCGTGCCAGTCAAGAGTAGCCGCCACTTTGGCTGCAATCTCAACAAACTCGTGTAGCGCTGACTTTGGAAGTTTTTCAGAGTGTGTCCCTCGTCGAAGATGCAGCACTGAAAGGACGAGTGAGGTCAGCGAGTGCTAAAATATCTAGGAGGATACGACGTAGGTACCTCGAAGTCGATTCGCTTCCTCAAAAACTTGCTATCATCCTCCTTCCAAGCCAAGTCGTAAGTAGTAAGCAGAACTTCCAATTCACCCTTGGCAAACATCTCGCGATACTCGTGCTGAAGTTCTCTGCGGTCGGCTTGTGACCCATAATATGTTTGGACATCGATGTCTGGAGCAAATTTCTGGAATTCTCGAGCCCAGTTCTCGAGAGTAGAAGACCTGGAAATTGTGAAAGCAGCGGTCAGCGGCGCACGTTATAATGGCATATGGGGCTTGAGACTAACGGTACGATGATCAAGTGTGGGCCCTTTATATTTCTCTCCTTCAAAAGCTGAAGGAATGCAATCACTTGAATAGTCTTGCCGAGGCCTGAGAGAACATGGGAAAGTCAGTCGATACTTCTCGAGTGAAGGTTATTTATTACACCTACCCATATCATCCGCAAGAATGCAGCTCAGCCCCTTTGAGTATAGTAGGTTTAGCCAGTTCAGCCCCAGTAGCTGGTAGTCTTTCAGATGAACGCCTTCCTTCAGACCAGCAGGTTGAGTTTTAATGTAAGACTGCAACGCTTTCCGTTTCTTTGTACTCTGTTCCTTCGCAGCCATTTCCTCCAGCTTGGCTGCATCGACCGACATCACATGCAACCCGGTATCCGACGATGTTCCGTTCGGAGTTGATGTTCCACTTTCAATCAAATCGGCTCTCCGACTAGGCACAGGTTGTCCAGTCCACCACGACATGACATCGGCGATATCCTTGCCAATAGCCTCGCATTTTGTGAGACATCGGTCGACCTCGATGTACCCTTGCATAACCTGAATGTATTGGTCGAAGACACTCGGTGAAACTCCTCTCGCTTTAGTGAGACGTTTGCGGAGATCCTCTACGCTCTTATAAGGACGGAGCTTCTTGATGATCTCAGCTTGGTCAGCGGAGCAAGCTGTGAAGGGCAATGTGAATGGCACTTCATCAATGCTATATTCGCTGCATCCCATATATTCAAAACTCACCAATTGATCCCGTGAGCTCCTCCACTTCACAAGTATTAAAGATCTCCAACGCTTTATCCTCATCGATGTCGGGTACGTCGTCGCCTTTCCTCCTTCCACCATCACTATCATCATCCCAATCGCTGCCTGATTCACTCTCCACGCGACGTTTCTTTGTCCGTGGACGCTCAGCCAGCGTATTGCTCTGAGCGCTACGCGGCGTATCGAGCTGTGTGGATGCCTCTCCGTGGAGGTGCTTTTTATCACCTCGATTAGCATAGATCGCGGATGTGAGCTTGGCATCCCTCTTTTTAACCGGAGTGGCGGCAGGGGACGTATTCTGAGACCAATCCCTGAAGATTTGACCGCTGTCGAGAGCACGAAGTCGAAGCACCACCCTTGTTGGAGATTCAAATGGATGTAACGCGATTGTGTCCTCGATCTCTTCGATGCTGAGTTTCGGGAATACCTTGCGAAGGAGCTCGGGCTTCATTTGACTTGCAACAGCGTTGGTGGTACTAGGAGAATGTGACGAGGTCCAGGATTGGGCCGGAGGTGTTTCAGTTGACGGTTCCAATCGCCTTTTCAACCTGGTGGGTTCAGCCTGGATAGGAGAGGACGCGGTGCCGTTATTGGGGGAATCATCTTCACTAGTCGCACCGGACGTAGCTAAGGGAGATCCTGAGGACCCAGATTGGATGTTCACATGTTCGAAACCTTCTTGCAGACGGGTTGGGACGGCGCTACTGGCTCGAGTCGTCCCAGGCGCCATACTAGGTACCGGAGACGCTCGATGGTCCGAGACGGAGCTCTCCCGTGATGCAGCGGCAAATTTCTTCCTCGGCGGTTGACCATCGTCATCCCGAGCTAACGAGTTGATGCTGGATGAGGACGGAAAGCTGACTGGAGGCCGAGCCGTAAGTTCAGGTTGCACTTTAGGCCGTCCTAGGGGCGCATCGGCTTGCATCTTCCGCCGGACGTCAAATCCGGGTTGAGGAGGCGGTGGAGGTCGTGACCCTTCCGGAAAGAAGCGGGAGGTAGATCCGCTTGATTCAACGGTCGGAGAGGAGTTGAGAGCGAGGATGCGGGAATCCCCATTGACGGTAACAGTTGGTGGAGCGACGGTACGAGCCTGTTCCCGGTGCTGCTTGTGCTGCTTGAGCCGATCTAGCGCGACTCGACGGTCAGATTCCTGACGATATGATGAAAGCGAGAGGTTATTGTTTGACATGCCAGCAGGCTGTTCAGTAGCTACTCACATCCGACATGATGAATGTTGACGAAATGGGCTTGGTGACCTCGACGACGTTAGGACGATCTGCATCTTCGCGTCGCCATAATACGCAATCATCTATTTCACTCTTATCAGTGCTATTTTATATGAATGACGTGTATCACAGACCACGTGGAAAGTCCTATTCACTTCAATTTCAGCGAACCTTCTTTCCAACCCATCTATCCCATCTTGTCAGTCGCAACTACAACCCGAACATGGTCCGCCTCATCACTCATAACATGCTTTCTTGCCACGTCAGTGAGTACCATGTAGCTTCTCTCGCCTGTCGTCTTCTCCCCACTGACCCCTTACTCACAGAGAACTGTAACAAAGACAACTTCCCTCTCGTCTTCAAAGATGCAGAAATCGCTATTCGTGAATCAGAAGAAAACCTCGAATTTATACGTCGGTTCCTACCCAAGCTAGAATGGAATGCGCTTGTTACCACCGCGCAACAGCTGGGAGATACTAGTTTGCCTGAGAAAGCACCGGACAACGAGGAGGAAGTCACGGAGGATTTGCTGAAGAAGTTGCATCATGTGTTAATGGAGGTGAGAAGCAAATTGTTAAGATCAACGACGCTAGTGGCTGATCTTGCATACGACTCATCAGATACACGTTGAAGAGGGGTCCATGAATTGTCGCGGATGTGGCCATGTTTATCCGATATCGAGTGGGATTCCAAACATGGTGAGCGGGTTCCTCGGACCCATGCCAAGAGCGTCGCCTAAGACATCATATCATCCCCTTACAGCTTTTGGCAGAACATGAGGTCGGCAGATGATTGCATGATCGCACTTGCTGGCGGAACATCTCTGTACACTTAGTTACCGCGCCTTGTAATGACCCATCACGTTTACTCTTTTCCGCCGATAAGACTGCATCATCTACATTAGTTGCCCCATCGTCTCGGCCGACCTTCGCGACCTTCGCGACCTCCCCCGTCTCCTCCACCTCTTCCGCCTCTTCCACCACCACCTCTTTGTCCACCACCTCCTCTTCTTTCTCCAGCAAATCCAAGAGTGTGTAGCATGTCTTCCTGGCTTGGTAGTGGCGCTCCTCTGGATGCCACAGGCACCGAACCACCACCGCCACCACCGCTGTATGAGTCGGATGGACCATTGAGACCTGGTAGAGCACCACCAGATGAGAGGCCTGGCAGACCGAAGGGCGCACCGTATGCGCTTGACGAAGTCGTGGAACCGTTAGTAGGGAATGCTGACTGACGCTCTGATGTCGGTTGTTGATTCGAACCTCCAAGACCCGGTAGAGCCATTTCTTCATCTGGGTGAGTAAGCCAGTCAGCATCAAATTTGTATTGGATAGAAAGGGGATGCTTCCTCTCACCTTGATCGTCGTCATCAACTTGTTGTTTCCAAGTCCCCAACTGCTGACTAGCCGTCTCTCCGACATGCCATCTATCCCTCTCCTGACCTCCCGCTGGTCTCGCTCTGCACCAGAATCTAGTCGAGTAATCTTTACTCCCTGAAGCGAGGACATAGCCAAGTGGGTGGTAATCGAGCGTCCATATGACCTGGTCATGAGCGTACTGGACCGCTGAGACTGGTTTCGATGGTTCAGTAGAGTCAAGGACCCAGTGGAAAAGAGCTCCGTCCATTCCGCCGGAGCTAAGAAGGGTGTTATGCGTGGGATGCCAAGCGACAGCTGTTGATGAGGAAATTAGCACTTGTCACTAGACTAGCGCGAGCTCAGCAACTCACAGGTTACCTCCTTGTCGTGGCCTTTTAAAGGCTCCAACTCTTTGAAGGTTCTGATATCGAAGAGCCTGACAATCCCATCTCCTCCGGCAGTAGCAACCATGTTCCCGTTGGGACTCCACTTGCAATCATTCACCACAGCTCTGTGGGAGTGCCTGTTCGCGCGATTCAAACAATCAGGGGACCGCCGCCGGCGACGTCAACCAAGAATCTAACTCACAGGGTGCTCAAATCCTTTCCAGATCGAGGATCCCAAAACTTGACAAGCATGTCCTTACTTCCACTGACCAGTAGACCCTTAGTTGGATGCCATTCTACACAGCGAACATCCCAACCATGACCTGCGAATCAAATTACATCAGTGGGAGAACCAACTGGCAAAGAAGACTTGTGAACTACGACTCACCACTCAAGACCTTCTCCTCGGCAGCAGCACCAAACGACCAAACCTTGACCGCACCATCATCACCACCCGTAGCGAATTTCTCGTCATTCGGACTGAAGGATATCGCGCGACATGCCTCCCGATGCGCTTGTAACGTGGTAAGGTTGCTGACTTTGGGTGAAAAGTATTTTAATGCACCTGACTGGTCACCGGAGAGGAAGAACGAGCCGGAGTGGGTGTATGCCATTGCTCGAATGGGATGATCGTGACCCTGTTGTCAACCGTCAAGATGCATCCTTCATTTCAGCGGGCTAGTCGATATCTCACCTGCTTCAGGGATTCGAAATTGAATGTACAGCCATTCCACAGCGTAAACTGGCCCATCTGGTTGCCTGTCGCACACCATCGACCGTCAGGACTCCACTGTGACGATGATGTAAAATGTTAGCACACAATGCGTGTTAGAGCAGAGAAGCCACTCACTCGTGCCACACTGATGGGACATCTCTCCTTGTTCATCGAACTATGAACAAAGACATCGCATATCGAGCTTGAAGGGTTGTCCAAGTAAGCGGAGGGCATTAGGAGCTAGCGTGATGGGTGGGGTCCATCAGACGTATGCTCTGGCGTATCAATGGAGTAGCTCATAAGACGACGCACTTTAATGATATCAGATGGATTTGGGTGCATAATGGGCGCTCTTCTGCGACCATTCCGCCTGAGCTTCTCAAGCTGTGACAGAAGTCAATCTTTTGATATCTACCTCTCAAAATCATTGGTTGCTCCATACTCACAGTCTTCATCCTTCCCATACCAGCCAAATAGTCCACTGTCCTTCTCGGCTTAAGCAACTTTGGTGCTCTTCCAGCGAAATCGACTCCGCCGCCCCACCGTTCAGCGACCTTGACTGCCACTTCATACTGCTCGACTTTGATTACTTCGTCTTGCGGAGGTCGCGAAGGCTCGAGATAGCGCGTAGGACGCCATGGTTCCTTAGAGGTTGAAGCGTGAGCGTTGTAACCTTCTATGTCTACCATGACCGACGAAGGGAGCATGTCGGTGAGGAGATGGACTGGTCATCCAAGTCATCCGTCTCTTGGAGCCAACGTTCTGCTGGCCGTGGCTTTGATTGGATGTGGCACGTGACACCATGACATACGGACGCGGACTCCAGGGGATGTCCGCTCAGGTTGCCTCTGCACATCAGCTTCATACAATCCTACTTATCGTTACTACATGGAAATTTCAGACTCTAGGGGCTGCTCAGGTCATCCTGCCCATTCACTGTACAGGGAGGACATTCAGGGGCGCTTTGCACCGAACTAGGTTTTGCCCGAACATCATGTACCACGACGGCCACGTAGCTTACCCTGGTGTCTCAACTTCGTTTGGGGATCATAGGATACGGGCCGCGATATCCGATCTTCCGAAACGTAGTGGCAGGCGGGCCCTCCAAAAGTCTGGACCCAAAACCAAAAAAAAAAGGTCTCACATTAGTTACGCACTGTAGAACCCGCTGACATGATTTGTATCAGCAAGCACTACCGACAGTATCAACAGCCTCACCGCTTGCAGCGGCCTTCACTGTGCTTCCTGGAGTACAGTAATCAGCAAGGTCTAGCGGCCCCCGTCAATGGCCTCGTCAGAGAAGAAAAAGGATTTTGCCTTGACAAGCCTTTTGCCCTGTCTCCGTTCCTTATCGGCTGTCGGAGAATTTCCGGACACTCTGAAGGCAAAGAAGATGGCCTTAGCACCGTCTTTGCGAGACCCGGCCCAACCATGAAAAATTGCTGGGAGGCGAGCTCCCGGAAGCGAATTGCATGATCGTGGGTAACGACGCGAATTACAGTGAAATTTGGAACGCAAAAGGGGAGGGGATGCAGTGCCGATCCATGCAGGTTGGCTGGATTCCTGCCTGATTGCATCTTGTTGCCCGTGGTGCCCTGTACATTCAGGTCATGAATAGTTTGCGGGACCCAGAAGCCAACAGTCATCGTGTGTCACTTTGTCTTCTTGGGCTGGCTGGTATGGCATGACCTGGCAGCGGCAGAGCCACGAAAAAAAAAAAAAAAAATTGTCTCACCCAGTGCTCCCGGTGCCAAATTCGCTTGACTCTGCCATTAAGCCTGTTCGATACAAATCCCCAAGTCTTGGTTAGCTTTTTCTCCCTCGAGTTGGGGCCCGGCCCGGGAGAGGGAGCGCTGACGCTCCAATGTTGGGGATGGGCGGCGTGGGAGAGCAGTTGAAGGGTATAATGTCACGTCAGTGGCGGATGCAAGGCACCTCTGGGGATGCCCGCTAGTCCGCGGGTGGCAAAAGAGAAAAACTTGGATACAGACTGACCAAGTTCGCGGTCAGCTGTCGGTCCCCACCGATAAATGGTCTCAAGCTCGTCTTCTTCGTTGGAGTCTGTCTTCCTCCCCCAACAACTTCTAGTCTCCACAACGCCCAAAAAAAAAAAAAAACACATCCTTCACCGGCGAAGGACGTTGGTTTCGATCGTTCAAGTATCTCTGTCAGGGAATTGGCAGATCGACTGCGCCAGTCCGACGATAGCATTTCAAGAGCACGCTATTGTCGTCCGAGTTCAATCGACTTTTACTTGTGCCGCTCGTCTCTGGTGGTGTTAAAGGGAAATACTCACACAGCAACTCGCTAGATCGCTAGACCGCAGCTTAGTGATACACTATCTGTGTGCTCAGCCATGCCTTACGCAGTCCCCCGTCTGTCTCCCGACCTGGCGTCTGGATCCGCATCTGCTACTAAACGAACCATTGGCCTGGGAGTCGATCTCAACGGAGAACGATCTTCTACGACTTTGTCGCACATCAGTCCAGAAGCGATCAAGGCTCGAATGGTGGAACAAGGTCTACTGAAGGAGAGATCAGAGTGCGTACCTTAAGGAGCTGGGTGTTTTCTCGCATTCGTTATATTGACTGTTGGGACGTCTTTTATAACAGGTCGGATGAGAGCATCATTCATGTGCAACGCTCTCGCAACGGTGTTTCTCATGCGGCGGGTGCTTCCGACTCACATAAGAGCTCATCGTCGCCTGCGAATGGCTCATCGCCTGCGAGGTCTTCGTCACCCCGCTCTCTACCTTCATCCATGGACTTTCCCTCCTCCTCTATCCCCTCCTCTTCTTCCCTCTTGTCTATGACGGTTCACAATCAGGTGCTCCCAGAAGTGCGTTCACCACCAAAGAAAAACATCGGACTGGACTCGAGCAATAGCATGGATTCAGTGATTGCAAACTCCCGAAGAGGGCGACGTCCTCGACTATTTGGTTTCACCGAAATGCCTGATGGCGATGGAAGCAGCGGAAGTCAGGCGTCCAGTGCCAGCTGTTCTGTGTCAGGTAGTCGCTCCCCAAGCCCGACAAGGGCATCTGATATCCCATCAGAGCTAGCAGCCACCACGCGATTCGACACTGCACCTAGCCGCAAGGCGTCCGACGCGTTGACATTCATCCCTCGGCGGCATGCACCAAAAGCTAGCAGGACACAGTCAGAAAACAACCTGGTGACGATTCCCAAGAACGCTACCAACGGCGGGACCCCGGCGGCGTCCGATAGGCCAGCATCCACTCTCTCAAACCCCTCCCTGCCTTCCTCTCTCCGCATATCATCGACTATCTCGCGACCAGGCCTCAGTACACGCACGTCGGCCCAACGCAACGAGAGTGCACTCAAACTCGACCTTCAAGGGTTGAAGTCTTCCCAAGGCTTGTCGACGACCGGCACGTCTCTGTCACCTTCAGCACTCATTCGCAAAAAATCAGGAGAGATCCTCAAGCCATCTCTCAAGACTTCTTCCTCTTTTGCATCACTGGAGGGCAATCCATTCTCACCTTCTGGCTCAAAGTCCTGCCCCTCTACGCCATCCTCCTTTCCCAAATACGTTCATTTTGACACTCAATTAGAGCGGGTCAAGTTGTTTTTGCACGACCAAAAGCCTCAAGTTGTCAGCCGGGATGGCAGTCCGGCGGACTACACCACATCAGAGGGTGAAGAGTTCCCTTTCCCTCCCACCGACGAGGAGGCCGACAGTCGCAAACCGCTTCTAGAGATCCGCTTGCCCAACTTCCCAACCGCTCACGCTCCCGATTCTGATCTGTACCTGGAGGCAGTCTTCCTTGACGAAGATCGGAAGACTCTGAAGGGCGTCGTACGAGTCAAGAATTTAGCATTCCAGAAGTGGGTTGCTGTGCGGTTTACGTTCGACTGGTGGCAAACCACGTCGGAGGTGACCGCCACTCACAAAGAATCCATGAAGGGAGGACAATACGATCGCTTCACTTTCTCTTTAAAACTGCATGATATGCTGGCGAAGATCGAGGACAAGACCCTTTTTCTTGCTCTGCGCTACACGACTGACGGTCGTGAAATCTGGGACAACAATGGCGGTAGCAACTATCAAGTCAACTTCGTTCGTACTAAGCCTGCTCCGAGGGGTCTGTCGGCTGCGAGACCTAGCGTGTCCGCAGGTTCTGGCATGATCTCAGCAGGCCAGGGACGCGCAATCGGTGGTCGATCTAGCCAATGGAATGTGCATGGCCAACAACAGGATCGCATGGCAGATCTGCGCCTGCATCTGAATCAATTGACCGATGGAGAGCTTGGGACGTCACCGCCCGAGAAAGTGGCCGGAAGCGTGCGCGAGAGGGCTGCTGCTCTGACCGCCGCTTTGGGTTCTGGACCATCGTCGCCTGGTGCCAGTTCCAGTCGTCGCGGACCCCCTCCTGGTTTGTCAGTGCCTCGCAAGGCAGACGCCGGGCCTGACAGTCCCCTCCTGTCTCCTCTCGGTGCTCGTTACGACTTCGGCGCCGCTTGGCTCGGTGTCAAGAATGGCAACAGGTCGTCTCCTTCGAATGCCTCCAAAGACTTGCCTGAAGTGTCTTCGCCCGGTCTCCGATTCAATAGCGGTGCCACAATTGGTCCGAGCATGGAATTCTATTCACCTCAACTTCCCACTGTGGCCCTACCTTGTGCGACCATGTCACCTCGATCAAAGGATCGACCAATCGTCTCACCACCAAAGAATAAATCTGCGAAGCTGATGGGTCCTGTCGTGACGGTCGAGGGTCCTTCTCCGTCGCCACCCCGACCATTACAAGCTCAAGATTATTTTTCGGCTGTAGCACCCAAATCACCGGCTACTGCTGTCTCAAAGCCACCCCTACCTCAAGTAACGTCAAAGACCGCACTGCCGAGCATGTATTCTGCGTCCCCTGTTCCAGTCGATGAGCTGCGAAGCAGCTCCAGCGACAGTCTGTCGTCTATGGATGGCGGTTGGGGGCTGCCGCAACGTTTCGATTCTCGCGATAGAATATCAGCTGAGGCATCGCCACCTTCAATCACTTCTTCTGGCACCTCTTTGTCATCCTCGCCCTCGCCGATGTCTCCACCTCAACCAAATAGCGCCGCTTGGTCACCAGAGAAAGGATTGGACGTCGCGCATATAGACTATAGTAACTTTCTTGAGCAGTGAGTGGCGCCCATCACCCAGAAATTGTCTGATCGTCGTTCTGACTCTGCACCGTTGCATTATTTCAGGTTCTGCTGGGGAGGAAACTTTGACACTACGCCCTCTGCAAAGGCGCCTTTGGACGGACGCCGCAATCACTCCACGTCGTCTGTCGACAGATTCTACTCTGGAGGCGGCTTCGTCAACCACCTGTCTACCCCTCGAGCCATGTCACCGGAGTCTGTCATGTCTTCCGGTGCCAAGACGCCGACTGCTCGCACACCTCTGCCAATCGGTAACCACGCTCAATCTCCGGGCACTTTGCAAAACCCCGCTGGACGAAACAACACCTTCTCGACCACGCCTATCCAAACCGAATATGATTGCAGTGGGCTCCTGGAAGGTGTCGTCCGATCCCTCCAAGGCAGTCCCATCGGCAGTCCCTTGCCCAGTCCGCCCAGGACTTTGCGATCTTGTGTCGCGTAGGACATACTCTTTTTCTCTATAACGACTGTATCTATCAGGCCGTCCACCGCACTGTCGGTGTTCGTTCACGACATAGCATCACCGCCTCCACACACATAGATGGCGGTATTTCTTCCCGCATTTTGTCTGTACTTTAACGTCGCCTGCTGTATCTACAACGACTTTTCCTTCTTTTAATGTATTTCTCATGGGAATATTGCTACATTATACATGATGGTTCGGTACATAGGCAGTCCATGCCGCGCCTCTGCCCTCGGAAACTCCTCTCCAAGCATTTCCACACGGATATAGGCCATCAAGATCGCCTATGTTCCTCTTCTTCAGGTAACACATCATATCCCGTTCGTCCTTGGTCTCCAGGGACCTCAGCTGTGCGTTCCAACTCGTCCTCGTGCGGTAGATGTAAGTTGACCGACGGAGCGAAGATGATGGGTCGTAAGAGCCCATTGAAGACAAATGTGCCATATCTATTGGGGGGAGAAAATAGAAAATCAGATAATGGAAAAGCGAATGAAGCTAGGATAGAGTGTCTCACACTAGCATGAGAAAGCCAGAGATCTGGAGCAGACTGAACGGCCAAACCAGCTTCTCCCAACCGAGAGCAAGGGAGACAGCCCAGATCCCGATAGTCCTGCATGTGTCGATCGTTGACCTGTTCAGGGAACATTGCGGTAAGGTATGGCTCTTGGTAGCAACTCAATCTCTCACTCACCTCGCCGCCGCGCTAACAGCCCTGGTCACACTCAATCCAAAGACATTGAAACAAGCAATACTGATGCAGATCACCCCGCTGATCATGATGACCGTCTTGTGATCAACAGTTTGATGAAATCCGCGAGCGATATCAAAGTATGGTGATGTACGAGAGAGGAATTTGTGGAGGAAGGGCATGGCGATCAAGATGGTGGAGAAGCCAAAGATCCCTTCGAGACCAACTGCGAGCTTGGGGGTAGGAGGCGATGGTCAATCATTTGAAGATAGGAACAGGTAGACTCGTCTTACCAGTGGCTCTACAGAATACCAAGTCATGATCTTTTCCTCGATGACCTGTATGGCAATTATGATCAGGGCGCGGGACTTGACCACCACATCTTAGCTAATGGACACTCACGAACTGCGAAGCAGTGAACACCTGAGCGAACAAGATGAGCAGAACGCCCACCGCTACTTTTGCAGGATCATCATCCTCGACTCTCAAAGTGCTCCCCATTTGCTGCCCTTCAAGCGCCCGTCGCAGAACTCGACCCATTCTCTTCACGACTTCGACTGTCACATCGTTATCTATCGATACCGCCTTCTTCACCAGACTACCTGAGAGACCGACGATGGCTACTCCGATCACCACGATGATTAACGACGCCCACTGATACGCTCTCAGCCTCCTTGAGAGGAATATGACCGATAGCACTCCCACCCAAAGGACAAGAGCACCTCTGCTCATCTGATAGATCGATACGGGAACCAAGATGAGTCCGACGTTCATCAATGTTGTTCCGAGGATATCAAACAGGGCAGGGAAGAACAACCATCCCATTGCGAGTCCAGAGATAGGAGGTGGCTCCACCCTTGGGTTAAGAGGAGTACGATCATCGAGGGAGGCGGAGGAAGCACGATCGGATCGGTCGTCTTGATCCACCAGGGTGTACGCGGACGGGTTCTTGTGCATTGTAGGGCGGGAACGGAAGTATTGATATAGTACCGGAACGATGCAGAGCATCTCACCGATGAACATGCTGTGTGGTCGGTATGAGATGAGGAATCGGGACTTGGTCGTGCGGATGATGCAAACCACTTACTTGAGACTCTGGAACACCTGGGTGGCGGGAAACAAATGATTCCATTCAGTGGTCAATCGTCTCAAATCGTGAGCCAATATCACGCTTACTGGCTGCTCGTAGAAGACAGGCGAGCCTTCGTCATTTTGACCACAGTTCTCGACACATTGCATGTCCTAGCGGGTGAGGAAACGGAGAGTCAGCATCTTCCACACTGAACGTTTTGGTTGGTACTTGTACTCACTTGATATTTGGTTCTGCGTATCGAATGGACGTTGGCGACAAACGATAAGCGATCTTAAACCATCAATCGATGTGACTACACTTACAATAGACTGTTAGCACACCCTGAAACTAGCATGCCCGCCACGAGAACGGGTACGGCTGTTCGGGCTGCCATTGTTCAAGTGTCTGCTTGAGACGACGCTCTTACCGTGCCGCTTGGCGAAAGTCCTGGCGGAAGAGATGGGAGATACGATGAGGAGTTCAATACCTACTCCGGCTGACGTTATGGTCTGCTGGATGATGATGTGGACGAAAGGGTGAGATGGAGGTGGTCCTGAAGTGCCAAGGTGTTGAGTTTCCTGTCGTCGTCGTTCGTTGTCACGCGCGACTCGTCGGTTACATCCGCATGAGTCGCAGCAGGACAGCTTATAATCAGCATTCCGACGACATCGCCCTCGACGACAACGACAAGGACCGTACAGGGTCAGATCATGGTGCACATCCTTCGTGAAAGTCAATCATACCATGGGAGATGACGGGTATACTTGTCAGCGCTGTCGGCAGGTGAGTGATCGTCCTATTCAGAGCGAGAATGCCTTATTAGGTCTGTACCTGATTTCATTCTCTCATCCTCTCACACAGCCTCTGTTGCTCGACACGTCGCTGGCCAATGTCACTCAGAATCAGTATGATGTGATAGCAGGTAATCTCAATCCCTTCTCTGTACCTCCCCACAACCTGACTGACCTCCACACTCTACCAACAGGCTCGCTCCCAGCTCCAGACCCTCCTTCAACCCTCTCTGCCGAAGATAAACTCCTCCATGTGCCTACATCTTCAGCCTCAAGAAGAGCATATCGTCAAGCTATCGCAGCAGCTACTAATGGATCCACGAACCCCCAAGAATCTTTCATCCTCTTGTCAGATAGCCAGATCATACCGCCAAATCGAACGAGAAACGCGACCAATGGTATCATTGGGACAACCTTGACTACCAAGCCAACCGAAACACCTTCAACTAGTCCTCCGACGACTTCCCACTCCCTGTCAACACGATTAATCTCCCTCGTCTCATCACATACGCCGATCGACCATCCGCTCTGCACGGAATGCGCTCAAGTTCTCCAAGATGCCCTCCAAGGCAAGCTGGAGGAGGTGCAGAGAGAACGAGACGCCTACCTCGGCTTCGAAAGGAAATGGGCAGCCAGAGTTGCAGAAACAGAGGGGAAGAGATCGGCTGATGTCGGGGAGAGGAAATCAATGTTGAAAGGGAAAGGAAGAGCTTCGGTTAGTGGGGATCAAGTGGGAGTGCCGATGTTGGATGAGGAGTTTGAAAAGCTGCGAGTGCAAAAGGGGGTGTTGGATAGGGAAGAGAAGGACTTGATGGAGAAATTAAGGACGGTAGAAACGGAACAGGAGGAACTGAATAGGGAAGAAGAGGAGTTGAAGAGGGAAGAACAGGAGTTGGAACAGGACGAGATTGGGTGAGTCGATTAACCGCACGGGTTGTTCCATATTCCTATCGATCAGCTGATCGTTGGTTATATCACTTAGATTCCTACATCACCACGATTCTCTCCAAGCTCAAATTCGTGACCTCGAAGCTGAGCTTCGAACTGAACGTACTCTCCATCTCATAGCTACCCAAACCCTGAACCGACTCGAGACGACCAACGTCTACAACGACGTCTTCCAGATAGGTCATGTTCCTCTCGTCATTTCCTCACGAGGAGTAGAAGGTTCGCCGTCCGACTTGAGGAGGAGGACTTCCGGTCCTGCACCGGGTTCCAGTGGGAGTACAGCTGGAATGATCACTCCTGGTACTGCGCAGACAGTTGGGACGATAAACGGATTGAGATTGGGAGGAAGGCCATGGGTCGATTGGCCGGAGATCAACGCGGCCTTCGGGTTGGTCGCGTTGTGTGTAGACCGGATAGCGGCGAAAGTGGGGTGTACATTTGAAACGTAAGCGTGGTTGTGTTCATACGGAGGCGAGCGGTACCAAGGCTGAGTGATTCTATCGATGACAGGTATAAAATAGTACCGTTCGGCTCATTCTCACGCATAGACGAGCTCCCACCTTCCAAGAACTCGTACGAGCTGTGAGTTGGACATCTTCATCCGGCCCGGTATGATGCTCGAGCTGAAAATTCGATCATCGAATCCAGCTACGCTTCGTCAGACATCACTCCTGCTCGACTGCTTCAGAACAGACGATTCAATTATGCTTTGGTCGGTCTTTTGGATTGTCTTCGTCAGCTCATTGCATACGGTAAAGTCAACCGCCGCGGTTGGGAAGGTGGTGGACTCGAGTAAGTTGCGAAATAGACCTCGTTGACGTTCACATTCTCACCTTTGATACTCTACGGCTCTCAGTATACACAAGGACAAGATCGGAGATTATTCCATACGGCTGTCTTTTGGGATGGGTATGTCCTCAATCGGACTCGGGACCGGCGGAACAGGCTCCAAAGAGGAGGAGAGCTGGACGAGGGCGTTGAGAGCCGTACTGGCCGTACTGAAGAGAGTGCTGGTCATTGAAAGTGAAGCTGATCGTGAGAATGGAGGATAGATGGGGCACGGCAGGTGGAAACATGAACGGTATATGGGTATCAGTGCCATGTTGCGCGAGTAGAAACAGGTCACAATACTCCATCGTATAATAATCAAAATGAAACATCAAGAAAGCTAGCAATGCACACATTAGGTCCTAAAAAGCCCAGTTCATATTCGTTAAATCGTCATAAGGAAAGTCACTCGACTCAGGTGTTTTTTTTCCTAACCCCTCTCCGCGGCATTCTACTCTTCCAGAGGTGGGGAAACCTTATCCACATCGACGATCACCCAAAACCCGACCTCCTCGCCGTCGTCCCTTACACCTCTAATCTCAACGAACGTCCCCACGATCCTAAGACCAACAGCAGCATCCACTATCGAATCGATACCTTTCGGGTACTTCATCATTTCCTGTGATCGATCGACATACACCACCGCTTTGACGACTGGAATTGTTCCCTCGGCGGGTTGAATGGAGATTTCTAGGCGTATGAGATCGATGAGGCATGGGAATGGGAGTTGCGTGGTTGAAGTGGTGATAGATGCGGATGTGATGATCCCGTTCGCTGCAGTGTGGGTCTGTGTACATTTGAAGTTGGAGACGCGACTAGGAGCGATAAGCAATTGCATTTTTATCGTAGCTGAAGTGCGTTGTTCAAGAGACAATCAACAAATTGTACTATTCGAGAATTCGCAAAACCATAATGTTGGAAAGAAGAAAATCTCACCTTCTTCAGTGGTCAAGACAGCGATGAGCTTCTCGGGCGGTTCTATCGTAACAAAGCAATATTCAAACGTGTGAGATAATCTGTGGAATCTTGAAATGATCATTTGATTCATACTCACCGCCAACCGACTTCTCCCAATCCCCGACCCCTTGTACCTCCTCCTCCACCTGCTTCGCATCCGCATTCCCCTTTTCCTTCTTCTTCTTCTCCTCCTCCTCAAGATTGCTCCTGAACTCCTTGGCTTCCTTTTCCCAATCTTCCTCTCCCAACTTCTTCCATCCTTCATCCCTCCATTCCTCATCGATTTTTTTCACCAATGCATTGATCACAACGCCACACCACTCCTCCCTACTCCCTCCGATAGCACCCGAAGATTGATAGATCATCCCAGCGCATAGCATTCGTCGGAGGTATGATCGGGAGATGGGAAGAAGACGGGTTAGAGGCAGGGAAAAGTGGGATTCGGGAAGGAATGAACCGAGAGAGAGGTAGTGAAGGAACGAGTTGAAGATTTCTGTGGAGGAGATTAAAGATGCATCGTTGGTTTGAATTAGCGGGTGGGTTTCTTTCCTATGAGAGGGATAGTGAGATGCTACTAACCAAAACTATCGTAAGCCGTCTTCAAATTCCTACCCAACCAAGAATGAGTTCTATCAATATTCCCATCACCATCTTCTGCTACAACCTGGACTTACCAACCCTTCCCGGCGTCCTCCATGACCTCTTTCCAATACCTCTTCAGAGACCTCTCCATATCGATCAAAAACAAACAATTCTCCTCTTCCTCACGGATGGGAGTTCCTGGAGGGAGCGAGAGCGGGCCGGGGATGTGAGGGCCTGCGTTGGATGGTTGGAGGAGGGTCGCATTGCGAAACTGGTGATGGGCACAAAAGATACATGAAATTAGAATCGAATTTCTTTTCTTCTTTGCGATATGTAGTCAACTCACTCGTCGAGCGATAGGATAATGGACTCGTCGATTCAAAGCTATAGATCTTGAATAGAAGAATTGCTCGAGAGCTCGTAAAGCTGTGAAGCATACAGGGAGGGTAACGGGAGGAGTTGGTGGTAGTCGTAGTTGCAGAAGGAATGTGAGTATGCCTTGTGAAGAGATACGAGCGCGGCAAGGGAGTCACCTCTATCAAAAGGTCTTTTCTCTCTACATCATCAATAGTAAATCACTCCATCAGCCTTGCGAGCCCTTCTTCGTCTCATCTCCGAAAAAGAATCGACACTCACAGCCCGAAAACTCCCTTCCAACTCCCCTCAACCTCCTTCCACTCCTCATCCAACAACCCATCCTTACCCAATTTCCAGGCATCATCTTTGGCAACCTTTGTTACAGTTGCGTTGATTCGTTTTCTGTGGTTGGGAGGGCGATTGAGAGAGTGTGGGATTAAGAGGTTGACTGTTGGAACCAGTGTGGAATCGAGTTCGATAGCATTTGGCAAGTCATCACCGTTGGTGTCGGTGGTGGTGATGGTATCCGGAGTTGTGGTGTTTTGTAGGGAGGAAGTGGAGACGAGAATACCGCCTGGGATATAATCATCAAATGAGAGAGGAGGTTTGATCTTGAAGAGAGGGTGACTGGGGAAGAAGATGGAGTCGTTAGGATTGATATCAGGGGAGGATGAGGTGGTGGTGGTGAGCATGATGAGGTGATGATTGTAAGGACCAACACCACTTGATGAACCAAGTGTGTAGTAGCCCGTGGTTGTTTACAATTCAACCTTCCATGACGTGTCATTCTCATCTCTCTAATTGTGTGCGGGCGTCATGCCAGATTCAATCAACTCATCTCCTATTAATGAAACAACATCAACATCATCAGCTTCATCTCATCTTATATCTCTCCATCTCCATCTTCATCATGTCTGCCCAAATGCAACAGATCGCAGAACAGGTGAGCTAACATCTACCCACTCTCATCATACAATGCAACCCTGCTCATCCATCTTACTCTTCACTCTCACTCACAGTTCACGAGCAAGTTCAACTCCGTTCTAACTCGTCTCATTCACCCTTTCCTAACGATCCTTTATCCCTTATACCTCACTTCAGACTTCTACTACCAGACTTTCGACGCAGCAAAGGACAGAACCGGGTTGTCTCCTCTCTACGTGAGTAGATTTCCTCACCCCTTCCTGTACTTCAAAGTCAACCTTGAACTAAAATCATCCTGCATCCCTGGTTCGTTAGAGAGATAACTCCATGCTCACTTGGGAAGGTGATGCTATCCTCGGTGTGAACTCTATCATTTCCAAATTAAACGTGAGAAGCCGTACTCCTGCTTCCATCCAACGGAAGACACATCTGACCAACAATCCCTCATCAGGGTCTGCCATTTGAGAAAGTCGCACATAAAATCTTGACAGTAGACGCTCAACCTACCGTTCATGGTTCTCCTAACCTATTGGTATTGGTAACTGGACAGCTAATCGTTGATGATAGTCCGGCACCCATGCCTTATGCTCAGCAATTCCAGGTGGGTGAAGGAAGAGAGGATGGATGTCATGACTGGTGTCTTGATCCAGGATCGGAGGGTGCTCATCGTTTTTTGTCTCTTCTTCTCATTTGCCGAATGTTCAGCTCGTTCAAGAAGGTCAAGGTTACTTCGTGTAAGTCCTCCCAACCACCTCACCGCGTCTTCTATCCTTTAACCTGATCAACACTTCCTCTCTCTAGGCAAAACGATGTTTTCCGATTGTGAGTTTTCCCAGAACTCAGGTGTTCCTGTGCGATTGCTGATTCGAGAGCTGCTTATATTGGGGATTTAGGGTCTACGGATAAACTCATTTGTCCTTGATCTTTTGAGTTGTTTTGGTGACCGGGGTCATACAATACGATGTTCAGGTTCTTCGCGAGAGGGGGGATTTACCAATTCCGCTCTTGTCTTCTTCCTTCTTACTCATATGACATCTTGGAAATGAATGAATGAGGAATGAAGAATTGACCATGACCTCGGTGACTCGGAGGACCTTTTGCAGGGAAATTTGAAAGAAAAGTTCGTCATATGAGAGAGAGTGCTTCGCGAGAAAATACATCACGTCGATTCAGCGAACCCGAGTAAGAAAACAATCACGAATTTAAGGTGGAAGAGGATGGATGCTATTCCCCTCTTTCCCATTCCCCATTCCCTATTCTGCCTGTCCACTCATCAAACAGTGTTGATGCTAACACAAAGAGGGGGTAAGCTCAAGCGAGACCTCGTTTCCTGAAAAAGAAACTCACATCGCCTCCGCTTGATTCAACGCTCCTACCATCTTGGCGCATTCCTTCCTCCGCGTCACGATGTCCGGTGACTCCTTGAGTAGTTCATCCAATACGTCTGGTTCTGAAGGTTGGGAATCTATGAGCTTGAGTGTGAGTTTCAAGATTCGGACGCGCTGAAAACGTACTGTATAGGCTCTCAAGTAACTCCCGTTGCATATTCTCCTTTGCGTAGTTGACGAGGGTGAGGGTGATGGCTTTTGGGACCATGTCGATCATTTCACGCTGGTAGTGGGAAGACTCGAAAGTCGTCAGCATATTGCGATGTCTTATGATCCCTCAAGTCAAGCCCTCTCACCTTTACAATGGAAAAGTACGATTTGATCAAGATCTTGATCACCTCCGTTTCCATCATTTCCCTATCGTTCATCGCAGGACCCAATGGTCGAATCTGGGTGGGAGGTGCATCCATCACTGGAGTACCCTTCCGCTTTGGTGTTTTGTCCTTTGCGAAGAAACTATTGAAGAAACTGGGAGGCTCCGGCTTCATATCGGCATCCAAGTCACGGCCGTTGTTCAGGGCACCGGGAGCGAGCTTGCCACTCTTTGGGTCGATGGGTTTCTCAGGAGGCTTCTGAGCATTGAGTCGATCCTGAACGATCGACATGGCGGTGTGGCCGCTGATGAAGTCGGGATGGGTGGTGTTGACGTAGCAGGCTTGCATGCTATAGGTGAGAGGTGAGTAAGCAATGCCATCTTCCCCAGCCTGGAAGCTCAGATCGTGCAAGTTATGACACTCACGCGACCATGTCTCCTACCAGCTTGTTCGTTGGACCCATGGCGGTCTTGAAGAAAGCGATGACGGTTTGGTTGAAACGGTCACGGAGCTCTGGGTATCGTTTGAACGATTGCTAACCGATGGAAATCCTCGTTGTCAGAAAGTAGCTAAGCTGCAATCATAACAGCTCCACCACCCACTCACAGTCCGGTGTAACAGCTGGTTTAAGATACGGATAAGCTCGTCGTAGATGAGAGCACAACATCTGAGGGAGGGGTCCTCGAGCCGGCGAATCTGCTGTTTGACGATGACTTCGAAAGCGGTCGTACCAACAAATAGAGCTGGGGTGGAACCCTGTAAGCGCGTGAACAGGCGTCAGTTCGTGTAAGTCGAACAACAGCCATCAAACGGCCTACTCACCGAGGAGTTGTACAAGATGGTGCGGATATCGCCGTCCTTGACTTGGTCGAAGGGATCGATGGACTTGACACCGTTGTTGAACAATTCGTGAAACACGAAACTGATACGAGCACCACCCGACAGTTCGTTGGATTGCAAGTCGTTGGTGTTACCGTCGATTACGGTTCGGAACTCCGCGCAGAACTCGGTGATCGTAGAGAGAACAACACTCGCCTAGAAAGAGCGCACGTTTAGCTCGATAACTCCGGAAAAAATCTCAGTTAGAGACACTCACCGGATTGGTCTCGCCCATGGCACCACCCAGAGACTTGAGTTCCGTTTGATATTTGGCTAGTTGCAATGCAATCCTCGCTTTGATATCCGGCAACGTAGCTCGAATGTGGTGCATGAGAATCTAGGAGAGGTTTGTTGTGGTGAGCGACATCTCTCAACAAGCCTTGTCACACCTCGAGAATACTCACGACGTTCAGCTTCCTGGCCAGGTACGGGGTACCACAGTATTGTGCCTTGCTCGCATAGCTGGCGTGATTCTCGAAGAATTTGCGCTCGTTCTCCAATGCCGAAGAGATGGTCTTTGAGTTGTCAATATCTCGCTGACCTCGGTTGACGACGGGAACGTAACCCAGACGAAGAGGAATAATACGGCCTGCGAGAATGTCGACGACGTCCGTCCCTTGGTCCCTGTTGAATTGGACTTGAATGTCAGCCAGTATCCGACTGACGTCCCTCGCTACCAACTCACATCAAATCCACCTTGGTCAAGACACCGATTGTCCTGGTACCCTCGGGATCCACATCCCTAGCCATTTTCAATCCATCGGAGTTGGCTAAATCGGTGTTAGCAGCGGTGACGGCCAAGATAATAGCGTTCGGTTTAGCGATGTACTTGATCAACATATCACGGATTTGACGCTCGATGTCTCGTGGTTGATCACCGACTGGCACCTTGGTCAGACCGGGAAGATCAACCAAGGTTAGGGTGAGCACATTGGGTGAAAAGATTCGAAGGTTGATAGGTTGAGGAGAAATACCTGGTGATGTAAAGTATCTTGTTTTAGCATGTAACCTTTGTTTGACAGGAAGGACATCTGAAGCTTACCAGCGTTCTTTCCAGTCATCTTCTCCGTGTCCTTGACGATTTCTTCCCTGATCTTATTAAAATCATGGAACTTCTGGTTCGGCAAATGCAAGAACTCTCCCCACTCATCCGGGTTGTCTTGACCAAGGCTAGGTTTGGTATCGACTGGTCGGAGAGTATGGTTAACACGGCAGTAGAGTGGAAGGCGAGATGAGAAGCTCACTCTGCTTGTCTCCATTCGCTTGTCCGGTTGCTGGTCGGTTGATCAGTTGGAGAATCTGTTTCGGATCCCCTCTTCATCGGTAAGAGTGCCGCACTAGCTCTTAAAACACGTTACATGCTCACCAATGGCCGACGAGTTACGATACCAGTTCCACGAGGTAAGAAATCCCTTCCAACGATGTTCTACGACGCCATTGATGAAGGTCAGCCTTGTCATCGACCTTGTGGAACGATTGGCCAACCTACCTCTAGTACACTACTCTTTCCACTACTCTGAGAGCCTATCACAGCGATTTGCGGCAGATCCTGCGAAACTTAGATGTGATAAGCTATGAATGCGCCTGTTTATCATTCTTGGTGGGGCGTACAATAGGGTTAGCGAGTCCAATGGAGGAGAAAACATCTTGAAGCTGTGGGATGTGTTGCAGGGCATTCAACATTTCCGCGAGTTACATGTAGCAGCACAAACTCACCTTATTGATCAGGGAGATGAGTTGCTGATCCATGGTGAAGCTGTCGATGGCCAGGACACACGATCGCGAAAGTCAGCTCTTCCAGACCTAGATGGACTCTCAAGGCTTGCGAAACCACCCTTCACGGCTGGTTATACAATTGAGGACTACCACTCCAGCAGCATGCTTGATTTCCCGATTAAGATACGTTGACGACCATCGCGCGACATCTACTCCACGTCCCTTTCTTATGAAAGCCCGGTTCTCACCTTGGGAGGCTTGCGCTGCAATCAAAGTTCGAACGTCCTGTGGCAATATCCTGTCTATATGCACTTGCAAATGATGGTGATGGTGTCTATGGTAGGTGATGGCGGTGAAGTACAGTAAGTTTGGTGAGGTGCTGGAGGTTATCATGCCCCAGACAAGCAGGAGGCGAGGCGTCATCAGCGGACATTCATGCATGATGTCCGCGCGGCCCTCACAGCCCTCATCGCGCAGCACAAAGTCATATCATGAATGGTCATAACCCAGGTCGAGGAATTACATCTCAAGCATTAGTTCTAGTGACCATGGGGGTCCTCTTCACCTCTTTGTTCTGGAGCTGTAAGAAGCAGACACGGTCGTCAGCAATCAATGAAAGAAAGGAGGGACATACGGGATCACTCACCGACAGTGATACTGTCATCAATTCTTAGCAAACTCGTCGCCGCTTCCAACGCGCTCTTCAAACTCTTAATCTTGCTCATCGTTGGTTCCAAAACACCTGCCTTGACGTTATCCCTGACTTCGCCATTGATCAAGTCGAGACCATAGAACATTAGACCTCGCTTCGGGTCGCCTACAGGAGCGTTTTGAGCGGCATTGTGGTACGCGCGGAGCTTGGCAACAAGGTCGGTGGAGTCTTTGGCGGCGTTGATGGCGAGGGTCTTGGGAATGGTGAGGAGGGCAGCGGCGAATTCGGCAATGGCGAGTTGTTCTCGGGAGCCCTGGAAGCGTAGAGGAAGGTGGTTCAGTAAAGGTTCGGCGGGAACCGCTGCTTTAAGCTACTCACTAAGGTGGTAGCAAAGTTCTCGAGATAGATCGATAGAGCAGTCTCTACGGCTCCACCTCCGGGCACGACACTCCCACTCTCTAACGTCCGCTTGACGATGCTCAAAGAATCGTGCAACGCCCTCTCCATCTCATCCAACATGTAGTCGTTGGCACCACGTAGCACAATGGAGCTCGAGTTCACCACCTTGGTACCCTTGATAAGGATAAGCTCGTCATCGCTGATGCGCTCTTGAGAGACCTCCTCGGCGAAACCCAAGCTGGAAGCCTCGAATGTCTCTTCACCCTCCAGGTTGGCGAGGGAGCTGATGAGGGTGGCTCCGGTCGCTTTGGCGATCCGTCGGAGATCTTCCTTACGGCATCGTCGAACAGCCATCGCACCTGCTTCGATGAACTCTTTGAGACACAGGTCGTCGATTCCCTTGGTGGTAAGGATGACGTTGGCACCGGCGGCGAGGATCTTGCGCACTCGCTCAATGGTGATGTCGGATTCCCTGTTGTGATGCGCGAGAGGATGTCAATCTCCAGGACGATGACTAACATGTTAAGTGGGCTCACCTCTTCCTGATCTGCTCCAACTGCTCAGGGTCGTCGATGGTGATGTGAACACCAAGATGCATCCTCGTCTTAGCCAAGTTGATATCTAAACAAGCGATCTTTGCGTTCGTAATACGCAGCTTCATTGCTGTATTGAGTTTGATTTTTCGCATTAGCCATCGTGCTCTATCTGGTACGCGAATTCCTTCCAGACTCACCTTGACTGGCGACAGTACAGTTCAAAGCATACCCCTTCACCATGAAACTTTCCCTCGCGCTCTTTCCATGCGCCTTGAGCACGTTAACAGCTTTGACAGGATATTTTTTCTCTCCTCGTGGGTTGGTGGTGGCAACGGCGAGCATGGCCTCAACAGCGAGGGGTGCGAAGAAGTCATCGTCGCTATGAAAAGTTTAAGATGATTTGGTAAGAGGAGAGGGAAGGATAATGTAGGAACGGTAAACTCACGCAGCAAGGATTTTGGAGCTCATCGATGTCCTAGCGACGTTCACCAAGCAATCTTTACCGAGCTTATCGACCTTGGTAGACAACTGTTCCGCCATGAACCTACACGCCTCCTTGCATGCCAATCTATTATCACGTCAAGGTCATATTTCCATCAGTCATCTTCAATCTCGTTTCAGTACTGCAAAACCCACCGGTAACCAGTAATGACAGTCGTTGGATGAATCTTGTTTCGCACCAACTCGTTCGCTCGCTTCAACAATTCAGAAGCGATGAGTACGACTGAGGTGGTACCGTCTCCGACTTCCTTGTCTTGCTGGGTGGCGAGGGATACTAATATCCGGGCCTATAGAGAATATGAGGAGTGGGGAAGTGAGTTGGTAAGAAGTGTGGCGGGTTGAGGAGACGCTGACATACAGCGGGATGGGAAACCTCCAAGAGAGATAGAATGGTCGCGCCGTCGTTGGTGATGGTTACGTCTCCAACATTGTCTACCAGCATTTTGTCCAGTCTGAGAGTGTATAGAAGCATTGATAATCAGCGATTCATCCCTCGAGAATGGTCGAGGCGTATCCGCTCACCCAACAGGACCAAGAGAGGATTTGAGGATGTTGGACACCGTCTGACAGGCGATGACTATGCCGGATATCAAGCAAAGGTGAGACGTCAACACTTGTACTCCTCGTTTCGTTCAACAGCATTGCAGATCAACGCACCATTCTGATCCCTGATATCGGCACCGCTGACACGGTTTCCGCCAAGGAAGAGGCCCTACACAATTACCAACCGTAAGCACGGATGATCATCAACCTTTGGAGCACCGCCATCACTCACGGCACGCGGGTCTCTCTGGTACATTTGGGAAGCCATAGTGATCCTACCGAGTGCGATTGATGGTGGGATCTGTCGTTGAGAGTGATGGTTTGGAAGTATAGGATGTTCTTAACCTCTCTTCCTCATTTCTCGTGTCGCGTCGTCGAAAGTGCGCGAGAGAAGGTGACGTGTATTTGTTGACAACCAACCGTTCAACTTTATTTGCCAGTCAATTGTAGACAGACCACTCTTGACAGCTTCCATATTCGATTCACCTGATTCATCTTCATCTTCCAAGACCATGACAGAAGCAGGCCCATCCACACAAGCTCGCTTCCGGCCAGGGGGCAAAGGTGGTCCACGCCGGAACAATAACAATCTCAAGTACGGTACTCCTCTTCCAATCCTGCTACCATGCTCTCCACTGTACCCTCATCCACCAAGACAACCATCTTCCGACGTCACAGCCACATCCAGACTCCTCGAATGGATGTCATCAGCTCTGACCCTTCATACACCTTCGCCCCTTAATCCAATGTGCTCGGGTTTCTTTGATGCCCGGACCAAGTCCGTCTGGGTGACCAGTCAGCTCGATAGGAACATCTTGTTCGAAAGGGGTTTCTTTGGGAAAGGCAATTTGAGCAGAAGCGATCCTAGTTGGTGGAAGCGGAGAGTCAAGGTGCTTCAAGGCGGTAACAGTGAGTCTCGTATTATGTTACGTGTGTCTCCCACAAGACCGCTGAATCACGGGCCGTCCACAGCCATAACCGCCGAGGAAGTAACAGCGATGCGTCGACGAGAACGTAAACAGTTCAAGATAGATCGAGCACAAGCTATGCTGAACGCATCTCTAGCAGCGGAAGCGATTCTCCGAGGAACCTCAACTCCAGGCACTCCAGCGACCCCCTCAGAACCTTTACCCGGTAGTGAAGAAGCCGAAGCGATGACCGAACAGTCTGTAGATACTGGCTCGGATCGTAAACTCCTTGACTCCGAGCTGTATGAATTACCTGAAGGTGTCACCCGTCTAACACCTCAAACATTCCTTCAACGACCTACTCGTCCTGGCGTTCGTCCTGCTGGATTATTGAGACCGACTCCACCACCGGCTGCAACATCGACCGGAGAAGCGGCGGCAAAAGTATTAGAAGGTGATGGATTGGCTGAAGGTCTAGCAAAGGCCGAGGAACTAGGAGAAAAGGATCAAGAACATCTGCAGTTGAATTTGGAGGAAGCGTTCTTCTTGTGTTGGGCGATTGGGTGTTTGAGGGTATTACACAAGGAGGAGGTGAGTTGTATTTGTTTGTTCCCATGAAACCGATTGTAAGTCTGACCATCTCATCATATACAGGAACGATACGTCACTCCCGTGGAGCTCTTTCAAATCTCCTTGACCGCCCATAACCACTTCGACCCCTTCTCATCCTCTCTCCTTACGTCCCCACTCGACTGCCGACCCGACAATCCTTTCCTAGTCTCATACGCTGCATACCATCATTATCGATCCCTCGGATGGGTCGTCAAGACAGGGATCAAGTTTTGTTGTGACTGGTTGTTATATAAGCGGGGTTTGGTGTTCAGTCATGCTGAGTGAGTGGGATGTTATGCTTATGCGTGATCCTTATCTGAACCTTGCGAGTTTCGAGAGTAGATTTGCCTTGCTTGTCATGCCTGAATTCCTCGATCCCAAGGATGAGGAATCCTGTCCTTTCATCTTGCCAAACAACAAGCCAATGAGCTGGCAATGGCTTAACACAGTGAATCGTGTCAACACGCAGGTCAAGAAGGTGGGTTATCTACGTGATTCAAATGTGGTGATTGGTAGCTGATGACCTCCTACGTTTCCTACAGACCTTGATCTTGGCATATGTCACTATCCCCTCATCAGCAAGCCTCACAGCTGCAGACTATCGCAACCCTGAGATGTTATTAAAGAAATACTCTGTGCGAGAGGTGACGATTCGACGATTCGTCCCTGCCAGGATGAGAGACTGAAAGAACGCAATGCGACAACATTCGATACGTGATGTGGTACAACGTGATATCACTATGTGACCTGTATACAATCTTTCCATCCTGCATGACCATCTAGTATCCCTTTGAAAGAGTGAAACGCCAACATGTCACAACGAATCCATACGTGCTGGACTTGTTCGTCGAGCAGCTACATATTGCTCTTTCGTAGTCGTTGGTGGTTCTTTCTTCCAACCATCACCAAATTCCCTATTAAGGTGATGTTGTGAACGCAAGTCAGTATCCAATCTGACATTATGTATGGATCTCGATCCCGAATCCCGATCTCGGACCCAAAACGCACCACTTGAAACAATCAACACATGCATCTTCAGGTTCGGCCTTGGGAACAGCATTTGGATTCCTTTCCCGTGGGGTCTTCTTCTTCTTCTCCTCTTCCTCCTCCTCTCCAGGTTTGGGACCTTTCCTGTTTATTGGCCAAAACCACCATCCGCCTTGTTGAGTGGTACTGATGGACGTAACGTTGGGTGGTTCATCCCAATCCTCATCAAGGATCTTGGAAATGACTTCGGTGATACGATGTGTTCGAATATCTACGGTCCAACCTTTACGACCGACTGTATCATATATGATTGATTGACCAAGATGACATCGTGTTTCAATTGCCTGTGATCGACGACCCCCACCAAAAGAAAAACACCCATTCAGTTCGATCTCCGACAACACGCCCACATTTAAGAACCACCACCGCACTCACGATCCCAGCAGCATAACACGCACTCGTGACACCTGTACAAACCCCCATAGGTATCGGATCGGCGTTATGGTACACATGAGTGATACCCATTTTGTCCATTGGTACGGCAGGAGGAAGTGGCATATGCATACGAGCAGCTGCGAGACGATCTGCTGGTGATTCAAATGCCACTACTGGAGAACCAAAAGAGAGGCCGACAAGAGCGGCGAGGGAGCCTCCAAGCTGTATGGGCCGCCAAGGGAAGAGGCGGGGGCAGGGATAATGTCAGGTGGATGATTTCGCTTGCACTGGGAAGAGGAAGAAGATGACTTACTGAATGGCCAGCTAACCAGATATTAGCGTTTGGATACATGAAAGACACGTTGTTATATAGATTCTATTCCAAGTTCGCCCATCCCAACATCAGTTTCCGTTCAGGATTAATCTCCCACTCTCCCTTTATCAACCGTCCGTCCATCGTACTCACCGTCCCAACGGCCGTATAAACACTCTCGGCTATCAACGCCTCTTCCACACAGGTTTGTTCACATTTATATCCACCTGCATAACAATCGCATACGGTTGACCATGAAAAGTCGACGCGTGCGCAACAGCATGAGAAGAGGAGGTTGTCCTGAGGGTTTTTGGGATGAAGATTGAGATGGGAGGTATTTTTTTAGATGTCGGTTGATCGTGAGTGTTGTTAGAAAGAAAATTCATAAAGAATGAATAAATTGTAGTAAAGATGAAAAAAAGAAAAGCACAAGAAACACTCACGTTGAACTTGTCATTCTTTGCTGTGGGTCCACCGTATCCTAACAATCCCACTGAAGTCCCTTTGATGGATATGATGACTGTAGAATTCGTCGAGTCTGCAAACTTTTACGTGATGAATGAGAAGGGATAAAGTGCACATTAGTCTTCAATCGTGGAGATTTTGGTTGGAGGAAGAGTGGCGGAGGTGGATTTGTAAGAACCTCGAGAAGACTTACTACATGACCTCTCATACCATCTGCATTTTTCTCCCATCCAAAAGGCATTGTCTGAGAAAAAGATTCCACGCAGCACAAAATACGATTCCACCCAGTCAGTTACCGTTTCCTCATTTCCCCACTTCCCTACTTCCTACCACACACACACACACACACACAGACGATCCCCAAACCTCACTCACAGCATTCCAATCATCCAATGGATACCACTCTCCACCATCCGGTAAGACATACGCATTACTCGTCATCTTCGCCAAAGTCCTCAACGTCTCTCGATCCGTCACATCCGGAGCCAAAACCTCTGTATCTTCCCATTGTGAAGAAGTAGGATGATCAAATGGTTTGGATAGTGTGTAAGCGAGACGACCTGGTGTTCGAATAGGTGAGATCGGACGACGAATTGTTATCAACCTGGTTCGAATGTTAAGATCGGGTGAGACTTCTGATAGATCTATTCCATCTGATAGAGGCGAGAAGAGAGGTTGTGTGGAAGTCGAGTTATGCCATAAGAGTTGATAAGATTCTGGGTTGGTAGCGTGGGCGTGAATGGGACGGAATGATTTGAGATTAGGATCGTAAGGTGGTGGTGGTGGTGGTGGTGGTGGTGGTGGTGGTGGTGGTGGTTGATGAGAGGTAGAGGTTGAGGTTGATGACGGATTCAGTGGGAGGGAGAGTGAGAGGAAGGAAGTGAAGAGTGATGTCAAGTACATGATGAAGATGTAAATGTCAATCTTCAATGTGATGAATATGCCATGACGGTTAGATGGGATGGGTAGTCAAGATAGGATAGGCCAGGCCACCCATTCCCCCACGCGCGATCGCCCGCCACCGGATAGATGACGAATCATGACAGATGTGACGTGGCATTCTTGGGGATTGCTGGCTTGAGCTTGTGGCCGACGGGGATCGATGCCCGCGCATCCACCTACCCGCTTACCCGTTCAACCAACCGGTTGCTGGTTAGCAACGTCCAGTGACACCTCAGTCAACAACCTACCCACCAACCAACACCACCACCACCATGTCAATCTCATCTCCTCTCGATCTATCAGAGTTATACACAACAACCACTCGTCATCTCCTTCTTCGCAGGTATACACTCGCTACTACCACCCTCTCTCAACTCCTTTCAGCCCTCCCTAACCCTCCACCACTGATCTCTCACCTCGAAACTTCATCGACAACAACTTCATCATGGTCAGATCTAGGTTCTCACTCAGATTTGATCACGGGTTGGGATCAGGTGGATACTTGGACGTTGAAGAGTTTGAAGTTGGCAATGACGGTGTATGTTTCCATGTTCTTGACGGCTAAAGAAGGGAGGTTGGAGGAGGAGCAGGAGCAGGATGAGGGAAACATCGACAATCAAGTTGGAAGGATAGTACGTGAAGGTTCAGCTAAAGAATTGATCAATCACATCCTAGTCATATGTCTTCAACATATCACCATCTCGTCCACACCCGCACAACAACCAACTTCCCTCTCCGAACTCGACATCTCTCCACTCCCTCCATCTCTCATAACAACACTCACCCTCGCATCACTCAAGATCGATACTCCACAATCAATCTCATCAGCTAGAGATATGTTGGAAACTTGGTTAGGTCAAATACCAGATGAGATTATACATTTATGGTCTTCTGGGAAATCTAGACATCTCGCTTCATCTGTCAATACCGACATGTCATCATCTCAAATCTCAACATCCTCATCATCTTCATCAAACGCTTCTCAACCTACCCCGCCACCACTACCTCCATCTTCCAAACACACATCATCAGGTCAAGATCATAAAGCGGCATACCATTCTCTCATCGAATTATATGTTCTTCAATTGTTACCTAGAATGGGAGATTGGGATATAGCGATGGATTGGTTAGGGAATGATCAGAGTTTAGGAAGTCGAAGAAAGGAGGTGGGTAGATTCTATTGTCTGCGTAAAAGTGGCCTTCAAAGTAGCTGATTGAACTTGAATATTCCACGAATGTTTAGTACCTAGTTCGAAAACTTCATGCTATAAAGACCAAAACGACTGAACGAGTTACATCATCCAATTCTCCCGTTTCATCCACCACCACCACCACCACCACCCGCCGCGTTACTACCACAGGTAATCGTGTATCATCACGTCGTGCTTCCACCTCTTCTTCATCTTCCGAATCTGAAATGACAGCAAGACCAATCGGAGCTAAACCGATTTTCCACGGTGGGAGTGGGAGACAAGGGAAATTGAAGGTTGATGTCGGGGTTGGGGAGGAAGGGATGAAGACGCCGAGATTGAAGGAGAGGTTTGATGAATTTGAGAGGAAGGAGAATGTGGAGGAAGAGAAGACATCGAATCATCCTGAGATCTCTAGATCTACACCTACACCAACACCACCTTCTCTTCCTCCTACGAAATTCACAGGACTTCGAGCTCGTATCACTTCTTTCCTCGATTCAAGGAATCGACATTCAACGTCTGTTGTTGGATCCCAGAGTGTTGGTTCTTCAGCTGCACCGCGGGGTCTAATGACCAGATTGACGAACATGGTCCTGGGAAGACCGATTGGGTCTTTTATGATTTTATTGATCATCTTGCTCGGTATTCGAAGGGCGATATTCGCTAGACAGCAACGACATGTGACAACAACGAAGAGTTCGATTGGTAATTCGACGACGTCGTTGGATAATCTGGCGATTCAATCTCGGATTCGAGATCGATTACGTCGTCGTACGGATTGGAAAGCGTGGTTGGAAGGATGGATTTGGTTGATGTGGAGGAAGGTAAGGGAGATGGTGATCATGGGAACGAAGATTACGTACGTATGATAAATGATCACAATAAAGAATGTCTTCTATAAGCATAGGTGACTGGAAGTGTACAAGAGGGAGGCGGTCAGAGGGAGGGGGGGGGGGGGGGGGAACCACTCACGTGCTTTCTCCTGGCTTCCTCGTGGTCCATGATACCAGCGGAAGTGGTCAAGATGATCTTACCGAATGAACGAGCTGGGAGGAGCAAGTTGACCCAGTTCTCAACTGTGAGCGGGAGAAGGGACGTAGGAGAAGAACGGGAATTTAAAAAAAAAAATCAGTAAGAAACATCTCAACCCGAACCTTTCCTCTTCTCCCCAAGATCATCGTCGCCCAACTGCCTCAAACTACTCAAAACTCACTAGAGTCCAAGGTAACGTTGAACCTAGGTGAGATAACACCGGTCTTGTTCAATCGACCATTCAATTGAATGACGATCTTACCACCACGGTGGTCGTCGATGAGCTCGAATTCACCGATGTAACCTATTGGAAGGTGGCGGGGAGAAGGGGAGGGGATGTGTCAGTATGTTGTTGTTGTTTTTTAGGATGTTGAGGAAAGAGGAGAGAGACGAGGAGAGAGAGACGAGCAAGAGAGAGAAGATGTCCCGATATCTGAGTATTTTTTTTCCCTTCCATCCCATCACAATCCCAATCGTCGAAATCAATCTGAGAATCCCGGCCATAAAGGCCTTGAATTCACAAATCGACCTCCTTATCCGATTTCCTACAAGAAGAAGGAAAAAAGGACCGCGACGAGGATATGATGTTTATATAAAAGAATATAAAAATCCCTTCACATCATTCGTTATAAAGAACGATGAGAAAAGAATGAATGGAAGATCAGAGTAAGGGGTGTTTTGAGTTTTTAATCTTTCGGTAGCCTTAAAGAAAGGATCCAGTGGGATGTATATTGGGTTGGGAACCAAGCAGTTATGACTCCGATTTGAAAGTTTGTGGGAGAGGGGTTTTGCGATAGGACATGGGAATGAGAATGGGAGTAGGGGATGGAAACACGAGACACGAGAAGGATAGGAACAATCGAGCCAAAACAGAGGGAAGAAGAGAAGACAACAAAAAACCTCTCCAGTCCATCACACAATGCTTCTGCATAACCGACAGAACCATTGACAACAACTTGTTTTTTTGGAAAGAACAAGGTCTTATCGGTTTGCATGCAGAGAACAATCTTCTTCGCTCGTGAGAGACCAATAGTTCTTGGCTCAAGCTCATTGAGTGACTGCTCACTACGTTCGCGGGAGACCAATAGTCTTCGCTCACGCTCAGTGAGTGAATGCTCGCTCCGCTCGAGGAGAGAGAAGACTGACTGCTCACTACGTTCGTGGGAGACAATTCTCTTCGCTCACGCTCAGTGAGTGAATGCGCTCGCTGCGCTCGCAGAGAGAGAAGACTGCTCACTACGTTCGCGGGAGACAATTCTCTTCGCTCACGCTCAGGGAGCGAGTCCTCGCTTCGCTCGGTGAAGACAGAAGGCATGATTGCTCGCTCCGCTCGCGGAGAGAGAATACTGCTCACTATGTTCGCGGGAGACAATAGTCTTCGCTCACGCTCAGTGAGTGAATGCTCGCTCCGCTCGCGGAGAGAGAAGACTGCTCACTACGTTCGTGAGAGACAATAGTCTTCGCTCACGCTCAGTGAGTGAATGCGCTCGCTGCGCTCGCGGAGAGAGAATACTGCTCGCTGCGCTCGCGGGAGACATGATTGCTCGCTGCGCTCGCGTCTCGCTCCGCTCGAAGAAAAGAAGAAGAAAAAAAAGAAAAAAAGAAAATAGAGGAAACCGGTGCTACCCACCATGCTTCTGCATCACCGACAAAACCTTGACGACGACCTTTGACGATGGCCTAATCAAGACCTGACGCTTTCCTCTCCTTTCTGCATTGACGATGTTGTTAAGGCAATCGTTGAGGACGGAGATTCTAACCATTGTTGAGGAACAAGTTCTGGAGTTGTGTGAGGTGTAAGAGGTGAGGTGAGGATGTGGGGATTGATATGACTCGATGCGGGTGTGTTCTCACGTTGAAGAACAGCCGTAAGGAGGGGAATATGAGTTGGTTGAGTGAGTGGGCTGGAGGGAGTGGAGGGAGTGAAGGGAGTGAAGCGTATAGGAGAATATGATACAGTATTTGGCAGCCCCAGACTATCAACACGTGAAAGTACCACTCCCTCACTCTCCCTGGCCTGGCCTTGGCCCATACAGAAACTCCTCCACCCCCATCGGCGTTAACAACCCCGGCCCACCCTCATCCCACTCCGAAACTCACGCGTGTTTTAAAAATCCCATCCCATCTCCCGCCTCGCTCGCCCCTCCCTCCCTCCCCTTCCCGCACCTCACCTTCGCCTTATCCGCCCTCTCGACACTTCAACCAATTCAGTTCAAGATCATCAAAAGTGAGTGACTAGTAGCGAGGATGTGGGTTGGAAGTGGCGGTGGTGGTGGCGCAGGTGGTGGTGTGGACAACGGCGATGGATTCGTTCGACGATATCGACAACATCCAACAACCCACTCCGGGAATGGGAATTTTTCAGGATACACCGGGAAAGGAATTTTTTTTCTCAAAAAGGAAAGACAGGGGGTGGAAAGTTGGTTTTATCTTTTGATTATAGATGGTGGAAAAGGACAGAGATCATAGAGGAATAGGATGATCAAGGAGATGTGATGTGGATGGTTCAGTAGGGAATGGGGAAAAAAAAGGGAGGGAAAAAAAATATGGAGTCAATTCGACTAAGGACGATGAAAATCCATTCAAGAAGAAAGTCTCAAACGTCAATTCACAACGAATCCAACTCAATACAATTCGAACGAAGAGGAATATCAAAGCACAAATCACTTCATCAACAATCTACAAGCCACCCAACCCAAAAAAAAAAAACCCTCAACTACTACTCTCCCCAACTCGTTTTGGAATTTCAAAAAATCCGTTCAAATCAACCGCTTATATATCTTATTGCGTATCTCACCACTACGACCCACCACCACCACCGCCACCAAAATCCCACTCTTCACTCTTTCATCACATACTAACATTCTCCTTCTCTCTTCCTCTCTTCCCCCTACCCCTCCCCAACAGAACCATCCTCAAAAAATGGCATCATCAATCCCAATCGTCAAGAAACGAACCAAGGTTTTCAAGCGTCATCAATCTGATAGATACCATGGTGTTAAAGAAGCTTGGAGAAAGCCAAAGGGTATTGATAACAGGTGTGTTTCCTTCTTCTTTGGGAGAGACCTATTCTTTGCCCCTTCATTCTGTCCGGTCGGATTTTTCTTTTCTCCCTTGACTTCCTCTTTTCATCGTCCTCTTCTTCTATTCATCCTTCTCCTTCTTCTTATCGTCCTCTCTTCTATCTCATCTTCCCCACGCATTCCCATCACTTTCTCTTTTCTCATCTTTTTCCTCTTCTGGAAAAACCCGAAACGGGAACGCTGATCAATCCAATCATCCAACCCTTTCCCTCTCTCTCCTCTTCTCTTTACCAGGGTTCGACGAAGGTTCAAGGGTCAAACTCCTATGCCAAAAATCGGTTACGGATCAAACGCAAAGACTAGACACATGATTCCATCTGGATTCAAGACTATGTTGGTACACAACGTTCGAGAGGTGAGTGTTTTTTTCTTCTCCCCACAAGAATAAAACGAAAAAGAAATGGGGATCAGGATTATTCGTAACTGATCAAATGAATCTCCCCCTTTCCCTTTCTTCCCTTTTTTTTTCCCTCCTTTTGAAAACCCTCTCCTCCAGCTCGATCTCCTACTCATGCACTCCAACAAATACGCCGCTGTTGTCGCTCATGGTGTTTCATCGAAGAAGAGGATCGATATCGTAGCTAGGGCTAAGGTTTTGGGTGTCAAGTGAGTTTTTTCCATTGCGGATTGTTGTGAATTGGGAAAAGAGGGGCAGAGGGCATTGCGGATGAGAGGAAATCGTTGATGAGATGGGATGAAGATGAAGGGATCATACCGGAGGGGAAAGCAAGAGATAGAACGAACGAACACGAACGAACGAGCGCAAAGCCTCTACCTCTTCCAAACCTGACATTTCATCCACCAACACAACATTCACATTACTGACTCACTCCCTCCTCCCTTTTTTTTTTTTTTCAACAGGGTCACCAACCCAGCCGCCAAGCTCCGTACCGAGGAGGCTTAAATCACTCCCCACTATTCGATATCTTAATCGACGAGTTGGGTTTCGATTGGTTCAGATCGGAGGGGGAGGGAAGGAAGGTGGAAATCATCCCTTCTCTTTCGATCGGGTGGAGATGGAATGGTTTTTCTTTCTTCTCCCTTTTATCGTCGAGTGTGGGTGGGGGGGGGGGGGGGGAAGGGAGGGGATGAGTCCTGTCTCCGGTCTTCTTTTTGTTTATTTGTGTTCTTTGGAAAGGAGGAGAGAGAGACGAACCCCAACCTGCTGTTCAGTACGTAGAGGGATGGAATGAATTATTTTCATCTTCATTTTCTTTTCTTCCACCGTTCGGAGGGTGGTTTTGACCTATTAGTATGAGTCGTTGGGGGGAGGGACGACAGCAAATGTCTCATTCAGATCAATCCTCCTCCTCCCCCTCATCATCATCATCATCTCCGCCATATCATCATCTCATCCTTACCATCCTCGGCCATTCATTCCCCCCCTGCTGCGCAGTCATCAGAGACGAGTTTCGAAACGCAACGCAGCCAACCGAAGCTGTGTTTGAGGAATTCCCTCCAACGCGCCGCCGTCCATTTATAAACAACCCCCTCCCCATCCTCCACCTCCACGTACCCCCTCAAAGCAACATCGAGGTGTAGACGATATCACCTCCCCACTCTACCTTCCTCTTCCAACCTCGTGACATCCACTACCTACGAGGTATAACGTCTCGGTGAGTAAGAGCTCGCTCAAGTCTTTCCTTTCATTGGAAACCCCTCCCTCATCCGTGGGGTTGGGAGAGAAAGTTTGGTATCGAAAATGCAAGTCACTGATAACATGATGACAACTTGGAACATCGTTAGCTCCATAAAACCAAATCATCTCTTCTCTTTTTCCTTCGATCCTAGGGAACGTCTGAACGAGACTTGTCCCTGGCATACGACATTAGCTTTTGGCCCTTTAGCGCTCAAGCCAGGTGTAGGTCTTGTAGAAGTGGTGGTAGCGTCTCATCTCAGGTGAGTACAACAAGACACTGAAATTCCATTTTATTGGGGGGGGGGGGGGGTTGTCATTTCCAGCAGCAACACTAATCATCTACCCCGATCAGTGATCGTCACAACGTAGAACCCTTCTTTCCACGGATCGACTAAGCTTCATTCGCCCTGCCGTATCTTCCAAAATGGAAAGTCGACCACCTCCACCAACCGGTGAGTTCGCCCCCACTACACTCTCACCTACAGCCACACAAACTGACAATCCACCCTCCTTCAAACCTTGGCCCACAGGTCACGCATCCCTCGTCTCCCGCTTCTTCCGAAGAACTTACCCATACTCCTTACATCCAGTAGTCATTACCCTATCTGCCATAGCCTGCATTTGGTCGTTGATCGCGGGTGGATATAGTTTCAGGGATGTAGCTAATGAAGATGGTGAGTCTTGGCATCTTCTGGAGGGGTTTCCAACGAAAATCAGTACCTGATGTGCGAACCGGGTGTTGGGTTGTTTGTGTTTTAGGTGTTGATGGAGCAAGGGTTTATGATCTTATCCAAGGAGTTTTATTGATCATCACTGCGATCATCGGCGCATATGGTGTATACACTGGTTTGAAGGTAGGTCATCCCACCTTTTGAAAATGACAAGAGGCTAGAGTCCTGATGAACCAGACACTGCATAGCGAACCCTCAAACTTTCTAGGATCCTTCTCGTCCTCGCTCCTCTCGGTGCTGCGCTTGCCACTGGAAGTGCTCTCGTCAATATCATTGAGACTGTAGAGTTGAAGGTGAGTGACTGAGTGAGATGTTGCCGGGGAGAACCAACTTTCTCAATCTGATGACGAGCCGGGACGGTACAGACCGATATCATCAACGCGTGTGTGAATGAACTTCAAAACGAAGGTCTTGTCAACGTGAGTCTATTCCGCCTGTCTCGTATGAAGACATAAGAGTGTGTTGATCGGATTTCCCAAGGCAATCAGGCAACTGCTTCAGTTTACCAAATCACTTTAGGAGAAGCTCAAAGTGGTGAGTCGGTCATCACAGCTTTGGTTTGTGAAATGGTCCTCTAATGGGAGGAAAACCCCTCCGTTTCGTCGACAGCTTGTAATAGTGACTGGAATCGCCAGCTGTGGCGGGGAATCATCTGGATCGTCGTGATTGCTATCATTTGCGTGAGTGCCTCGTCACAACGTTCTTCCCATCCCCAATCGTTGACACTTTTCGCCAAATTCCCTAGTTCCTCTTCATCACCACTGCACTCGCTTTCCATCGTCAACTCCTCGATCCATCCTCGGTCTCCTCTCGCAACCCACGCTCAACTGCTGTTCCTCAATCTTCCTACCAAATGCAAGGGTACCCACCACATCAGAGCGGTCCTCAAGGAGGTCAACCAGGATGGGTTCCGCCATACCCTGGTCCACCACCCGCTGGATCTCCATTCGCTCCCGTTCCAGGATATTCCAACCCAGATTCCAAGAGCGAGGTCCCTGGATACGATACAACCTACGAGGCTCAAGAACAAGCATGGCGAGAGGCTCAGCAGAATGGACCGACGGCTCATTTTACTGGAAACGGAACAGGTCGATATGCTCCACCTGCTGGACCACCACCTGATCACACCGAACGAGGTGGTGGGTATGTAGTTGAAGAAGAGGAGGAGGCATGGAGGAGGGCGAGGGAAGAAGGTGTGACGGCGCATTTGACCGGCGATCGATTAGGGGAAAGTGGAAGGCAGGTGTGATTGTTCTTGTGTACGTACGTACCCCTTGTCGCTGTCATCAATGAGATGTACCTTGGTCCGTTTTCCTCGTTCTCTGTTTGCGAGATTTAGCGGTGTTAGAGCATTAGGTGCAAGAGTTCAGATGTTGGAATGTGCTCGTAAGGGGTCGAAGCGTTGGAGGGATAAAATGTCCACCGGGTCATCCTATACAAAGATTTGAGAAACCCTCTACGGCTTCTCGGATTGGTACTCTAGGTCGAGGGTTTCTTTCTGCGCTCTCGCGCGGACGTCATTGTGTTCTCAGCTCGATCATCTTCCAAGTCATCTCCAGGGATCCACTCTGATACGTAGAACGTTGGCCCCGGGTGATGTCAATCCACGAAAAGGAGTCCTGTGTGATACTTCCCATATCTACACCATGTAAGTGGCCGCTACCCGATCGTCGGACCATGCTCGACGATACTGCGAGGCACAAGTCGGGTTCAGCATCGAACAAACCATGTGAGGAAACCCCATCAACCACTCACCTCTAGTAAGAAAAGGAACATGTAGCTCTGCATCTCCTCCCATCTCAGCTCGTGGTTCGCGAATTCCTTGCCATGCTGTGCAATGCCTCGTGCTATGTCTTCGCGACCTGGACTGGAGCCGTCTGGGGCGCCGTCCAGGAAGGACATGATGTCCCAGAGGTCAGAGTAGTCGTATTGGAGTGGGACGTAGTGGTACCATGGGATGGCTTGGGCCTGGAGAGAAATATCAGGAGGTAAGTATCGCACATTCGGCAGTGAAGAAAGGTCGTACTAACTGTCCACCATTCGGGCTGTTCGAGAGGAAAATGCGTATCTGGTCAGCAGCGATTGCCAGGTGTTACTCGGCCACGGACTCACATAAAGGGTGCTCTTCAGAACGACGCTGTTCGTTGATAAGAGCTTTCTCCAACGCGAGCTCCATCCGTAGCCATCGACGTCCATTTGGTAGCGATATCTATGGAAATCTGCAGAGCGTCAGCAACCATTCCCCGGCAGAGCAGCGGAAATCCATCCTTACAACAGAGTGTCCTCGAGGGACATCCGGCTACGCCACTGATACTCTTCCTGCATCTGAGCACAGGAGGGTTCGTAGTGCTCGCACACGGCGTATTGTGGACCACCATCTGTTCGGCATGCATCATCGGTTGGGCCGGGACCGCACTATAAGTCGCAAGCATCAGTATACACTGGTTCCTCGTACGTTCATGGCGCGCAATTCACCAGATTATGAATGTCCTGCTCGAAATCACGCCCGATGAGTCAATCAACTAGCTGCCACATTAAGCACTCTCATCACTCACCTCCTTGATCAAACCGACATTCATCCACCTCTCCACCATGTCCTTTTCCGACCACTTCTCCATGACGACAGTCTCATCATCAGGTCTCTCGACGAGCACCGACAACATCCCATCCGTACTGTTTCCAGCAAGATGTGACAGACGATGCCGTTGTGATGATCGCCAGTCCCATCGATCGCGGTGGTAGATCCCGGTAAGCGTCCCACGCCAGGCGATTTGGCGGTGGGTTTTGCTTTCCCATTCGGCGGCGTGGTCAACGGTGTCTATGTAGATGCCAAGGTGGTTAGAATGTAATCTTAGCGGAGTATGCGAACACACGACAAAGGCATTACTTGCCTTTCACTGCGCGTGTCGGAGTGCCCAGCATGTCTGCTCCGTGCAGAGGCTGCCGGGTATGAAGGGTTTCAGCATGATTTGGTTGATCTCCCGCTCGAATCGTAAAGCTCACCCTGGAGACGGCCAACATCGGTGCTAGTGGCCTCAGCAGATGCTCGCTCTCCATGATCATTTCCCCGTTCTGCATGGTCCAATCACGTCTCATCAG
This sequence comes from Cryptococcus sp. T15_22C, assembly GCA_017654825.1. NCBI lineage: Eukaryota > Fungi > Basidiomycota > Tremellomycetes > Tremellales > Cryptococcaceae > Cryptococcus > Cryptococcus sp. T15_22C. The sequence continues at coordinate 192,563 of JADPYA010000204.1, read as the reverse complement.
CTACAGGCAGAGCCCGCTCTTCCGAACATTCTCATCTCACCTCGTTGATCAATTCCGGATGAATGCAGAAATCCATCGCTATGTTGTGATTGGCGATAAAGGATTTGGTGGTATGGGTGTTCGAGTGCACGCCTTCGACTAGGGTTGAAAGTGGGCAGGTACCTTTCCTATGGATGGGTAAAGGTTCGATTTAGGGGTCGCATCGAGCAGGGAGGGACTCGTATCTCTCACCATCCGCGGTCGTTCACTTGATTTGCCTCGAGTCCGAGCAAATCACTCTCCTGGAAGGCTATGCAGACCAACACATTGTCAACCGCCTGAATATTCTCCGACGAATGGCAACGGAATCCCCAACTCACTGCTCCCCTCTCGGGCCAATTTCCTCGCTACTTCCATAATCAAACCACTCGTCAATCGACATGCCTGATCTCTGACGCATAGGGTCAGTTGGAGAGGGATGTTCGGTTGTTGGGATAGAGGTAGGAGGGAGACGATCGGTTGAAGGAGTTCTGGGTAATCCCTGTTTGTGGCTTGGGGTCAGTAGGGTGTTTTCCGCCAATGAGGGTTGAAATGCGGACTCGCCACCTCGGAGACATGTACCCCACTACAAAGTCTGTATTCCTAATCCCAATCAACCCATCCGCTACCATCTCTTCATCCTCACGTTCTTGACCCTCCGCCAAGCCATTGGGATAGAACGTCATCCCAAAGATCGCAGTCTCATCTTGCAGCTCCACAGCTCGAGAACGAAGGAGGTGAGGCGGGAGAGCGAGGTATGGAAGGACTGAGAGGTGAGCTTCGGGGATGAGAGATGGTGTGCGGACCGCATTGACCGATGTGGCGAACTTGTACCTGGGTAACAGAGAGGACGATTGAGACACGAAGGAAAGCGGAGTCAAGCGAGTACCATCCCTTTCCACCATCCATCGGGACTCACCACTCGTCGAAACCTTCTGGAGGATCTAGACCGAACGCAGCTCGATAGTCTTCCACCGCAGCATCCAACGAGTCGACTTGACTCTTTTTAAACTCGATCTGATCTTTCCTCACCCTCGCTTCGTCGACCAACTGCAAGATTGGATGCCTGGTCATAACGATATGAGCTTGATCGGTAGGCACGGTAATTTCCAACAGACCACCAGATAGCGCAAACGATCCTACTTTCGTGCTACTACCCCATGCGGCATTAAATGCACTACGGACAGGAGCTAGCTGTTCTTCTGGAAGGGTGAAGAGGAGAGTGGTGATCAACGTGGTAAGCGCGGCGATGGTGAGGAGGAAGGAGGGTCTGCCAATCCGGGAGATGCCCAGCAGGGCCAGAGAGGTGAGGAATTGAGGAGACATAAGGTGATGGGGACTGTAGATAACAGCGAGCCCTAGTCTCCGCAGACCAGCATGTTGAGGAGGATGGGAAGTGGGTGAATGGGCGATGTCCAATTTCGTCTCGGCACATTAAATTGTGGCTCGGCATTATTATCATTTCGTTCCCGGTTCCTTAAACCCCTGATGATTACAACATCGCCTCACAACGCCCGCAAACTACAACCGATCCGGTGATATACTCCTACTTCGACTCTTGTAGCTCTCCACACTCCTACTCCGACTTCTCGATATGAACCTCCCTCCCTCATCCCTCTCATCTTCTGCACCCACCCTATCCAAACTAATACTCCGACTCCTCGACATGAATCTCCTATCACGCTCTTCGTCATCACCTTCCGAAGCGTAAGCGGAAGATGGCGTTCGTGACGGAGTTCGAGAGTAGCCGATTCTGGGAGAGGAAGATCTGCGACGTCGTCGTTTACGAACGGGTTCTCCGGTTGACGATTCCGAATCTGAGACGGCGTTCATCGCGTTTTCCTGGGAGACGTGGGTAGGTTCAAGGCTGTGGTCAGGGTACGGATGTTGACAAACAACGGGGAGGCAGACGCACTAGCAAACTCTTCCTCGGTGCTAATCCCTCGGTTTCTTCCAATACGTCTCTCTTTGTCAACCTCGGCAGGATGACATCACATACCCTCTCCTCCGTGAGCAGCTGATCGATAAACTCGTCAAAGTAGGTGAGAGAGTAGCCGCCTGTGGTTGGAGAGCGTTGGTTGGCGTCGTTGTAGAGACACATCGTGCGTTCGCGCGCGTCACAACGTCGACTCACCAACCGCTCGCACTCTCAACTTTCTATAATCCTTCATCAGCGGTTCTAATATTTCATAGACGTCGATTGACCGAAAGGTGAGCCGTATGTAGAAGGCCGCCAGAGCTCTCAGATATCTATAGCGATGATACGTCGTCAAGAATTGCATGACAATTCCCGCCCGTGCTACCACTCACTTGAACTCCTCGGCCTTCAAATACTCCAACAATATTTCCCTCTCTGGTTGTAACACCAACAACTTGAGTGCCAATGAGAGAAATTCCGTTGGCTTTTGATTCGCGTATACACCTCCGATGGCCTTGAGGTCGACGGCTTTGTCGATCACGGATGCCGCTGAGGAGAGGGGCGGGGAGATGTTTCAACGGAAATGTTTCAACCATGTCCCGCCGAACGAGACGATGACAAGACATACCTGTCAAAGCGAAACATTGCTCTTTCCAGTAGATGGAATCATATATCCTTGCCCTGATTACTTTTTCGATCAAGAACTGGAGAGAACGCAATGGGTGGAATGGTCAGGAAAGTCCTTATAACCTGACGAGGAAATAGGAGCTCACCTGAGGGTTACCTCCGTGAATAGCGAGAGCGCCTGAGACGATGTAGGAATGTCAGGAATTAGCCCTGTCAGCATGTTTCCATCCACTCACCTTTGAGCGTGGAGTTGGCCATGTTGTGGTTTGTCGTTGAAGGGACATATAACATCAACTGGAGGAATCCGAGGGGGTTGCTAACTCGAGGCTGAGCGGACATCTGCATCCAATGATGTCCGCATTTCACCTCGATTACTTAATCACCAACAGAGGCTCGCGGGTTACAACCTCGTCCTCGGTACATATCTCATCATCATCGTCACCACCTCCCCCACCTTCTCATCACCATGACCCGCGCAACTCGTCTTCTCACTCTCATCATCCCACTCTCCATCCTCTGGCTACTCACTTTCTCACATCTCCTACCTGTCCCCTTCGTCGACCAGGACGTAGCGAACCAGATCCTACCCACAGTCAGTCGTACGTGTTTTCGCGTATCCATCCCTTGCTTAACCTTCCCTTCATGCAGATACCATGGTGGTGCCTCGTCGCATTCGGGGCATATTCTCTCGGCTCGTTGGGATTGGGGTTGGTAAGGTTTAGGGATTGTCCAGAAGCGTATGAGGAGTTGTTGAAGGTGAGACCCGAGTGGACGCGGCGTGAAGCGTTTACGTTGAGAGTGAATGTGTTCGTGTGATCGAAACTCACGAGGGTGATCAGGCTGTTGAGACTACTCCACGAAGGGCAACTGACCACCCCTAACCTCCCCCCTCCGACAGGAGATCAATACCGCCAAGAATGAGTTGAGAGATCAAGGTGTTCCGGTGGATTAAGAGAGGATAGAAACGGTTCATGTATGATAATTGAAAGATGCACCCGCATAGAGAGCATGGGGGAGATCAGCCGGTCACTCTGGTAGACAGGGAAGGTTATACGTCATCTTCTACTGGGATACAACCTTCAACGTGCCTCCGCGAGAGAACCGTAAAGGGCATACAAGTAGACAATGACAGGTGAATACGACATCCGCGTGTACGGCATCTAACATCCTCACAAACAATACAACTACATTCGGCCCTTGCGTAAGCTCTCATCTCCACCCCGTAGGCATCCCACCTCCTCCGTAGGCGCCTTGCTGTGCCCACTGTGCGGATGTTGATGGCGGTGGTTGTGGTGGGTACATCCCTTGAGTTGGAGGTTGAGGTTGTTGCATCCCCATCGGCTGTTGAAAGTACGATTGGTTGGTGGTGGAGAATTGAGAGCATGGGGAGGTCGCTGCGAGAGGGAAAGCGGCGGTATTGCTTGGGAAGAATTGTTGTTGTGATTGTTGGAAAGGAGCGGGAGGGGGAGGATGATTGAATTGTTGGTATTGTGGAAGGGACTGGGATTGGGCTTGGGGTTGGAATTGACCGTATGCAATTCCGTTGAAAGGGTTGGTAGGTTGTGGTGTCATGTATTGTGGTTGTTGTTGTTGTGGTTGTGGCGGTGGTGGTTGTTGCTGCTGTGAAGGCTGCTGCTGCTGCTGCTGTGGAGGTGGCCACGAAGACCCGGTATTCACCATGACGACCGGCATCGTCCTATTCGCGTCCCTCGGCACCGTCGTATCCACCAACGCGCTCCCATTCGCCTGCGGCAGCGGCAGTGGCAGCGACAGTGACATGACAGGCGCAGAAGCGACTGATCTCATCGTGGACCGCCTTCCCACTTTCTCCAACTTTGGAGCTGATGACGACGACGAAGACTCCTCCATAAACTGATCCCAGTTCGATTGGACGTGTTGTTTCGTCGCTGTTCGTCCGTTACTTGTAAAGATAGGTGGCTTGGTTGCCGGAGCCGCCGCCGGTAGATCTGGTAATGGAGACTCCTTGATCTTCCTTGCCAGGATATCTTGATAATCTTTGCCAGCCGATACTACCGGTCTCGCTGTCGTCCGCGCCATCTCCCCCCGATCCGCACGAAACAACCCTCTCTCCCATTTATTTCTGATAAACTTCTCCAACTCCGAATCTCGATCGTTGAATTCGCTGGTGGATGTAGGTGGTGGATGGCGAGATTCGTCCGGGTTGGCGAGGGAGTTGGCTTTGAGATTACCGGTTGAACGCATTTGCTGGGGAGGATGCGGAATGGTCAGGGACCTGGAGCTCGAAGTCACGCAAGGACGGCGGCAGGCACTCACATCGACATCCTCACGTTGCCAAAGGCTGGAGAACGCACTCGTCAGCTTGAGAAGGCCGGTAAATGCGAAGACAATCAGCCACCTACTCCATCGTCACGCTCTTTCTATAACCCCCGCACGCCACTCGCTCATCAGCAAAACGCCTGGACTCTTCCTCCCTCCCTCTTACTCACACTCTCGACAGATGCGTCCCCATCTTCCGGTGCACACTGGCACACTGCACACATAGAAAGATACCTGCCCGTCGTCGGTTCCCATCAGTGCTACCACCCACACGCTCAGAGCCTAATTATGCTCACCCAGGCTCACACTCGCCCATCTCGGTGCTGGTGATCTACAATCCGCACAAAACTCTAGGCGAGTGCAGGGATCGTTGTCAGTACATTTCACCTTCGCTCGGTGACGTCGAACCCCTCACCATTTCCAGGCTGCCGTAGCACCTCCTCAAGCAATCGCGTCTGACGAGCGGCAGAGGACATGGGTTGAGTGATAGGGTGATAAGCGTCCTTTGTGTAGATAAGTATGAGTGGTATGGTCGTATGATAGGGAATGTGTGTTGGGAAGGAATGGTGATGTAGTTGGGTTGCGTAAAAAAGACAGACTTTGAAACAGATTAATTGCTCAGCCGGGAGGGCTGTGACCAACTGGAGTGTTGACGCAGATCAAGGCTTACGTAAGTAAAAGTCAGGGGCCTTGGGTGGAACGTCCCCCTTCCTAGAGACGGGCAAATCCATATACCTCAACTACATCAATCCTCCTGGAAATGTTTGGAGATGGTTTGCAAGGGCTATACCTGCGTAGGATGCTGATTCGGAACTCTGCCCCCCCCCCCCTCCTTAACCCTGAAATATCTCAAGCCCTTTCATTTCACAACAATTTGGACAACTTGACCCCAAACCTAGTGCCAGCAGGTCCGACTAGTACATCGGTCTTGGCCAGATCACTCAAGGGAGGCCCCGAGGATGTATGAGGAACTTGTGCTACGTTGTTCGGTGTTAGCCCAAAGGAATGTACAAGCTATGCTCACTTCTATCGGAACCTGAGGCGATAAAACCAATGAACTTGCCACCGTAGTTTCTTGTAGGCCTCCATGTATAACGACCTCTGGTGTCTGTGAAAGGTAGTTTCGCAGCATACCGAGGAGAGCAAGCATCGCTTTCAAGAACAACTAGCCTCTGAAACGTCTTCCTCAGGCCACAGATGACAAACTTGGGCCTCAATGGGCGCGTAGGGCCCTCTCTTCCCAAAAATTGAAAACGGTGAGATTCGAACTCACGATCCCGAAGGAGTGGTGTTTATATCTTTGTTAAGAACTTAAAACCACCGAGATGACCAACTACCCGACGTTTTCAGCATCGTGTGGCAAACCTTTGAATGAGATATAGGCTTGTAATTCGGGGCTGGGAATAACCCGGGCCAACTTTTGCGAGGTCCATATAAATTTCCTGGTGCTCATTATCCGCTAGCCCTGCAGCGGCATCGCTCGTAAAGGCGAAAGGTTGCAGGAACGGTCCCGGGGACTAGGGGTTGGACGCCGAAGAAGCTTTGATGCATTGTGAACATCGCTGTCATGGCTATTGAAGGATGGGCGTTTCAGATCACTGCTTGACCAATCCTCGACGCACTCCGCCTCATCCTCCGAATCCTCCGGCCATCCGACTCCTCGTAGATTGCAGCGTGATGATACATGGCCGACGATCACTCCCTTGGCACCTTGGGATTTACTTGATGTTAACAACGCAATAATAACACGCGTTTGCCTCGAGGTTGACCCCACCTCGAGTTGTCGAACTCATCATCATCATCATCATCCCTTTATGAAATTCAAAACCCATCCGATGTCGTCTACTGCTAGTCTGACGATGGCAGATCCACCCAGGAATCGAGGTCAGTTGCCGGCGGCAGCGGTGAAGGAAGGGATGATCATGGTAGGTTGGTGAGTACTGCCTTTCTCGTTCGTTCTCCAATTTATCTATCGACCGGAACTGGAAAACGTCGCCCTCTTCTCCTGCAGAGGTCTCCTACGCTCCCATCCCATCACCATTCCCCGTATTACCAGTCGGAACCTCCCAAGAGGTCGAATTCTTCTACCACCCGTTCGTCCAATGATCTTCAAAGGCCCTATCCGAGTCTCAACATCGCGTCGCGAAGGATAGGGTTGTCGAGAGGGAGGAAGTAGGACGATTGGTGAATGGGGGGCAAGTACGGCGAGATTACCTCAACTACCTCGTTCTCATCAACCGAACCTCATACGCGACAACTGTTCCTACCCGGAATTCGACTCACCACCACCTCCACCGATCCCGCCCAGCTCTTCTACCGGCTTGGTTCATCCCAGCCCTGGCTCCGGCTCCGTTCGATATGACAACATGGCTACAACGTAGAGCGTCGGTTAGCTCCAACTCCATGACTCCAAATCTCCCGCTTCGCTCTTCAGCCAGCTTGGTTCACCCCCACCCTGGCTCCGGCTTCGTTCGATATGACAACATGGCTACAATGTAGAACGTCGGTTAGCTCCAATTCCACGACCATCTCGCTCATTCCAATGACCCCGACGACGAATCAATCAACACTCCGAATATACGCACTCTACGTTGTAGCCATGTTGGCATATCGAACGGAGTCGGAGCCAGGGGTGGATGAACCAAGCCGGTAGAAGAGCGAAGCGGGAGATTTGGAGTCGTGGAGTTGGAGCTAACCGACGCTCTACGTTGTAGCCATGTTGGCCCAACCCCGCCGCCCTCAACCCATTCCATCCCTCCTTTCTACCGAAGAAGATCAACGCGTCGTCGTTGAAGAGTATAGTCGGGTTCGTCGGGCAGGCATGTGAAATCGGTTGGTATGAGGGGGATTATGGTGGCTGGGCGGAGCCTAGAAAAAGGCACTGACAAAAAGGTGCGTGTTGCCGTTTGCCATCGAAGCGATATCGGAGCTGAGCTGCCATCTATGGCACCAGATCGTCTCTGGGAGCGGGTCTGCGGAGCGTCTCTCCAGCTTTACCATTCCTTACAAGTCCACCTCCTACAAGTCTCCCCCTCTTCCTCGATCTACAAGCCGCCCTAGCATTGATCTGCCTCGACATACTCTCGCAACCCATAGCTTCGTCATCCAAAGGCAAAGCCGCGGCTATCGAGGCGAGTCTGACGGGAACCGCCGTAACCAGCCACACCGCGCTGACATGATCCGTTAACTTCCCAGCCGGACGCCGAGGGAGATCAATTAGAAGTGAGTATCGCCGCTGCTGCGTGAACGATGGGTTGAGACCGACGTCCAAGTTAGACAGAATGACGAGGACGCGGCTGAGGTACCACCCGGAAGAACCTCCACGAGCTGCGTTGAGGCGTCTTGAGGCCGGGATGGTGTCGATGAGTAGCTCGTGGAGGTTCTTCCTGTTGGTACCAGCCGTCACCCCAGCTACTCTCCATTCGAGACGCAGCTCTTGCTCTGGCTACATCATAGGCTCACCGAAAAGCTCCTCGTCGATCCTCTCCATTGGAAAGCGGTGATGTTCTACGACGACTAGCGACTGTCGGAATGCGGAATGCGGAATGATCCTATGAAGTGAACAAACGAACGACTGGAAAGTGGCGATTGGAGGGGTTTAGAGGATCTGTCGGTAGCCTATGGTTTATAAATGTGACTGTTCTGAAGTATAACTGTGACTGTTTTGGTTTATAATTGTAACTGTTCTGAACATCCTGGCCCAGTTTTCTAAGCTATATCAATCGCACAGTAGAATGAGGCAGCCAACGGCAGCACGATAAACCCCTTGGTTCAACTTCAACCGAACGCGAAGCCACGTGGCGACCGCTCCAGGGGGGGGGGGGCGGGGAAACTTGATTCGATAAAGACACGTCACATTTGAGGCCAAAAAGACGACGAGGTTTCTTTGTCTCGAGTCCACCAACTTGATCAACTTGCTAACATTTCTCACCTCGCATCTATAACAACCCAACCTCTCCTCTTCTTCCACGCCATGCCCAACCCACCACCTCCAGCCATGCGAGCACTCCTACGTTCTCCATCCGCCGTTGCACCTTCCGCGGCCGCCCGCCGTGCGTCATTCGCGACCACCTCCATCTCTGCTCGCGGCGAATCGTCCCGTCCATCAACGTCTCGCCGACCCTCTCCTTCTCCCGAGCAACTCGGCCTCTACCCTCGTTCCCGATACACCGAGGCTCAGCTTCCCAACGCTACCGGGAGAAATACGACGACGCCGTTATCGACTGCTCCTCCCGCTGCGAAACAACCACGCTCTCGGTCCACCAACCAACCACATCTTCCAGGTGGGAAACTTCCCACGTCTTCTCTTCGCACCCTCGTCGACTTCCATCACCTCTCTGGGACGTTCCTCACGCCATCCACTCTCGATGCTACCATCGAAACTGCATTCCGAGACACCGTCACCGTACCGATTTCCAAACACCTGGACCTAGGTGACAGCGACCAACTCGTTCGTTACGTCGCGCATTCCCGATTAACGCATGGTGGTGGTCTCGAGCCGTCGGAGCAAGCTCATCGTCGAGGAGCGACGGATCCTCTCGCTCGTCATTCCAAGATGACGGAGAAGTCGTTGGACCTAGGATACGATTCGGTGACGAACCCGCGTGCCAAAATCCCATGGCGATCACCTGGTTCTATCCTACATCAAGCGACTGCGACGCGACAACGTTTAGATGAGGTCGAGCGGGGGACACTGTTGAATCCGGGAACGTTCAGTGTGAGGGGAATGATGCAGGGTGAACAGAAGAGTCCGGAGGAGGAGAGTCGGTTGATGGAGAGGGAAGTCAGGGTTAGGGAGGCGATGTATGGTGTCAAGAGGGTCGGTAATGAGGTTTTACCGGGTTTGGAAGCTGTGGAGGAGCATGTGAGGAGGGATGGCGGGCGGTGAGGGCGGTGGGCTAAATGCATCAGTCTCGAACCGCAGTGGCAGCAGGGCAAAGACGGGCATTTCCCTCCCACCAGTTTCAAAGGAATGTGATGTATTGCGTTAGCATCGTTTCGTAGACCTAAACTAGAGATATGAAAACCATTTCGTCACGAGCCTAAAGGAGGTCATTTCGCGGATTGGGAAAGGAAAAAAAAAATGCGAGCGTCCAAAACAGAAAAACAGCATGAGTAACCGTGGGAGAGGGCGTAGCAAGCCAAAGAAATGTCCAACCCAAAACCCCAATCGCCGGCCTCTCTTTCGCGATCATCGTTTTTGTTTTTGTTTTTTTTCCCTTACAAGAAGAAGGCACCGGCACCGGCGACGAGAGCAAAGACGGAGAGACCACCTGTGAGGACGTAGTTGAAGGCGTCACGACTGTTACCATGGGTCATGTATGCAGCGCTCTTGGAGGTAGCGGCAGCGGCTGTAGGGACGAGGAGCGAGGGAAGCGAGGTCAGTTGGGTCTTGCCCACAGCACACAGTACATTCTACGATCTGGCCCCCTTTCGACTCACATCCACTGGAAGCAGCTGCACCGGACGAAGCAGACCTAGCACTAGTCGCGAGTGACCCTGATGCAGATCCTGAAGTGGAACCTGAGACGGCAGCGCCACCGGTAGCTGCTGAAGAGCCACCGGAAGAGGCGACGGAGGTGGCGGAGGAGGCACCACCGGTCACAGCGAGCGAAGCGATGCCTGGATGGGGGGGGGGGGGGCAGGAGGTTTCAGGGGTGTTTTTTTCCACGCATGGAGGGACACCACCGTATACTCACCGTTACCAACAGAGGTGTAGGTGACACAGTTGGAAGAAGCAGGGGTAGAGTAAGGGGTTTGAGGGGTGACTGTCTCGCCGACGGTGAACAACGAAGTTGCACCGTTTGCTCCGGTGTAGGAACCTATCGAGGCGAGGAATGAGCATTTGTTTTGAGGAAGAAGAAAACCCACGCTCCCCTCCCTCCAACTCACCAGTGTACCTCTGAGCGAAAGTGGAGGTGGAACCGTTGGTCTCGGGGTAGATACCAGGTGGGTAAGCTGAATCGGCGTCACATGAGGTGAAACCAGTCTGGGTGTAATCTCCTGGCATGACCCTGTGTGTGCGGGAGAGTTGTATGTGAGTTTCGCTGAACGAGGGAGAACGGGGAGAGTGGGGGAGAAAAAACTCACCATTGGCAACCCTACACATGATCGACAACAGGATGGATGTTGAAATGATCAGTAAAGGGAAATCTCCAATCCGGACGAGGGAAGGGAAAAGATAAATCACCATCTCGTCAAGAGTGTGCTGGCACTCGAGGGCTATCAACGGGAGAGAGGGATGAAGAAAGAGAAAGAACCCTCGAACCCATCAGCACGATTGTCAAATGATAAACCCTCCCCGATTTCCACACTCACCAGCAGAGTAAGTACTGTTCTCCGAGATACAAACTCGAATACAGAACTCGGTGTATGACATGTAGCTATTTCCCGGGGGGGTAAAAATCCCGTCAATCAGCCATCCTCCACAACGTCCTAACCCCCCATCCTTGCGAACTCACTTCATCCACTCTTGATAATGGACATCCGTACCTGTCACATTGGAAGTGACATTTCCACCTACTGGATTACCTAACCCGGTAGCACCATGTGGATCTAATTCACCACCTTCGTCTCCGTTTTGGATGTTAAGCTTGGTGAAGTCTCCCCAGCTGGAAGGAAGGGAGGCACAGTCAACTCCAAAATTAGGCAACGGAGCGTGGAGTAGCTTGATGGAGGGTGTGTGTGTGGATTGAACGACTCACCCTTGGACTTGGACGTAGAGAGGGGTCTTGACGAAGTGAACGGCTTGTAAGACACCATCTGGGATGACACGGGCGTTGTTTCGTGGTTCTAGAATGAAGGGGTCGAAAGGTGAGGATCATCAATGGGGTGTTTTTTTTTTGGCAGCGATTTTTTTTTTTCCTGGTGGGCGGCGTTGTTGGGGTTTACTCACGAACACACCATGCGACTTCTTCACCTTCGGTGTTTCCGATGGTGGAGTTTGCAGTTGGAGGAGCGAAGACGCAGCTAAGTGAAGGGAGGAAAGAGAAAAGGGGAGAGGAGGAGAGGAAGAAGAAGAAGATCGAAATCGAAAATGAAGGATGACGAGGGGAGAGAATCAGCTTGGCCGCCTTTCTCCCACTCTCTCGCTCTCTCCGCGATCCCACGACAACCCGTCTTGCAACAAAGACACTCACAAATCATCCACGGAGTTGACACTCAACAACCTAGCGAAAGAAGTTTGATTGACCGATGTGCCTAGAGTCGCTTGAGCCGGGTTAGTATCACCCTGTGTGAGAGGGAGGGAGGGATGAGGGAGGGAGGGAGGGAGGGAGGGAGGGAGGGATGGAGGTGATGTGAGTACCAAGACTAGCCAAGAAGAGCCAAGAGAAACTCGGCTCACCATCGTACCGGTGGCAGTGACCTGAGCATTAACTCCAACGGCCAATGACGCGGCGCCGAACAAAGCAGCAGCGATAGCGAGCATGATTGATGGGATATGGATATGGATATGGATATGGATATGGATTATTTGGGTGGTGAGGAGGCAAGGTGTTGATGATGAGGAATGATGAGGATGATGGAATGGAGATAGGGACCAAGGATGGGATGGGATGGGGGGTGCTTGGGCTGCCTACAACGAACGTCCTTGCACCGCTTGTTTGTCCCTTTTCCCTCCCCCTTTCCCCCTTTTCCCCTCGACGCGTCGAAATTCCAGCCGGGGAACTACTTTTACTTGGGTGTGTCTGTCTGTCACTTTAATAATCCTCCGCCCTACGCAGTCAATTGTGCAGTCCCCCCTCCCCCCTTCCCTCCCCTTCCCTCCCCTTCCCTCCCCTTCCCTCCATGTCACCAAAGATCGTCCTGGAGAGTGCGTGCTCTTCTCACCCACCTTCTTCTATTTACACGAACTTGTAGCGCGGGCCGTAGTCTTTGAACCCCATGTCATCATCATCATATCCATTGAAAACGCGCGCGAGCACATGCTATTTTATCTACCTGCCTGCCTGCCTGCCTGCCTGCCCTATCTATCTATCCATCACAACTCCGTCATAGCCATCAAGCTCAAAAACTCAAATCCAATACTCGCAGCAACGATACTAGTCGATTCAGCGATATTATCATACGCAGGTGCTACTTCGACGATATCGGCACCGATGATACGAAGACCTTTGAGACCTTGGATGATACGCATGAGTTCACGTGGGGTGTAGCCGCCAGTGGCTGGGGCTGGAGAGTGAGCGAAGCGAAGCGAAGAGCAGCGAAGAGCAGAGAGAGAAATATCAGTCTTTTAGATTGTCCCTCTCTTCTCCAAGGCACGATGGTCTTTGGCACTTACTACCCGTAGCAGGGGCTATATCAATCCCCGACGCAAAATAGAATCCCCAAAAAAAACAAAAAATTACAAAATCAGTCCCCCTTGCACGTCTCGATATAGCTAATGAAAAAAATAACTTTTTTCCAAAAAAAAAAAAGGCCTCTCACCAAAACTAGGATCAACAACATCGATATCCAACGTGATATACACTGGGTCTTGGCCGACTCTATCACGAATGCGGGTGATGATTCCAGGGATACCAATATCGCTGTGAAAGAGGGTGGGTGAGGGGTAATCATCAGCATGACTTTCGATCGATCGGTTTTGATCATTTCACCACCACCTCCGCAATCACCCCTCATCCACCAACCCCACTCACTCAATTTCCTCCGCATAAACCCTAGAAAACCCAACCATATCATCACCATCATCCGTATGATTAAACCTATCCCACATCCCATTCTTAATCCCAACATGGATATTATGATCCGGTGACATTAATCCTTCTTTCCATGCAATGTAAAAGTAATTACCGTGGGTAGTCACATCTGTACCTTCCCATGTATCAAGGTGGGAATCGAAGTGGATAACGCTGTGAAAGGAGAGCGAGCGGTTCCTCGGTCGTGAAAATCAGTCTTCGCGTTTCGCATCACAGATGAGTTTTCCTCCCCCCCCGCCCCCGTCCGCCCCCTCCTCCTCCTCCAATACACGCACGTTATCGGTCCATAAACAGGTGCTAAAGCTCTCAGCACCGGTAAAGTAATCGTATGATCACCACCCAATGTCAACACCCTCGGTCTAGCCTTATGATCGACCGTAGTCCCACTTTCCTTGAATCTAACGGTATTCCTAGCGATGAGATCAGAGTATCCGGCTTCCAATTGATTCAGAGCATCGATGTTGGAGAAGAGTGTCATTGGGATGTCGCCGCAATCGACTGGTGGAGGAAGGGGGGGGGGGGGGTTAACACCAACCAGGCCCGGTAGCCTGCCTCCTCCACAGACTCACCGATGGACAGTTTCTCGAATGGATCGACACCGAGAACTCGATTGTATCCTCCGACAAGTTGCGAACCTTGTCGAATGCTACAAAGGAACGAAGAGGAGTGGCGAATACATGTTGACCAATCGTTCTCTGAAGTGGAGAGGGGGGAGGGGGGAGGGGGGGGTATAGACTTACCCGTTAGGTCCAAATCTCGCTCCAGGGCGATAGGAAGTAGCAGTATCAAATGGAGCACTGTGCCAATGCCCAAACCAATAATATCAGTCAACAACAACCATTTCGGCGGTCAACATGCCACCGGACTCCCAGCCTCCACCACCCACCCAACAATCGCAACATCATACAACGTCCCATTATCCTTGCCTAAACATCTAACAGGTGGTACTCCACTCCTCGAAAACGTCTTGATTCCATAATACGAATCTTCCGGTATCCAAGGCATCGTCTTACGACCTTGGTCCATCACGAAACTCTCCGTGGGATGAGAGATGACGACGGGTTTACCATTGATACGGAGGAGATCATCGTATCGAGGTCGGACGGCGTCGAGTGGGATTTGAATAGCGGAAGCGACGTTGAGAACAGCGAGGAGGGTGGTGGCGGAGTAGAACATGGTTGTTTGGTCCAGTGCCCACCACTACCACCACCACCACCCCATCGCTTCGTCGGTCCCGTTCGTCCTCTTTTATCTACCATTCATGGCATTGTCCGAACACTGATAAGCGGCGCCCGCCCCGGCGCTCGGTCTTGGCCGTCGATGAATCCACTCGACGATCGTTATCGCGGAATTGCTCTTGGCGAACATTTAAAAAAGCGGACCCCGCCGCCGTGCTTCGCTGACCCATTAATTGATACGGCATGACTTCTATGTCATGTCAGTCGCCATCACAACACATTCTATGATAATTATCACCCGCGACATTGATATCCATTCTCCCCTTCAACTAAAACCCTAGGAACTTGCTTTCCTCATAGCGTTTTGCAAGGGGCAGTGCTGACGTGTTCCATTAAAACCCTTGTGG
This sequence comes from Cryptococcus sp. T15_22C, assembly GCA_017654825.1. Taxonomy (NCBI): domain Eukaryota; kingdom Fungi; phylum Basidiomycota; class Tremellomycetes; order Tremellales; family Cryptococcaceae; genus Cryptococcus; species Cryptococcus sp. T15_22C. The sequence goes on along the minus strand of JADPYA010000204.1, from coordinate 177,418 downwards.
GAAGGGATATATTTCTCTAGAATTTCTGATGCCCACCTTATCCATCGAGGGGTGTGTGGCCCGGACCTCTCGATACATCCAATGGTTCTCATCTCAGATATTTAACCGTTACGACCAATCCATCGCTGCAATATTGCCTTCTTCCCCTCGTCTCCTTCGGAGCATAGAGCATACTTTGACCTCAGATTCTCTTCGGGTAACGCAAGTGGTCACCTATGTGCACAAGGAGCGAGATGTGTCGAGAACAAAGCCCATTTGATGACAGATTGTTAGGGTTATAGTCAGATCCTTTTCTTGTGTCCACAACGAGAAAAGCAGCCCTGATCCGGAGAATAGAGGGCTGAGCTGCAGGGTTTTTCCGTAAAAGATGGTCATTCTTGGCTCCTTGCTCCTCTACCACTCATTGCTCTCTCCTTGATTCCTATCTTCCTGTCTTCTTGTCATCTAGCTGACTGAAGTTTCTCCCTTTCCCCGGGTCTTGACGAGGAGGAAACCACACCAAAAGAGCATTTAAAGCACCCGGTTTACCTATCCACCTGTCTCTTTCTCACTCCGACTTTCTCTCCCCTCTCATCTCGCTCTCCCCCACCACCACCACCGTGAACTACACCTGTCCAATCAACACAGTCCACAACTCGTCCTAACTTCTTTTTGATCTCACAAACATGCCTCAAGACGATGACAGCACAGAGACCCCGGTGGTGGCGGAGGAGCCGAAGGTGATTGTGGTAGCGGCGCCAACGCAGGCAGGATGACTCAATCAGATGCTTTTCGAAATTCTTGCTCCCTGGCTCAAGGAAGCTACGACATGAGCTGGGAGGGGTTGGCCTCGCGGTTCGAGCCACGCAAGTTGTTGCAGGTCATTCTCAGTGATCGTCAGTACCGTGTCAATGCGACAGTCGACTTTCCCTCCAAGCCTCTAAGAAGGTCATGCGCAATCGTAAGCCCATCGTGCAATCCCCCTATGATATTGAAGATCAGACAGCTCCGACATCACTCAGCAGTCGAGGTATCGTTACAAAGAGGCATGATCTGATCCTTGAATGCGAACCCATCGCCGCTAAAGCAAATCGTGTATCACAAAATCGTGTATCACTAGAAATATGGCCTTGGGACTCTCTTGACTGCTCCCATCGACGTAGCATTTTCGCGCGTTTTGTTTTCCAGCCCAGCACACCATCTACCTTTTGCGTAGGATACGGTTCCTCTACATGTCATCCCACTCAGAGTGCCATCCTCGACTCCTCACCTTCCCTCTCACAGAAAACCTGAGGCAAAAATGTACATCAAGCGCGGCCAAGAAAAACCACAGCACCCAGGATTCCCGCGTGGTCCCCCACCGTGGTACTAACTAGGCGGCACTCTGGTTAACTGCGCAGATCGGACGGGATGCGGTGCTTTCAAAGTCCTATGGCCGTGGATAAGTAGATACGTAAAAAGTCAAATCATATAGACAATCCGGACTTCCCTTTACTTCTGGGGACCCAATTCTCGCAAAAGACAAAGTGCTACGCAATCACTATGCCGCCCAACCACTTTTGCCATACAAGGACGCTAGAATTCAGCTTTGTTGATCATGTTGGCTTTTGAACACTTGACGAGCGCAATTCCGCTACTGGTGGCTGAAGTAATGAGCTCTTGTCCTGGTGATCCGAGGCCCGATTAATCGTTGTCCTTTGGGGACTCCTTTATGACATCGGTTGATTGAATGTTGTTTTTCAGTGCAAATTCATCAAGAACGCTTTTATATAGTCTTCAGAGGGCCAAACTATGGCAAGGTGATGCAGTCGAGCTTTCGGGTTAGACAGGCAGAGAGGTCGGTAGATAGGCAGAGAGGTTGCCTTTCTGTACTATCGACTACAAGAATTACACCAAATTTTCTTGCGTTCATCCTTATTATCGCTCCGAAGACAGAGGACAGAGAAGCCGGGTGTTACGGTCTCGACTGGCTCTGCCACCGGAATCGATGGACTACAGTACGTGGCTATGAAAATCAACATGGAACCACCTGGATATATTGAAGAGATGAACAAGTGTAGTATATATGCTGGGGTATTGACCACCATAGGTACCTATCCCTCGTCGCCACCTTGCCATCCCCCTTCGGCCGAATCCTAATTATCCCGCGGTGCTCAATACCCAATTGCATTGAATTCGCACCTGGGCACTAACCCGCGCTTGACTTGCTGAGACCTCGACATCTTCTACAATAATCTACGGACCACACATCAGGTCAGAGAGCAACACGGGAGTCCCAAAACACTCCTAGATATCCTCCTTCTCCATCCTCTTGTCGCTCCCCCCTCTAGCCGTCGGTCTCAAATGACAGAATCAGCAACCATCGTCGCGGCCACCGTACCCATGGTGCAAACCCTCACTCTACCAGAAGCTTTCCTGTGCGGTGGTCTAGCAGGATGCGCTGCTGTGACGGTCTGTGAGTGATTGTTGTCACGGAGGCATGGACACGCGTTATGCAGGGATTGACAAAGTGGTGACCTCTTCTCCCTCCACTCCCCACAGCCAACATCCCAGAGGTCAGCCCTTCAATACAACATCGCACGATCGCCACCTCGAGCTAACCGTCGACCATCATACAGGTACTTAAAACACGTCTGCAGCTAGATGCAGAGCTAGTAAGGGCAGGTGATAAACCACGAGTCTATAAAAACGTATTCGATGCCTTCAACAAGACATGGCGCAACGAAGGTATCAAAGGGTTGCAGAGAGGACTCGGGCCAGCGGTGAGGCCAGCCGTACGAGCCTCAAGTGCGCAGACTACTGACGCACATTTTCGCCCACCAGTATGCGTATCAGGTGAATGATACGGCGGGAGGAGTGCCAAAGTATTGACACACTTACGTGGTTCACACTGACAAATCATCAGATCTTGCTGAATGGCTCTCGTCTCGGTATGCCATGCCGCTTGCAAATTATGTATCGACCGCTGACCTCCCTTTGTCCCCTCTCTACCTCCCAGGGTTCTACGAGCCATTAAGAAAAGTCTTGAATCGGGCGATTGGGAGAGACCCTAATGAGCAGGTATTCGGAACAGCTATCGCTGCTGGAGCTGGAAGTGGTATCGTGGGAGGTGAGATGGTTTCTCAAACCGTTTGCCGGGACGTGAGACTTATGGATTTCTTGGGGTTCTCGTACAGCTACCCTTGGAAATCCTCTGTGAGTTGACAGTGGGCCCCCTCGTGTTCACATCCGAGCTTATACTCCATCCTCAGCTTCCTCATCAAAGCCCGTATACAAGCTTACTCTCCCGCTCTACCCGTCGGAGCTCAACACAACTACCGTTCTGCATTCCATGCCCTTCAAAGTGTTGTTCAAGCGGAAGGTGTGAGGGGTCTAGGACGGGGTGTCACCGCTGCGATGTTGAGAACTGCTATGGTGCGGTGTTGTTCTCTTCCAAACCCGTGCTCCATTTTGGGAAGCTGATCAGAGGGAGGAAATGACAGGGTTCATCCGTCCAACTACCTTCTTACAATTATGCAAAATCGGTGATTGTTAGGAATGGTTGGTTGAAGGAAACGAGTTATTGGACTTATCTGGCTAGTAGTTCTGTCTCGGGTGTTTGTGTGGTGAGCAACGAATGGGCCTTTCATCGTCTTTTGGAGGACGACGCTGACGATAAGTCGGATTGATGGAATAGTGCATCATGATGCAGTGAGTAGGAAAATAACCCATGTTCAACCATGCAGCTGACGGTTCGATGACATCCTACAGACCGGCGGACACTGCATTGACTCGGATGTACAACCGTAAGCCCACTCCGTAAGATGACACAGAAAAAGTCCACCTCTTCAACCTCCCTCCCTCCCGCACTCTCCCAGAACCCACCGCTCGCGGACCAGACGGGAGGATGGTCGGGTTGCTCTACAAGAATCCGATAGATTGTCTTTGGAAGACTTTGAAGACGGAGGGATTCTTTGGATGGTACAAGGGTGAGTCTTGGATTCTCTCGTCTGCTCTTGGTTGTGACATTGATGAGACCTCGACCATGTGGCAGGGACAACGGCGCATTTCCTGCGTATCGCACCGCACACGGTCATCACGTTGGTGGCGAACGAGGTGGGTGAAAGATGTATGATTCTCGTTGGATAACATCACCGGCTGACCAGTCTGCGCTTGGTCACCACCACCCCTCCCCCCCACAGCTGATCATGGAGCAGTACAAACGGTGGAAGTATGGGGGAATTGCATCGTCACCTGCTGTATAGTTTTACCCCGACCAGGCCCCTGGGCGATGGGCGCACCGGGACGCGCCGCCACCGTGAGACATCGTCCTCTACCTCGCATTGCCCTTCCCACTCGATGTCGCGATGTTCTCGTCATCGCCATGCCACCTTCACCAGGACGGGTGGAACTTGCTTCAACATGGATGACAACGATCCAGACCATGCCACAACTCACGAGTTCCTCCATCAGCATCTCTCACAGCAACAAGCTATACACTCCCAGTACCCGTCCGTTCCACCCCACCACACTTCACAACGTTCCAAGCGTCCATACTCTCCCTCCCTCGACTTTGCCGGATTCACACAGCCATCCGATAACGAGTCAGACGACGAGGCATTCAATCAGCTCACACAGACCGATCCAGACAACGTAGCGGATGATGCGGAACTCTCAGCTACCACTCTGCGGAAGATGCTGCGAAGGATGCAAAAGTTGGAAGGAGCGATAAAAAAGTTGAAGCAGGAGAAGCAGCCTCAAGGTGGAACGACATCATTGGATCAGATTCAAGGTCAATCTGGGAACCATGCGGAGATGTCTAGCCAACAAGCGCATCAACAGCAGCAGGAACATCAACGTCAGCAACGGCGGCAGCAGGAAGAGCATTTCGCGTCGTTGGAAATGCTGCAAGCGGCTCAGATGGCCATGCCTCTGACGGTTCATCCCGACCATCTATCCGACTCTCAAACTCTCGCTTCAGCTTCCAACTACGCGTTCGATCCAGCTCATATCGATCCAACGCTCTTGCCGGTGAGTGTGTCTGATGGTTCACCCAACGCCGTGGCTTCGTCCAGCAAGCTGCCACCGAGGAAGAAGAGGAAGAAGAACAAGGGGAAGGATGGTGATGAGATTGGTGTGGAAGATGATCGTCTTGATGCGGACGATGAGGCAGGAGGAGCGTCGCCGTTGACAAAGGTGCGAGCTCCAAAGCCGAAGAAGGTCCATACGCCCGAGTTGAATGTGAGTCGCGGTCGAAGCGCCCAGGTGGTCTTTGCCAACTGACTATATAACTGACATGTCTTGCAGCGTGCGGTATTACGAAGAATGTACCAGTTGCTCAACATCAGGTCTCCGAAGGACTCGGTGAGTCGCTTACGTCGACCGTTAAGAAACGCTCAGACTCACTTGTCAACCTTACCCCTTCCTCTCCGCCAGCTTCCTCATCCACACGATCCTGATCCGTCACAACCCGCGGAACAGGACACCCTTCATTCTCCATTTCATCCTACCGACGGGATTCAAGCACCTCAAGATGGTAGTGCCACCGCAGTGGATGTCTCACAAGCTCTTGCAACCTCTCACCACCTCAACGACTCCTCTTCCGGCATTCAGATCCCATCCCTCGCAGTCGCAAACCTAGATGAAATCAGTCATATGGCCTTTGCAGATCAGGATGGATCACATGGATTGGATCTAGGAGCAGTGCAGAGTGATGAGAATGCTGCTGCCGTGGTCATGCAGCTCGTCATGGCAGCTCAGAGTCAAGGGAATGCTGCTGCTGCTGCTGCAGCGGCAAGGGAACAAGCCTCTACCGATGGTCGACATCCACATGATGACGGGATGGTCCACGGCAGCAATCACCTCGTTCATGATTCCCCGGGGACCTCTGATTACATGAGGAAACCCCCAACCTTCCTGGACGAGCCATTGGACGAAGAGATCGCCGAGTGGAAGGGATACGTGCCGAATTGGATCAAGAAGGCTGACGAGAAGAATCAGGAGTGGTGGGTTTCTGCTAGAGGTCGGTCTTGGCTTCGCGATACTCAAGCGCTGACTGGGATATCTGCTTTAGGATCGCCGCGGTCGCCGCCTCCGTCATTCGCTCGCCTCCAGTCACAGAACTCAAAGCCAAGCCGATCCCTTCCGAACATCTGGATCCAAAGCTCGCTCTTATTTCCGCCAAGACCAGCTTCACCAACCTGTGTGAGAAATACAAGCGTCAGACGGATGATGTCGCAAAGGAAAAGGGAGCGAGACATAAGCGATTGACCAGGCGGAAGGGTAGAAGAGCGGAGGTGAGTAGTACGAGGTTTCTGTACCCCTTCTACCCCTGGCTGATGGGTTTTCAAATCGCCGCAGAAACTCATGCGTAGACAGAAAGCGCGTCAGTCTGATGATTTCCTCGCAACAGAATGGCATCGCAACCATTCGAACTTGGATGTCGATGCGGCTTTGAACATCGACTATATGAGCAGGTGAGATGCGCGCTAGTACTCGAACCAGGCAAAAGACATCGCTGACCGTCAAACTGCGTCAATTCAGCGAGCATTCGGACAACGATGACGATCCAGCAGACTTTCAACAGCAAGCGACAATACAATTGCCAGGCGTGGATCTCGGATCTAAAATCGTCCTCGAGCTCAGGTCACCGCAATGGCAGAGTCAAGTACTTTTCGACCTGTGGAACAGTCTAGACACGTTATATCCCGTCGTCCTCCGTAAAATCAGTCCTGAACATTTCTTCGCACCCGCTCATCCTCGATTTCGACGCAATCCACTACGAGACCTTCCACCGCGGGCAATGCCATCTGCCGATTGGATGATTGATCCGGTATGGCAAGCGACGAACGCGGGTGTGTTGGAGGATGTTCTGGGGCAGGTTGAGGGGGACGAAGGGATGGAGGGTGGAGGTGGTGGTGGGGTAGAGGAGGGGTCGCCACAGCCTCAATGGACGATATGAGTGGGAGGTCGCTCAGGTTGGTAGACGTTCCACCAGTCATGTACCCTTATCCCTTCCATTTATACAGCCTACATCGAGATGCAACTGTTGAATCAGGGTTCTAGAATGATGACAACACGCTCATATCGCTGCGGCACGATCTATTTCTGCTGCATCCTCTTCGCGTTGACGTCTACGAAATGATATGCTACGATGAGGAGCATGGCGGTCACTCCGAGACCGTTGGCGAGATTGGTGAGGGTGTCGTCTGAGATCATGACCGGTGATTGCTGCGGACTGGACTGAGGAGGACGGTTTTAGTCAATCGGCTCTCGATTCCTTTGGAAAAAGTGAGAACTCACTAGGCTGAATGTTCACAGCGTATAGTTTATCAAACGAGTTCCCTGGTCGAATACGGAAGTGCGATCACAGCTATCCGCGTGAGTGAAGCTCGAGGTTTCCGCCACGTCGTGGTGGGTCCCTTTTCACGGAGCTGTTGGGAATATCCAATGCAGACGGTCAGCTTTGCTGTGACGCATGGGGCAGCGGTGTATTATTCAGGTAGGAGGAGCGAGGACGCACTGATGGAGAGTACTCTGCAGTATGCTCAGCTGGTTATGATTGTTGTATAGATGGAGACCTATGTGTCATTCCATTGCACACTTGGTAGTTACTAGTCAGTAGTATCACGTGCATGGATTATGACGCGAGGTAGATGTTAGAGTGATCCAAGTGTTGAATGGTGTTTAGAGACAATCGCTCGTTGAAAAGACCTCTCACCACATATCAGCCTCTTATAGTCCCTAGCACAGTGCATTTCGGTGGAGTGGTATCACCGACCAGAATAATCATCACAATTACCTGCAAAGTTTTCCCATCACATCGCCACGCCTCTTCTCTCCCGGAACATGGGTCTACTCTCCTTTCTCAATCCGTGGCGCAATGTGAGATACCGACTTGAAGCCCTCCCTGTCCCACACCTCTTTACCCACTGACGCCACCATACCTTCCAACTCAGGCCGGCCCACCAGACTATGAAACCATACTCTCGCGCCTCTCCACCGAGATCACGGACGCAAAGACCAACCTCTCCGAGATTCGCCTCAGAGAACGTCGGTACATGTTGTTGCTAAACGCATATGGAGCGTTGTTATGGATTATTTGGACGGCAGTGTGGTGGTTTGGTGGTGTACCGTGGGGTTTGGTGGGTATGGATAGGGACGATATGGTCACGCAGGTAGTGGGAATGGGGTTGACGTTGTTGTCACCATTGGGGTGAGCGATGGGGAAGAGGTCGTAGGGTTACGGATGCTGATACGCTTCGGACACCGATACAGACTGATCGGCTTCAATCGAATCCTTCGTTACTTCTACACGGTCCAACGTGGAAAGGAGGAGAACCATCTTCGTCTACTGCTGAACAAACAACATACCTACATCGAGGACATCAAGAAGAGCAATAATTTCTACAAGACCAAAGATTTGATTGATCGATATGATGAAGAAGCTCCATCGGGAATCTCGGTGAGAGACCATCTGATCTTCTTTTACAAGTCCATCACATACAGTATTGACGATGACACCTGGTAGCAGTCTAGACGCACTCCAGCTCGATCTTCTACTCCTCGAGGACAAGCTCAAGATTCGCCCAGTCCCGCATCAAGGGTGCAGACCGGTGGGCAGATGGGAACGACACCTGTCAGTCCCCCACCTGCTGGTCCTTCACCTGCTGGTCCTGCTACTCCCTTACCAGCGTCTAGTAAGTCGAATGGATTTTTCATCACATGTTTGTCGGCTGCTCACGACAAACACTGGGACATAGTCGAAGCCTCTCTATCACCGCAACAAATCCAACAACTTCGAATGCTTCAGCAGAGTCAACTTCAACCTGTATTACCTACACCGCAGAAGAAATGGTATGGTGAGTCGTCGCGTCGGATCACGTCGGGACTGCTGGCGTTTCGGTTCCTGACATTCCCACTCTTGACTATTTGTAGATCATATGGCTGATAAATTGATGGGAGAAGATCCATGTAAGGATAGTATCCACTTATTCGCTGCAGATGCTTATGATATTCTGATTCGGCACGATAGCTCAAGCGGCGCATACCAAATATGCCTTGGTCTGTGGAGGTTGTTTCAGGCATAATGGATTGGTTGGAGGCGGCAAGGAAGAATGGGAGAGGACTCGTGAGTGAGAATGAGCGGATTGAGACTTCGTTCATCGCATCTGAGCTTCGATATGGTCCTCTTGCGATCCTCCACAGAATGGATTTGTCCTAGTGAGTGCTCCGCGCCGCCTGCTTGGCAGATTCTGCAGTGGCACGTTGCTGATGTGGGATGTGCTACCAGGATGCAATTACTTCAACTCTGCGCCCAAATCACGAACGTCGATGTCGACCGAACGTGTTAGTACTGCGGTGATACCAGACACACCTAGCGCCTTGACGACCTCAGCGCTGTCAACCCCGAGCAAGGCGAGGCAACGAGGTGCAATTGCAGGTAGCTCGGGTCTCGGGAAGCAGGTCACCAATGCGGCTGACATGGATGGAGAGGATGATCGTATGGATGTGGACGAGGTGGAGAGATGACGGAGATGATGATATTGAACGGGAGATGACTATTCTCCTGGACGCGATGCCATACATACCAATATCCCCCATGTTGACGCCCAGGAACGCGATGTCCGCTTTCACGTGCCACGTCACCTCCTTCCCCCTTTAGCCCCCCTGGGCCATGCCATCCCACCCCGCGGTCCTCCCGGCGTCGGCGTCTTCAACAACATTCCTGTACAAGTTCGTGACCCTGCAACTCCTGCCAGCAACATCCACCGCCCCTCCCATCTCGTGCTCCGTGTCGGGTGACCCCACTCAAGCCTTTGCGTGGCTGTTCCCTTTCCCGCTTTCCCCAAGCCGGCGCCATGTCGAACGATCAGCCTTCGTTCGATGGTGGTGGCATGAACCCGCTGCTTTGGCAACAGCAGCAGCAGATGTTTCAACATCAGATGATGCGTCAGCAGCAGCTTCAGCAGCAGCAGCAGATTCAGCAACAACAACAACAACAACAACAACAACAACAACGGCAGCAGCAGCAGACGAACAACGGTCAACCTCACATGAACATGGTCAATCCCAACCAGCAACGTATGGCTCAGTCCACCGGTCAACAGATGCAGTTCCCTGGAGAATCTCCAGCTGGACCATCCAACTTTCCTTCAAATAATCCTCACTTCATGCTGAAACCCAATCAAGCGATGGCTAACATGAATCCTCAACAACAGCAACTGTTTCTCCGACAACAAGCGGCCATGTACATGGCTCAACAGCGGCAGAACAATCCGTCGATGATGTTGCAACAACAGCAACAGCAACAACAGCAATCGCAGCAGCTCAACGTCGGTGGCGACATGTCTGCTGGTGTCATGGGATCACCCTCCGGACAACAGAATCAAATGCAACAACTCCAACAGCAAGCCGGTATGCAGATGGGTCCCGCTCAACAGCCTCAACGACCACTCTCCGCTTCCTCCCACAATTCCCATCCGTCTGCGTTCCCTGGCTCTCCCATGGCAGCACCTTCTCCGATGTACACGCAGCATCCTCAAGATCCGTCTGTCCACCAACGCACCCCGTCTCGGAATGATCCAGGATCTCCCGCTGGCTCCATCCACTCCATGTCCGCACGCCAGAACGCGAACGCTTCCATGGTCAATGGCTCTCAACACGGAAGTATGCCACCACCTGAGCAGTTCCAGCAACCGAATGTCCATCCTGGCTTTCAAGGAGCTGGAACGGGTTTCGAGCTGCAAGACATGGCACAACAAGGGATGCGTCAACAAACTGTTCCTTCGCAGAGCGTGACCCCAGCGCCAGGTCAGATGCAGCAAGGCCAACAGCAACAAACTAATGGTCGACCATCTCAGCCGACGCCCACGGCGCCTCCTCAAGGATTCCCGTTTGATCCTCGCCTACTCGGCTACATCGCGATGTTGAGACAACCACAAGGTCAACAATTGCTTCAACAGACGCCGGCGCTGTTCGCTTCAGTACAACGCGCGGTCGAAATGATGCAAGGGGGACAGATATCGCAACAGACTATGCAGGCGATGATGATGTACAATCAGAGTCAGCTCCCCGCGAATCAGACGGGGTTGCCGATGCCTCAGGGTCCACCGAGAACAGCACCAACTCCCCAAGCGACGTATGACCAGCCAGCAATATCATCCGCTCAAGCGGGACCATCGCGGCCTCCAATACCACGGGCACCCCTGTCTGTCCCTCCAGTGAAGCAGGAAAGGAAGTCATCACGCACATCATCACTATCACAGGATCGCAAGCCTACGATCGAGCCTTCAAAGCCGGATGCTATAGCCGGACCCCACTTGGCTTCAGCTGGGTCGGAACGACCTACGTCGGCGCGCTTGCCGCAAGTCGTTTCCGTAGTGCAAACGTGGAAAAAATCCCTCTTCCCAGACATGACTATCACCAACATCCAACCTATGCCGGTAGATACTGTCGACGAAACAGAGGACCCGACCTTTGGAGGGGTTCTTCCAGAACTGACCGAGCAGGAGATTGACAACGTACGGCGCTGGCTTGATCTTGACATTGAGCACTCTCGAGCAGCGGAAGTGGAACGAAAGGAGATGGAAGGGAAGGTTGCGTTGTGGAAAAAGTCGGCGGTGATGCAGCCATCTTGGTGGGAAATCGATCCGGTGATAGGGAGACGATCGGAAGGCAGTAAATTGAACATCATATGGCCGGTGGAGAAGAAGGCTAAAAGGGAGAAGAATAGGAAGAAGGGGAAAACCGCACCGAGATTGTGAGCTATAATCCATTCGCTGCTTGAACATTATTGACAGCATGCCTTTCTTCCAGTACGAAATCTCAGATGACGTCGGCAGCGGCTGTGGTGGAACAGTTGGTGCCAGTCCGGTTAGACATAGAGCACGGCGAGTGGAAGCTGCGGGATACGTTCATCTGGAATGCCGCAGGTAAGCAGGGTCTCACGCGCTGAGCGTCCCAAATTCTATGCTGACCGACGCTTACGGCTCATCTAGATACCGTCGTCACTCCCGAGATGTTCGCCGAGACTATCTGTGAAGACCTTAATCTGCCAACAAAGGACTTCATTCCTCGGATAGCAGCTGCTATCCGTGAAAGGCTGCGTGACGCAGAGCTTCCAGTGACGTCCACGTCCATCAAGCAAACAGGAGACGGCGTCTCGTATGAGGGAGTCGACAACGAGCAGCTGGAATGGTGGAGACGTCACCGACCCAATTCGATCAATCCTGATCTAGACGAAGAACAGGACGCGAAGTCAATACCAGAGGATGGTTGCTGGTCGGCAGACTATCTACAGTCGTTGACAGAACAGCAAGCAGACTTTTACGATCTACGGATCCGGATACAGGTGAGTATGCTGACCCTTTCTAAACAGATCTTACCGCTGACCGTAGCTCCTCTTCCAGCTTGATATCATCTCCGGAACCATGAATCTCGTCGACTCTTTCGAATGGGATCTGAGATCTGGCACGAGTCCGGAGGAGTTTGCAGAGGTATATGCAGCTGATCTTGGTTTGAACGGAGAATTCAAGTGAGTATAAGAGGTCGCTAGAGAACAGTCGGAATGCTCGCTGATGCGCTGAACCACCTTCTCAGGACGGCTATCGCCCACGACATCCGCGAGCAAGTCCTTGTTTACCTCAAATCTCTCCTGCTAGTTGGCTACGCCTTCGATGGCTCTCTTGTGGGAGACCCAGACCTCCGCGGCGACTTTCTGCCACCTCTTACCGAGGCAATCCGCAAGGACGAAGCGTCCATCAACGCCTACACACCCTTCCTCAACGCGGTCACGGACAACGACCTCGAGAGAATAGAACGTGAAGCCGACAAGGAACGCAAGAAGAAGCGTGGCACGAGAGGACGACGAGTCATGGCATTACCTGATCGCGAACCTCTAAAGACCAATCGTACGCGGATCAGCTTCGGCGTGGATGAGCAAGGTATTCCAATTCCTCAGCCAGCTCTGCCGGACGAGCAAGTCAAGCGCCCTGTAGTCATGCCTGCCAACCCATCTCGACGAGCAGCAGCCATAGCTGCGCAGGTATCCATCTCATACATGGCTATCGATCAGCCAGAGGACGTCTACCTCGAGCCTCCTCCACCACCTACTCCCATTAGCCGACCAAATCGTCAACGAGAGGCCACGATCTCGCGAGGTACACCGGCACCGTTCGATGGTCAGTTTAGTGCTCATGAAACTCCAATGAAGCGCAAACCTTCACCAAAGGCAGAACCGAGCGAGCTACCGGACGCGCCCTCCGCTAAGCGCCAGAGGACGGCGGAATGGCATTGCGAAAACTGCGGAATGCCCAGCAGTGTGGTGGCCGCCAAGGACCCTTCATGGAAACCAGGCTCATCCTCCATGTGTCCTGATTGCAGTGAGTTGGGGTAACATTTCACGCCGCAATGCCGGCCGAGGATGTAAACTGACCTAATCTCTCGTCCTACACAGCCACCTACCTCGCCCACGACGACAGTGCAAGACATTCCGCTGTCAACGCGGTAGCTCACAATGGTCGCCGAGAACCGGATGAGGATATCAAGCCACGCGTCTCGCCATCACCATCACTTGCCCTGGCGGCGACCAACTCATTGGGTGTTCCCAAATCACCTCAGAGATCTGGCGAGACATCTCGGAAAGACTCACCTCTACCGTTCCAAGACGTAGCGTCCCCGGATTCGAGCATGTCATCTGCTCCGCCATATGTGCCTCTCCCCGCTGTCACGACCACGCCACAAAAAGAGCCCGCGCAGCTACGTGATAGCTCGGCGGAAACATCATCGAAACCTGTTACTACGCCTATGGGGCGATCTGTATCACAGCAGCATGTGAGTGTCATGATCGGCTTGTTTCGTGCGCCGACCACCGCTGATCATTTGCCTTGTATTACGTTCTAGAAACCACCCGCTTGGCTGCAAGCGCTACTCAACGAGGCTCATCAGGCACACCCTGGAGAACGGTACGAGCTCGTCTTCAAGGGAGCAGAGCCGGGGGAGGAAGAAGCCGCGGCCTGGCGCATCAAGTGTCTTGACTGGTAAGTCTGATGTTACTATCATTCCGACGTGAATGCCGTCGGCTAACTCGTCCTCAACAGCACCGGCAAGATCTACCGGATAGGTCCTGGGAACTCGTTGCAAAACTTCGACATGCATCTGAAGAACAAAAAGCATCTGGAGAGGGTGGCCAACCGCCATGTGGGGTCTTCTTGACGAGGGAGATGGGGTAGGACAACTGCCATGATTGCGATCCCTGTTTGTACGACAGAGAGATAGATGCAGATTGCCATCGCTACTCCGAAGCCCTCTTGATAATCCCGGAGAATCCCGCTCGTCGATGATGTAATACGCAATTCCTCATTCCGGTGATCGAAAGAGTAACAAAAGTCCATCTCATCCGTGCACATATCCTTCAATACAACTTCATCGCTCGACCACTGTCTACCATCATCGCCACTACCTCCTCCATCCCGACTCACTCCATACATCATGTTTGCTCGTGCCGCTACCCGCTTAGCAACTCGCGCAGCTGCGAGCCCCACGACTGCCGCCAGACGATGGGCTTCAACCAGTGCTCCGAGGGGTTCCGACATGCCATGGATGCTTGGATCCGCTGCTGTCTTCGGTACGGCCGGTGCATTCCTTATCATGAGCACCTCTGGCTCCCAGTCTCATGCTAAGCATGCCGTTGAGCATGGTACGACGCACATGCACGAGTACCATTCTTCTGATGACAAGCCAAAATTGCCGGCGGATGCCGTCAAGAACCCAACCACTGTCGGAGTGGGTGCCAGCACTAGAAGTCCTTTTAGAAATGCGGGATTCTTCAGCTGACCACTGAGTCTCATTCCAGGAGGCTGACAAGCCAGCACCAGCTGCCAGCGGAGACGACGAGGCGACCAGCGGCAAGAGCGCCGAGCTCGCCTCAATCCAGCGAAGTCTGGTGAGCAAACTTTCCAGCCATTCCGATGATGGCCTTCCCACCTAAGCAGTATCCCTATCCGCACTCTCCAGAACACCGACGCACCAGCACAAGCGCAGCACTCAGAGATGCAGGGCAAGAACCAGGCCGATGAGCCAGTTCAATCGATGGGCGAAGAGGAGGCCAAGGACGAGTCGGCTCCTGTTCCCGCTGGAGAGCCCGAAGAGGGCAGGAAGGCCGAGGACATCCCAACGGAGGAAATCAAGGAGTCCATCGTCCAGGCTGTCGTGAGTGAGGACACTTGAGCGGGCAGATATCCAACGCTAATCGACCTCCTGGTCGCTATGCAGCACATTGGCGCTCCCAAGGTTGCTATGGCTGAGGAGGTCGCTGCCAGCAAGGAATAAAGAAACATGGGTGGCTGTAGATGCAGAGAACAACTGTCACAAAAGTGCGACACTCATAGTCAATCGCCAAAGATTAATCATGAGAAATCGAAAAGCATGTCCTGGAGCAATCAAGCGAACCAAAAGGGAAAAAAAAAGAACAGAACTCCAAGTGGTCATACCACGGTATCCCCTGAGCGGTCTTTACCAGACCGGGTCTCTATCATACAACCACCGCCTTCCCCTTCCCTTTACCTTTCGCTCCACTCACTCCCCACGCACTCAGGATAGCCTCCTTGATCTCGGTTACACCATCATTATTTCGCACAGACGCGAATATTGTGGGGCCACCTTCTCGAACGAGAGCAGCATCACGTTTCATGACGGCGAGGGAAGCTCCGACGTAAGGAGCCAGATCAGTCTACGGTGGTCGTGAGATCAGTTGAGGGTAGAATCTTGAGCCCTTGCCCAGCGCCGCATGACGCACCTTGTTGATGACGAGCAGATCAGACTGTGAGATGCCAGGGCCGGCCTTCCTTGGCACCTTGTCACCTCCGGCAACATCGATCTGTCGGATCGAAAGGGAGGAGTTGAAGATCAAACGAGACGAGATTGGAAGCAAACCTTTGGCTTACCACGTAGATGATGAAATCCGCCAGTTCTCGCGAGTAGTTGGCTGTCAAAGAAGAAGCCGAGCGTTCGATATCACACTCCCTTGATCTAACACAGTGCGACCCCACTCACCAGCCAAATTATCACCACCGCTCTCCACGAACAACAGCTGTGTTTCAAACTCCGCTTGCAGTTCCTCGAGAGCATGCATGTTCGCCGATATGTCCTCTCGGATAGCAGCGTGAGGACAACCACCAGTCTCGATCGCTCGGATACGACCTTCTTCTAGTGCATGGTTGCGGATTAGGAACTCTTGGTCCTCCTGTTGAGATGCGGCGGGTGACGATGAGTCTTCCCTGTGGATGTCAGAGTGAAAGATGATCCGAGCTCACCCTCGTAAAAATGTCGTTGGTCACGGCGGCTGATCGCAGCTGACGTTATAAACTAGTGACAATACTTGTATGCACGCTACTCACCGATGTTGTAGTCATCCCGCAACCCAATGCACAAAGCGAGCAACAAAGCCGTCTTACCGGACCCGACAGGACTGTCAATATAAGCGCGGTAAGCAATGGGACTCCCAATCAACGCTTCCAGCAGGTTGATCGTCGACATACCCTCCGATACCAATGGTGAATGCGCGCTCAGTCCAATCTCGCCCGCTGTAGTCCGGCAAATCTCTCTCTGAGAACTTGCCTGAGAGCACATTCATTAAGATCAGCTCCATTGCGATTGCCCTAGTCAAGATGGTTCACGTTCACCTACCAGCATGTTCCAGGTGCTCATGAGAATGTCCATGCTCCTCAGGTGTCCATGTTCCCGAGAGATCGTGGTTATGATTCGCTGCTAATCCGCCAAGGACGTGGGAGTGAGAGTGGGACTGCTGCGCTTCGCCGGCATTGAGCAGAGCCGTGGAGAGTTGGTGTTCGAACTGACATGTAGGTACGTCTTGTGCCATGATATATAGGAACGATGGTGACGATGAATGACGAGGAGGTGATGGTGAAGAGCAGGAGGAACGGGTCAGACGAGTTTGTAACAAAAATATCTGTTTACGCGTAGATGCAGGCAGTGTGGCGAGTCGGTAGCCGTGACCCGTGAACGATTATTTGGCCGAGGCAGAGTGTTCACCGTCTAGTTGTTCAACCAGTCTCACTGGCCAGCTAACTACATCAACCCACAGCAGACATTTGTCATCGTCAATCTCCATCGCGGGCTCTTCCTGCTCGCTAACCCCCTACTCGTGTGCCATCCCGCACCCTGTTTCGCAGTCTCCCTCGTTGTCCCCCGGCACGGCCCAGTTGCTCCCGATCAAACATCCGGAGCACCACGGAGAGATCGAATTGGGGCAAGGAACGCCATGCTTGGGGTTTCCCACGGCCATGGATGTACAGTGGATACCGATACACCAATTCAATCATATCATTGTCACACAATCACGGCTCACTCATCATCCAGCATACTGTCAACGTCATCGTCATCGGTGACCACGCTCTGATCGTCGGCAGTCGCATCATCATCCTCGTCTGCGACGGTGCTGCGGTCGTCCTCCTCACCCTCGGAGATGTCGGCGATGGGTTTTGCGGGAGAACGTCGGGCGCGGCCACCGGGATGGGCTGAAGGTGTTCTGCTGGCTGCGCTTGGGGTGCTGCTGAAGAAGACTATTATCAGAGACGAATTTGAACTCAATCCAATGCCAGCAGTACTCACACAGACCCGACTTGAGAAGCACCATCATCAGCCTCCTCCTCGCTGTTCGGGCCAACGGGATATTGTTAGCCAGCCTGCTCGGCAACCACCTTGTCGCGAGTCGCCGCCGCTTACACGTCATCAATGAACTCGAAGATCTCCTTGAGCTCTTCTGTGTCCCTTGCCGCAACCTCATCCAGCTGTTCGAGCTGCTCCGCATACTTCTTGACTAGAATGTTCTCGAATCTGGCCAGACCGTTTCGGGAGCTGGCGTCCGAAGGCGGTCGTCGCTGGAGCGAGAACATCGGTTGACGTTAGCGGCGAGTCAAGGGCCGTCATGCCTGGCCGACACTCACACTTCGCAGAGTTCGTAGCAGAAGCACGAGGGTGTGAATCTGAACATCTTCCACGACGTCCTCCGGGAGATAGAGCTTGCTAAGCAGGCCGACGAGGGTCTTGCGCAAATCGCCTGAAAACGTGCGATCATCAACGAAATGACGCTACGCCCAAGGCGAGGTTCACAGCCGACACCTACGATCGCTATACTGGCAGAGAGCCTTCACGATATCGATCGCGACATCAACATGAACAGAAAGGTCGAGATCGACACCTTCCCTCTCCCTGTCGATCACGAGATTAGTATCTTTGACCATGAGCTGGATAGATGGCCTCATACATACACAATCTTACTCGGATCAGTCCAATCAACCAACAGCAGAGCGATTTGGTTGATGGGCAACATTTCCTCATCTTCATCAGCCTCACGAACAGCTTCAGCGAGACTGTCGAAGAGAGGAATGAATAACTGGAGATTGATGATATCAGCACTCGACTTCTGTTGGGCAGCGACGGCACTCACCCGCTGCATTCTCCTCTGATTCGTCGCAGACGAGTAGCAGTAGACAGGGAAAAAGTAGCTGAGGCACTGCCTGAGTGCGGGACTTTCCGCAGTGTCGGGCGACAAGTACTTGAATACTAATTCTTGGAGTAGCTGTGTGTGCCAGATATGAGTACCGGAGAAAAGAAGGGATGTTAAACGATAGACTCACGATATCTTCGTACACCATGCCAGACAACATGAGCTTCGCAACCCCTTCGCAAGCAACAGCTTCGACCGCCGGGAGGTCTTGGCTGAGCATATGCGACAAAAGAGGAAGCAGACGTCTACGATCTCCGAGCAGCTTCTCAACATCATGCACCATCAGTAAATCGAAAACGATCTGCGCGACTTTGACCCGAAGATTGTCATCGGCCTTGTCAACCTGATCGATGAAGAGTCTCAGTGACTGAGACGCCAATTGCTGTTTGACGTGAGAAGCGTTGGTTAGCCAAGACCTCAGGCATAAACGGCACGAACTCACCACGTCAACCATGCAGCACATTCCTAGACAAAGCATGCCATTTTCTCGCAAGGCGGGCTCCTCCTTGTTTTTCACTGCGGGGAGAACCAGATCTTCAATGATACCCTGGAAGGCTGAGTTCTCCTGGAAGGTCTGAAAAGCACCGCCACGTATGAGCTCTGCAGTGTAGATTTCGAGCATTCTCAAATCACTCACTCCATTGACGTTCTGAAGTAGCTTCGTACATATCCACAGACAGCGGAGATCCGTCATTGCCGCTTGGTAGCGAACTTCCGGGTCTTCCATATCGACCACTGCCTTTCGAGGCGATCGAGGAATGTCGTCTTGGGATCCTTCCGTTCCTTGGATGTCTGCCATCTGCGTTCGGGCGAGAATCAGTTACCCCTGCCACGAAAAGTAGATAACAGGCGCCCACCTCTTCGTCTTCTCTAACTTCGGTATAGCTCGATCGGAGTTCCGTAACGACGTCGACGATGACACGGATGAGATCTCGCTCGCTGGTAGATATCTGGCTGAGAATGTCGAGAAGTGGAGCGGTTAGAGCTTGAGGAAGTTGTCGGTGAGATATCATCTCGCCTGGATTGAGAGGTGGTTTTCAGCAATGCACTGTGAAAAAAAGGTTGTGTCACGGCTTCTCACGAGCGAGTTGGAACATCTTCCTCCTTCCAATCTCATCGGCGTAATCGAGGCTGAGAGCCAGCTTGCACAGTTCACCCACTACGAACACCTTGGCCTCGAGTTCAGGAGACTGCTCTTCATCCTCGTCGATGTCGCCTTGCTCTTCAGCGATCGCCATGACTTGGTTGAAGTTATTTTCCATGAGGTAGGCAAGTGTGGTTACCACAGGAAGAGCGTTCTCGAGGCGAGTTTCGTCCTAATCAAGACAATAGGATGTGAGTGGAAGCCGCCGTATGGCGCACACAATGCGCATTGCTGGGCTCACATTAGTAGATCGGCAATGGTCAACGAAGACCCGCGCAATGAGAGCGCTCTCGGGTGTGAGTTCCTTCCAAAATGCATCTGTAAAGGACAACACGCGTTCAGACGCGACCTCAAGAACCAAGCTGAACACAACGTAGTCACCATCAAAGACCAAACTATCAAGCAGAGCCGGTTTAGATACAAAGAGCGACAACAGCGCGTCCTCTGCGACGGGACCGTTAACGAGGTCAAATCGGCGCAGGAACTGCGGTTCGGTGTGATTAGATTTGATTGATAAGTTATAAAAATGGCTCGAAGCACGCACCTCGTTGAGATCGCCCTTCACACCATCACCCTCCAACCAGCCACCCAGCATTCCAGCAGTCGCTCTCCTCACTCCGAGTTCTCGATCGCCAAGGCCATTCTTGACGATCTCATGTCGCTGCTCTAGGGTGAGCCTTCGTGGATCATCAAGAGAAGCAGAGGAGAGTGAGCCGAAGAAGACGGTACGACGCAGCGTCGGATCGATATCTCGCGTTCGGGAGAGGATATGTGGAAGGGTAGATGGCAAGAGTGTCATGTTGTAAAGAGCGGCTCTGCGGACCTCGCTGTGTTGGGACATGATCGATTTAGCTAGCAGTGAGCGAGGTTTGCGACTGCACTGCACTCACGGAGCCGAGTCAAATCTCAACATATCCAACAATACCTCCTGCAAGGACTGCTGACCTTCCTCGAGGTCATTCTCGTCCTCTCCGCTCTGCAACTTTGCCAGTCCGAGGACGGCTTGCACGCGAACACTAGCTTCCTTGTCGTTGGCGCGTTCGAGGAGGGAGGACCGAAGGGTAACGTAGAGGTCGTCACTAACAAAAAGAGGTCGTCGTCAGTCGCGTGTGATCCCCCTTTCAGCCGAAGAACACTCACTCCATCTCTCCCAGACCGTTAATCATCGCGACGACGGTCTGTACGACGCGGTATCGAACGTTCTTGTCTTTGGCTTCGAAGCCGGAGAGAAGATGTTTGAGTAGCTTGTTGGCGAAGCGTGAAGCCAAGGAGTCTTCGTCTTCGTCTTCGGCTTGAGCAGCATCTGGCAAGAGAAGATGAAAAGTTCAGTTCCACTGACAAAAAGGGAAACCGCATCTCACTTTCAACCTACCCTGTTCGGTCGTATAGGCGACGTATTTGCCGACGAATTGCACAATCCTATCCGCAACGGTGACGCCCTTCTTTACCGTCAAGACCCTTCCTACCATGTCAAGGAACATTGCGTTGAAAGCTTTCTCCCCGACTAGCTTTATGCTCTTCCCATTTGGATGCTCCTCCACTAGCTTGGCGCACTGCACCTGAATCTTGCGAATCGCGATGAGGTTCTTCTTGTGAGACGCGAGCGACTGTTGGGCCTGGCTGAAGATGGAAGGGATGAGGGAGAGGGATTGTTGGATTGTCTCAAGATCCAGCTGGGCCGTAGCCGGAGGCTTGCGGGCTGGCATGCTGGGTGTTGGTGTTGGTGGTGGTGGTGGTGGTGGTGGTGATGTTATGTCAACGATCGTGTTGACAATTCAGGTTCCAACCCAGGTGGGTTGTACAACGACCCACCGTGAGAAACGACCACTTTTCGAATTCTAGAAAGTAAACAAACGCGTAGGATAGATATATCATTCAACATTGTTATTCAACTTGAACTTGAACTTGTTCATTTTCGTCATCGACATCAACTACCATCCTTCACCATCATGTCCCAGCTCAAACACAAATCTTCATCTTCTCACCTCCCGTCTCAACAACAGCAACAGCATGAGGTTGTCCCCATGATGCCCTTCCGGGACATCGTCGCATGCATGTCAGAAATTGGTATCCAGATATTCGAGGAGGATTTGCAGAGGCCGTCAGCGCAGACCACGCAAATGATATTCGCCGAGTTACTAGACAGGTTGATGGCGTGTCCAATGGAGGCGTTGGACCGGCCGCGGACGACGTTGTTGGGAATGATGCAGCATAAGGTGAGTTCCGAGCAAAGATGAGGAGGTGGGAACGACCTGAGGTCATTCGAAGAGGTCCAGGGGAAGAAGTGGAATTTGCAATGGCATGATGCTACTATATCTAGGGGTACTTGTGGGAAGTGGGTTACTCCCCAAGATTGATCTGCTCTGTACTTTGAGGCGTTTCATCACATTCGGCCATCTCTTACTGACAAACATCTGTCCTACACAACCACAGGAACTCTACTATGACGCTCTCACTTTCGCCATGTTCTTCCGACACTGCCGTGAACTCGCTCTCCTCTGTGGTCTCGGCAACTTCTCTCAATCCGATCTCATCCGCCCAGACGCTCATCGTCTGCGGACCATCTTGAGCGGCATCATGAACTTTGCAAAGTTCAGAGACGACCGCGCCCACTTTTATTACGATCTAGTTGACAAGGTAAACAAGGACAAGCATCAGTGAGTAAAGCGACGATATGTTTGTATTTGTGGTCAAGACCATCTCTTACCCCATCCTGCTCATTCGTAGCCTAGAACAGCTCAAAGTCGACATTCAGAAGGTGGAGGACCAGATTCGAGAGATCGAGTGAGTGCGAGATAGGCATTGGAGGGGTCCTTCGCCAACCAAGCTCACTCGTCACCCCTCTCCCATAGCGAACGCCACAACAAGGACGCACCTAAGGCTCGAGAAGCAGAGGAGCGCAACCATCAGTTGAATGAGGAGCTGGTACGACTCCGAGCTCAACAAATGCAGCTCAGCCAATCGAATGAGGAGAAGAGGAAAGAGATTGCGATGCGTTTGGATAGGTCGGTGAGTCAAGGGATACGTAGATTCTTGCGAATCCATTCGCTCATTCGTTTCCTTGTCATTCACATATGGCAGGCCGAGAAGACCGAGGAACTCAGTATCGCTCAGCAGCGTAACGCCGAGCTTCAAAGCAAGATCTTGCGATCACCCGAGCGAATGAAGGGAAACATCGTCGAGATGAACAAGCAGTATGCAGATTTGAGGAAACAGGAGGTGACGGTGCAAAAGAAGATCAGAGATCTGGTCAGCCGACAGAAAGTGATCGATGACCTCGAGTTGGTGAGTGTTTGATCCATCGGTGGGGGGTATGTGACTCTCTGATACGTTGGCTGCCCACGTCGCAGAGCTTGAAATCGTTGATCGACCTCGAGAAAGGTGTCCAGCAAGATCTCAAGCGAATGTCAGATGTCCAACGCGACATCAACAATTTGAAGAACAACCTGCACATGAAGAAGGTAGAATTGCAGTCTGCTGATGCTAGAATGGAGGTAAATGGAGAGCGCCTCGTCGACCTTTATCTCGACTGCTGACCCTTCCTCCTCCCTTCAGCAACTGACGCGACAAATCGACAACGCAGGCGAGAAACTCAAACGACAGCAGGACATGGGGGAGGAGATGCGAGCGCGAGCAAAGGCACGTATGGAGGATCTTCGAGCCGAGTGAGTCGATGGTGGCAGTTTCGACGTTTGATCTTCTTTCTAATTCACGTCATCTCAGGCACACCTCCAAGGCCAAAGAGCGTGGCCTTCAGCACAAAGAGTTCGAGATCCGTCAAGCGGAGAAGAAGGCTTTGGAAGACGAGATGCACAACTATCGAGACGCTAGCGAGAAGCAGATCACCGAGTTGCTTGGCGAGTACCAGCGAACGAAAGATGAGATGAGTGAGTGGGTCGTCGTCGTGACAGCAGAGACAGCCTGCTGATTATGTCCTTTCTAATAGTCCTGTACATGTCGACGCTCGACAAAGAGCTGGGTCTTGGCATGAAGGCATGATCGACTTTCTGGGTTTTCGTTCCTGCGTAGGTGTTGTATCGTGCTGGATATATCATCTGTACTTCTATTGCCACCGCTTTTCGTGTCCTCTCGCCAAATTTTGGTTGCCGGACCAGGCAAGTGATTGCACTTGTGATGTCTGCACTATTCCCAACCACAATCAGATATCCCATTTGCCCTTCGTTACCGATCTAGTCCACTTCGCACAAGTCATGATGATACAGTAGTTGAGCGTTCCGTATCCCAGTCATACAAGGTCACAGTCCAAAGAAGTTATTAATGAAGTCCCGAAACTTGCTACATATTCTTCGCAGAGGTGCTACCATTTGTCGTTGCGGTGGCGCGGCTCACCATCATCTCTTTTGTGATTGATTTAGCGACCCGAACGATGGTGCGCTGCCACCCTCCTCAGTTCTAATTTCTGCCGTAACCCCTCTACCCCACCCTTCACCTCCCTCTCCCACGACCCCGTCCTCGACCCCTTCCACGACCTGACACAGCCCTCTGTTGACCCTCAAACATGCCTCCCAATCCCAATGATACCGTCCTTACGGCCGTCCTCTCCTGCTCGCCATCAGCGTCTTCCTCTGGTGGTGCCGTCGGCAAGGTCGGCACAGTTTCGTCATCACGATGAGATCCCGCGGATGAGGTTGACGATGTTCTATGAGAGCCGTTGCGTGGGTTGCTGGTGGTGGTGGTTTGCAGTGGTTGGAATGAGTTGATCGCGAGCATGCGACTGCGATAGCGGAAAGGAAAGGAAATCAGCCAGACTTTCAAGATTGACAAGCCATCGCCCCCAGACCTAGACGCACCCTCCTACGCTACGTCCAATGTTCTCAACTTTCAACCGATCTTCCGGACTCAAACCTTGCTGAGCTTGTGAAGACCCATACTGCGTTTGCGTCGCTCGGTCGTCTCCGGATATGATCGATCCTGGTCGGTGATCAGGTGGAGAAAGGAGTGAGGAGGTCTCGTTGGCATCCTAACAGGAATGTGAAGGGACGTAGGTACCTGGTCGTTAGTTGCCAGGTTACGTCGTTGTTGGGTTTGGTCGGCGCTACTCACCGATGTAGTGGATATGGTGTTGCTACGTTTCCGCCGACGACCACAACAATTTCCGAACAGAGCGAGGAATGACATGGTGGGGTGGTTGACGAGCTGACTCTCTGTGGCTACTGATATGAGCACGCTGGTCCTTGGATCCTGAGAATGTAAAAGAAGAGCCTTTGGGTCGATGTCGCTGTAGAATAGGATGCTATCGGCTATGACTCGGAATTGTTTTGTCTGCAGGAAAATTGTCTAGGCCGCCGGTATCGCCGGCTCGGTGGGGATTGTCACGAATTGCGGGGCAGAAGAATGTGCTAGGAACGGGGGTGATGATGAGCAGCTTTCCGGACTGAATTCCGCCGGGAGATGATAAGTATGCCGAATGGTGGTTGGCCGAAGGATGTGATGTAACCAGTTTCGGATTGGAGGACGAATGAATGGGAAGCGGAGGCAGCTTAATTGGAAAAAATGGGAGGGGGAAATGGAAATTCAGATGACCAGGTGGCACAACGTGTGTAACATGCTTTTGTTCTACTTCACGTCCTTCGCAACAATCTTCCGGATCGCCGAGCGTAAGCCCTCCCCTGAGAAGTTGCGAGCAGACCTTTTGTGATTGTACAGATCACTTTCCGAACTGGAGACCTGCCTGCTCTGCCAGGTCTTGCGGTCTCACAGACTCCCAAAATCTGACAGATCTACTTGACAACCGAAGAAAGCAGGACCCCTGGAACGCTGTTCACCCCCATGTAGAGATAGATCCTCGTTGCTGCCGTAACGCCAGGCCACACTATGCGTCTTTTCAGGCTGGTATAGCAAATGATGCTCGAGAACGCTCTTCCATCCTGCAGAGACAATGACAACCAACCAAGAACCTGTCACCCAATCTCAACTCGCATCTCGACCGACCACACAGACAGCCCGAGCGTGGAGGCACGAGCCGTAACTCTAACGCCCCATACCTAGGCAAGGACGTTCTCCACTCGCTGATGGCGTGGCGTGCGATCGGTGTGCAAGAAAGAGGAGATCATGCGAGTGTGCAGGCCGGGCATTGAATGCCAAACGAGACCCAGCAGGCGTCGCGGTGGTATGTCGATGTATCGACGAGACTTCTCCAGAGCCTTGGTGTCTCCTTGCATTGAAAGAGCACGTAACGAGATGTGGCGATCTGGCGTAGGCGTTGAGAATCGTCCTCGGATGACGGAGCGCCAGATGTGGTATTTGCTTCTCCGGCGCCTATCGTCCTGTAGCGACGAGCAGGCAAAGCGTCGGAGATGGACTGCACAGAAGAAAGTCAGTTCAACGAGAAAGCGAGGACAAGCCGATATGCCCAGCTCGCAAGAATCGCGAGGATCACGGGATACCCATCAGAGAAACCAAAAGCTGAACGCGATGACGGAAAGAAGTCTTTGAGTCCCGTCGTCCGCTTCCATTCGCCCCCTCCTTCTTTCCGCCGACTCTTTCCTCCTCTCACACCGCCGCCAACACGCGAGATCGTTGCAAGCGATCTCGTCGCCCACCAGAAATCGTCTGTGAATGGTTTGACAACGTCCGTACACCCTTCCATAATGTTAGTAAGCATCGAGCCGTCGAGCTAACCTCAAACCCTTCAATCCCGCTCGTGATCGACCTTTGGTCCCCACCTCTCGCACACCAAGTCCTGTCGCGAACGAGAGGAAAAAAGCACGCCCTTCAGACCTGTCCGTCGACTCCCGTTGCCTGGTGAATGGTTTTCAAGAACCATCCACCGAGGACTTTAGAGTTCCCGATCCGTCTTCTCCGTTGCTCACAACGGGTAATGACGGATGACTCGCAGCGAACGAGGGCCAACAAGTGGAGTCGCTGGGACAAGATGGGGTTTTTGGTGCTTTGTCACGCGTAGGTGGACAGCTCCACATTTCCTGTTTCCAATAGCACAAGCTCCACAGGCACGAGCATCTCGCGACGTTGGGACGAAGGTTGAGGCTTGGATTGGAAAGAACGGCAAGCCGGCTTTCCAGTCGACCCATCTCGCTCAACCCACGTGTAGTCCAACCACCGACCGCCGGAGGACGGACAGACCCGTTCCGAAGAGACCTCATGACCGTACTCCCACTCGATTGCTATCACAATGAGGATCAGGTGGAAAGGTCTCTCTGCAGACTGTCCTCGTAAAACGTCAAGGCAGGGAGTCCCATCGGAACCGATCGTTGAATCAACAACGACAAACGACGACGGCATCGCGAGAAAACGGCGGGAGAACGATTGTGACGATGCGAGGAATGATAGGCTCAATGATGTACTGCATGGTGGGAAAGACGAGGATGAGTGGTGAGGTTCCGAGGCGAGCGGAGATCTTTGGTTTTAGAACTCACCTTAGGGTTAGGTATCTCACCGGAGCAAGACAAGGATGGACTACCGTCGGGTGTGCTTTTAAAGGGGTTTACCCTTCCTTGCGCATGGTCTTCGAGGTAGTATAGGTTGACATCTCGAAAAGGATGCCTAGATCACGAGACGGAGATACGGAGAAGTTAAACACGGCGACGTTTCGGTCACCGTGAAAAGTGATCACTGGGAAGCTCATAAGCCGCTCGTGTGGTATCAAGCCTTGCGATGCGGGAGTAGGAGAGAGTGGAGGGACAATGGAGTCGAGGACTCTGCCGCATGGGAACGGAACTGAGCGCCGAGAGGCGAGAGGGACGGGGTGTTCTGGGCTAGGGTGCTGGCGGGCTGAGGTGGCAGGAGAGGAGGATGTCTTCGTCGTGGGAGTTGCGTGAGACGAGCAGAGCGAGGTAGAGATAGGAGCAGGACGATGGACTGGAGGACTCTTTACTCGCGGACGGTTGCCGTCGTCATCGACACTGCGACCGACATGGGACTTGGTAATCTCGATGATGTCGAATCGAAGAAGGGAGGAAGACGGGGGGCGACGAGAAACAGTGGAAAGACGCGTCGCGGGTCGGGAGAGTCACGCGGGTAGCTTATCAATTGGTCCAGATGGGACTGCCAAGTATGACGTGGCGTGTCTCTCCTGATCACCCTCTCGGCCCCCTTACGCCGCCTCGTCCGAGTCGATCGATCTCATTCAACCAAATGCGTTGACAAGTGACTTTTGTTGACAACGTTCCATACTCAGCAGCATCTTCAACAACTCACAGCACCTCCCCACCTCCCACAGACTCTGACTACTAACGACCCGACCTTCAAATCCCTCTCCCTCCGTCTAGCTCCCCGCCCACCCTTTGCCCCACACACCCATCATGTCCGCGGCAGCATCGCCTCGCTCCACAACCTCTAATGACCGTTCCACATCACGGACAGGCAACACGCCATCCCTCCCGTCAAAATTCACAGTACCACCTACTCCTCCACAGATACATAAACGGTTAAGGATGTCCGTCGAGGAAGATGGGTTGCTGTTGCGTCCTGTCAACGCTGATCCTGGATTGGACGACCAAGGCATACTCATAGAATGGGGAATGAGGAAAGATATTCGGAGATTCGATCGGAATGCTTCGTCAGCGAGTCTGACGGAGAATCTCTCAACTACTCCCACGAAGAAGAGCATCAACTCTGCATCAACTACTCTAGATATCGGGGGTATAATAGGTCGAAGTCACCTCTGGGAGACGTCATACCTTTTGTTCTTCCTTCCACCACCCGACCTCCCTCCTAATAAGCTATTCCCATCAACGCGAGAACGACAGTTCCCAGAGGAATTACCATCCGTCACTCCGCTTGGATCAGCAGAAGATGAACTTCGCAAACTCCAGTTGGCGAGCATTGGTGACGAGAGCCCTGCCAACAGGACACGCTCAGAGTCTACGGCCACCGTCAAGCAGGGCTATGGCGGTCTCTATCGAAGAGACACCATCAGCGGTCTATCTTCTGAAAAACATGGAGAGAGTGATCCTCAGGATGGCTCGCAGGGAGAATATCACACCCTTAAAAGCGTGTATGCTTTACCGTTGACAAAGGAGGTTGCAACGGAAATGATCACCAAGTTGAAATTGGCGATGGCCAAGGTGGGTTTTGTGGATATTCCGACGCTTTTTTCGTGGTCGGCTTCGGGAATGGCGAATACTAAACCATGGCATCCACACATTTCGTAGAGCAAACCAAAGCCAAAGCAGAGGGCAGATCCTGCACCTTCCACCTCCACACCAAACACTGGAAGCCAAAGTACTGGAAACACGTCAGGAACGACCACTCCCGCAGATACACCTGGCAGACTTTTTGTTAAAGCACTAAACCCACAGAGTTGGAATATCCTACCTGGCCTCACCCGCAATAGCAGCTTCCAGAAGTCACCGTCACCGACACCGTCACCTTCAGCGCCAACAACAGGAGACGCAAGCAGGGGAACGCCATCTTCAACTTCAGACACGAACGAGGATGCGATGGCGATGTTGGCGGATACTTCGGAACGTGAGACTACCGCTGCTAGAGAGGCCATAGCGGATGGAATGCCAGACCCAGATACCGTCATGGCCTCCGTGGCCGGCACTCAAACCCTGAACGAGCAGAAAAACACTCCACTGATTTCACGATGGACGGGAGTGGATAAATTTATCGCTGGGAGTGGGGCTGCTGCGCGTGCTGTCGGCAAAGGGTTCAACGATATGGGGAAAGGACTGGGAGCGATCGGGAGGCGAAAACCGGAAGACACAGATGGCAAGGAAGGGACGACAGATCAATCAGTCTCTCTCATGGAAGATGACGCTGCTTCAGACACCTCCGAGACGCTGACCGACGATATGATGCCATTGGAGGGAGGCATATTGCTCACTTTACCAGAAAATGTGGGCCCAGGTGTAGGAGTAGACCAGAAAGCCCAGCCGCCAACCATAGCAAAGGCTTCAGTATCGCAGAGAAGGGATTTAGAGGTCAAGATCGTGCGGGAAATGTGCCGAGAGCTCGGTGGTGGTAAGTGAGAGATGAAGCACCCTTTCTTCGCTTTCGCATGATTGACCTCACTCACCCTCAATCAATAGGCGCCTTCTTCTACTCGCACGAAGTGGATCTTTCGCATACCCTGCAGCACAAGAGGAAGCAGCTCACAGCCAGAACCCAATCTAATAGCCTATTGACTTCCCTGCTTCATCGCGATGACTCTTCCTCGTCGCGCGATTCCCTCGGACTTGGAGACAGTCCGAGGTCTGAACAAATTCCCCGCGGCAAACCCGCCGGCGGACTTGAACCTGCTGCGGATATTTCTGGCCCCGATTTCTCGAGTGCCTCGGACGAGAAGGACGGCGGCGCAACCTGGATCGAACCAGACATGAATCTACCCCTATGGCGCCGCTTCGATCAAAGATTCATGTGGAATACCTGGCTGCTCAAGGAGTTTGTGGATCTCGGACTTCATGAGTATATCTTGCCAGTCATGCAGGGCTGGGTACAATCCTCGAGGTTCTACATCCCGCCGGCATCGGAAGCGTTGTCCATCGGCAAATCTCCAGCCTCACGCCCAAGTACGAGCTCATTCGAGTCTCTGCTTCCCCCTCCCAGCACACCGGTCGACCTCGTCGTGATCTCGCGCCGTTCCAAGGATCGCGCAGGTCTTCGGTTCCAACGCCGAGGCATGGACGAGGATAGCAACGTCGCGAACTTTGTCGAGACCGAGATGATCATTCGGGTCAAGGTGCGTCGTTGTTTTCGTCTTCGGAAGGTTAGACGATATCTGATCTAGTAGGCGTGACAGGTTGAAGACAAGTGGAATATATTCTCCTTCGTTATCATCAGAGGATCCAGTGAGTTGTCGTAACCGCTCCGCATACTGCGCGACCTCTCACTGTGGGCTTCTTTTTGCAGTTCCTCTTTTCTGGTCTCAAACATCCACTCTCACGGCGATGAAACCAGCACCGGTTTTGGATAGACCTGTGAAGACGTCCACTGGCGTTACGAGATTGCACTTTGACGACTTGCACCGACGGTATGGTCCTCAGGTAAGCCTGAAGGTGAAGCCTTTCGCCCCCGATCAGAATTGTCTCTCATCTTGGGTGGCTCGCAGACGATTGTCAATCTAGCCGAGCTGACAGGGAAAGAGAGTGTCGTGACCAATGGCTTCAAGGAAGTGGTGGCTGATTTGAAGGACGAGAGGGTGCAATACAGGGAGTTTGACTTCCATAATGAATGTGAGCCAGCGCGGGCTCTCACTCTGTCCGCTTTCAGCTCAGCGAATACACTGAACACAGGCAAGGGAATGCACTATGAAAACATCTCAAAGCTAATTCATGATGTTGACAGTACCTTTGACGAGCAAGGGTGCGCCGCCTTTGTGCAACTAGACACCTACACTGCGCTGACGCTAATGCGACCCCTAGTTATTACTGGACATGCCAAGGCGTATTGATGCGCGCGCAATCCGGGACGTTCCGTGTCAATTGCATAGATTGTCTGGACAGAACTGCTGTAGTGTGAGTGCCATTTTGGCTCCATATTGTTGGAACATCCCACTGACCTCATCTTCTAGTCAATCTGCCTTCGCACATCATGTCCTCATCTCGGAGCTTACTCAAGTGGGAGTGACACCGGACAGCTTGAATCGCGACATCGACATGGTTTTCAATGACAGTACGTCTCCGCCTCCGCATCATAGCTGTTATACCGAATAGCTGATCGAACCGCGCCTATGAAGTTTGGGCAAACAATGGCGATGCCATCTCCCGCTCATATGCAGGAACAAGCGCTTTGAAGGGTGACTTTACCAGGACTGGCAAGAGAGATTTGACAGGAATGGTGCGCGTCAGTGCAGGGTCTGGATGTATGCCTGAAATTGACCAATCTTTTACCTCGATAAGATGCATGATGGTCTGAACTCGCTCGCCAGGATGTATTCAGGTGCTGTGTCCGACTTTTTCGCGCAGGCTGTCATTTCCTATATGGTGAGTTGTGATAACTTAGTTTGTCGTGACATCTACTCACAGCCGTTCCTGAAACTGTGACAGGTCGGAGAACGATCAATTGCTGTCTTCCACGAAATGCTGGAGAGTCTTCAAAGCTCAGACAGCAGCAATATAATGCGCTTGAGTCGCATTCGAGCAGCAGCCAGTGAGTGTCCAGCCACCAGTTACAGCCGACACATCACTGACTTACTCCCTTTCAACTGCAGTCGAGGTATCCGCTGCGCGAGTTATAGAGAGTGGCGAGAGCCTCGGCAAGGGATGGGTACTTCTCGCCCCAGAGAAGGCCGGAATGAAGTTCACCTTGAAATTGGAGGAGAAGATCTTACTCCTTGTAAGGTCTTCATCTTTTCGAAGGAAAAAACGACTTCTCATGGGATTGATTGCCTTTCCAGACGAGAACTGCCGTCTACGTGGTATCCTTTAATTATGCCCTTGAAAAGGTGGTTGATTTCACACGGATACCGCTCAAGGCAATCAAATCCATACATAAAGGTGTGTGCACCTTTTCTGGGGAAGGGCTATTACCACAGGCTGACATCTGCATTGATAGGTGCTTATATCGTCAATCCTCTCACCGAAGCCGGAAGAGATGTCAAAGAAAATGCAGGGTTCCTGCTTTATTTCTATCCCACTGCCGCCGAAACGCGCCTCACCACATACTCTGTGTTGAATCACATTCCAACCACTCCGACGGGCGTAGATGATCCTCCCTTACTGGACGAGGGACGCCAATATCCTGATGAGAACTTGGGTTCTGTCCTCGATTCAAACACGGTATCGCAATATGCCGACTCCGACGCCGTTGAGTTCTTCGCCTTCAAAGCTCTGCCTCGGGACTTCCACACTGTGGACCGTTCCCAGCGCGATGAGGAAGAACAAAGTCACGCAGAGACGTGTAAGGAGGCTGTTGACCGAGTCGTAGACAGGATTAAAGAGGAGATGGTGCGAAGTACTAAGCCAGAAGCGTCACGCATGGCGGAGCTCGTGCAGGAGAAGGATGTCATAGGGTGAGTGTTTCCCCCTGTCGGCATGATGAAGTGGGATCGTATAGGCACGGTCGGCAAGCTGAACCAAGAACCCCAAATGTCAGATTGGAGGAGGCTGAGAAGCAGACCTCAATTGTGGCCAGAGCGGATTACGCCCTGAAGAAGCTGTTGTGGCTGCCGTGATCTGTGATGCTGGACATCAGAAGGGGCTTCATCTTTCACGGCAAGGAAGAGGGATACTTTGCTTTCTCAACATAAGGGAACCTTAGTTCCTTGCACCGAGGCAAAACATGTTAAAGACACCTTGTAAAAGCTGAAAATGAGAATGCGTTAGATCACTCGCCACGTGGACTTGATCTTGACCACGCGGAGATCGGTGATCGTGTCGAAGCGACCCATCGCGGTCGAAATGTGCAACATCAGCGTTGTCAACTACACCTTTAACATCTGATTGGCATCCAGGCATGGCTCGCAAGACACCCACCAAGGCCAGAGCCTCGGTTGCGGTCACCACTCCTGACATGGCAGTCAGCTCATCCCGCCGTGCCGCTCGATCCAAGGTCGTCTACAAAGAGGAGACCGAGACCGAACCTGATTCTTCGTCCTCGGAATCGGAGGTTCGATCAGACGACTATGCGGCTCAGGAAGAAGTGGAAGAAGAGCCAGATGAGGACATAGAGGAAGATGACGTGGAATCACTCAGCAGCGAAGACTTGGATTCTACTCCCAAGCGCAAGAAACGTAAATCGACTGGTGGATCAGCGAACGGCAGCAAGCGAGCAAGAACTGTTGCGAAGAAGGACGGGCCCACAGATCAGTCACGCTGGCAGGATGAAGATGAAGCAGAGGAGGACCACGATGAAGATGATATCCAACTTGAAGAGGGACAGGTGATCGCAGGTTCGCGATCTCTCGCTCAGTAGCGGTTGTATGCTGTGCTCACTTTGCTCTCCTTTAAGGCCGTATACGACCAGCGCCCACCAGCGGACACGTCCCAGCAGGTCAGATATCTCGCAATACCTTCCGATGGATGGTCAATTTGCAGGATGAGAAGAAAAACGACCGAGAGTGGTTTAAATTGCATGACCCTAGCTTCAGAATGGCCGAGAAGGTGGGGAGAGCGGTCGCCTTGCCTTATCCCAAGGATGTCTAGCTAATGGGCTGACGTTATCCACTAGGAATGGGTTGCTTTCGTAACAGTTCTGTCAGCGAAGATGAGAAAGATTGACGAAGAGTTGCCTGCTATGCCCCCTAAGGATCTGATAGTGAGTCGCGAGCCTTTGCATGCTACCGAGGAACAGGCTATTCACTTGGTCGAATGCAGCATCGAATTTATCGTGACGTAAGGTAAGCATGCTAAATACGAACTTCAGGACCGAGCAATAACTGACAATCCAAAGCAATATCACCCTCCTATAGATGTACGTGATAGACACCTCCTCGCGGCCGTCGATCGACTCCGCCGCTAATGTCACATATTCGTCATCACACAGTCAGTTCAGATAAGACGCCTTACAAACAAAACTTCTCGATGAGCATATCTAGGTCGGGGAGAAAGGGTATCTGGGCTGGATGTACGTAAATGCGTTTCTCAAAGAAGGAGCAATACACAATGACTAAGTGCGCTTCGAATTTGTGCTGAACAGATTTCATGTGAGTCCGCAGACCGAAAAGTCAACGTTCAGGAATATTGACGTCGGGCGCTCCCTTTGGCATTAGCTCGAGTAAGCACCCGCATCTTTATGGCTGGCTTGAACTTCTTTCTTACGATGGATATTCCCAGTCAAACCCAACAACGGTTCAATAATTGCCGGAGGTCTATGGCAACCTGGCAAAGATGAACTGACTAGCATCAGGTGACCTTTTCTGCTTTCGCTGCTTTGATTATATCATATCCTAATGGCGTCATACAGGCAGGCAATCCAGACCGACTCCTCTCCGTTTCGCGAGGTCATTTCGGATCCCCGTTTCGAGAAACTCTTCGGTCCAGCCAAACCGTCTACCAAAGGGAAGAGCCTGCGCAGTAATGTGTTCGGTCATGATGATGCACTCAAGGTGGCACCGAAAGGCATCGCCAAGGATCATGCAGATATCGACCTCCTCAAGCTGAGGTCCATCGCCGTCGTGCACCGGTGAATGCTTCCGGCGTCAGTTGTCGCATGAACAGTGAACTGACAAGCCATTGTCCTTGCGGCAGATTTGATGACGATACAGTACTTTCCGTCAAGTTCGTGGAGGAGATACTCAAGGTCGTGGAAGTAATGGTGCCGTTCATACATTGGTAGGTCTTTGTTTTCCCAAGGTTCCTTTTCAGTCTGGCTGATTCTCAGAGCTCTGGATAGCCTGAATGGGATGGTCGCTCTGCCAGGTCAGGAGGATTGAACCAGTGCGCGGATCCGGCGTGGTGAGGCTGGCCTTGCCAGCTAACTGTACATCTCCAATACTATAGTTATACATTGCCGATGATTAAGCGACGACAACGGTCATCAAGCCGCCACCTCCTTCCCTTTGGGCGTAGGTGCAGACTTGGCTACCCCCTTCTGTGGTCGAGCGCGCCCCCACACTACTTTGGCACGTTTGCCATTGACTTCAACGCCGGCCTGTGCCGAGAGAGACTCAGCGACCCGCTCTGCCATTGGCCTCGTGGTGAAGACGATGAAGGCGCAGTCTGAGGAGATGAGAATCAGCAACGAATTCGAAGATGAACCCGCTGATCTCCTGACTTACGAGAAGCTGAAACAATGGTGATGGTCTTGATCTGGTGTTGTTGCACAAAGGGACAGCTAGATAGCAGTGCGGTTCGTACTTCTTGATCTGTGCACTCTGGAAGAGACAAGAAAAGCAAAGTAGTCTGCACAGAGATCGTATGATCAGTGAAGCACAAACAGATCACATATGAAGACCGCTACCCACGACGCTCGGATCCTCCGGTGCTTTTAAACCAACCTCTTCTGCTTTTTCCCTCAAGATTTTCTTGGCGACTGGATCATTTCTACCATAATACCGATCTTGAATGTTTTGCTTCTCGAGACCATTCTCCTTCGGTACCTCGTGTCTGCAGTGGAGGTGATCTTGGTGTGAGATGGTAGCCATAAGGTATGCGGTAAAGCACAGACAGCTCACCTGAACGGACATTCCGCCCCTCGTGTACAGTCGCCCTTGACGAAAAAGCTGCAGATATGAGGTCTGTTTCGTTTGTAGAATGGGTCTGATCGCGCGAGAGATTTGAGTATCTCCTGTCCTTGTGCAGATGCCGAAGGTGCCTCGAGTTGACCGTCGGCAGAGTTTGCCATCTACGAGAAGGGGTGTCAGTCATGGGGTTAATTGAAAGCCTCTAGGATCCTCAACCTACTTGGGCTTCCATCCCTTGGGTATAGTACTCTAAATACAGGAGACAACGTGATTGGTCAGCCAGATGTGTGGGTGGCGCCAAAGGGAAATCCCCACTCACGCTTGTTGATGTCGGACGTTGGAGCATCGTTCAAACGACCCAGAGCTGCATCCCTGACCTGAACCGGTAGTTGATATTCCCTGGATCCACCTAGACGTCAGCGTCATGTTGACACACTCAAAAACAACGCCTGCTCACAGATCCAAAAGGCACGTCTGGCACACATTCTTGATCTTGGCGCAGGTTGTGCAGATCTCCGTCTTCTTGAAACGTGCACCAGATCCAGGGTTCCATCGGAATACGGTGAATGGTCGAGTGCAGATCTGCAGGTGAATAGAAGGATGAGCATGCAAGTTGACGTTGCAAGCTTGTCAACCCAAGAGCTAGCTTGCTTACTTTGCATTCTCGGCCATACTGTTGTTTGCTCTGTGGAGCATGTGCAATCCCTCGTCAGTCTAGACTGATATGTGGAGTTGAGAATCGACGGAACTTACCATGCGGACGTAGGGATTCTCCCCGAGACCTGGTAAACGAGAAACTGGTGTCAGTACTCGTGTCAATCAGCACTATCAGTGTGGCGTACAAGTCTCGCATCTGCAACCATTCATAATTAGATGGTCAGTGGCCTTGAAAGGTCGACATAAGAGAGAGAGAGACACTCACAGGATAGGAAAGTCAGAGCTCTCTGATCCGGAGGTCTAAAAGGTAAATATATATGAGGCCGTGAGTTACTACTGCGCTGTCAAGTTTCATATCTTTCACAGTACACCCACGTTGACATCTCGCTTTGGCGGCATCGTGGAGTGCTTCAAGGACTACGTTTGGGAATTGATTGCAGGTAGTCCTGAGCTGGTTTCCCTTGTGCTATGATGATGTTGTTGATGTTGGTTATTATCGTCGGGTTTATGATTCTGGGCGAACAAACTACTGGTGTGTGGCGATTACGTAATGCAGGGCTTGTGGGTGCTCAATAATTGTCGAATACAGGCTGAAGTTGACCCTGGTTTCCACAGTGTTCCTTCAACATCGGCTTGTTATCTGTCCCAACGACATGACTATCCCAACTGACGATCAGCTCGCTCCCGCGGATAACCCCTACACTGAAGCCGACGAGGAGCAACCTGCGATACGCGATTTGTTGGACAAGTTTGCCGCTTTGAACGAGGAGGCTCAGCAGCATCCTGACTCTGAAGGCGAACCGTCAGGCGACGAGGAGGGAGAAGCTGCTGCAGCTGAGGGGGAGCAATTGGAAGGGGAAGCTTCAGGAAACTCTGACAAGAAAAAGAAGAAGAAGAAGAAGAGCAAAGCTGCCAAGGCAGTCCAAAAGTTAAAGTGGGTCTTATTGTGCCCCTGCCGTCCTAAATGCGATATTCTCATGTTTGATCCTTCGTTACAGAGAGCTGGGGACTGGTAGATTGCCGGAGGAACTCGTCCAACAGGTACAGGTACAAGTGAAGGCAGATGCTGGTAGTGACGCGAACGAAGTTAGCGAGGGTAAGAGTCGAAACAGACATGCTCTTTATTTTATAAGCTGACGATGGCGACATGAACAGCCGAGATACGGAGAGCCTTGAAGGCGATGGATTTCATGAAGATCTTGGAAGGAAAAAAAGCGATTGGAAATCAGTCCAATACCAAGGACCTCGGCGAACATAAGGTGTGTTCAGCTTGGCTTTTTGACCAAATCTTCAGGATCCCTCTTGAACTGACACCCGATCCTGCAGTTCTGGAAGACCCAACCTGTGCCTCAAAACCTGACGCAAAATGCTAGTGCTGGCTCTTCATCCCAACCCACCATCGTGGAAGGACCCATTGATCCACCGAAGACGGTCGCTGATATCCGCGCAGAGCCTCTTGCATTGCCAGCGGGGTACGAGTGGTCAATGGTAGACGTCTTGAATAACGAGCAGCTGTCGGAACTCCGAACGCTGTTATCGGAGAACTATGTTGAGGATGATGACGCTTCATTCAGGCTTAATTACTCGAAGGAATTCTTGTTGTGGTAAGTCCTGTGCATTAAGGTGGACGCTCTCTCAGCTCATCCTTTTGCTTCAACTCAGGGCGCTCACTGCTCCAGGCTACGAGGCAGACTGGCATATCGGTGTCCGAGTGGCGAAGACGAAGAAACTGGTCGCTTTCATTTCCGGTATCAAAGTCGAAGTCCGAGTGCGCAACAAGTGAGTGTCTTGGGCATGCCGCTTTGCATGACGGACTCTGAATTGATCCCTCCCACCTCAATAGCACCTTCTCCTCCGCCGAAATCAACTTCCTCTGCGCTCACAAAAAACTTCGATCGAAGCGCCTGGCGCCTGTGCTGATCAAGGAGGTCACGAGGAGGTGCAACCTCAAGAATATCTGGCAAGCAGTGTATACCGCTGGAGTTGTCCTTCCTACTCCCATCGGTACCTGTCGGTGAGTAGCTGGCTACTTTGCTGACGTTTTGCTTCATCTCATTCTGAGTGCTGCTACTCGTAGATACTACCACCGCAACCTAAACCCACCCAAGCTGGTTGATATCGGCTTCACACCTGTTGGTCGAGGTGAAACCGTCTCCAGGATGGTCAAGAAATACGCCTTGCCATCCAAGCCGCTGCTTGTTGGCTTCCGTGAGATGACCAAGGCGGATGTGCCACAAGTGGGAGCTCTGCTGCGCAAGTACATGGCGCGATTCGACATTGTACAAACATTCGAAAAGGATGAGGAAGTGGAACACTGGTTCTTGAGTGGTCGAGGCACCGGTGAGAGGAACCCAGGTGATGGCCAGGGGCGAGAAGGACAGGTCATATGGACGTATGTCGTTGAGGTGAGCTGCATCTTGTCT
The DNA here is from genome assembly GCA_017654825.1 of Cryptococcus sp. T15_22C. Classification (NCBI taxonomy): domain Eukaryota; kingdom Fungi; phylum Basidiomycota; class Tremellomycetes; order Tremellales; family Cryptococcaceae; genus Cryptococcus; species Cryptococcus sp. T15_22C. The sequence continues at coordinate 138,659 of JADPYA010000204.1, read as the reverse complement.
TGTTCACATCCAATCTCCATCAGTTTATCGCTTCGCCCTTTCCAGGACCCGGCTACTCATAGCATCACAGACATGGTGTCCTTCTATTCACTTCCATCTTTGGTCATGAAGCATGAAAAGCACCGGGACATCCACACCGCTTATGCCTTCTATTATGCATCCGATGTACTATTCTCACCGGGTGGCAGCGATGAGGATGCAAGCAAGCAGAAGGATAGGTTGGCCGTGAGGTTGAACGAATTAATGAAGGATGCAATGATTATCGCAAAGCAGGTGAGTAACGATTTTGTTGGATAGACCAGCTTGTCGTTGGCTGATACCCCATTGTCGGGTTCCAGGCCGAGTTCGATGTCTTCAACGCATTATCATTGATGGACAACAACTTGTTCTTGCAAGAGCAGATGGTGAGTTCGAAGAGGAAGGAATACGCGTGTGTGCTCAAATGATCAGAGTCTGATATGCCGTGTTTCTTCAGTTTGGTATGGGTGATGGCTACCTCGTGAGTGACCGGGTTCTTCAACCTGGCTTCGTGCCCAGCTTGATTCATTCCGCTGACTCGTATCGACTCGACTGTCGCCTCCTCTCGTTCTTTAGAACTGTACGTTCTCTCACCCTACGGCGGGGCCTAATCGGCATGTTTGGTTTTGCTGACGCTGTCGAACCCAACCACAACAGATTATCTTTACAACTGGCAATGTGCCCCCATTGACGGCGGTAGTACTGGCATGCGAAGCCGACAGACGAGTGGCATCGGAGTGGTCATGCTGTAATAACGAACGGAGGACTCTTCGCTTGGTTGGCGAACTCGCACTGTGTAGACGCCTGATGAGATGGCGTACCGGAACTAGGTCATACATGCAATGTACCCTGTCCACTCGTTCTTGCTCATCTGCTGGAATAGGAAAACATCATGACAGGTAAATAGAAATGTAACAAGCCAAAACATTAGGGCTTCGAAGGCTCTCGTGTACTTGTCAACCAAACCAGCCATCTTCCACTTCCCCAAATACGAGACCGGGAACCTTATACGTCTACCGAATCATCGACCCTTCATGTCCCTAGTCTTCGGTTTGATCAATACTTCAGGACTGGATGGAGAGAGTGCATCGATGAGTTCTGGGAATGTTATTCTGCACGACGATGATTAGACTTACTGATATACAAGGCGTGCTAAAAGGAGAATAAGAACAGAAGGACGATGTTTAGCATGGCTTCCGCTCCATAATGCAGACGGATGAAACGTTTCAGTAAAAACCGACAAAGGGGTGACTCACGATGATACCCGGGCTGTTTCAAGGAGAATGTGAAACGGAGGTCAGTCAATGATGTACGGCAGCTGTAAGCTTGACCAGAATGACTGACATGTAACCCAAACAGGTCAACAGGATGTTGATGAGGAGGTCAGCCCCACAACCTCGTTCGAGAAAGACACCGAGAGGCGGCTGTTGTGGGAAGTCACGGGTACGGAGCGGAGCGGATAAAAACAAAAAACGTTGCGAGTCAGCATGGTGTAGATGTGTCGCTATCCTGCAGGTGTTTATGAAGCGAGGAAGGGAGAGAGGGGGAGAGGGAGAAGGGACTGACCAAGATGACCGCGAGGATGATCTTGAAGATGTCAGAGCAAGCTGTAGTGAAAAGAAAGCAGAGGAAAGATGAGCAACGCACGTTTCGGCGCTAGGAGATGGCGGAGACTGCGGCGAGGTGAAAAGGGTATGGCGATGATATGGAATGAAGAGGGTTCGAAGCAGGTGGGTACGCTACGCACTGAAAGCCATTGTAAGATGTTAAGATGATAGTTGAATGTTTATGTTGTTGAGATGTTTGTGTTGTTGATGATAGATAGTAGTAGTTTGCGCTGTGCAGATTTCTCCTGGGCGGCGGCGGCGGCAGCGGTTTCAGAATGGGTTGCCCGTTCAGGGGGAATGGGGAGATGTGACGTTTGATGACGTAGCCGCTCAGCCCACGAGCCAAACAACAATAAATAATGACGTGTCGGAAGGGAAGAGCACCCATCTTGCCACGTGTTTGATAAGCGTCGCGTGGTTAATATCACCTGGATCGAATCGAAATCATCACGCTATCGCTCAATCGATCCCATGCTTATAAGGTCCACTCTGCTCAGGACCAGATTACCTACCATGTCATCACCTCTCTCTGCTAGAGCTAGAGCTGCTATCCTGGCAGCAGCAGATGCCGCCCCAGCAGCAATGACAAACGGCATCGCATCGTCCAAGAGGTCAATATCGGACGGCGTCGAATCAGAGAAACCTATCAAGAAGTTCAAGGTGCAAGACAAGGTGGTCGTGAAGAAGGCGCTTTTCATGCCAGGGAGTGAGTTGGTCATGAGTTTGGCGGTCGCAACATCCTAACGTCAGCTGATTATCGCGTACTGTTCCCCAGTGGCTCCACCTGTTTCAACAGCGCCACCAGTCCCACCAGAACTGGCCAGAGCAGTAGCCAGACCTACTCCATCCACTACTGACAGCACAATAAATGAATCTCTGAAGAAGGAGTTTATCGATAATCTTACACCTGACCTTCGGCAACTTCTCCAGCTCGAGATCGATACCATGGGAGACGATTGGTTCGTCGCGTTGAGAGGAGAGTTCGTCAAGCCTTATTTCCGTGATGTGGGTCTGACTAAACCTCACATACGTGCTGAGAGCACTTAGTAACCCTTTGCTCCACAGCTCAAGTCTTTCATCGTCAAGGAGCAACAAACACAAAAAGTGTTTCCGCCTGGTTTGTTGATCAACCGAAACAGCTCGTTGCCTGTTATGCTGATGATCTACCCTGGCACGCTAGCTAACGACATCTATTCATGGTCGAGGCTATGTCCACTAGCAGCTATCCGCGTAGTAGTGATTGGTGGGTCATAGCATACCGTATGCGTCATATGAAGCTGATTGTTATATCCATGGCATCTACAGGACAAGATCCATATCATGTAAGTTTGCAACCTCTGTCACGCCCCTTGCCTATTGTCTCACTACTGATTTGCATACAGGACGATGGTCAAGCACACGTAAGTCTTCATGAGCTGACTCGGCTGGTTAATATCTGACAAGAGTTCGGAGCCATCTGCAGGGTCTCGCATTCTCAGTACGTAAAGGTGTACGTATACCGCCATCACTGCGCAATATGTACAAAGAGCTAGCAAACGAGATACCAGGATTCAAAGTCCCGCAGCATGGGTGAGTAGCATTTACACACGATAGGAAGGCTGACGAAACTGATAGCTCTTCAACGGATCACCCTCAGCGATCTGACGAAGTGGGCGCGACAAGGGGTGCTGTTGTTGAATACATCGTTGACTGTGCGAGCACATCAGGTGAGACATTGAATTATCATCGTGTCGATCCAATCGGAAACTTGATTCCACTGTTCCCCAGGCGGCATCACATTCGCGCCAAGGGTGGGACACATTCACGAATGCCATTCTCGACACCATCATCTCTCGCCTATCACCAACAGGTGCCGAGGCTGGCGCGAAGGGCGTCGTCTTCATGGCGTGGGGTGCGCACGCTGGCAAGCTATGTACCAAGATCGGAAAAGACCACCTAGTGTTGAAGTCTGCGCATCCTTCACCACTGAGCGCATCGAGAGGTTTCTTGGGGAATGGACATTTCAACAAGGCGAACGAGTGGCTGGAGGAGAAATACGGGAAGGAAGGGAGGATCGACTGGGAGCTAGATTGATTCTACGACGTCCCATGTAGACAGACAAGGCATGTACAATGTGTGTGTATAGAGTCAATTACTGCAAAATCCTCCGCTGCCACTCTGCGCGAGTCAGCTGCCATGCCCACTGATGATTGACCTGCCGCAACACTCTTCCTACATCCTCATCATCCAGCGCAGTGCTCACGGCTGTCATTCCTCCGCCTCCAGGATGCTGTGCGATCTTCTTCATGAGTGCTCGAGCGAATCGTCCACTTGGACCCGCAAGATTGAGCCCTAAAGCGAATCAACCATCAAGGTGTATTGGTGAGCAACATTTCTATCCTTCGCCGCCGAACATCACACCCACATCTCTGCACTTGGCGTAGATCGTCAGGACATCGCCGTCCATAATAAAACCGCATGTACCACTGCATCCATCCTCGAGGATCGCCCTCCCATATCCACCCACTCTTCTCCCATTCCCGCAGTCCCTGACCTGCATGCACACCGTACCGATTGACACTGGGATCTCGGACCGGTGCTGTGAGATGGGTCGCGGACACGATGGGATCCGGTTGTTCAAACCATGACGACGGCAGCTCCGCGAGATCCTCTGCAGAATGAAGAGGTCGTTTGAGGACATTCGAGTAGTCGTCGCTGGCAGGGTAGTCATGTTCAGGGATGTGCCAGTGTAGCCTCTTAAGACAGTACTGACGCATAATAGTTGCCGCCAAATGCACCCCTTCGGAACACCTCTTCCGGCGTCAGGTTGGGTTCAAAAACTCCCTTCCACCGACCTTCAAAGATAATTCGTTCGGTTCCGTCTGTCGTCCTGCCTGGAATCGGTTGTCTGATGTCATAATATTCCTCGTTTGCCTCTTCTGCGTACCGCACAGCCGTTACTGCTGGTATCCGCACCTTTGGGAGCTTCGGCAGTGTGACCTCAATCCTTTTGCGCTTCGAAGGTCTATCATCTGTATCGTTCCAGTCATCCGGCAGCTTTAGATGTTCAGTAGCAGCCTTCTCGATCCGTGCGGAACGTCTAGTAGGTGTGATAGCCTGAGTTGGCTCCGACTTTGGTCGCTTCGCAATCTTTAGTGTCCCTCCATTGCCTTTTGCCGGAGTAGGTGGTGCAACGGCCTGCAAACCGAGGGAAGCGAGGAGCTCGGCGTTCGACCTGATGGTAGCGAGTCGTTGCTCCTCATATGAGAGCAAATCCTCAGGCTCTTCGTCATGGTCACTCATTGCTGAATGGTGCAATTGTTTGGCGAATGTCAGTTGGGCCGATCGAGGTAACCTGTTAAAGATTACGTCACCCCAAGGCGTTCCTGGGCGTCGATCGCCACACGTTAACGGCTTGCCCTCCCATATCTCACTCAATCCTAACGAGTAATGGACCACTAGTGAGGAATGATTATTGATTACAGAGCTGTATTACTTTCGTAGGATTGGGAGTCCTGGTTGTCTATGTGGTCGTTCAACTCGTTTCGAATCACGTTACATTATTTTTTTGGGCCAGCTGGCCATTCATATGCAAAGGGCCTCTCCCCACCGCGATCTTCTACCAAGTCGCAAATAGCGATGGCATCGTGGAAGATTGTTTGCCTGCCGAAGCCCCAAGAAGACTGTATCAAATGATACTCACCTAGTTCTGGGCCGAATGCGAAATATCGCCCCTCTGGGTGCCGGGAGCAAGATGACAAAGGAAGCTATGGCCCCGACTACATCGCTAACTTTCACCGGATTGAAACGGCTCCCAACCAAAGAAATCGTTCACATAGCTTGAGCAACGAGTTCTTGTTCTTATGACATCCAGACATCTGGCTCATATCATATATCGTCTAATGTCCCAATAGATTTCGAATAAGCCTTCTCTCTCGTTGACACTCTCTCATCCGGCATACCTGGGGATTGAATCGATAATTCAACTAAGGGAACTGCCTGAGGCTGCATTCCTTGTCTGGCACGCTTCATGTCGCAATCAATACATGGGCAATTGTAATGCAAGATCGACATACATATCTGAATGAAAGATTGGAGTGCCTGGAACAGGTGAATAAATACTTAGGCCTTATCACAGCCCTGGTTTGGCTTTATCTTTTCCTCGCTGACAATTCGGCTCGTAGCCCTGCAACCGTTGACCCGTCAACTTTCAGTATTTCACCGCTTTCGGTTCTTTCAAAAAAAAATTGGCGGCCTGGTGTAATCGTCGCATTGTCTCGTAAGCGCACTGAAAATACCTGTGCTTCTCTGGCTGGAAACCAAATGTGTTATACCATGCATCGTTCTCGGAGGGACGTCAGTAGTCTTCCAAACGACGTCAGTGCCGGTAAGTACCAGGGACGTCAGTAGTCTTCCAAACGACGTCAGTGCCGGATAAGTACCAGCCATGTTCTTGGCCTTACATCAGATAGGCACTGCACAACTCGTACACGTTCAGCAAGCGGGTATGTGATATCTAATCGCGGGCATGCCACGAAAAGTCACGTGACGCTGGATAGATGGCCCGAAACGATGCCTGTGCCCTTGTATAATAGGGAGGATCACAAGCAATCAACATATACATGGATAAAATCCAGCTCGGGGCCGCCGAAAGTCAGGCTCTTCTGCAAGGCGATTCAAAGTCAGTCGCCAAGCTTGAAAAATGCATCTATACTTTCACGTATAAGCACAAGCGAGAGGATGTCCTGGGATTGTCGCCCACATCTCAAGAGGTATGCCTGTTCATGACTCCCATTCTCCACAGAGTGAGCCTCCACTGATAGTATGGTGTACCGGGTAGGATGCCTACACGAAGGTGCGAAAGTATTACCAGGCCTTGGAGCAGTATCCCGATGCAAGAATCTTCTTCTCAACGCCTATGACTGAAGATGCTCGAAATAACGTAGAAAGATGGGCGAGGATATCAGAGGATGCTTGGATTGCAGGATTGAGATTTGAGGGACGGATCTGGGTAAGCGTTTTGCCTGCACTACTTACCAAACCAGGGAAAACAGCGGGACTAATCGCGGGCGCCGCGCTTGGTGATAGGTACAATTGACGAATCCTCCACGTAGCACTTCGGATTGTAAGTTGTCGATCAATCATGTTGATCCCAGTTGATAAACCCTCTTGTGTTCATCCGTTTGGTATAGGGGTGTTCGACGGCATTGCCGTCACTTTTATTGGCCTCTCAATCGTCGTCGTGAGCGGGTTCTTTGTGATGGCGGTGTATACCTTTATCGCCCACCCGTGATTTGATCAATGTTTAAGCTGTCAACCACGGGATTCAAAGTGGCGTCCCATTGCCAGTTTCATGGTGGCATTCAAGAAATGTGGCTGGCTGTCAGTCCATGGACTGGCTGGTCCCTGTTCTCCAAGTAGCCACGATCCCCTTGTTTTATAACTATATCTGACCACGAATCTCATAGCAAAACAGAAGCGGTCACTCTGTCGGGTTTCCACCTCTTGTCTCAGCCACTACTCTACATTTGCTCTCTGTTGTTATCGCGAAGTCATTTCACGTCCGAGGGGGTGACAGGAATGTCTGCACACCCAACATTGCCCTTGCTATGCTCAACAGCTAAATTAGCGGAAAGGGGTACAATATCAGCTGAAACCCGCGATCCGCCTTCGGTCGACTTACTTCATCGATTGCCTTGCAAAGTCTCGTTAGCGCTTCACGCTCCGCGAACGCATACAAGGTGGCCAATTGCGGAGGGTTGATATGGTAGATCCCGGCGCTGCTGTCCGCTGGCGACGCGGGGCGCGATTCTCTCAGGTGCTCGTCAATTGCCGAGCCGAGATCTTTCAAAACTTCCAGGGGGACCGGCAGGAATTGAGGCATCGGCATATTCGATCGCAGTGCGTGTGCAACAGCATATATGGAGACGAAGACCGCAGAGACCTGGAAAGCACCCGTGTATCAGTGAGGGGAAATGTCATTGAAGACTTAATGACCCACTAGATCTTTTCGTAGTGTCAGAACCTGCAAGACTGCCTCTTTCCGAGGCAGTCCCGCTCGCAGTAACCGTATCTCGATGAAGAGCTCGAATATCCTTTGAAGCACCGCATTCAGACGCATATGGAGTACGTGCGGTTTTGGAAGTAGAGATACCTCTGAGTGTTGAAGGACCGCATAGTTTCTGCATTGAGCTATGCGAGCCTGTGCGAATGTATTGCAATCCGTTGATGATGCAGTCAGGTCAATTCAGCGACTTCGTACAGCTAGACATCTTTTATTGCTGTCGCAGCGCCCCGAGCCAGAAAAATGATGTGATCTCACCTCAACACGCCGATCCGCAAGGTTAAATGCCGTCTGATGGTGGTGAAAGGAGGCGCGGAGAAGGTCCTTGCTCATAGCAAGGTCTGTGTCGAAGGACGTTGTCCAAAGAATGCTCGTTTGTTCAGCCATCTGTCACTCACACATCAGCGCCAGCTCATCGAGAGTTTTCGCTGCGATTTCTTTGTATCTCTTCCTCGCGTGCGCTGGGAACACGAAGGATCCAACCAATATCGCTGCGACGATACTGTTGGAACCAAAACATCAGTCGCGCTGTGGGATACCGCTTCAGGTAACAGAATCGCACCCAATTGCAACATCCTGGCCACGCAGGAGAGCAACATCAATGGGGCTGTTGTCGTTCTCCGTTCCCAGATATGGGATGAACAGAATGGGAGGCAATGTGATACCGCTGGAGGGAAATTAAATGGATGAGAGCTACCTCGACGGTCCAAATCACAGTCGCATGATCACTCACGCGACTATGCCAATACCAGGATAGCTTGTACGCAACATTGAATACGCAATAGGCAGATTGCAAGCTGTGCCTAGTACTACCAGTCCATACGGATTGCGTTTAGCAATGAGGTAGCACTGCCAGAGCAGGTTATTGAGTGCTTTGCGATGGAAACGCGCGCGAAGGAACCCACTATATGACCTAGTATAGCACCGAAGATGGTTCCAAGCAGCCTGAAGAAGCCGATTCGAAGGGTTCCGCCTGTTATTGTGTCAAGTACATACATGCTGACGATACGTGCAGATCTGCTCAGCCGCTACGTTTTGTCGAATTTTAACACCACTGACTAGCTGATCACCATCTAGAGAAGAAGGACAACGTAACGATCAAATCGCGTCACGGCATCGGCTTCGTTGTTTCTCAAACTCACCCACTGCGCTCTGGCCTGAGAAAACCACGCTTGACCTACGGATCAGATCAATTTAGTGTCTGAAGCGAAGCCTGTCCAGACTCGAACACACCCGAGCTACCCTGCGGCAAAAATGCTGGAAGCGAAAGCAAAGAGACCCCAAATGCCATTTTAAAAGAATATTGAAGATGTCTCGAATGCTTAATGGACGAGAGTTTCTTGGACAATGACACCCGTTCTGAAGGGGCGTCCGGTGTCAGCGGCGTTCCAAGGGAAGGTGATTAGATTCGTGACGGCTTACTTCTCAGGGTACGAGGAGCGTCCCAATATCGCCGCCAGCTATGTTCAATGAACGCCATTACGGTCGATTTCTGCGCCATCAATGTTGTTTGGGTTGGCGCGGAGTGATCCAGATGTCGTTGCTGGCTGACAATACGAGTTAGAACTTCCCGATATTCTGCGGCTTCAGCAATCCCTGCTTCAGCCTCCTGTGAGTTATCTGCAACACTACTTCAGCCGCTGGGTATCAGTATTCTAGAAAGCCGAATCTCACCAGTATCGACCACATCCAACTGGCTATGTTCTCCTTCCCATCCGGTTGCATGTGGCCTAACTGAGAGCCACCCCCAATTCAGTCTTGGGACATTGATTCTACGTTGTCGCGATCGCTGCTTTCGAGGTGCAACTTGGTCGGCAAGGATGATTTGTTGCTGTACCAAGATCAGGAGGCGAGAGATATCCTTAGCCATCTGCGGTGGACTGAGTGGTCAACATGTAATACGGCCAACTGCATACCCGGAGCACACACATCCAGTAATGCAATCATAGCGAAGGCCAACTGCGAGCGAACCCGCTGCGGAGTCATCCTTCGATTTGCCGATGCGGTAAGGTTGTTCCGGAACGTTATGTCTAGTGGGGCTTCCCTCTCAAAGAGGTCTCGTTCTGCCCATGGAATCAGAGCGCGTTCGAACTGCTCTATCGCTGCATCCAGCTGTATACGACAGTCTACTGTTTGCGTCAAGGTAAACGATAACCGCCGCGACTTTCCCGAGGAGAATCCTTTGCTTTGGGCAGCCTTCCACCCATAGGCATCTGTGAGTCCCAAATATATATGAAGCAGCGCCTGACGCACACGGGCCCCAATCACAGCAGACGATGCCGCGAGAGATGCAGCTGTCCGCAGTTCCTTACCCAGGATAGGTCGCGAGGGGACCGTTGGAGCTTCTGACATATCACTGGGTACCTCTTCTCCAGCGAATGGAGCCAGCGCAGGTCGATTCATGGGATTCCGCGCGATGCGGTCTTGTAGGAGGTCCACGACAGGTTGTAAAGCGGTAGCTGGGAGACACGATATGGAAATAGTATGTCCTTCCTCTTCCCAGAGTCTGCGAAGCAAGATTATGGAATGTAAGACTGATGCGGGTTTCGTAGCCGATACTTGCGCGACGTCCAGAGAGTCAAACGTCACCTGCGAGCTACCACTCGACTCGGACGATAATTGAACATTTCCGCCGATCATGGTGGCGATGGCAGCCGCATGTGCTCGAACAGCTTCGTCCAGACCACAGAGAACATCCTGAGTCAATGCGCGGAGAGATGGCCGATATACTGGTAGCAGCCACTGGCTGATTGTCGAGCATGTGAGTGATATACAGCCAGCAAACATGGTGGGATAAAACAATTCTAGGAAGGTGGTAATCGTCATCTGGATATTTGGGGACATGAGGAAAGGCTAGATGCATTGAATAGGTGATGGCTCTCACCTGAGTCAGTGCTGGATTCTCCGTCAAGGCAAATATAGCAAGAAACAGCATAATCCTAGCAGAGCCGGTGAGTCGTGGGGAACGTGACCGAATGTAGCCGGCTGTCCAAATGAAATCGTGTCATGCATTTCTACTTTATTCCCTTGCCTGGATACTCACTGACGAAGGCTAGCAGAGCCAGCCCGACGCCGCAAGCGGCTCTGCCCTGAGCAGTATCGGTTCCTGTTGGACGATTTGCTAGGACAGCGAAATATAGGAACAGGTTGATGTAGCCAAGCGAGAAAAGAGCTCCTACGAAGACAAGACCTGTGAGTAAATAGGATGGAGGTCAGGTCCCAAGATGTCGGATTGAGCGAGGATGGTCTGCCGCACATGCTGATTCGAGCTGAGAGATAAGAGGCCCAGATGGAAAGTAGTATAGGTAAACAATGGTGACGGTGAGAAAGGCATATCTGTATTGAAGAGTTCAGCGTTCTATCATATGGATCGAAGGACACCACCACTCACTGTCCAGACAGCGCAGCTATCGGCCTGACCACAACGAAGATACATGCCACCAGGATAGTCAAGGTGGAAGGCAGCAGCAGCGCGCAGGTATCTCGCGTGGGGACAACGGCATCCAGCCTTGCGAGCAGCTTCATGGTCTGCGCTGCTACAGGACTCTGCAAATGCGGTGAGCCATGCTGAAGATGCAAGGACCCTTTGGAGACGTTTGACTGTACTCAGAAGTGATCCAACACTGATATTACATTTGGTGCCTGCGACTTTCTTTACTTCCCACGTGATTGACGAAAAGTAAACAAGCAGCTCATGATTCAACCTCAAAAGTGTCCTTAGAGTTTCTTCAGCTTCATCCCGCAGTTCCAACATCCTGATTCCATCGTCTTCTATCCAGCTGAGAGCGTTCCGACAGTCGCTGCTCAGGTCTCTCGTCCAGAACCGCCACATGATGAGCAGTGAGGGTCGATGACCAATTATAGATCTAATGCTACATACTGATGAATTTCATAACGATGCGACTTCCTTAGCATCGACAAACCCATCCAAGAAGCGGCGGGTCGACGTCCACGGGAAGGCTGCGGATACAAGTAGCTGTGAGTGACTCCCAGGAGTCTCCAATTCTCCTTCTCACCCGATCTGCTTTCAGCGGAAAGCACATCCACTCCCACCAAAAAGGTGTACTCGCTCTTCCTTCCAAAGAGCCAACAACCGAAGCTACCTCAGCCTCACCCTAGAGCGCCAACTGTCCTCACCCATACACATCTTGAGCCATTTACTCACTCCCGCTTGTCCGCGTCAAGTACGAGTTCGGTTACATCCGTCACGTCCACGATCGCGTCCTCCTCCACGGCCACCGTTACAGCAGTTGAACAGACCTTGTCCGTCACAGCGACCACTCAGGCAGCTAAGATCGCATTCTACGACCTGGACGGTACACTGATCCGTACACCGTCTGGAAGTGTAGTGGCAGTTGATGCCAACGACTGGAGGTTTTGCGAGTGGAATGTTAAAGCAAAGTTGATGCAAGTGCACCAGAATGGGTAGGTCTACCTGGAATCCAGAAAAAGACTACCAAAACTGACTTCACTTCAATGCAGCTATGATATCGTATTGATATCTAACCAGAAACTTGGCGGGGACAAGAGGATAACTGCATGGAAGACTAAGATCCACCTGATCTGCCAGAAGGTGAGTGAGGCGGATCTCGGTTAGGTCTGCGCAACTACTGACGAGTTGAATATCGTAGCTGCCCGAATTGCCCTTACAAGTCTTTGCTGCGACTGAGAAGGACCAATTTAGGAAACCAGGTGGAGGGATGTTTGAACTAGTCGAAGCTGAGTATCTACAGCGGGGAATGACCATCGGTGAGCTTCCCGGCCGCGAAATGTCGTCTGCACACACAGTTCTGACAGACCTGCTCGCTGTCTGTCTTTAAAGACCGTGAAGCGTCCTTCTTCGTTGGCGATGCAGCTGGCCGTCCTGGAGATCACAGCGACAGTGACCTCAAGTGGGCACTTAATCTTGGTATACGATTTGAAACTCCCGAAATGCACTTCGCTGGAGCTCCTGTCCGTACACTGCGCCCATCTTCTGGGTTTGATGCAAGGGAGTGGATCAAAGCTACTCAAATGGGTAAATATAACTGACTCGGTTGGAATGCATGCTGCGATATTGACTCTGCCACGTTTGCCAGCTCCACTGGTCACGCCATCGAACTCTCCAATCATCCCAAAGGAGACTCATGAGATTGTCTTGTTTGTCGGCTACCCGTAAGTTCCTGAGTTCGTTGGACATTGCGACTGTTATCTTGACTCATCTTTGGTATACAGGGCTGTCGGAAAGACCAGCTTCTACAAGAAACACTTTGAGCCTAGAGGCTACGTACACGTCAACCAGGACACCCTGAAGTCTCGAGACGGTTGTCTACGCAAGGTTCGCGAGACCATCAGCCTTAGGAGATCTGGAGTCGTTGTGGGTGCGTGCCGCTGGCGATACAGTCAAACTGCTCTGTAGCTTATGCCCAAGGTCGTCTCTGCCAGACAATACCAACAGGGATGTGGCAACAAGACTTTTATATGTGGAGTTGGCGAAAGTCCTTGGGGTGCCTATCAGGTGAGCCGTTGATGTAAGATCCTATGCTCATTGTTGCAGCCTGGGCTAACCTATGGATATCTAGGTGTTTCTTTTTTACCGCTCCGATGGCTCTAGCTCAACACAACAATATTTACCGTGCTTATCTCGCAACTCAGAAGCCTGGTGAGAAGGTAAGTAGTTCCCACTGTTTTACCTTGTGAATTGGCGCAGACTAATCGGTCCACAGCGCCGTGAGCTCCTCCCCCCGACTGCCTTCCTCACGTTCCAGAAGAACTTAGAAATCCCAAACGAAAAAGAGGGCTTTACAGAAGTGAAAAACGTCAACTTCAAATTCGAGGGATCAGTATCGGACCGCGAGATATGGAAGAGGTGGACATTCTGAGTTGTATTATGTTCAAGCAAGTGCCCTGTTGTATTGAAACATGTGGATGGGTTGGTTGACGAGAGATCGCGCAAATCCCTTTGCTCCGGGCTCGCGAAGGGTCTTCCGTCCCACCATATCTGCTTTTAAGCAAGACCATTCAGGTAGCGCACTTCGAGATTTGAGGGCTCTTTCGCCGACGGGGATTGCAGGTTCAGGATAAAAGTAATCGTGATCATTAGGATGTTACATGTCAGGCCAAGTCGAAGACGTCTGTATACAATGACAATATCAAAATCAAGCTCGTCCATTCGCCATCATCCTTCTGACGGTGAATTGGCCCTCATCGCGGAGACCGACACCGTCGTCGAGCATGGCGACCTTCTTTCCCAGTTTTCTATTGCAGCGTGAGACAACATCAGCTGCGAGTAACCATCACATTGCCTATCACTGGGACATCACCTTTTCTTCTTAATGGCGCTGGCTTGGACCTGTTGTTCCGGCGTACCATCAGAAGGGGTATCTTCTGTGTTCTTCATGAGAGGAGAATGCTCCAAAGGCGAGATGACCACGTGTGACTGCGAGCGACTTTCACTGAGCGGCGCACGACTTTTGGCTTGTGGGGTGTGGATAGCAGGCTTCTGCGGACTCTTCGTTGCAGCGCGTGAGCGTGCTGGCCGCTTCGTAACCGCAAGGGGTGATTGTGATGCCTCTTTGGTAGGAGAACGCAGCGCAGTCGGGATTCGAGAGTAAGTGGAGGTCTTTCGTTTGGTAGCGCGCTTGACTCGAGTTGACGGGACGCTTGAGACCGTTGAGATCGAAATATTGCTGACGGCGAAAGAAGAGTCGTTGTCCACAACCTCCTCATCTTGCTCCTCGTCATCGTCCTCGTCATCTTCACTGTCATTGTCATCGCTCCCGAATCCCTCGTCGCTCTCAGTCTCTTCCTCGCTCCCTACTTCGTCGTCCTCGGCACTCAAGTGGTTGTCAGCATCAACGTCGTCGAGCGGCCTTACAGTACCAATTGGGGTAGCACTAAAGCCTGCCGGCAAGGGCATCGTCGTACCAGGGGCGGACAGCGCCATTTCATCCGCCTCTTCTTCTGGAGCTCGAGGGTCGACAGTAGCCTTTCGAAGAACAGATTCTTGTCTCACGATCTCAACGTATACCCTGTCTACACGAGGAGAAAGCTGGCCAGAGTTCGCCATCGGATGCTTTGCCTTGCGTTCGGAAGATGAACCGTCAACGTCGGACACCAGCATCTCTGGCCATTTGGCGTGGTTGGGCTGGAAGCAAGAGGAAACAGTCAAGCAAGACTCGTGATGGAGCAGTTTGGTTGAATTCTTACGGTAGGACTTCCGTGACCTCCGTCTGCGAGAGATACGTTTGAGCAATCCTGTCCAGACGCAGCAGTAATCAGAAAAGACGGCTCTGCGCAGTCCAAAAAGAAAGAACGCGAACGCACCACAGAAATATCCACAGCACTGGCAAAGAACTCTTCGGCACACTCATCATCGTCCTCCACCTCATCCTCCGACGCCTCATGAGCTGATATTTGATGACCTTGCCTTGTCGTCAGTCGGCGTTGCATGATATCGATCTTGCGGTCAGTCTTCTCCTCATGTGCCTGAACCTGGATAATCACAGTTGTCAAACGGTGAAGCGACGGGATGAACTGTTTTGGAATCACCTCTTCTTGCAGCCTCTTGCGCCACCTCTCGTCAGACTCCGCCAGTCTCTCGTGCATCTCCTGAACCACTTCTTCGCGGATATCGGCTTCGATCAAAGCGTTGAGCATCTCGGCCTGCATCAGCTGTGACGGGGGATGTAGTCAGCGGGGTTAGCTTGGTTCTTCGAAGGTTGACGCGGAAAGCTCACTTTCATACGGGTGCGGACGAGCTCGTCAATCAACGCGTCAACTAGAGCATCAGATTCGACATCCACGTCATCATCAGCATCCACTGTAAAGCAGCATTATTGATCAGCCTTGTTGTCTGACCTTTCGCCGAGTGACGACAGACCTTCGACAACCTCCAAGTCCTCCTCTACCATTTCCACCGGATGCTCCGGAACGTCGGGTTCAAGGGGGGACCGAGACTGCTCTCTCTTTGGTGCGATAGTCGGAAGAATGACAGTGATCTTATTTTGCGACCTGCCGATTGAGCCACTACCATGCTGAACCTTCGTCTTCATGGCTTCAAAGCTCTTTATGATCGGCTGGCGCAAGCGGTCAAGTGTCGAAGTTTGAATTTGAGTTGCTAGAGCGCTGAACTCCATGACCTGAGAGTTCTCCTGGAAACCTGTGTCGTGCGGATTGACGTTGACGATCATGACGACGCGGCCCTCGCCTGTGAAGAAGCTCTCAAGAATCTCCGTCAAGCGGACATGCCTGCGAGGTGACCACCAACATATTAGACTGGCGCATTCATACGGCAAGGTTATCTCACTGACTTGAAGGAGACGTGAGCCGGCTTCCGCTTTGTCGAAAGCGTTCGAGACGCCATCAGCGCTTGATTCTCTCTGAGCGTCTTCAGACAGGTACCAAGGGCCTGTGAAATCAAGCACGAATGTTAAAGTCAGGGATAACTCTGGACTCAAGTGAGTCCCACTCACAAAAAGCGATTTGTTAATATTGCAAGCTTCTTTGAGACGGTCTCCCTCGGCTTGAGATTTGTCATTCCTCTCTGAGCCGGCCAGATCAACCATACAGAGTCGAGATACACTCGCGGAGTCGGGGTCCTGTCGCAGCATCCCTTGTGTCAGCCATAGAGTAAGATGTTGAAATGTGTCCAGTCAAACTCACATTGGGCGCATCGTTGTGAATCCTCACCACCTTGATGGTGAACACTCCATGACTCCTACTTGACTGCCTGTTCGCCAAAGTCCCGAAGACCTGCCTATCTTCCTGGCCAAGCATGAAGACAGCCAATGCCTCCTCTTCGGTTTTCACTCGGATCTCCTTCATTCCACTGATGTATCTCCCACCATCTATGTCGGTCTTTACAGCTAGTGCCTGCCGGGTGAGAATTCCAGATCCTCCGTTCACGCTTGCTGCGGCAGCCAGTGATGGACGGCTACCGAAAGACGAAGAAAACGGAGACTTGTGGAATAGCGAACGAGGACTGTCAGAGTTCAACATATTACGGCTAAAGAACCCGCCAGGTCGAGGGATGGCTCGTGGAATCTGAGACAGATTCGGTGTTGGCTTCGGGAGAGCTTTGCTAGTGCCTGTAGGGACGGATTCGAGCAGATCAAAGATCTGAGTTAAAGCGAGGTCATTAACTGGATGTTTATATCAGATACGTCGCATCGTTCACTTACTTTATCGTTATACACCTCAACGTGAGAGACGAAGATAGCATAAGAATAGTTTCTGTCCACTTTGACCACTTTGAGACCACATCGCGTGGTAAGCACATCCGCTTGCAAAGGTGTTTAAACCGAAAGCTAACCTTGGCCTCCCAATTCACGATTTCCTGCGGGCACCTCAATTGCTAACGTCTGTTCCTGCTCATCTCCCATAGGAAACTCGACACCAGCCTGTCGAACAGGTTTAACCTGTTCGTCCAACGTTTCAGCCCAACAGCAATCGTAATTCGCCGTTAGGACAAACAATTGCACTCACATGAAGTTCACAAGAAAGCCCAGCAATTGAATCGAAGACAACTTGAATTGCTCTCGGGATCATTCCTAGATTCTCCTTCGCTCCATTCGCAACATCCCCTTGCATGGTATACCTGTCAGCAGGGTCACCCCATCAGCTCCTACGCAACATTCTCAGAAGCGAAGTTCCTGGGCCTCACGTCTTTCCACTGTTGCTCACACCATAGCTGAACAATAATCCACCCTGACCATGCAGAACTTGCTCCACCATAGGAAGAGTCGTGTTTTCAAAAACGTCAGATTGAGGGGCATCAGGTGCGAAGACGCGGTCGAAGGAGTAGGTAGCGGTCTGACGGAGTACGTGTGGGCGAGTTGGGTCCTGGTAACGAGCAGGCTGGGTATCAGTCTGTATTATGATGAGAGAACGAATGGACCTCCAACGTACGATGGGAGCTTTCATCGTCACTTGCTTGTCTCCTTGGATCTCGATGTATGGCTTGGTGTTACCAGCGTTCGCGCCTGCTCCACTACTTGATAGAGATGGTCGAAGACGAAGGAAAGCCTGGTGGCTCAAAAATGCATCAGCTGAGTTTGTCCACATACATGGAAGGCAGCAAAACATCTTCACCTGCACGTTGTTCTTCTCGGTCGACATCGACGTGATGCTGGAAGAGGATGAGGGTACGCGCGCTTTGGAAGAGCCGAGGTTGGGAAGAGCGAAGGAAGCCATACGCTTGGCAACGGGTGTCTGGTAGCAAATGTGCGGTATGAGAGGTGAGCATGGCTGGTGCTGTTGGACCCTCCCGTCCGTCCAGACTCACCTCCTTGTCCGCAAACAACCGCGACGGTTTCCTACCCAGCAAACCCATCTTCCCCGTGGTCATCGGGATTTTCGCAGCTGTATTTCCAGCTTGAGATGTGCCTGGAGTAGAAGGGAAAGATGATTCGGAGAGGTTGGAATGTGCAGCGGCGACCTTTGAGCGAGTGGTTCGAGGAGTCGCCATTGTGCGGGTACCCTTTGCGGGTGTGGCGGGTGCCATGGCGGCGGATGGTTTGGTGAGGGATATGGGTCTGATCAGAACAATGGGACGATGGTTACGGGAGGTGTGAGCTGATGTTAACTTTAGGATGTCTGAGGATGTCCAAGGTATGGGTATACCTGAGACGACCAACAGCGAGCAAAGTAGAACATCAAGCAACCACCAACCACCCAGTTGTTGACACAAGCGGGAGGGATCTGCTTGAGCACGTGAAACAAACAGTGGTAGACTTGAAATCCGCGGATCCAGTGGAGGACTGACTACCCACGTGATGACTCGTTGCGACATCCAAGGCGTTTCAGTCAATCGCACGTCGTAACAAAAAATATCAGTCAACTTGTTACAAAGCTCATCTCGACATATCATGTCCACCTCCAAGTCTACCCAGCCGCAATACTCCGCGGATTCTTTCAAAGAGCATATCAAAAAACTCGTCCAGAAGCCGACAGAGTTCACGTCTGACGATGTCGCAATCTGCTTTCACCATTTCTGCCAGGAGGATGGGAAGGGTGCTTCAGAGGCTCAGGTGAGGCTGTCTGCCATCGTTCTGCCAGATTGATTTGCTGTACTAATGGTATTATTTATTTGTTTTACGTCAGATGGGAGCCTTCCTTACTGCCCTCACCCTCTCTGGCCTCGACTCCTCACCTTCTATCGTCGCAGCATGTGCGCAAGTGCTTCGGGACCACGCTGTGAAGCTCGAGCCTCTGCTCCCGCACGGAGAGCTTCCAGAGCCACAAGGCGATGAGTGGGACTACAGGGAAACTGATAAGCTTGGGGACGGATACACCGGGCTGGTGGATATTGTTGGAACAGGTGGTGATGGATCGGACAGCTTTAATGTGTCCACGACAGCAGCAGTCGTGGTTGCTGGAACTGGACTGAGAGTGGCGAAGGTGAATTCTATCTGTTCTATCATGTCTAGGTGCATCCATTAACTTCTATCTTTTCCCTAGCATGGATCGAGAGCCGCAACCTCGACTTCCGGCTCTGCCGATCTCCTACTCTCCCTCGGCTGTTCTCTCACATTCCCTCCCTCAACCCTACCTGCCCTGATCTCTCATTCGCCATTCCTCTTCTTATTCGCTCCCCACTACCATCCTGCATTCACTCACATCGCTCCAGTCCGACGACAACTCAACTTCCGCACCGTGTTCAATGTCTTGGGCCCGCTGATTAACCCGAGTCGACCATCTCGCATGGTGCTGGGCGTGGCTCGCAAGGAACTCGGAGACACCTTCGCTGAGGTCCTCCGAATTCTCAAAGTCGAGAAAGCGCTGGTCGTCTGTGGTAAAGAGGGGCTAGACGAAATCTCTCCCGCAGGCGAGACATGGGCATGGGAGTTGACCGCTGGAGAGATCAAGACCTACACCCTTCACCCGACTCGAGATTTCGGCCTTCCTCTTCATCCGTTGTCCTCGGTTCGAGGATCCACTCCCGACCTCAACGCCTTGACATTCAAGTCTCTCCTAACACCTTCCGCTCAATCCGTACCACCCTCGCATCTTTCATCCCCTGCTGGTCCTGATTCGCCCTCCCTACCTGCGATATATGACTACGTCCTCCTTCAATCCGCTGCTCTCCTCCGCATCTCCGGTCGCGCCAAAGACTTCAAAGAAGGAGTACAAATCGCTCGTGACACCATAGAGAGTGGAGCGGCGATGCGTGCGTTCGACGGGTTCAGGAAGGCATCAACCGAAGCTATGGAGGTTGGTGATTATCTGGGTTCATTAGAGGATGACGGCGGTGTTGCTGCGAAGGGCGGAGAGGTCATGGCGTGGTTGAAGAGACGGAAAGACAGAACCTCAAGGGAGGCTTCGAGGAGGGGTTCGGAGGATGACATGCAAGACGATCGAGAGGATTAGGGTAGAAGTGCTTAAAGAAGACAAAATTCTAACTGAAGAGATTAATCATGCTAGATATCTTTCAATACATGCGATTGGAACCTGAACACAACTTATACCACCGTGCTGCCCACCTCGGCTGTCTCCTTGATAGCGCCCCAAAATCTCCTCTCCCTTCCTCTTTCCTCTTCTTTCCTTGGCAGTTTCTCCTCTCGTGATGCGACAATCCCGATGTATTGTCTTGAAGATCTTGGTCGTTTGAGTAAGCGGGAGAGCGGAGTTTCTATCGTTACTGGAGAGGCGAGGGTTGTAGATGAAGATGAAGATGGTGCCAAGGTAGAGCATGCAGTGGATGCTGCTCGGTGGGGGTAGGGGATAGGCGAGGAGTAGAATCTAACGTATCCTGGTTCCAGAGCGTATAGAGTGTGGTCTTTTCCCATGCCGACCTGAACAGGACCGGTGTGGTTGTCAGTCACTCGGGCTTTGCTCATTCACAGCGACTCGAGCACTCACATGCTGTCCTGCGTGAAATTGAGTTCCTCGTTGACGAACGATGATTTGACCAGGAGCAACGAATTGATCTGTCATGGGCAGTATGAGAATGCATCGACCAGACCTCGTGAGAGGTAAATCTCACCTGTAAACTTCTTCACACCCAACCTTCTACCTGCTGAAGAGCGACCGTTCTTGGATGAACCTCCTCCACGCTTCGTTGCCGTCCTCAATTGGTTATGGAGAGCTGATTACAGCGAGGATGATCACGGCAGTGGATTTGGTTCATCGTAGTAGGATGAGAGGAGGAGAGAAAGGAGTAAGCAGAAGCCGGAGGTGGTCAGCTACTGAAACTCTTTTCGCACATTGACAACTGAAGCACTCTCCACTCACGGGAAGAAGACGGGTTGAGCTGTTGCCTAAGCTCCGAGCCAAGAGATGCAGCACGGCTGGCTGGACCAAAAAGAGTTGAACGAAGGAATGAAGCCATGGTTGAGTGAGAGACGAGGTTGATTGGAGACTTGGTAGAAGGTCAATTAATCAAGCTCGAGTCGCTATATCGCAGCATATTGCCACGGACATGGATAGTTTCCAATGTCCGCCGACCCACTGTGTGAAATTCGGCTAGTGTGGGCTGTCACGCCCTGGCCTGGTTGAGGTTCATCATCATCTATGGCGACGACGACAACGACGACAACGACGACCTGACATCGTCCTCGACAACATCAATCCCACACAACTACGACCCACATACTCTTTCACCTACCACGGACCTCAACCTCAATTTAAACCGTCATCCACATCTCATTCTCCTGATATGGTTATCCTTACTAGTGGGTTCCCACTTGTTTCCCAGACTTGCTAGACACATGCTCATTTGGGTCACCTCTCTTCACCATTTCTCATCCATTTTCTTGTTCTTCTTCTCACCCCTTCACCATCACAGCTTCTGACAATGAAAAGTTCCAGGTAGACAAGGACGTGGCTGAGCGTAGCATGCTCATCAAGAACATGATCGAGGGTGAGTGTCATTGCTCCTTTCGGGATCCTCCTACGATAGTCTCCCATGTACCTCCTTCCATTCAATCTCGTTTCGTTCTCTTGTTCCATCATCATGCATCATCGCTGAATCAACACGTTACCCTCCTCTCGTTTCCTTCATATCGTTCGGCTTCGTCCAGACATCGGAGACAATGATGCTCCTATCCCACTGCCAAACGTCTCTGCCAATGTTCTTAAGAAGGTACGTTATCGTCTTGTCATCCAGCAGTCTTCCCATCCAATCGCTAACTACCTCAATTATCCTTTCTACCTTGTAATCCTATCGTTTCATTCGCCTTCGTTCCTTACGTTATTCCGAAACGATCGTACATACCTCCAGGTCTTGGAATACTGTGACCATCACAAAGCCGATCCTCTTCCTGCCGCCACCGAAATGAATGACTCTGCTGAAGAAACGAGGAGACGTACGACTGATATCAGCGAGTGGGACCAGAAGTTCATCCAGGTCAGAATCCTTTCATGCTCCTTGACCAGCGTTGAAACTGATACGTTTGCTAGGATTTTGATTCCACCTTTAGGTTGATCAAGAGATGTTGTTTGAGATCATTTTGGCTGCCAACTACCTTGATATCAAGCCGTTGCTGTCCGTATCTCTTTCCCTTCGATGGCCGGACTTGCTCGCGAAGAGCTGACGCGGCACGAGCTCTCCTCCCTCATGCAGTGACGTTGGTTGCAAGACCGTTGCAAACATGATCAAAGGAAAGTCGCCAGAGGAGATTAGAAAGCTGTTCAACATCGTCAACGAGTGAGTTACTATTGTAAATCCTCGGCTTTGGCATCGGGCGCTAATTTCACGCCTGAATTTTTATCAGCTTTACTCCCGAGGAAGAGGCTCAGATCAAGCGAGAGAACGAGTGGGCCGAGGAGTGAGGTTTTAAGAATGAGTTTCAACATTTTCTCGTATCTGACAAGTCTACCTCTCTCCAGCCGTTAATTGTCCCGCCATCACTCATCGATTCACTCAATCCCCACATTTGGTCATTATCCAAGATGATGATTCTTTTTACGACGCTTTCAATCATCATTCTTTAATCTGTTTACTCCATTTGTCTTCCTAGATAGGGAAGCGGCGGTCATGTGTTTCGCTTTGCCACTTTGTGGTCTTTCAGGCCATGGGTTGCCGCCGCCGCGTCTTTCTGTCCCCTCACTACTGTATGATGTAAAGGAATGCGTTTTGGCGTGCGACAAAGTAGCGATGTCGTAGACAAACGTATCAAGCTCGATTTTTGTGCATTATGGCAATGAATGTCCCGCTCAGCCAAACCGCCAGTAGACCGTTCAGGCCTAGTTGCATGCATTACAATGGAGAACAGGCATTTTGAAAGAATCTAATTACATCGGATTTAAACGGTCTGGTATATCTTTAATCCGTCCAGGCGTGGCTCATCATTCGCTGGACCTGCAAAGGAGGATTGTAAGATTGCTGTAAGATCAAGTAGCGAATCTCCTCAAACTCACCGCAATCAAAGCCTGATATCTCACATCTGGACTCTCGTGGCTCATCAGTTCCATAACCTTCACCTTTCCGCCCATGTCAGTGACATTCCTGAAAAGGGTTCATCAGTTCACCACTGCCTTTCTGCATTGGACGGACAGAACGAACTCACTTCCTTGCTCGGTCACCGCCGTACGTGAGATATTTCCCGATGTCATTAAGAGCGACTGCCAACACAAGAGGATCTCGACTTGAGCTTATGAGCGAGATGAGTTGTCTGCGGTCACAGGATGAGTGATCTTCTCTGAGGTGGACCGGACCCGCTACCGTCTCACCTCAGAACCTTGCCATTCGACTCGACTCCCACCCTCATTCCATTCTCCTTCCAAAAGTCGTCCGAGTCATGCGCAGCCGACCAGGATAAATGACCGCTCTCTACCTCTGAGGTGTACTCGTCGTAAGTGCTGGGTCGTCATTAGAAGATGATAGTCGCGACAGATATAATTCATTTGTCAGTTGGCAGCGTGACGTGGCCAAGATCGACTCAGCACTCACGTCAGACCTTCCAACCTCTCTTGCAGTTCGGTCTTCAAGTATGTGATGTCCTCGACAATGTCATCATCAGACCACTTCCTCGTGGACAGGGATTTGATAAACGGCAGGACTTTCTGGACCAGCATCGGGGCAACGTTGACGTTGGGTGAGATGAAGAGAAGGTTCTTGTAGCAATGGCATGGTCAAGCGAGGGGCAACTAAAAGACTGGTAGAAGAGAACACTTACCCTCAGAGTTGCCACAGACACTCGAATAACCTTCTCCTTGGAAGCTTGCTTTGCGGTATCAGTCAGGATGGCGACTAGGTCAAATCGCCTAGTGTATACCAGTCAGTGCTTTCTTCAGCATAAATCGAAATCACAAACACCCACTTATCAACGGTATCAGCTACGTATTGCTCGTAGCTTAGTTGCCAGAAGCAACAAATAACCCAGTACTGGGTCTGAGGTTGAGGATTTGCCTTGAGAGCTTTAATGAGCCTGTAAAATGTTTTGTAGGTCAATTCAATTTTGATTCTGCGAGGTACCGGTCGTCCGGTTCACATACCCTGATAGCAGCGAATCATGGTCCCATGCGGCTTTTCGAATGTATCTGGCACCAAGCAGCGCTCCGAGGCATTGCAATCCGAGATCACGAGCAGGAGAAGGGTTGCCTGCGATTGGGCATTGGTTGGATTTTAGTATACGTGATAGGCCATCCGGGAGACAAGTGGCCTACCATTCGTGAGCTTGGCCAGAGATGTAAGAAGGGTGGAGACGGAGTCGGATGGTAGTGGTTTAGGGTCGGTGCTGTAGGATCACCGCCGGCTAGCAATCAGCCACGTTCCAGTCGGCAGATCGAACACAGACAGTTCTCACGAAATCAAAAGCGCCATGATTCTCAAAGACTGCAGCAATGAGAACTCATCTTGCAGATTCAAGCACTTCAGCAGAGGAACGTAGGTGTCCTCCGAGGAGGTGTTGTGGAAAAGAGAAAGGGCGTTTTGCTCTGTTTGACCGCAATTGGGATCATCAGGTACCGAAGTCGAGGTGGAAGATCGGAAGAACCCACCTGATATCACGTTGTAGATTGCTACCAGTACCCATTGAACGGTATCCACCTTCTGAAGCTTCCGCAGTAGCTCGATGAAGAGCTTGGCGTATGTGTCGCCTTGAGTGCCGAGTAGAGCTGCTCGTTGGCTTCGAGGCTAAGGGGGTTGAAAGCAGATATATCCCGTGCTTAGTCAACTACATAGCTGAAAGCTCTCAAAGGTGATTAGACTCACCTGCCGTTCTAGATTCTTGAGCAACTGCACCTCTTCAGCTGAAACAAGCTTGGCTCGTTGATATCCCTGTTTACATACACACGATCCGAGTGAGCTAGCTGAATGCGGACAGTGTTCCTCACAGCTCGAGACCATGGCACGCACCTCCCATGAGACGCCCTTGGCCTCGATCTTAGCACACTGCTCATCCAAGAACGGGGAGTAGATGGGTGGAGGGATGGCGAGGTCTGCTACTGATGGCTGTGGTGCTTTGGTCGCCATGTTTGGTGAGGAGAGAGAGCAGAGCGAAAGAGAGATTCACGATCTACAGCGATTTACTGGATATTGTCGTTCAAACACGATAGGGAGCGTGGTGACAGTGACGAGCCATGCCCCGCGCGGAAGGAGACACGTGATAGATCAATCGTGATAGATAGATAATAATCATGTACAGTGACAGTCATGTCTACATCGTCCTCAGTCGTCATATCCAACGTCGTCAACAGGTTCGTCAATCTCTTCTCCCACCTTCGATCCCTACAAGAACTCTTCCACTCGCCCACTCTCCTATCTTTAACTCCCACCGAAAGGCCCTCTCTTCCTCACACCCGCCACTCCCGACCCGGCTCCGCCACCACCGACCAACCCCATTCCCAATCGTGGATGCGAACCCATCCCGCTCGTCACTTTCAATTTATATCTGCGATAAGCTTCAAGTATATGTGCCGGCGTAAGAGGTCCTACGGGATCGTTGTATTCTATCTGGATAGCTAGAGCTGTATCAATCGGCGCAGGATTTAGCCATGTTATATCATCCGAGCAGAAAGTCCGTTGGACTCGGACGTACCTGCTTCTACGATCTCTCCTACGTGTACCTTTGCTACGGCCGATAGCGCTCTCGCCAGATCATCGCTGCACTTCTTCTGACCTATTACATTCTTGACAAACTGTCAGAGATTGCAATCCGGGCGTCGCATCAGCCTAGGTCAATACGGAAATCATGCTTGCAGTTGCAACTTACTCTCTGAGTAACCTTGTGATTGAGCTGATTGGTATTGAGAAAGTTTATCCGTGCTAGCTGAGAAGGGTCTGCAGCATCATCGAGAGCTCTGTGGTTCGCCAATCCACCTTGTTCATCAATCTTTCTTCTCGCTTCTTTCCGCTCCACCGCTACTCACTTATCTCTCCTCCTCTTGGCTTCCATCTCCTTCTCTACCAATCTGTCCTCTCTGTCCCAAACAACCTGCTCATCCACGTTGATCCCTCTATCCTCCTCTTCCGCTGCGTCGTCTTCCTCTGAACCCGGTCCTTCGTCTTGTTCTTCCTCCCCGCTCACTTCTTCATCTTGGCTACCATACGTCGTGTCGTCATCATATTGCGTGATATGAGATCGAGCAGCAGAAGCCGCAGTTCCAGCTCTTGAGAAGCGACTTGTCGATATCCCCTTCCCGCCTCTCTTGGCACCACCTACTTCGGACGGCGTGTGCTGCCGAGAAGCAGTGATGCTGCCTGATCTACTCGCACCATTCATGACCGATGCCCCTCTTCCATCGACTGTACCAGGCGTCTGAGACGGTGCTTTCCGCTGACGTTTCTTCGGTGCGGGTTTGGTATCCTCTCCTGCGTCGGAAGATTTGGGTGGTCGTTTGCGAGGCTTTTTGGCGGGACTGGGTCTGGATGGGGATGTGATGGAGGGTGGGGTGGGAGCGAGGAATTGACCGGGTGGTGCTCGCGACATGATAAGGTGATGAAGAAGGTGATGATAGTGTTGATGATGTTGTGGTTAGTGGACTAGTAGCGACTGACTGACTGTTGACTGCCGATTACTTAATCGCATTACTAACCATCAACCCGGAACTGCCTACTGTAATGGTAATCCTGCCATAAGATCGTCTCGGTCTCAGCATCATTCACCCTCAACAATGTCTTCACCAGATTCTATAGAAACTCCAGTCTCACGGCGTCTCGCTTCCGTTCGTAATGTCATCATCGTTCTCAGCGGCAAGGGTTAGTTTGGGCGCATCCACCTTGATCCCTGAAATAGTAGCTGAGTAGCTTCTTTCTCCCTCTCACCCTTTCCTCAGGCGGCGTCGGTAAATCCTCTTCAGCGGTCCAACTCGCTCTCTCGCTCCTTGCTACGTCCCCAACCACCCGCGTAGGACTCCTCGATCTCGATCTGACTGGACCCTCCCTACCACGCATGTTAGGCCTTGACAACCCCAACTCTTCACGTCCACCAGCTGCGGTTCATCAATCGTCTTCGGGCTGGATACCTGTCTATGTCGACTCCGAACGTCGACTAGGGTGCATGTCCATTGGTTTCCTCCTGAAAGATCGTGGTGATAGCGTCGTATGGAGGGGTCCAAAGAAGGATGGAATGATACGACAGTTTCTTGCAGAGGTCAGGTGGGGTGATTTGGACTACCTGATAATCGATACACCACCAGGTACATCGGACGAACATATCTCGCTCCTTACCCATCTACATCCCTTATTCGTTTCAAACCCATCACCACCACGGCCACCTCCCGAATTCTCACCAACACCTCAAGCGATACTCATCACAACGCCACAGCAAACATCCCTGAACGATACTCTCAAATCCCTATCATTCGCTAGGAAATTAAGCTTACCTATCTTGGGAATCGTTGAGAACATGTCTGGTTACGTCTGTCCATGTTGTGGAGAAATCAGCGACGTTTTCTCATCTGGAGGTGGAAAGACTATGGCTGCTGAGCAAGGCGTGGGTTATCTCGGTCGAGTACCGATCGATACCAAGTTGGTGAAACTTTTGGATGATGTGGTTGATGGTAAGCTAGAGGGAGAAGTGGAGGCAGGAAGCTTTCCACTGGTAGATAAATACGAGGAAACGGGGTCGAGTAAGGTTTGGAAGGGGATTACAAAGGATATTCTGGAGAGGATGAGGACGCGAGGAGAGGAGGCGGTCAAGGCAAAGGACGGAGTGACGGCATGAACTTTTGGGTTAGCATTTGCCAGGGGAGGGGGGCGGGAGGCAAGGGCACGGCGATTCGCGATAGATTCATCCACCAAGGCGAGATTGTACAACTGAATATTTACCCCGACGACGATCGACCTGAGATGCACCTCCACCTGACGGCCATCATTCACGGTGGATTCTTAAGTCTGGCGAGAAACCTCCAGATCTTCTATTCGTCCATTCTCAAGGTGGTACAGCCAACCGTGGACTGTTACCGGGTCTTCTGGTCGCTCTGCTCGGTCCTGAGGGGAGAAGATGTAATCAATTGGAAGGCACACGGTACTGCGATGATCAAGCTGTACTCACTTGTCTAACGACATCAGAGGCAGCGATCAGCTTGACTTGCCTGATGATGTTTGCCTATTGCCACGATATCTCGAAACCGCTTCAGCCAATTTCTCCAGACCCGCATTCACAGACGATCGAAGAGAACTTACCCTAACAACCTCCTCCAAATCTGGCTCAACTCCATCCTTCCACATCTCCCTCGCCAAATCCTTGACAGGCTGTAGGAACCTCTGCAATGGAGTTTTGAGCGATGGAGCTTGGTTCGGAGCAGATGATTTGATGGCGTTCATGCATCCGACACATCCGGTGTGACCCTGAAAGAACGGCGACGAGGAAATCCAAAGATGAGCTGATGTTATCGGCTGAAGGGATGATGATGTTGACTCACGGCAACGACGACGTGGCGAATTCCAACAGAGAGTACAGCAAAGGCAAGACACGCATTGATACTGTCATCTGCAGGGTGATAGATGCTGTGGTTGGGAGATGAGGTGTTAGGTGACAGTTGTAGGGTCCCCCCTCGCCTGTACTAACTTGGCGATGTTTCGGTGCTAAATTGCAAGGAAAGACCCATGATCAGCATCAGCTCCTTGCACGGCTGTAAGAGGCGAGATTGAACTGCGCACCACAAAGACCTCTCCAGGCTGAGCATGCAGAACCGAAGTCTCCGAGACCCTTGAATCCGAACCTTGAGAAAATCGACTTGCACCAATCAGCTTCCGTTATCCTCAATCCTATCACGTCACGTAGGGCGATACTAGCGATCCATCTCATCCCACTCACATCCTATCCACAGAATCTTCGGCGTCTGACCCTTGAAATTTCGTGCAAAGTACTGAGGATCTTGCTGTATGATGGATGCTGCCCATTCCGCGTTACGGTCTAGGAGTTCTTTCTAAAATTGCGAGATAAAGCAAGAACGCGATAAGCTAACCGATTTGAATTCAAGTTCATTGGGAATATGATGACACTTACCAGCTCTGGGATTGAGCGAGACGCAGAGCTCGCTATATTCCGAGTGACAGAGTATGAGTGGTTTCCTGTGGGTCTGACTGAACAGATGAGACCGGACCTACCTGAACGCGAGATTACGTGAAAGTCAGTTAGTTCACTAGGTTACGAGGTGAACAGATATGCTCAAGGGTAGAAAACAAGGTCTCACCGAGAACACGAGAAGATCCGGCCAACGCCATGATTTCGACTGAGAGGATAGGAAGGAAGATAATATATTCCTTGGGTGTTGTTGGCTGAGATGATTGACAAAGTCCACTTTTTTCTTTTAGATTGGGGCTAGGCTGCACGAATTAAAATGTCAACAACGATAATTGAATTAATGACTTGAAAAGTTGGGTGGACGGGGATAGAATGGCCGTGTGCCGCGTTCGCCGTTAAGCGTGTGACCACCGTGAGACAAAGCCAGGTGGGAGATCCTGAGCCAGGGGCGTGGGCTTGGGCGTATAGTGAGTTAGTTAATACCAACCAAAGACCCTAAGCTATCTGTTCACCACCACATCACATATCCTGTTCGAAATTCCCATCCAGTGGCATCCTACACTACTTTACACTCAAACCCTCCGTGTAGTCACTCGCACAGGACATTTGACAGGTCCCTCCTCGTCAACGAGCCAGTCCAAAAGAGCTCGTGCAAATAGCTCCAGCTTCAAAAGTTCCCTCATCGAACTTCCTTCTATATCGCCCCGTTTCCCACCTCCAACACCACGATGTCTACCCTGTCCCTCCCACCTCCCGTCAATTCTTCCTCCGGCGAAGACACCCTTCTCGCAGCCAGTGGGACGTCACCCAACGGTGTAGCTAGTGGAAGTGGGACGCCGAACGGTGCAGCTAATGGTGATGGCAAGAAGAGCTCGGAACTGTTGCAGGGTGTGATTTATCCACCAAAGGAGATTCGAGGTGGGTGTTCGACCTTCCAAAACAATCACGATGTAGCTAATACATTCGATTCTCCTCATTGACTGACACCTCTTCACCGTGAACTCCTCCCAGCCATCATCGACAAAACCGCCATCCACATCGCCAAATCACCCTCTCCTCAACTCCTCGAGGACCGTATCCGTGAACATCAAAAATCCGACCCAAAATTCTCCTTCCTTCGAGATGGCGATGCCTTCAATCGTTACTACAGATACATGATCGAGAAAGTGAAAGAGGAGGGTGAAGAGGCTGTCTTGGCTTTGCAAAGTGCAGGGACCGCAGCTGCAGGTCAGACAGTGCAGGTCGATGGGAGTGGAACACCGGGTGTTGGGACCCCATCGCAGGTGCAGGTAGCTTCTAAGAAGGATAAGATGTTGGAAGAACCGAAACCGTTCGAGTTTGTGGTGGATTTGCCGAATGTCACCGCGTTGGATCTGTGAGTTCGACACCATACCCTCAGTCGGGTAATTCCTACAAACAGATTCGCTGATGCACTGGATTTACTTTCTCCTTCACCAGTGACATACTCAAGCTGACCGCACTCTTCGTTGCTCGTCGTGGTCGAACATTCCTCCAATCGCTTTCCATCAAGGAAGGCCGCAACTTCCAATTCGATTTCCTACGGCCTACCCATTCCCTATTTCCTTATTTCAACCGTATGGTAGAGTCCTATTCCAAGATAATCAACCCATCCTCCGAACTCCTCTCTTCTCTGGAAGCATCACGGAATGACTCTCACAAATGGGCAATACTGGAAGAAGCCAAGAAACGAGGGGAATGGGAGAAATCACGTCGAGAAAAGGACAAGAAGCGAGAAGACGAACGCGAAAAAGATATGTTGGCTTTCGCGGAGATTGATTGGCAAGACTTTGTTGTGGTACAAACCATAGAATTCACCAGCACCGACCAAACCATCGAACTCCCACCACCAACCTCTGTCAAAGAGATGGAGAAACTTACTCTCAACGAACGAAAAATGGCAGCTGAGATCGTGGAGGAAGTTGGTAATAAGGCACAGGAGCAACAAGATCAGGATGATGGTGGTGAGATGGAGATCGAAATGGAGGAAAGTGATGATGAAGAAATCAAGGACAGGAAGAAGAAGCAGGCTGAGGAAGTAGCAAGGGCAAGGGAGGTGCAAGCGAAGGCAATGGGACAAGCGGGTATGAAGATCAGGAAAGATTACGTGCCAAAGGGTAAGTAGGATTGCGTTCTGTCCAACATCTGCTTTCGCTGAAATTCCTTGGCCATTCTTCTACAGGTCTAGCAGGCAAGTTGAGCGCGAAAGTCGCCACTACCATCTGTCCGTATTGTAAACAAGCGATCCCCGAGACCGAGATCTCAGAGCATATTCGAATCGAGCTGCTTGATCCCAAGTGGAAGGAACAGAAGCAGCTCATGGACCAAAAACGATCTCAAGCTGCTCAGCTTTTGCAGGGTGAGTCGACTTGATTATCCCCTACTTTGTTGGTTGACTAACATCCGGTGAACATTGCAGGCGCCGACGTCTCCGCATCCCTCAAACAACTCGCAAACGCTCGTACCGATTTGTTCGGTACCGCCGAGGACGAGGAGGCACGTAAACGTCAAGAGGATGAGGAACGAGCAGCGCGGAAAGCAAAGGAGACGATCATTTGGGACGGTCATACTGCATCGAAGGCTTCGACGCTTGACACCTTCCAGAACAAGTACAGTCTCGAGGACCAAATTCAGTCGATTCATAAGAAGCATGCGCTCCTGCCGTGAGTCATCGGTTGCTATGCTGCTGTCGTGTGGTCATTCAGAGCTGATGTAAATATCATCCGCACCCACAGGAGTAACAGCAACGTCGTAGGTCCGCAGCTTGGGGATTCACAAAATATTCTTCCAGCTCAGGCAGCTGGAGCATCCACTCCCGGTGGTGGCATTGCATTCAGTGGCGCTGTCATCTCAGCTGGTCCCCAAGGTCCATCCGCACCACAACCCCTAATTCAACAATTTCAACCTTACCCTGACCAATACCAGTCTTTCGGAGATCAGCCAGCGTTCGATCCCTCCATGTTCAACATGCCACCCATGCCAAGTAACGATGGTCTTCCACCACCACCTGCCGGCTTGCCAGGCAGACCACCTGCTGGCATTCACCCGTCACGATTGGCGGCCATAGGCGGTATGAGTCCCAGCATGCCACCGAACATTGGCTCCCCGTCGACCGGTCAGATCAGACCTTACGAGGCTGATGATACTGTTGACGGTCAGCCGGCCAAGCGGCAACGCATCGAGAAGCTGCCGATGGGACAACTGTATGGCGTGAGTGCGATTTTATGATGCTCGATGACCGAGGAGCTGACTGCCTGATACGTTCAACAGGAGCACGACTGGATCCGAATGCATCCCGAGCCAGTCTCTATCTCGGTGCAACTTCCTAATATGCCGGACAAACCAGAATGGAAACTCAATGGTAGTATCATCACTGTTGAGGATATTCCCGTCAATTTCCTGGTGTCGACTCTGCGAGAACGTATCAAGAACATCATCGATGCGCCGCTGCCTATCTCGAGAATGAAGATTGATTACGGTGTTAAGACATTGAGCAACTCGAGCACCTTGGCGGCAATGAACATAGGGGAGGGAGATATGGTCTCCATGTCTATTAGGAAGTAGTGCGGATTTCTCCGCTTGTACAGTTATGATTTGACTACTTCGTCATTTTTCTGGACATGACATGATGGCCTTCAACTGGACCGATTAGTGGCGCTCAGTACGCTTGTCACGATCTCGCGGTCTCTCCTCATCGCGATAGCGATCTCGAGAGTCATACCGACCGCTTTCATCCTTCCGCTCATAATCTCGCCTGTCATGCCGTCGGTCGTCGCTATCTCTTGAGCTGCGGTGCTTGTCCGATCGTCGATCGCCCTCGGCGGCGGGAGTTGAAAACCCCGATCGGGGATTGTCACTCCCGTCCCGATCATAATGTCGACGATCTCGGTCCGCTCGGTCGTAGTCCGTTCGCGATGATGGTTCTCGGCCGGCTCTGTCTCTGTTGGAAATAGATTGATTTAGTGATGCTGTCGCCGCGAAGGTCCGGTCCCGAACTAACCTATCCTCTCTCCTCCGTTTCGAATCCCTGCTGTCCTTCGAATCCGGAGATCTAGAGGTGGCTCTCGAAGCCGTTCCACTCCTCGATACCTCCGAGCCAGTCCCAGCTGCTTCCCTCTCCTTCCTGATTACAGGGACATAACCCCTCCCAGCTCTCTTCGACGGGTCCGGTCGTTTCTTCTGTCCCAATTTCGACCCATTCGTCGTATCTTCTGCTTTGGCTGTCGCCCCTAGTCCTAGGCCGTCCGGTCGTCGTTTTGGGACGTGGATCTTAGTCCCTTTACTAGTATCGGGATTCCATCCCATACCCCTGAGGAGAGCTTCTCCGAAAGCTTCTATAGGTGTTGCAGCGTAGTCGTCGAGAGTGGACTCGGCAGGTCGAGTCAACACATCTCTCCTAAACGCATCCGTCTCGGCTTCGGGGTGATTCCGTAAATCCATCGTATCCTCCTTCATTGCAATGACCAAATCATTCTTCTTCTCTTCCCCATTCTGCTCCATCATCAATGCTTTCATCGCCCTGGTCTCAATTGAGTCTTCCACCTCCGCTTCGTATTCGATCTTGACTTCAGTTTGCTCAACCTTGACTGACGAGCTACCATCTGTCATATCCACGTCTTCCTGTTTAACCCCTACATCTTCTTTTGATGAAGTGATTTGGAGGCCGGCCTTGACAGGCTCATCTCCACTCCTCTCCACAAGATCCTCCTTTTTGACCTCCCGTTTAGCTTGGCTTTCAGGAATATAGGTGGGTTTGCGGATGGCATGGGATGATTGTCTCCAGTCTCGGTTGGGGAGGGAAGGTATGACGAGGGGTCCGGTGGGTTGTTTCTTTTGCAGACTAGTAGGAAGGTATCTCGGATTAGCATGATAGATTCGTTGGCCTGATGTTTCGAAGGTAGCATACCTCTCAATCCCATTTTCACCGAATCCGACGATCTCTTCATCCTTCTTGCTTCTCCTGCCACTCCCACCTTTCCTATTCGGTATCAGCTCATCGTCATCGTCGCTGTCCCCGTCTATGTGCCCGTTCCCACCCAATGGCCTTCCATACCTCGGACCAGGTCGACTAGAACCCTGAGCGGCCGATGTGGACCTTGACAACGGCGACGGTCGAATTGGAGCGGATATCCTGAAGGGGGTGGTTGAGCTTGAGCCAGGAGAGTGGCCATTCGACCCCAGTCCAGAGGGAGAAGCAGACCGGCTTGACGAAGCCGATGCACCAGCCGATGGCGGTCTGATGGTGAAAGATATAGGGGTGGTCATCTCGTTTGATGTTGATGGCGAAGCAAGGTTGAGGGATGTTGTTCAAGTCTCCTGGTGGCGGAGATATCCACAACGGGAGAACGCTGACACGTCATACTAATCCCAATGCAATCCCGACGGCAACTCCTGGTGTGGGTCGGTTACTCGACTACCCTTTCTGCATCATGGACTGGGATAATGTGGAGAGGATTGCATTCAACCTAATCGTACATGGACCGATAAGCCTTCTTCTTCACCCGTGACTCGTTCGCTCGTATCGCTCGTTTCAACGCTTTGATGGCATCGCAGTGATAGCATCGTCTTCAGCCACTGCGTAGTCAAAGTTGGCGCCAGGATGAGCTACTACTGCACACAGCGACCGACCCCACATCGCACTCTCATCACTCACCATTCAATAACAAGCTCTTTGCATCCAAAACCAACTTATTACCACTGGTACTCAACAATGCTGCGATATCCCTAGCAGCTTCAAGGCGACGAAGTTGCAAGAATCCCTTGTTGGATCGAACAGCTTCACCGATCAATTCGGCTGATCTGGCTTCTCCTTGAGCTCGGACAATGATAGATTGCTGTCAGAGAAATGAAGTATATGAGCGTTACTGTCATCCGATGGCGCGAGACCACACGACTCACTTTTTCTTGGATGGCTTGGTCTACGAGGAATGCAGCACGTTGTGCGATTTGCTGAGCGACCTGCTTGGCTATAGAGCGTCATATGCAGATATAGATTAGCTGAGAAGTTTCATCCCACTCTTGGAAAGCCGATACTCACCCTCGACAGCGTGGGTGAACTCTGGACTGAAAGCAACGTGGGTGATAGATACATCCTCCAAAACCAAATTGAATCGTCGAGCTCTTCTCATGAGGTTCTCACGGACGAGACGAGATACCTGTGTGCAATAGCGGATAACGCTCAGCTTCAATCTACGAACACCTGTCAATGTAGGTGGATGACGCACCATCTCCCGCTGAGTGATCAATTGACTGGCGTTGAACTGAGCAACCACAGATTTGAGGACCTCGTTGACAATAGAAGGTAGAACACGCTCATCATAATCGGTTCCAAGCTCTCGGTAGCTACAATGCACCGGTCGTCGTCGTCCATTAGCAAGAATTTCGCGGCCGGATGTTAGGTTGCCACTCACATCGTCGGTAGATCGTTCACGGACGGTCTAGAGAGCACACGACAAGTGATGTTTACCATTTGCAGATCTACAAATCTCCAATACAGTCAGCTGGGCGTGAGCGGGTGATAGTCAGCATGTTCGTCAACGTACCCTTGGTGCCTGTAAGGGAGGCGATGTTTCGAGGCTTAGCACGAACATCGTAAATGATGGGCGTCTCAAACCATGGAATCTAGAAAACCAGGAGCGCATGAGTGTTCTGTTGGGAGGAATCGATGTGATTTCAACATACGTTGAAGTGGGTTCCTTCGTTGTAGATATCTGGTCGAATACCATGAAGACTGTGACGGATGTGAGATTAGCCAGTAACACTGACTCTGGAAAATTGTTTGGGTCGGTCCTCACCGAGTGTACTTGATTGCACGGTGACCTCCATCGACTGGCATGACACCATTTGGATCAACACCGGACCGATGACAGTTGCACACATTCAGCAGCAAAGCTCACCGTTGAACAACGACTGGTTAATAGCAAGTCCGCCGACGGCGAGGGTAATGAGCAGACCGCCTCCAGCCATGAAGCCACGGAACCCATTGGGTCCCTTGCCGCCGAAGCCAGGTCCACCTCCACCTGCAGCACCGAGTCTTTGGCGGCTTAGCTGGCTTGCGAGCTTTGCGAAGGTCTCTCGTGCTATTAGCGATCGACGGGGATGGAGGATTGTTAGGATCGGTCCAACCGCGACGGGCATGCCACTGACCTTGTTGCGAGTTCATGATGAGCCGAAATAAGTCGATATGGCTATGATACGACTGAAGGATGGAGATGGGAAATGCAACGGATGTCGATGTGATCCTTGAACGACACTGAATCGCCATTTCAACACCTCCGATCTCTGGCTACCAGTTACGAGTTTCGGCAATCAACTGCAACAATTATTAGGGCGAATGACGTGTCGCGTGGAATCGACTGCATCTGCGGCTGAGGCTGCTGCAATACACTAATGTCACAATTTTGGTAGCTACTCTTCGCCTCGCATCTACTGCCAGATATATATGGCCTTTGTTCATGCCGTCGATAGCTTCCTAGGCTTGGGCGGTACCATCGGCGGTATCTTGGCCTTGCCTGGCTCTATTTTGATTGGGGAAGGAGATGTGGAAGAAGGAGGTGGTGTGGGTTTACCGGGTGGAAGTCGGGGTGGCAGTCTTCGCGGCTGCATGGGAGCCTGGGTGATGGACTTGGAGCCTGTAGGCGACTCCAGCTCCAACAGATCCACTGGTTGTGCCTTCGGGATGTTGGTATTGATCAATGAGGAGACAGATCCATTGAGCTTCGTTGATGTCTTGGAGAGGGCGGAGTCGCTTCGTCGTGGTGGTGGGAGCATTTGCCTTTGAGATGAAGGGACCATTACGAAGCCTTCAGCTGTGGAAGACCCAGTCGAGGATGGAGAATCTATCGATGTGGTGATTGCGATCAGACGCATCCTAGAGCCATCACCAATATTTCACTTACCTGGTCGTGCCACTGCGCTCGGAGGAGTTGATCGAGTGGGTGGCGTAGGTGGCGGAGCGCCTGCTGATAGTAAGTTCAGCGATCGCTTCATCAGCTCATGCTGAAATATGGACTCACGTCTCGCACTGTCCACATTTCCAGTGGGAATCAGGAGTCCAATCTTTTCCTTCTGGATTTCGTTTTTCAGTCCGACCTGTCCAAATGACTTCTCCAGGTCTCTGATTCCATTCGAGGGAGAGATCTTGCCTCGTAAATCATCCGCGATCTGCTTGGCAATGGTCGCTTTCTTCATTTCGTCTACATCATGGGTGGCAACAGAGAAGATGGAATAGACGGGCCTATGATCGGAGGTTAGGAGCTCCGCACGAGCGTAAACCTTTTGTTGGATCTGCATATCGGATCGGTTAGTTTTGATGGCTAGAACAATCAGGCACCGTACTCACAGATCGGCCACGGAATAGAACTCGATCTGAATTAGAACAACAGGACTAAGTTTGAGCGAATCCGTAAATATGGGGCAACTCACCTGTCCAAGCAGGTATTCGAGCCTTCTCGCTTGAGTCGTAGGTGTTGGTGCCGACGTCACTGAAGTGGGTCTACAAGTCAGCCATCCGTGATTTGTAGAGCGGTCCAGAATGTAGCGCACTACTTATAAGTTGGACTGCGAAGATGAAGATATCAGTTCCGTCAGCTCCTTACGGAACCTTTGTTCGCCACATTGAACAGCTCACGCAAACGTAATTGCACCCTCATCATACCCAGCGAATGCGTCTTTTCCAAGCATCGCCATTCGCAGCTGCACAGATTCTGGGTGAGTGACAACAAGCCCATTGGATATGCAGGACCTTAACCCACCTGATCAGCCTCCCACAGGGTCTGTAGGTCTCCAGTGGAGGCACAGTCTCTGGCCGTCTCGTTGTCTAAGTCTATGCGATAATTCTGAGACGGATAAACTTCAGTGCTCGGGTAGCGGGTGAATGCAACGACGTTGCGACGTACAAAGTCTGCAAACCATAGAATCACACTATAAAGCCTGGGTGTAAGTTCCCATCAAGCACTTGCGGTACTACACTCACTGATGCTCCTCGATCGTTTTACCCCTCAAGAATTTCAAATCATGGTTTATCGTAGCATAGTCTGCGTTTCGTTCGGCGACATTAGAGTGTCCAGCAGCCAAATGACAGGTCATGAAACAAAAGGTCGTGTCATGCAGTTGTAGGCGAATGCCAAGCCCTCCCTTATTGCCACTCATACCCCGTAGGCCAGTCTATATACCATGGCAGGTCAACATCGGAACGCCAAGCGCACATGACACGCTGCTTACCTTCACATTGGCTGCTTCGACTCGAGTGACGGCAGGCAAGATGTCCGAACGGATGTACATGATGAGACACGTCCCAACAAGCTGCTCGCTCCTGAGTTGAATGTAGGGGTGTGGACCGCTGCGATGCTTATCAAAGACCTTGACGAGTGCTGCCTCGCATAGCTTTCTAGAAACGGGGAACATGTATGTCAGTTGCTGCATAGACAAATGGGCACAAGCACACTGACCTAGCTTGCGGATCAGTTTGTATCACTTGTTGAGCGTTAAGAGGAACGACTTCTTGCAGACCGATGACGTATATATCGCAACTACAACCGGATCATCAGCAGCTGAAGATGTTCCGCCTAGAAGAGATCGACATACTCGGGTGCGCCTACATACCACGGGAGTCAGTTGACCATCGTCATTGCTGCCTTTGCAAAACTCACCTGGGGGAAACAGCCAAGCGTTCAAAGATTCTCCTGGAGGTCGACCATTCAGGTTCCATGTCCCAGCAAAGATCTCCAGAGAACGCTCCGTGGAGTACTCCGACAGCCTGTCAAGAGAAATTTCAACGCACGGTCGTGGTTACGAGGCTGTCAGACAGCTCACCTAGCTGACAAGGCTGCAGCGACTGCCTCCGCAACCGGATTGTGAACCTTCACCTCTTGTTGCCCGGACATCAGACCCTGTGCAAAATGTCAAGGAGAAATTGTTACATCCAAAAAGAATCCCCTCCCCCCCCCCCCCTCCCTTTCTTCCGGGACTTACCAGTAGAAGGTCAATAGACTTCTGCTTGTCTGAATCCAAGAAGGTGTTTGTATAAACTCTGTGTGCAACATCTACTCAGCCATTTACCCGTTGGATCCAGAAACCGCGGTCACGAACCGGCCAAGACTCTTCGTTGTATCTGACAATATGCTACCCAAGGTACGTTTCCCAGTTCGTGTCACGCTGGTGTTCAGCGCCCCGGTGCCAGCGTAGATTCTACAATGGGGATGTGTCAGGATCTGTGTCGATCGCCTGTCTTCGGACAATTACCTCGAGAGACTATCCCCGTTATCAGCCCAGAGTGTACGGTGAGACGATGCCAATATGCTCGAGGAGACAAGGGATTGCCCAGGGGGCAATGTAGAGAGGAAGGAGGATACCGTGAGGGTAGAGATGACATCTTGCACGTAGTTCGTTCGGTCGAGACTGCGATGATCCTATACTTAGCCGTGGTTCTCATGATTCTACTCCCTTCAATGGGATCTCACCAATCCAGGCACTGGTGTACAAGTCAGCGAACTGTAGTATCTGCGACCGAAATCCTCACAACTCACATTGGTACGGAATACGCCCTGCTGCTTCTCCACAATCACTCCACTCTGCCTATCAATCGTTGTCCATCCAAAGCGTCGTAAAGCATCGGCTAGGCTATGCAGCCGTCTCCCAAAGTCCTCCTTGACTACGTCATGGCCACCTATCTTCACTGCAGCGTGAAAATCATACGGCGTGAGTGACACAGTGGGTTTACCGTCGAAATCGTTCTCCAATTCCCTGGCGAATGATTGCAGGTGGTTCTCGTAAGCCTTTGACAAAATGAATTCCTCTCCTCGAGAGCCAAGGAGGTTCACGGCATGAACAGCATGATAGTGTTCCAGCAGGTCTATGAAGTGTCGGCCGAATGCTGCTTGTGAGGCAGCTTGAGGCTGGAAGTCATTCATCGCAGGGGCGTCAGTCGCGGCGACCGGCCATTCGCGACTCCTAACTCACACGAGTGATTTGCAGCTGGCCCCCCAACGCTTTTATGCCTGTTGACGATAGTCTGTTTCACTCCCGAGACTAGCGGTCTTCTACTCTGTCCTACTCACCTTGCTGCTCCCAAAACACTGTCGGCAGGATGTAAAGATGAGTATAGGACGCGCGAGAGAATCGGCTTTCGCTGCACTCACATGGCACACTCCCTCGTACCTGAACAAAGCTCATGCATATATCTTGCGTTGACAAAAGCGTCTCTGTCTGTTGAGCGGCAGAAAATATCAATATCGAGTGACGTTCGATCATATACCATGTATCTCACCTCAACAAAGTTGGCAACATTTCCCTCATCGTCTATACCTCTCGTCCTAAACCTAGCTCCGGCTCTCTTCCATCCCAATCTGCTAATCAATCCAAGATTCACGCTCTGTCCCATTGCACCCATCCCTCCGACAGGCATCACACCGCAGAATCCTTGAATGAGCATGATGAGCATATTGCTGCTGTCCAGTATCTTCAGTTGATCTGGTGGAAGGCCGTTGCGGAATTCGAGGAGGGGTTGAAGGATGTTTGCATTCCACACTGAAGACGTTTGGACAGGTAAGTCACATTCTCAAGCGGCGACGCCATAACATAGCTCACCAAAACGATCATCAAAGGAATCAAGTGCCTGTCCAGGTCGAACTGACCTATCCTTCATTGCCTGCCAGTCCCATTCAGCGAGGCGCGTTGAGATGTCCCATCGATTATCGCATGCGAAATAGAATGTTCCGGTCTCAATGTATCGCTATGTGATGGAAGGCATATCATTAAAAATTCCGATCTGCTGACTCCATAACTGTTCAGCGTCAACTAACCTTCATACCATCACAGGGATGCGTGAACAGTCCCTGTTGCTGAGCTAACGTCTGCCCCCTCCTAGCACCAGCCATAGGCCTCTCATCAGGGTCAGGTGTATCGTACCCCTCCATCGTGCCATCCAAATCGAAGGCAGACCCTGAGCGTGAAAGCGTGCTGGCTTCATCCCACAGAGCAGTTGAGAGCGAGTGAAATTCGACGTTCAAAAGCTTGCTGGGGGCTAATGATGTTCCAGGTAGGATAGGAGGTAGAGTAATCGCTCCTGCTGCTAGTACCAAGAATATTTCATGGCCACTCTCGGCATCTACGAAAGGTGGATACCTTGAGTTAGTACTTGGACAAATGCAAGGATACTGCCCAGTTCACCTACCTGACGGAACACTCGTCAAGCCCAGCACTCCACCAAGTCCTCTCGCCTTGTTGATTCTGATGAGCTCTTCCATCGGAACATCTTCCCTCTGCTGCAATTCGACGATAGCCGTGGGATTACCCCTCGTGGTCTTCTCGCCCACCTGCTGTATGTGTCGGAAGACCAACGCATGGTCTGCACCAACAAGGTAAAGTGTCCGCGGAGATCGCCGCAAGTAGAGTTGGAATGCCATCCGTCTTGGTGCTGTCTCAGAGGAATCTATCTCTACTTGATACTTTGGATGGTCAGAGGAGGTGTAACTGGTCGATAGGTTGAATCTCATATAGATGACATCGCTTCAAGTATGCGGCGTTGTTACCCCGCGTGACTTGGAGTTGTTATTATGGAGTCACCCATGAACATGAGTAACAAATGCAGCTAACTCGTGAGACATTACGTGAACATGCTATGGACGTGTGTGAATGACTGTCTTGACTTCCGGGAAGAGGGCGTGGAAAATCTGGCAACGTTGTGGACAGGTTTAGTTAAAAGAAGACACCGAAACGACTAGCTCGCTACGCACTTCGTCGAAGATCGTTAAGATGAGATGCTGGCAGAGGATTCTGACTTGTAGAGCTGCGTGTATCCTTCCCGTCGCTCGGCGAGCGTTGGAACGCCCAAGCATATTGGCAGCAACGTCTGCAAGATGGTGTGGTTTTTAATATAATTTACGCCTGGTGGTGAACGGTCTAAAACCTCACCAGGGACAATAGTCTGTATCTTCCGTGATGCACGAGCCTTCGTGAGCATCTGCTCTTCAGCAGTACGAGGGATACTAGCTGGTCTGGGTCCACCTCCAGGCCACATGGATTCCGTGAGAGATGACAAGTATCCGTCTATCGACCAAGGGGACAGTGAGGACTTGACAGTGTCTCTCACTTTCCTGGTTGACAGCAGTCTCGGAAGTCAGAGACTATGACGGTGCTGGGATGGCACATACTCACCTCTCTATCGTACCTCCAAGGAGTTGCTGCATTAGCATGACTATCGTCTGCTTTCGTAGCCAGTTGCCGTCCTTGAGATCGAACAGCTCCATGATCATATCACAAATCGGTGCAGTAAAAGCTCCGCTCTCCCCTTCAAGAGGGCTGATCAAGCTGGAAAACGCGGAGTCTAGTCTTGATAGTTGCGGCAGATCACCATTGACGAGGTTACGAACGTCGCCTTGGCTCGCGAGTAAGCTCGCGCCAAGGGTAGTCGATCCAAGATAGGAGTTACCGAACTCCAATCCTTTAGCGCCAAATCCGATGAGACTGGAGCTGATATCGTCTGCCATACCGGTGGCTTGCTTATTGAGTTTTTCCGAGAGGACATCAAGAACGGTCGGCGCGAGGAGTATGTCGTCTAAAGAGGTCGTGACCGAGCGATAGAGATTCCGCACGAAGCTTTTTTGCGGTGGCGCTAGAGGAGTCAGGCGAGATGCTGATGTGCTCACGTCGGTATTGGTCACCTCAGCTGGCCTGCCTTTTGTGCTGGAAGGAGAGATTCCATGGGCTCGGGACAAGAAAATGCAGAGTGCTGCGTGCTGGCATGCCGCCTCGCTCGTCAATAGTCTCTGCAACGGTTGATCTATTAGCACTTACTTCAAGGGGACCGCATAGGCTTTTCTCACCTTCAGGTAATCCTCAAGCGCAAGGCGTCTTTGTTCGATAAGCGCATCGGACAGCGACGTGACAAGTTTCTTTCCTGGCAAGTCGATTCCTTTCCTCCTTAACTCGCCGCTCATCACGTATGATTCCTTCAGCTCTTGATGAAGGTCCCAAAACTCGTTATATCGTCGTGGTACAACCCAGACGTGCTTGAGGACGCCTTGCTCCCCAAATTGCTGCACCTCAATTATGTAGCGTACGACCTGTCTGTCATTGTCGATACTTGTCATCGTCTTCGGGATGAGAACACGGACACGATTCGGTACCAGCAGGTTTTCTCGTTGTTGTTCGATAAATTGCTTCTTCTGGAACTCGACCGTTCGCTTTTCTCTGCGTAGGTCTTTCTGCGAACTCGTGAGCAGAGCAAGCTCATGTTGCTTCCCGGTAAGCTCAGCCGCTCTAATCATCTTGTCCAGGATGTTATCTTGATCAGCCAATTTGGCGATGTGTCGTTCAAGACGAAGGATCGCTGGTGCGAGGAACAAGTCACCTGGACCAGCAAGCTGCATCATTCCAGGATCCGGATCTTGGTCGAGGCTATCGTTATCCCCCATGCTGTTCAAGGTCATCTCCCCGTCTTCTTGATCGTCAAACACCTTTTTGGGTCGCGTTGGTGACGTGCTTCCAGGTGGCCCTGCGGTCGTCGCCGCTGACTCAAGAGAAAGAGAGGAGGTATCAGCAGTCACCTTGTCAACTGCTACGGATGCACTCCCAGCAATGGAGGAGGCTCGTGACGTCGCGGTGAACGCACGTAGCAGTTCATGGCCCGAGTTTCGGGTCGGTAACCGCTTTGGCCGAATGGCCTGATCATCTTGCTCTGGTGAGTCAATGATAGAGGTCAGAGCAGCCTGAAGAGCTTCTATGCGTTCAGACTCGACCTGTTCCCCGTCCTCGTCCGGCAGCCGACCATTGGGTAGCAGACTTTCAGTGCTAAGGATACTTGCAATCATCTCATGGTCGGTATCCCCGAAGAGGCTGAGGTGTTTCCCATTGTCGTCCTGAGACTCCGGACCTGCTGGTCCGACAAGGAAGCCAAGAGCAGAGTCACTGACCTGGGGCCCGGGACTTTTCCCCGCCACTGAGATGGACCATGACCTGGCTTTGTGTAAGATTAGCGTTGGCTCCGGTACTTGCCCATGGACACTGCTCGATAGAGCAGAAGACTGTGTTTCATAAGTCTTTCTCTGCTCCGCTGACGCCCGTCGAGGTCCTCCGAGGTCAACACTGGCCTTGAATGGCCTCCACGCTGGGAAAGATTTGCCCGTCACCGGAGATGCTCGACGATGAGAACTCGAGGGATGGCTAGGCGGTGCACGAAAAGCGGGTTGTGGACCAGAGGCGACAAGGGAATTGACTGTTTGTCCAGCTTTGTTGATCTCCGTCGCCGCCTTGATATAAAGTTCGGTGGT
This sequence comes from Cryptococcus sp. T15_22C, assembly GCA_017654825.1. NCBI lineage: Eukaryota > Fungi > Basidiomycota > Tremellomycetes > Tremellales > Cryptococcaceae > Cryptococcus > Cryptococcus sp. T15_22C. Next base: position 94,312 of record JADPYA010000204.1, on the reverse strand, counting down.
GACAAAGTTTGAAAAATGGTCCTCCTCTAGCTGGCGATAAGACTCTTTCTGTAACTGGAAAACGCCGCGTCTAGCTATGTCTAGCCGATTAGACCGGGTCTGCACATCGTCCTCTTGGTCGTTCAAGTGATGGACAAAGGTCCAAATTCCTCCGATCAGCCGGTCATGTTGAACAATAGGTCCTCCCTGACATGTAGGACTGAGATAAGTCTCCCAGATCATGGAGACATCCTCTGCTGCCGTTGGCCAAGTTTGATATTGAAGCGAATCGACCTGGAAGCCGTTCCCATCATCCGAAGATTCCACTTCGACGAGAGGATCTTTGAAGCTCTCCACTGTGACCCAAAACTGCACCAAGCGAGATTGCTGCCGGCGATCCATAAACTCCATAAAGTATCCAAGCGCTGACGGGTTTAACAGGATGTCGCGAAGAGTGGTATGTTCCGAAGAGAGCAGCTCGACGCTTTTATCAGCAGGGTCCTGCGGACGAGCATCTTGAGTGGGTGCGATCCATCTTCTTGCGGATGATTTATCTGCATCTGCTTCTGGTCCCCGCACACTCAAGGACTTAATTCTCTTCGCTATCTTCGCCTCGGCATGTTCCATCCTCTCTAGATGAGCCACTAAATCCTTGGGTCGACTACCCTCATTCTTCTCGTAAACCTCGATATCCGCTTTAGTCCTCCTGAATTCCCTGTCGATATCGTTCTTCATCCTTTTCGCTTCTGCTAGACTCTTGATCTTGTTGATGCTCTTTAAGAATAGATCGAAATGCTTTGCATCCGTAGAAGAAGAGATCGCAGAGTCTACGCGGCTGTTTCGACGAGCGGTGGGTACTAGTGGCTCCTCTTGTGCGGTAAGCATTGGCAAATCGGATGGTTCGCTTGGAGATGGTATGGGTGGTGTCGTGGCTGTCGAGTCTAGCGCAGCTCGAAGACGAGTTACCTGCTCTCTACCAAGGTCGACGAAATCGCGTCAGCATAGATCCCAGATATACCATCCAAAGAACAGACTCACCGCTCGTGCAGATACTTGCCAGCTTGTTCGTCTACGACTCTATTCCAGAAGTCTGGCTCACTGAACATCTCGAGTACTGGCACCATGACCGCACAAGTAAGTACCTCTCTCGCGATGGTACAGACCATCTCGGCCTTTTCATTTTCCGGCAACAGTAATTCCAACGCTTGCCCCATCCTTACTCGAATGTGTGCCTCGATAGAGGGTGTCGTGTTGGTCAAAGAGGAAAGAGGTAATGCTGGATGCAAAGGTGGGAAATGAGACTGTATGATCGCAGCTGGATCGATGTTGAGCGTCGGACCCGGATGAGAACGTGTCGATATCGTGGGTCGAAGAAGAGGCTCGACTTGTCGAAAGTCTCGCATGTGTTTGGTGACATGAGGGACGATGCGTGTAACCAGAAAATCAGGTATATCGACTGCATCTATCCTGGTAAATATCGATGCGACGCAGGTATCGATCGTGTTATCCAGGGTATCCAGGAATTGGTGAGAAGTGGTGATTCGGGAATACCATGGTAAGATGTAATCCCTCTTCACGAGTTCCAGAATCTTTCTCCAAGCTGATGTCTGCTCCTTCATGGATACTGTCCTTCCGAGTCCTTCCGCCCATCGAGCTTTGACACTCGCAGCCTCCCAAGCGGCCGGACTCGTAAACTTCAACTTCGTAAACGCCTGTTCCAACCTCTCCATCCTTAGTTGCTCGAGCTGAGGTACATCGGTCCAGTCATCGAGCAGGACTCCAAGCGCTATGTTGGATGCTAGGAAGATTCCTAGAGACAACGCGACCCATAGTGGAGACCAGAATAGCAGTTGAAATGTGGAAAGTCGGACGAAGAGACCGACTAGGAAGGAGAGGGCCAGGACGATAGCGCTGAGTACAAGGAGACGGTGCTGGCGCCGGGAATGCATGGTGAGGACACGACGCGAGCTACGTCACTTGCGACTACGTTGTATATGTTTGGGAACGACCTGGGTGGTGAACATGGCATGGCTCTGATGGGGTTGAAGCTGAAAATGACATGAACATGGACACCGCTCGGAACGAAACGAGTTAGTCGCCTCTTCCGACCACGCGTCTCGGTGATTTATTTATTATCAGCCACAGGTCATTTCCAGCCAGAGGTCATGTATTTTTTGGGCTCAAGACTCTCTACTTGTCCTCACACACCTACATCTCCATCATGCCATACCTCGACCGGCTCATCATTCGGTCTAGATCACTCGCGTGGACAACCGGATCCAAGGCCCTGTTCAGATCGTACAGCGTCGCCCATTCACCGCCTGACAGTAATACGGAAGCGTTCCCAGACCACCACATCGCCGAGCTCAGGAAACGCAAGAAGAGGGTCGATGAGAAGAGAAGACAGCATGTGAGTACGTGTACGCCCTTGAATGTACCCCGTCGTCTCATCTGGCTGCTCTGTTAGGGCTCCACATTCGTCGATCACATGATCGTAAGCGTAAGAGGAGGTGAGTCGGCAGGCGACTTTGATTGGTCCTCGTTTGCAAGCTCACCGGCCTCTTCCCTTCTATTCCTCCCTTCCCCTCCCCCTACCCACCGTCCACAGGCACCGGTGGCAACGGAGCAGCTGCATTCACGCCTATCAAATCCTCAGCAACTGGTCCTCCGTGTGGCGGTAATGGCGGACAAGGTGGTGCCGTCTTCTTCACCACCTCACCACACCTCACATCCTTGTCTACCGTTCCCAAGCGAATACGCGGTGGACCTGGACATAACGGCTCCGGAGCGTACAAGCATGGTCGCAGGGGCACAGATACCATCATCCAGCTACCTGTCGGTACGATAGTTAGGGAATTGCGAAGAGATGATTCAGAAGCCCGCCTGGTCGAGGCAGATGCGACATCTGGTCTGGACGATGAAGAGCAAGCGAGGCTGCGCCGAGAACGATGGTTTGTCAAGCATCCAACGGGAGAAGTAGGGGAAGAAGACTACGAACAAGCGGAGGCGGTGCTATACCGTGAACACCGGATACCTTCAAGACGAGCTATGAAGGCGTTTGCCGCAGGCTTACCCGATCCATCCCACATCGACGAATCTCCTATCGATCTCGACATTGCCACCCAATTAGCTCAACCTATCCTTCTCGCTTCCGGCGCCCTAGGCGGTCTCGGGAATCCACATTTTTTCAACTCGGCGAATCCGCATCGAGCGCCACGGCTCGCTTCTAAAGGTCTCATCCCACCGACAATCACACTGTCACTAGAGCTCAAACTGCTCGCTGACGTGGGTTTAGTAGGCTTCCCCAACGCAGGGAAAAGTACGATGTTGCGTGCATTAACCGGGAGCAAAGCGGAAGTGGCAGGATATCAATTCACGACTTTGAATCCTCAGGTCGGTGTGGTCAGGGTCATGGACGATGGGACGTGGAGAGGGGGTTTGAGTGAAGGTGGTGCTATACTTGAATCATGGGAAGAGAGGGAGAGAGAGAAGAAGGCCATGGAAACAGGCGAGTATCCTGAATCAGCCTCAATCAAACCTCCAACAACCTCGATCGAGCGACTCCGATTCACCATGTCCGATAACCCTGGTCTTCTCCCAATGGCTTCGGAGAATTACGGACTCGGCCACTCGTTCCTTCGCTCCATCGAGCGCTCGCTCGCGCTGGTCTACGTTCTCGATCTTACCCGTCCAAGTCCGCGTGAGGACCTTGTCGCTCTTCGTCATGAGCTCGAGGCGTACAAGGGGGGTCTGGCATCCAAAGCGAGGGTGGTCGTTGTGAACAAGGGTGACGAGGTAGATGAGGAGGTTGGGAGAGAGCGCTTGATCCAGGTCAAAGAGGCTGTGAATACACTGGCGGATCAAGGGGAGGTCATGGAGGTCATAGCCGTCAGTGCTAAATATGGGCTCGGTTTAGAGCAGGTGGTAGCGTCGTTGACAAAGCATGTGGAGATGGCCAGGAAGGAGGAGGAAGACTTGGCCGATTCATGACCATAGAAAATACCACATGCAAACGAAAGAACTTTTTCTTCTTCTCAAACTTTTACTTGTTCCCCATCTTCCTTCTTCGCATACCCGCCACTTTTCCATTCCCATTCCTCCGCTTCTTCTTCGCCTCGCCTCCGGTCCCGGCAGTCGATTCCTCCCCTTCCTGCTCCTCCTCCTCCTCGTCATCGGAAGCTGATCCGACAACCGGTTCGGCAGCGGTACGTCGCGAAGTAGCAGCTGGTACCGCGCCACCTTCGCTCATGGCTCCACGACCATTGACGGCAGAAACAACAGTTTTAATGAGCTTGGCTGGCCAAAGAGCATACCACGATGGTGAGGGTGCAAGATAAGAGAGGGGTGTGAGAGATCCGTCTTCTTCGGGCTGTAAGAAAAGCATCAGACCATTAGCGACGTGCCAAATACGAATGCTACCTTGACATCTTTCCCACTTACCACAAACACCTCTATGTCAACCACGACGAGATCCAAGGACCCCGCTCGATCCGATCCTTCGATGAGCGGGACCCTGACCTTCCTCCTCTTTTCTTCCTTGGTGGACGCCGTCGGAGTGACGCTACCCGGCGTCCCTTCACGACTTGTTCCCTTTAGCTGCTTCCTCCTCTCAGCACGATTAAGGGACGGTGTCGGTGATTCATCCCTCTTTGGATCGATTGCTTTTGCTCCTAAAACCGCTTGCTGGACGGCCGTTTCGACTGCGGATCCATCGACTGGAGACGCTTTACCTGCCCTACCGAGCCCCAACCCGTCCGACACGCCGGCAGCCCTCATTGCCGAGCGCCTAAAGTAGTCGATCCGAGCGAGGTCTCTTCGGTGATTCAAGCTGAGGATCAGGTAGTGAACGGCAGTGGAAAGAGCAACCAGGAATAGGACGACCTCAACGATGGATGGTCGATATCGAGCGTAGTAGTATCCTGTTCCACGCCAGCGGGGTACGCCGTTCTTGTAGAAAAACTGAAGGCCGCCCAGAGGAAATCAGGAAGTGCAAAAAAGCAAAGAATCCTGACGGAAAACTCACGTCATAACGCTCTCTCTTCTCGCCGTTTCGGAGGATGGCAGCGATCTTTCCGAGACGAGCGAATCGCTCGTGCACGTCTTTGACATTCGGGTTCTTGTCAGGACTGTGTGAAGAATGTCAGCGGTCTCCATGCCTTCGAATCGGTTCCGCGAACTTACTGCAACTCTAAGCTTCTCTTCCTATACGCCCTGCCCAACTCCCCACCACTCGCACCAGGAGCGACGTCTAAGAATTTGTAAAAGTCGGTTCCTTTTCCTTCCGTGGATACTAGTTCGGAGACCAGGTCGAAGATCTCATGGTCACTGTGGAGAGGACTGATGAGGACACGGGACTGGGAGCAGCGGCGAAGTAGGCAAGGACGTACTCTTTTGACCAAGCACTGGTGGTTTTGAATGGCTCTTCTCGTCAGGATCGTTCGACGTAGGGCGATGCAGATCGCACGGAACTCACGCTAAAGCTGTGGTCGCCAGAGCGAGGGTGACCGCGATCCACAAGAACGTTGGGCACCTCATTTGTCTAGTGTAGCTGATAAGATGGATGAGAGTTGAGCTCGAGTAGATGTTTGAATAGCTGTTGACTACTAACACATATTTGGATGGTTAACGTGGCGAAATCACGTGAGTCAACTAACCAATAAATGTTGGGAGACAGGTCGTCGGTGGAGAAGTGAACATCATCCTGGAAGTATCTTCCATCACTCACTCATCATGACCTCAGCATCACCTCAGTTACCATCACGACGTCTTCATATTGGTCCACTCACAACTATCTCCTCCTCCAAACGACACAGATCGTCAATTAAACGAGGTCGACCGATGCTACTCCACCGTGCTAAACGAGCATATTTAGACACTTCAAAATGGGGATCCCGTCATTTGAGTGAAGAAGATCCAGTGACCTCCGACGAAGAAGAGAACCTGAGCGATTGGAATCGGACATGGGTACCTATAAATGAGACGGTCAAGGCAGCGAAATTTGAAGGGAGAGGGGAATGCGAACATGGAGAAGAAGTCAAGTTCGTTGAAGAAGCAAGGAACAAGAGGAGAAGGGTGGAGGAAGTTTTGATTGGGATACCAATGAGGCATAGGGTATTTACTGGTCGGATCGTCGCTGGTCCCAAGATTTCGACTAAGCAGCGGGAGGAGGTGGAACTGATCGGTTTGGCCGGTGATGAGGAGGAGTTGTGGGGTGCTCCACCGACGCTGGAAGAAGGAGTGGACGCGGAAGACGCGATACTCCCCATTCAGGAGAAACAGGTCTCATTGGAGGACACCCTGCTTCCAACACCGACACCAAATCAAAAGAACTCGACTGTTCCACCTGAGCAAGATGGAGATACCTCAACCACACTCTCGAATGACTCATACGCCGACTTTGCGAACGTTACGGTAAAAGGAGCGTCGACTGGATCAACGAGCTCTAACTCTGGGAATGCCGGTTCCTCATCTTCAGCTTCATCATCGTCAGATGAGGATGAATCAGTTGGCGACGCATCGTCACCTTCCGATGAGAAAGAGAAAGCTGCACCTAATAACGGAGCTGGTGCTTCGGGTGGATCTGGGGGTCAGGGAGACGATTCAAGCGATGAGGACGACGAGGACAGCGATGATACGTCAAGCTCAGAATCTGATGAGAGCGAAAGTGAAGATGAGGATGAGGATATGGAGAAGGAATCAGGAGGAAACCCGGGTCCTGTCAAAGTTTCAACACTCAAGGATATGTTTGCTGCAGAGCAGTCGACGCAGAGTGAGTGTTGAGCAACCTGACTTGTTTCTGTGCTGCAGTGTGCTCACATCGCCTCCTCGCTTCAGCCGGTTTCTCCCTTCTCTCTGGCCTCGATGTCGAACTCGACACGGAGATGAAGCCGATTGGTCTAGCAGCTCCAGCTCCACCCAGAGCCTATCAGGAGGTTGTGCCCGAGCCTTTGCCAGTGCTTGCTCCGCTAAATCAAACCATGTCGTCCTTCAACCCCGATTCATCGATCCCTCTCTTCTTCCCTGTACCAAGGATGGCTGAGGCCAGCGGGACCAGGGGAAGAGGTGCCCCAAGCTTGTTGGACGAGAAGCACGAGGAAGGATTCAAGGGATTCTGGAGACAGGAGACTGAGTGAGTAATCCGCTTCAGCATGGCTTTTTTTCTTCCCTCCCTGACGAGCTGACGCTGAATGAATTCCGTCCATAGCGAACAAATGAGCGAGGCTTGGAACAAAGATAAACTTGAATTGACACGCGAGTACAAGAAACGGCATCGTGAAGCTGTGAAGAGACGGAAGAGGGGAAGGATGGATCTGCTTGATGACGAGTAGGAGATTGGTCGCGAGGGAAGTGGGGCATCTGGCGGCACATATATAACCACGTTGGCGTGCTGATAGTGTCAAGCACTATGGACATGTTATGACGTACTTGGACATTCTAACAATCAACAGGGGAATGAATATGAGATAAAACATGGGGAATATGAGGTCACGACTTGCTTAAACACGTGACAAGACTTAAAGACGATCGCGTTGTCAACAGCTCGGTTTCTAGAAATCATACAACATTTATCGTCAATAACAGCAACCGCTACAACCACCACCACCACCATCACCCATCCTCTCTCTCTACCAATCACTCTTATAAGCTGTTTCCTACTATTGCATAGCATCCCAGAGATGCAGCTGGGTCGGTCCAGCCCAACTCCTCATCGTTCGAAACGACCGCTGGAGCTATCAGATGGAGATGGTGACGTTCGCATGATAGGCAGGGAGATGTCATCATCACCAACGAAAAAGCGGCGTGTGAACAACAACAACATGAGCAGCAGCAGCAGCAGCAGCAACAGCAATAACCACAATAACAGTAACAACGAGCACGGAGATCAGGAGCTGGTAGATGAGAACGGAGACAGGGATATATTGAGAGCGTTTTGGAAAAAGGCGTCCAGATTTGGCAAGGAGGTCTTCATGAATTGGGCACTCCAGGGTTCAACCGGTGAGTAGCGTCGATCACCTCCCGCGTAGCGACGGCTGGACTGACTTGACCTCCGGGCTGTAGAAGAGCATTTGACGGCCAAGCACGAAACTGGTAACTCACAACCTATGAGACAGATCAATGGCAATTTCATCAACTCCTCCACGCCTGTCGATGACAGCAAATTGACGATGCACCATTCACAAGACGAAGATCATCCTCATCTTCACGACGAACGCCCAACTCCTTCACGTCTTGGCTCCGTCGGCGCTAGTCCTGCCGACATAATAAGAGCTCCAATGGAACGCTACCCAACATCATCAAATCATCTTCCCACCTCATCCACTCCCTCTCCTCCCTCTCCGCCTTCACCTCACACCGATTCTCACTCTCTTCCAGATGGAATATCACCAAACCGACCAATCTCAATCTCTTCGTCACCTGCTCAATCTCCTTCGTCGACAGCGGGAAACGAAACTGGTTCGTTCAGACCCGCCGCCAGACAGACACCGTCGTTCAGTACATACCCATCGAGAACTGTCGTTCGCGGACGGTCAGGATTCACATCGCAGAATCTCGAAATTGTGCCTCTAGAAACAACGACGTTGAGAAGCTGGTTGAGTTCACCTTCAAGAGGTTCGCAGATTTCACCGCCCCTTTCTCCAGGAAGATATTCGGTCCAATCTCACTCGACAATGCGGTCGTCCCAAAAGCAGCACTCTGAGGAGCAACGTCCAGCAACGCCCACGATTGGATTGACGAACTTGATGTCTAACATGTCGATGAAACGCAGGGAGGATGGCCTTAGTCCAGGTCAAGTCGTCCAATTGCAGAAGACAAAAGTAGACGTTTGTGAGTGATTTTGTATTCGCACCTTCCTTCGTTTTCTGACGAAAATCGCAGGTTCGGGAGCTAAACAGGACCTTTCAAATTTCGACATGAAAGTTCGCAAAGCTAAGGAAAGCATGCAACCTGGTGGGTGTTGACTGCAGACCTTGGGGCCACATGAAAATCTAATCGCCTGGGGAACGTTAGCTCCTGGAATGGCCTCTCGACCATCTACTTCGGTGGCTAACTTGAACAGAAGGCATGGAGAGCCAATCGTGAGTGGTGGTACGGTCAGTAGAGTTTGAATACGCTGATCCGATCAAGTGTCAGCAGAGGAAGTTCCCGACGATGGTCCAGCAATCAAAGAAAGTCGAGGAACAGGCCAGGAAAGGGTGAGTGTGTCTCATGGTCTCCAAGGATAACGTCGAGACTGACAGTGAGCGTAATTGTATCAGCTACAAGCCCAGCAGGCCGATCGATGTCGGTATGGACGCTTTGAGGATTCACAATCGTCTAATCGACGAGAAACTCCAAAAGGTGAAACTTCCGGAAAAGCTGGGTGACAACGAGTTGCAGGAGGTCAGTGGTCTTCCTTGCATTCATACGTTCCTTCATCAATCTAAACACCGTTACAATCGCTTTTCCAGGTTGAAAAGGTGCTTCGGAATACACGCTTCACTTCCAAAGTTGCTCGGGAGCAAGTAGCGCACAAGGATATCGTGCTGTTAAACCCCGGGAGGTGGCTCAACGACGAGATCATCAATTTCTATGGTGCACTGATACAGAAACGAGCGGATGAGGAAATGATCCCACAAGGAGATGGAAAAGCGAAGAAGAAGAGGGACATTCATTATTTTAATAGCTTCTTCTACGCCAAGCTCGAGAAGGAAGGATATGAAAAGTCCAGGCTGGCAAGGTGGACTAAGAAGGTAGCTCGATCAGCTTGCCATGACGCTGTGCGGTTGCTGACAACGGTCCTGCACAGATTGATATATTCTCCAAGGACATCGTGATCTTTCCAATCAACATTGGCAATCAACATTGGGTGTGTGCGGCTCTCAATTTCAAAGACAGACGCATCGAGTACTATGATTCTTTGGCAGACGGACCACAGAGTCTCGTGTTTGACGTAAGTCGGCCTCGCTCCTGTATGTCCCGCCTTTCTCACCAGAGTGGCGTCTCTTTCGTAGAATTTACGGCACTATCTAGAAGCTGAAGCTGAAAACAAGGGCAAGTCCATTGACCTGGAGAAATGGGAGAATTATTGGGATGAGGTCAATCTTACTGGCTCTACAGAGTATCCTCCGAAAGCTGAGACCCACTCCATAATTCAGAGCGCTCCTCAGCAAGCGAATGGATACGATTGCGGTGTCTTTACCTGTCAAACTCTTGAACATCGCGCTAGAGGCCTTGGGGATGGAGATCACAACGGAGCTGCATTTGAGTTTACACAGGACGACATCCGGTATATCCGCCAGCTCATGATCTTGGAGATTGCAAAGGCAAGTTTGAAGGAGAGATAGATGACAGTAACGTAGGACTCGCTTGTCCGGATGTTGTATCTCAGTAGCTTAGCACAGAAGCATCACACGGTAATATAATGCAATCTACTGCTTGCCATTCAATTTTGTCATAAGTCTACGTCCATGCTCATTTCGTTCACAGTCTTCCCTTCCTTCACGTCCTCACCGGTGTCTGGTTGAGGAGTAACAGGTTCCTGTGTCTCAGATGCTGTGGAGTCTGTTTCCTTCGTGACTTCCGGCGTTGCAGATGTCGAGTACGTCTCTCCCGCTGTTTCGGAAAGCGGCCAAACCACCACCGTCGTCGTTACATGCACTGTCTGGTGTTCTGCGATCAGGCCCCGCTCTCCCTTGCGGACTCTGTTCCGGGCCTGTTGATAAATGTCGGTCTCCTCGACACCAAACCTCGAGAAGACTGCGCTTGTCGAACCTTCAGACGCCAGTGAGGGAGGCGGTCTGGCAATCCGCCGCTCCTCGTGCCTGTGTTCGTCCTCTGTCGTCTCCCATGAACTGTATATACATGTGCCATTAGTGACAAACAATCACGAAACACGATACGAGCCAACCCACATGTGGTCCACGTGTCGAGTCCGAGCTGCTTTGGCGAACACGACCGATGGCTGGCGCTCGTCCATCTCAAAGGACACGCCGCGACCGGCTTTCCGCTTTCTCACCACGTACGCTGAGTCCTTGGCCTGCTTCTGAATCTCCTCTTCGCCCTCGGAATCCATGCCGGATGCCCGCTTTGCCCGCCAGCGCAGTTCTCTGGCAAGAGCGCTAGGGTCCTTGATTCTGTCACCCGGAATCTTGTCATGAATTGCCTTGCGCCTCTTGTCTTCGATGGTTGGATTCTCCATGATGCGAAGCTGGCGAACCAGGAAATCAGCCAAAGCAGCCAATCCAGCCAGAATGCGCGGATGTACAGGCTCGTCTGTAGATTCCGCATCCGCTTTGACCGCCTTGTATGAGGTTTGCGCGCGAAGTTGACGGCAATATCGCTCAGCGACATACCAACATAGTCGATCTAGGAATGGGAAACGGAACCGCAGAGGCACTTTGGTAGCAATCTCAATATCTCGGAGTCGAATTTCTGCAGAGTTGATATCCTTTGTTAGATGTGGTCCAGGTTGCAGAAAAGTGAAGGAATGCTCACCGGTCTCCATATTATACCTGGAATGTGATGAGTTTTGGTAAGCATGGTTCAGGGACAAGCAGCTATAAGTTCAAACTAACGAGTGGAGGAAGTTGCCGCCGAAAACAAGCGAGTCGACGGGGGTGTACTGTAAATCCAATGGTCAGCTACATTCGGGTACATATTAGGCCATCTTTACTCACGACAGCATGTATGTAGCCAGCCGGAATGATCCTGTATGAAGGCTGATCAGCGCTTGACCGTATGGAGACTCAGGAGTAGGGGTAGAGAAGCTCACATCGTGTCGCCTTGATGCAGCGTCACTTTTCTAACCTCGTCACACCAGTCTCCAAGCCAAACATTCTGCTGATGATCTGCGTCCCCCGACCCTGCAATGAAAAGTCGTCGGTACCTGCAAAGCCATAAGCAAGCGATGAAACTACGTACACTTCTGGTAAGCCGCGAGATTTGACTCGGTTGGTTTGATGAAGAAGAACGTCTGAAAAATATGGGGATGGAATCAGAAACTATCGCCGAGGATAGCGCTGTATGAAAATCACCTTTGACCCGGTATGTATAGTATAATACACCGAGCTTGCCGCGAAGTCAATGTGCCAATCCTGAAACCTCCAAGTAAATCAGTACATATGCTGCTTCCAATGACATGCCACTCACAGTCCAAGACCCTTTCATTCCCATTAAGCAATACAACTGGACCTTTGGCCAGTTCGGAGACGTAACACTCTGTGTCTTCCCTTTCGCGTCTGGTCCATTCAAGTGAGATGCCACCGAATCATCGTCGGCATGTGCTTTATGGCGTTTGACTTCTGGCCAGAAGTTATCCACCCAGTCGATCTCACTGTCGAGATATGACGCCAATTTAAACTCTATACTTTCTTACAATAGCAGGGCGGAAAAAAAAACACTCACCTGATCAATCTCGGCGGTTTTACCTGCTTTGCTAACTCTGTCCCACTAATCTCCAGCGATATGATATTATAGACCTTCCCAATCGGTACTTTCAAATCCGGTTTCGCTACAGTCGGTCTTGGAATCTCTTCTTGACCATTAGCTGTGTTTGAAGATTGAGCTAGGACGTAATCTGCCCATTTAGCAAGTGTCCATTGTGAAGATGATTGAGTTGCAACGTCTGAGACAGATTATGATATGTCAATAGTGAGATCCAACCGACCGAAAACGAATTCATTCGCCGCTCACCAATCACATCAACCATCCTATCCCGGCCCACCATATCGGCAACGTCCTGCACTGTCAAACTCGACTTTGGAAGCTTGCCACCCATGCTAGTGAAACCTCCATCTTCCTTCGTTACTATGAAGGGTTCCCGATCTGGACCATAAAATATGTTAGGAGAGTGTTGTGAAGATGATGAGGATGATGGATCGGATTCGATCCACTGCTTGGTGAGTATCGAGCCAGGTAGCCGAGAGTATGGACCTGTCCAAACCCATATACCAGTCAGCACTAGAGCCCCAAAAATCCCACAACTGCGATCTCACGTTCACTGATAACCCTCCCAGTCTTTTTCGGTTCCTTGATCAATGCCAACCACTTCGCTGTTGGCGTTGAAATATGATTATGAAGAGCATGATAGTCTGGTTGATTTTCTGCTACTTTGCGTTTGGGACGGCCGTTTGACCGTGTGGAGAGTTCATTGGGGTCATCGGTGGAAGATGGAGGAGGAGATGGAAGGTTTCGTTTGATTGTTGCTTTTGGGATTGCCCTTGGAGGCTGGGAAGAGGCTTTGGACAGACAAGCGGGACAATACCTAGGCACATATCAAGGAGGTTGTATCAGCTCGTGCACTTCCTGAGAAGAATTTCATCTGGAAGAGCATTGCACGTATCATCCTCAAGCCAACTCACCATCTATCCAACCTCTGTGTCCAGTCCCACCAAACATCGTCCTTTTCGAAATCGTCCAAAACCTCGCTCGGTATACTCTCCCTACCACCTGGCCCATTCAATACACAAACCGAATGATACCATTTCCTACACCTCGTACAGCCTATCCAAATCAACTCGGGTTCACCGTCTTCGCCGCTGTTGAATGTTGATTTCTGGGTGGACGGTGAAGGCGGCTGACCGTTTGGACAGCGAGGGCACAGCTCGGAGGGATCCGTCGTGACTGGCGGTTGGTCGTGCTTAGAGATCTTTTCATGGGAAGGAATATCCGCAATGATCGACATTTTGCTACGAGATCTTTGCAATAGTACTCCACGAGGATGTCATACGAAAGTGAGAGATGGTCGTCTGTCGATGAGGTTGAATTCAAAGTTGAATGTGAATCGAGTTGTCAACACACCGAGCCAAGCCGATTTAATCCCGTCAGCGGACATCCAGCGATGTTTGTCCGGGCCTCCCGCATTTGCCACTCCTTTGTTCGCCACTCAGAGAGGTAATATCTAAGGATATTGATATTCCGCTGATTATAAGGTCTTGAGGAAGGAACCCTTTTGCCAACTATACAACACACCAACACAAACAATCTATCAACTTATTGAATATCCTCACAAACCTACCGCAATGTCACAATCTTCCAATACCTCAAGCAGCAAAGTAGAGCCGTCAAGCATCGCCACCGGCTCCCGTTTGGAAAATGACCGCGATGCTGACGGAGACGTTCTCACAGCGGAAGAGTGGTATAGCATGTATCCGGACGACCCGAATTCAGAAACACCTGAAGCTCCCCGGTCCGATTCACCCTCTTTGACAACAAGTCCAGCCCATCCACCCGAAGGGTCCAGTTCAGGCGAAAGGAGCATCAATTGGCAAAGGTTCAACCTCGAAGGTGTGAAGCCGCCTTCTGGGGAAGAGAGGTGTAGGGGAACACATCCGGAGGATAGTAGTAAAAGGTGTACAAAAGCTCCTTTAAAAGGGCGGAGAACTTGTGCCTTGTGCAATCGTCAGTCAGTGCCGACGTTATGTGCGGTAGAGTCCTGTGGAAGATTACGCTTCCAGAGTCGAGGATGTCGCTACTGTGAGGAACATGCTCAGGAGAAGAAACTATCAAGAGGTAAAAGATAAAAAAGGCCTCGCACAGACATTCTTGATATGATATTTTTTCTCGGTACCTAAGCGTTCTGTAATTCTGGATGAGGAGAGAGAACCGGATAAAATGGTGGCCAAGTCCGATCGAGTAATGGGGCTCCACATGCTGTTGAACGCCGAAGTACACACGTTGGATTATATAGAGAGATTGAGATCATGGCGACACTCCACCTTGGGAAGTAATCACAGCCTCTCATCAGCACTCACCACCAGCCCAAATGTCCCACATAACCCTACAACCAACATCATGGCGTTGGAACTCCCTCTCATCCGACCCTCTCTCCGATCTCTCTCTGAGCTCCTGGCAACCATGCTCGCAATTCCCCACAGAGATTCACCTGGAGCATTTACGAGCGGGATTGATCCCGCATCCTTACAAGGGTCGTCATGAGCATGATGTTCAGTGGATCAGTGAGAAGGACTGGCTGTTTGCTGCTAATGTCGACGTTAGTGGCGAACAGTTGAAGGGCATGGTAAATGCAGAGATTGAGTTTGAAGGTTTGGATACGTTCGTGACTGTTTGGTGGAATGGCAAGGTCATCCTGGAAGGTAATAACCACTTCATGAATTACAAGGTGATAGAATTCCAGGTGATAGAGCAAACGCAGTAGCTGACCACGATCTGCCACAGATCAACTTGGACATTGGCGAGATCAAACCACACAATCAGCTTCTCCTGCACTTTCGGCCACCTTGGCCGGTAGCTCGAGAACTCGAGGCTCAATACGGTAAAGTGAGTTTATCACGACCGTCCATCTCCATTCCACGCCGTCTAAAATGTATCCTTGGTTGCCTTCAGCTCGTCGGTGGATCGTGCAATCTTGGTGACCCGGCACGACTCTACATCCGTAAAGCACAATATCACGCTCGCTGGGATTGGGGTCCTGAGCTTATGTGCATGGGTCCTGATCGACCTATTCACCTCCATCTGTATGCCACCAGAATCGGAGAAGTGTTTTCGAAGGCCGTCGTGACAGGTGATTTGACGCCGACGTTGGAAGTGGACGTCGAGGTTCAAGGGGGGAAAGGGGTTGTCAGCTGTAGGCTTGAAGATGAAGAGGGAAAAGTGATCAAAGTTCAGACAGGAGAAGCTGGGAAGAAGTGTCTTCGGTGGGATTTGAAAGGTTTGGTTGAGCTTTGGTGGCCTAACGGTCATGGTAAAGCACATCGGTACAAACTCACTGTCGAGTTGTTCGGAAAGGTACGTCATGGTTGCGTCGTCCCTAAAATGTGTTCACTGGAAAACTTACCCACCAACATCTTGCAGAAGGACAAGGTCATCGACACCTACTCCTATAAAATCGGCTTTCGACGTGCTCTCCTCGTCCAAGAACCACTCATCGACCAACCGGGGACTAGCTTCGTCTTCGAGATCAACAACCAAAGGATATTCGCAGGAGGTATGTGTCTCCGATCGACATAAGCCCGCCGAGGAGTCACGGACTGATCACATATATCGGGCTACAGGCTCGAACTGGATCCCTGCAGATCAGATTCTGCCAATGATTGAAGAGGGCAGATATCGAAAGTTGTTAGAATTGGCTGTGAGTTTGCGGCCTGCCTGTGAGCCGATTCCGAAGACGATGTTTAGGGTGATTTCTCGCCGGGATACAGGCACAAGGCAACCAGAATATGATCAGATGCTGGGGTGGTGGAGTATATGAGCCAGGTGAGATGCAGCTACGAACTTTGGGCTGCAGATATCTGATCCCGGTAAAATGCAGACGAATTTTACGACATCTGTGACGAGCTCGGTTTGACGGTCTGGCAAGACTTCCAATTTGCTTGTGGTGTCTATCCCGCTCACAAAGAGTTTGTCGACCTCGTCACTGAAGAGGCAGTGGTCAACGTCAAGAGACTTCGCAAGCACCCTTCCATAGTGTTGTTCTGCGGAAACAACGAGGACTATCAGCAAATCCGCCAATGGTCTATCGATGAGACTCAGGAAGATCCATTGCCGGCAAGGGTCATATATGAGAAAGTTTTGCCTCAGATCGTGAAAGAGTTGACAGCACCGGAAGTGGCGTACTGGCCAGGTAGTCCAAACAAGAAGAAGGATAGGTGAGCAACATGCATCGAGGATGTAAAGTGACGACGTAACATGAATCGGTGCATTCCCTGATAGCTGGGCAACGGACGACCCCACCATCGGAGACATTGTGAGTACCCTCATCCAGTAGACTACGTTCTCGCACTGAATAAGATCAATTTTTGAAGCACCAATGGACAGTCTGGGCGCGTGAGCATTGGCGAGAGGATAGTTTTCTTCCCTACTCTGAAGGTTTCTCACGCCCTTGCAGCTCCTAGCAAACCTTGGCAAGACTACGACATCCTCGGCGGTCGTTTCGTCTCGGAATTCGGGATGCCCTCCATGCCATGCATCCAGACTGTCGACTGGTGGCTTGATGGCGACGAGTCGGAACGTTATCCTCAAAGCAAGCTCATGGCCCAGCATAACAAAGCGGGAAGTTACGAGCGAAGACTTGCGACCTACATCAACGAGGAGTTTAAGATGACGGGAGATCTTGAGAAGTAAGGGTGCCTATAGATTCCTTGGTCTGTCTGAACTGAGCGGCTTTCGGATTATTCTAGGTATATATATAACACTCAGATCAATCAGTCGGAAGCCTTGGGACATGCCTATCGGTCCTGGCGTCGTGATTTCCAGGGCAAGGGGAAGGAATATGTAGGTCTGAGATCTCCCACCGATACATTTGAGAGAAGCTGATTAGGTGGCAAATACAGAACTCTGGTGCTCTTATCTGGCAAATCAACGACTCTTGGCCTGGTAAGCTCCACGAGCTATCGTCCCACTCTGTAAGCTGACAGGCTCGTCACATAGTCTCCAGTTGGGCAACAATCGATTACTTCCTCCGCCCTAAACCAGCGTACTTTTCAATGAAGCGGGAGTTGCAGCAAATCACCGTTGGTGTGTTGCGGACGGTCCATAAAAATCGGTTCAATGACAGGCCTAGGCAATTCTACGAATGTAGGTGGCAAACTCCCTCAAGCTGATTCGCTGCTGATCGAGGCAGCCGACACTCAGTTGGTGCCTTTCAGAGTCGAGAGGTGACCTTGGATATCTGGGGCACCAATAGCACCGACAAGATTTTCCCGGTCCAGCTACTCCTGACTGCTGTCGATCTCAAGACAGGGTGGACCCAAAACTTCCCACCGATGGACTATTCGCTTCAACCCAACGCCTCAACAGCACTTGTTCTGGCCTTCCCTTGCCCTCATCCTTCTACCCAAGAAGCTTCAGACAAGGTTGCTCCTTCTTGCACTGTCATCATACAAGCTAAACTTGTCGCCAAGGCCGATCCGTCAAGGGTACTGAGTAGGATGTCGGACTGGCCACAACCATACAAATTTTGGACACCTCCGGATGTCAAGCTGGATATCAGGGTCTCGGGGGAGACGATATCTATCCAAGCTGATGTACCCGTGAAAGGAGTCATTCTGAGCGTGGAAGAAGGGTTGGAAAGTGTCCAATGGTCTGATAACGCAGTAGGTCTAACTGGATCTGGACTACGATTAGGTGGGGCAATAGCTAACGGCAATTCACCAGATCGACCTTATGCCCAACGACGAGCAGATCATCACTGCGCGTGGACTCAATGGTCGCAAGGTCAAGGTTGCCTACATGGGTCAAGAAGTACCTCGCTTTCTGTAGGCCACGAGGCTTGAGCATGTACTAGCAGAAACCCTCCATGACACCCCTTCCTAGACTTGATATCATAACTCCACCTTGGCACGCAAATGCCACCGTTTGCATTCCGTTACATGACGGCAATGTGAGGAGGCTGGCACCCGAAGAAGGAGGAGATCCCTGACAATCTGAAAAGGATCATGGCAGTTACGTGGGATCGTCAGCATGGAGAGAGAGGTTACCAATAATTTCAATCAACCATTCACACAAATCGAGGGCAATCCAAACTCTGCAGAACGGAGGATCGATGGTGAGTAATATTCTACACCATGTCAAGATCAAGGTGCCTAAGGTCTTATATTCATTAACCTTTGTAAGACATCCTGTGAGATGGAATCACTGCTCCCGGATGGCTCCCTCAGTCCAGCGTTGCGCTTTCATCTCCTCAAGATGAAGGAGGGAAGGTGCACACTTAATGTCAAAAATTCCAGATGCCAAACCACTGCCTCCAAGGCCATCTTCAATCAAGCTCGGAACAATGCCAATGCAAGGATGAGGGAATTGGAAGCAATGGATGACAACTATCTCTTCAAATGTGGATAAATGAGGGGAGCTAATGTGTGGTGAAGAAGACACCATCCATTCCCTTGACATCATCAATGCTCTAGCACGTGAGGTGACTGCAAAGCAATCATCCGACATTGTTCAGGCCTCTGTTGGCTAGAGATTTGCTCAATGGCAAGGATGCCAAAAGTTTTTCCTCAGGATCGCAGGAGACACCTCTGCAGCCAAGCACCTCTGTTGTAGTCGTGGAAAGCTCACATGTCCATTGATAACCTCCCGGACCTTTGACACTGGAGGTTCATCCACGATGTCATCGAAGACATGGCCGCCCTGCCCCTACCATTGGTGTGGGTGGAGATGCTCTCCGCCACCATCTCAAACAAGTTGGTCCTGAGGCGAGTCTGCAACATCCTCAGACAGCATCAGCATTGTCAGCTACTACCACCCCACCCTCCAACAACCTACTTCAGCCTTCAGACTGTCGTTGGCTGTCCATTCCGAAGATCAGCACAACCGAGGAATGGTGGTTGACCCTAGCAATTGATGCCGCCATCCAATCTGGCAAGCAGCACAGCACACAAACAGCGATCTTCAAAATCAGCACAATTTCATCAAGCAAAGTCACGGCGCTTACCATGAGCTCCGACATGAGACCTCACAGTTGCTGTGGTACTTTGGAGCTGGTCGCCGACATGACCTTCCGAGACCGAGGCCTGCTGCAAGCAAAGTAATCAATGCTCCGGATATGCCAGAACCTGGTCCGTACAAAATTCCACAGAGGAATGCGCTTGGTTGGATGCACTTGGAGGACCGGACCGCCATGCAACCCCATACATCCTGGGTCCCAGCAAGGGCATCAAGCACCCCTGCAGCAATAACTTCAGCAGGGTGACCGGGAAGAAAGTTCCGAACAATAACTGCATCCAGGAAGTTACAAATATCTCAACCTTCCAACCCATGTGGCCAGACATCTCTGACACCCCATCACAGGCTGACAAGAAGCTCCTAGTAGATCCTCTCCATTTTGGAGGCGGTGATATTCCACGAAGAAGAGCGATAATGACTCGGGATGCTGCAATGCGGAACACTCCTACACGTGTAAAAACAAACCTCTGGGAAGTGGCAATGGGGGGCTTCTTAAGGCCCTGTCAATAGCCGAAGATTTATAAGAGGGATTGTTCTGGATTGCAACTGTGACTTTTCTTATATCCAAGCCAGTTTCTCAGCTATATCAAGCATATGATGTTACAAGGTGTTATATCAGCTGGGATGAGGTGACGACCAGAATGAAAAGGAGGTGAGTTTGTTTTGTAATTTCTGGGTAACTGGGTCTTGCATGTACTCGCTTGTTAATATGTCCTCTCATATCTCGAAGACTGGGTCTGAAATTATAGGCGGACATAACATCGTGAAAGGAGCGACGTCAAAATTCGACTGAACGCAAAGCGAGACGGCACAGCAGACATGTCGTCTCACTCGTTTGTGTCCTTGTTCGAGGAGTCCTGGCTAAACTAAATGTACATTACCTGCTACGAAGTCGTATTAGGAGGAGAGTGGAAGAGTGGAATGGGTAGAGTAGGTCTAAGACATGCAGGACTGACGAGATTATGTCAAGCAGGTAGTATATGACCCTGGTTGTCCGTCAAGGAACCGGGTGGGTGGCGAGAATCAGATCTTGCACACGTGATCAATCGAGTTGAAAGTCGAGGGTTGTCTTGCAAGAGATGTTTGTTATACAACAGTATCCCCATCTCTCACATATCTCAACACCATGCTAGCCTCCATTAGTAGATGTGTCCGACAAGGTGCCGGCTACGCACGCCGATATCACTCTCCAGCACTATCTCAGCAGACCACCGGAGCTGCAACACAGGAAGCCGAGTCGTCATCTGCAGCTCAAGCTCGACAGGCAGCTATTCAAAAAGCGAAAGCTGCAGCATGGTATCTGAAAGACAATGCGGAGCCTGCCACGACTGCTTCTGCACCATCTGAGTCTCGACAGCCTCGGTTCACCCCTTACAATCCACTGTCAACTCTACCTCAGCCAGCTATCGATCAGCCACTCGCACCACTACCAGCCCGGTTTCCTGAATTCCTAAACCCACTTCATAAATACCTCACCACCAACCCTCTGATCCTCCCACACTCAGTCAGAGCATTCGATTCATCATCATCATTAGCAGCTACTTTGGTCCATGATGGTGGCAGCGAGGACTATTCCCGAGGGAGAAGACGAAGAGGAACAAAAGATGCGGGAGAAGGAATTGTGGTAGATGGTGTAGATGTTGGAGCTGTCTGGGACTGGATATATGTGGTTGAGACTGGAGCAAGAGGGAAAGGTGCCGTGGGCCGCGTCGAACGAGACATACGGAAATGGGTGAGTTAGGGGAGGGGGCCCATGGTTGTTGCTCAAGCTGCTTAAACATTAAATCCTCGACAGCTCTACCTAAACCCTTTCAATCTTCTCTCCAAGCCGTCCGACTCGCGACTCCCGAAATTCCCTACCGCCGCTCCGGAAGCGGACTGGTCGCTCTTCGACGCAAGCAATGGAGTATGCATCAACATCATGACGAGCGAAGGCAGGGCAAAGTGGGATCTCGATGGGTTGTGGAAGAAGAGGAGGTGATCATTACATGTCGTCGTGTTTTCTAGCACATCATACCACCGTAGCTGTCGCTGTTGTCATTCAGGAGGTGCTTGGAGGTCTTTTGGTGGCCGTCCAGAATGCAGCCTGCGGAAAAGAAGGATTAGCAAACCCTTTGAAAAGCTAGACATCACCATGACGGACTTGATATTCAGACCTCAACATGCTCTCCTGATGACCTGCATACGTCGTCTTAATGATCCTGTGCTCCTATTGGACAACGGCTAGGTTAGCCACTTGTGTGTCACCGAATACAGGATTACTTTGATCATACCCACCTTGATCTCAAACCCAATTTTCTTTGCCAAAGCTACTACCTCATCCAGACTCAGCTCCAAGCTACCTTCTCCTCTCTCCTTGTCCATCACATTCTCGAAGTGCCATAACAACGGTCCGATGTTAATCCACACTCCTTCGTCATCCAGGAGCTCATAGATCGTCTGTAGATAATCGATGATATTCCTAGCTGTGTCGATGAAGAAACAAGTGATTACGGATCCCCATTGACCTCTGTGTTCGTCCGGTACGTGAATACCGGACGATCGGTCATGAGATATCCCACCATATACTTCGAGGAAATCGCCAGCGACGAAACTGAAATCACTCCCTGGTGAGATCAGGGAGGAGGGAGAGACGTCGGGTACGAAAACGGATTTGAGGACGGACGTAGACGTTGTGAGATGGTTTGAGAAGGAATGCAGGTATGGGAAGATTTGATAGGGTTGATCGGCATTTGATCTGATGGTCAGATATCATTCCGTCATTAGGGGGGTTTTTCTCTTCCCTTCTATAGGCTTGTAGGAAAGACCAAGACGCACTCATTCAAACACCAGTTGGAAGCAATCAACATGTGGGCGCTAAATTCGTTTCCCTGTGCGACAAATCCTACCATCCATTATCCCCGATCAATACGCCACAAGACATCAAGCGTCACGAGATTCAAACGTACCTCTCGCTGCCAGTTCCAAAGGTAATCTACCTAGTCCTGCACCAGGGACCAGGACCTTAACTGATGATCTACATGCATTAAACTTCGACCATCAGTATCGAAGCAATGTTGACAGTATTGATCACGACGCACCCTTTCTCGCGGCTCAACGCTTCATAGTGATTCTCCAGCGCCTCAATACAAGGTTTATAACAAGCATCTCTCTCGACTTGTCCCTATATTCATATCCACCCACTCCTTTAGCTGACAGCTATTCCAGGGAATCTTGGGATTGTGCACTCACCTCCTCGCTCCAATCCCTGACCATTTGTCTTAAAGTACTTCTTATCTTCTCTTGTGAATGATCGCGAGCAGCTTGATGTTTCGTTGCCGATTTCTTTGGTTTCGCTGTTTGATCGTGAGAGTGTTCGTGATGGTGGGCGTGGTTATGTCCGTGGTCATGCTGATGGTTATGAGATCCTGAAGAAGGGGATGAAGACGGATCATCGGTGACCACAGCTACTAGATTTTGCAATGGTTCTTGGTTGTGACCGAAGGGTAGTGAGCTGCTCCCGGCAATGTCTTCCAAAAATTCTGCATTTCTTTGATTGCGAGCTTTCATTAATCCGTCGCTTCTGGTTTTCAAATAACGGATGATCAGCACTTACTGTCGAATCCCCTCATCTACCGCATCGAGCTTGTCTTTAAACCCTATCGACACTAACAACTCCCTCTGTGCTTTCGGTAGCGTGAGTAGATTCATCCTTCGTAGGTGATTGGCTGACAGCTGTAGGATATGAGCGAATACGTCAGAGCGCGGATCATGCAGACATTGTGGGAGAGAGAGCAAACTAACGTGATATGTCATGTAGTCCCGACATGCCTCGTACGCCTCTTCAAAGTAGCGTTGCTCGGCAAGAGCATCTGCATCTTGAGATGCTGCAGCCGAGGTGGTGTGTGAGCTCATGTTGGGCGTGTGATGGTGTTGGTGACGACGAGGACGGCAAATAGCAACGACCAACTCAGCTCACTCCGAATTGTCAACATTGGCCCTGGCCCTGGCCCTGCACCTCCGTCGCATTACAGTTCCGACGTTACCACGTGACACACTTTTCTTTGCCGCTTGTTGTCGTCAGCCTCCGTCGGAACGGAGGTGATCGTGAGGACCCATGCAGGAATATCATCGACCATCACCATCACCATCGTCATTCGTCGGAGTGGAAGATATCTACTCGAGGTTTGGAGCGAAAGTAGTTCATCATAGCGCGCGATATATCAGCATGAGTGGGAGTCATCGGTGACCAACTCCATACATCGCGTTCAACGGATCCGACCTTTGCTTCTCTTACGGATCTTGGTATACACACACATCCCTTCGAAGGATTGAAAAACACGAACCCTTCACTCCATGTCGTTTCTTTTCCCATCCTGGGGCACGTCGTTCTCGCCGACGTTCCACGAGGATGCCAAGGCGATGTTGGAAGGAGCGTTGAACAAGGTGAGCGAACATTCGTGGTAATGGTCTATTTGAGAGAGCTGAGGAACGGAAACTGACCGCATACCTGGTATACTCATAGGGAAAGAAACCACCCGTCATTCAAGGACGGATCGAGGTGGTAGAACTATCCATGGGCAAAGAGGTCAGTCGATACCGTTCACGTAAATACACTCTCCATCTACTAACGCGACCCGCGCTCGTTTTCACAGCCTCCCACCTTAACCCTCCTTGAGATCGGTGACTTATCCCTCGATCGTTTTCGCGGTATCTTCAGACTTGGTTATTCTGGCGACGCATGGCTTGAAGTTCGATGTCTGGTTCAAGCCAATCCTCTCTCGCACAACCCACATTTATCCTCCTCTACCCTCCCCCTCTCCACCCCTCTCCTGGCTAACCAACCGTTACTCGTGCCGATGACACTTCGACTTTCGTCTTTGCACCTGAGAGCAATCCTCATCTTGGTGGTATCTGCGTCGAAAGGAATTACGTTAGTATTCAAGAATGACCCTCTTCAGAACGTCTCTGTCTCGTCCACGTTTGATTCCATCGAAGTCATTCGTGGATACCTCCAACAGGAAATCGAAGGTCAACTCCGCGAAATGTTCCGAGAAGATCTCCCAGGTATAATTCATCGACTGTCTCAAAAATGGTTTGCAGATACAGGGATGGGAGGGAAAGTTGAGATGCCATATCGTGGTGAATCTTTCGATGAGAATGTTACGAGGAACGGACAAGATCAAGAAGCGGACGAAGATCCATTCGGGATGGACCCAGAGAAGGAAAGGGAGATATTTCCGCCTTATCATCCTCCTTCAATGACCAGTCAAACTGGAACTCAACAAGATGACACGATGTCGCCAAGTCGAAGGAAATCGCTGTCCAGGTTGTCGACGTTACGAAAGTCATCTGCAGCATCTGAATCACCGACGAGTTACACGACCTTCCCGGATATCGAGGAATATGATCCTACTTATGGTATGAGGCCAGAGGGTTTACCAACTCATTCAGGGTATGAAGCGTTCGGCAGATTATGGGAGAAGGCCAGGGAAGGGAAGCAGAAGGGTTTAGGGAGCTTGATGACGCTGGCGGAGAACCCACCGTTTGGTAGGCGTGAAGAAGATGAGGAGGACGAGGACGAAAGGGAGGAGAACGGTGATGTCACAGACACGGATATCGAGGAGGACGGGCAGAGGAGCTTCGACATGGTCGATATGGTTACGGCTTTACCTTCAGCGAGAGGTAGTATAGCTCTCCATCGAACATCGGCGAGTTCAGTAGGTGGCATTTCGTCTGGAACCAGGATGCTACCCGAGGATAGCGTTCTAGAATGGG
Organism: Cryptococcus sp. T15_22C; assembly: GCA_017654825.1. Classification (NCBI taxonomy): domain Eukaryota; kingdom Fungi; phylum Basidiomycota; class Tremellomycetes; order Tremellales; family Cryptococcaceae; genus Cryptococcus; species Cryptococcus sp. T15_22C. Next base: position 69,193 of record JADPYA010000204.1, on the reverse strand, counting down.
AAACCATACCTGCAGTAGGAGGAGGAATGGTCTCGAGACCTCGAATCTTCCATGTACAAAGTCAGATCCGCGCGCCATCCGAGGCGGGTGGAGCAGGTGGGATGATGCCAAGTCCGTCTGGGACGGCAGGAACGGCCACAGGAGGGAGCGTGACCGCTCGAGCGAGTTCCGTTCGCAGCTCGATTGGAGGGTCAACGTTAGGTCTCGGAATGGCTAATTCGTGGATCGGAGGTCAGAGTAAACGGGATTTTGCGAGACACCAGGCGTTAACGCGGCTGGTTGGAGGTCCATCCAACTCAAATCCATGGGGCTCAACTGGAAGATCTGAGGCCGTAGCTGCCATGCCACCGCGGCCTGGCTTCCAGCGGCAACATACTCGAGCGGAGTCGGTTCCTGCTCAATCGCCTTTGCTTAGTCGGCCGCCACGAACGAAACACTCGACCGGTGTGGGAGGATCCGGTCAACGTACTAGCACATCCAGTATGGATACCCTAGGAGGTACCTATTCCACAGGTGCGACATCTCAGCTGCCACCATCACGACCGCAGTCCATGGCTGCCTATCCGGGAGCGAAGAACATCACCCCACCACGACCGCGTCGTCTTAGCGCGAGCTTTCAACCATTCCAATCTGGCTCGCCTCCATTTCCCGGATCTTCTTATCCTCCCAAGCTCAACGGCATTGTCCTACCGCTGAACGACAGCGTCTCGCAACTAGCCACGCTATCGCATTCAAATCATACGCTTAGTCCCTACGCTCGAAACCACGAACACGTCGCTGTCCGTAGCTTCCCCCGCTTGTCCCGAGTAAAGACGATGGTGGGACCTGGATCGCCTTTGGTTGGATCCCCGCAAGTGGCAGCGATCAATGGTCCGGATTCACGTCTAGTCCGAGCGAAGCGCAAACGCATGTTCAAACTCGGCGGATCTAAGGGTGGGACGGATAACGCCGCAGAGGATGATGTGTTCCTTGACGACAATGGCACACCTGCGCAACACGATGCGTCTCGCAGGTCGTCCTCTTCCAGCGAGAGCCATGGACACCAATCGCTAGGGCAAGCCGCCGCACAACTGACTGGTAATCATCAAGCACGTCCATCCAGACTGGCCGCATCACGATCACGACCTGCCCTATCTTCGCGGAATAGCTACGGATTTCCTTCACGATATCAATCTATAGATGAGGAGGTTTAGGAGACTGGTTTTACTGGGAAGGTAATTCTCAACGGTTGTATTCACTGCTCAATCTGATCTGTGCACTATCATATTCCGTGCATGTGCTCTATACATCATTTGCCGTATCGTATTCAGTTCGATCAGGGGCTCCACTCGTCCACGGTTTCTAGATACTCCTTCGCAAACTTGATCTGAGCATCCTTTCCAGACTCCGACTGCAAATGAACGTCTGTGTGAGCACCCCCGCCACCGTCAGACAGTGTCCTGTCTGTTCTCACCTCAGTATCAGGTAGTCCTCTGATGAAGAAGTACTTCCGGCCGGTAAGAAGCTCGCCGGTAACGAGACCGTTCATTTCTGTTCCTTTACCGCCAAAGGCAGCGCCGCCTGCTTCTTGGAGAATGACGATGCCGGCCTAAAGAGAACGGTGGATCAGAAAATACTTACACATTCAATCAACGACGAATCTTACGCAGACATCCCATGGCCAGCAACCAATCTCATGGTACCTGACAGATGCGCCAACTAGTGAGGACGTGGTGATTGCAGTCAAAGATTCACCATCACTCACGTATCCATCCCACCACTTGCAACCAGGCAAATATTTAGAGCTGCACTTCCCATGCTCCTCAACGAATGCGCAAACTTCCCACCAGGTACACCCTTAGGGTCGGCTGCCAGCTTCTTGAACAGGTTCGCTTTCTTCTCGATAGCTGGAGGCATACGACTGCTACCCCATTCAACGCCGAGGAGAGCCTCGCCGAGCGAAGCAAGAGGTCTTGGAGATCCGGTTATCGGGAGGGAAGTCGTCTTGTTCAAATAGGCACCGCCTCCAGTTCGGGCGGAGAACAGTTGATCAAGGAACGGGTTGTAGATGACGCCGACGACAGGAAGCTTGTTGATGGTTATGCCAATGGAGCAACAGACCATTGGGAAGCCATGAACCTATTTAAACAAGTGAGGTCAGTTTGAGGCTACCAACTCCACTCCAAAAACGGTGACCGAACTAACAAAGTTGGTGGTCCCGTCGATTGGGTCGCTTTGCGAGTGTTCGGAGACCATGAATTTCAAGTTCCAGCACTATCACGGATTGAAAGAGGCTCACCAAATCCAAGTTGGCTCGTCGGACAGCTCCTGACCTGTGTATGTCTCCTCACCAATACTGCAAGGTCGTACCATTGCTTGAGCAGAGGCAAAGGAACGACTTAGCTCGGCACTCACAACTTGTGCTCCGGATACTCGGCCTCGATCGATTTGATCAAGAACGCTTCAACAGCCTGATCCACCTCCGTGACAAGATCGACTGAGTTGAGCTTCTCTTTGGTGGTAGAGTCTTGAGAAAAACGCTTAGCTTGTCCGTCACGGATCATTCTGCCGGCCTGTGAAAGGGAAGCGAGTATTAGCGAGTACGTCGAAGGGCGGCATCGGCATATGTGTGACCTTACTTCCAGAGCGATCTTTTCTGCAAAAGCCTGGATGGCTGGGCAATCTGCGCTTGCCATGTTGAGTGGATTAATACTTTAGACGTGATTGTGAGTATTCCGGGGTGATGTTGTTGACGTTGTTGAACATGTTGCTCCTTGCCCGACTGTTGGAATCTCAAAGGGCGAGCTGACGCAATCATGACTCATGGGTAACCGAGGCAGAATGCAAAAGCTATATAAACATCCCTCTTTTTCCCATCCTGATCTCACTTGCTGGCCTTAGCTTTCTCAGCAGCTTCGGCAGCCTTGTAAAGCTCTTGGTAACGACCACTCTGCTCGCAAAGGGACTGTAATTGGAGAAGTTGTTGGATAAGCTGCGAGCCAAACGCTGCCCTCTCCATTTTCGTACTCACTTTGAAAACCGATCCATCCTTCCTCAGCAAGTTGATGGGAGTGTCAAATTCTGCCAGTTCACCTCCCGAGAGAACAAGCAAACGGTCATAGTCGATGACGGACGAGATTCGGTGCGCGATCGTGAGGACACATGCGTCCTTGAAGCCGGTTCGAATGGTGGACTGGATAGCTTCATCGGTTGCGAAATCGATGGAGGCGGTCGCTTCGTCGGCGCTGACGTGGGGAGCGAGAAGGGGAGTTTGCATTTCTCTTTCGTGGAGAACCCACAAGGAACTCACATGACCAAGTTGGACCTGCGCAACAACGCTCGAGCCATTCTGTAATATCAGTGAGGAATGAGCATCTCTGCAGTCGTCACCGAATGCCTTCCACTCACGCTAACAATTGCCTTTGACCCTGCGAAAAGTTGCTTCCTCCACTAGCCACTTCCGTATCCAACGTAACCTTGCTCTGAATCGTCGAAACAACTGTACTCGCAGCCTTGCTCACTCCCTCCTCCTCCTCTGCCAACGCAGAAAGTTTCAAGCCCGACGGCACTCTCGAGGGAGCGGGAGTATCCGTCGTCCTTAGGTGAACTGCTTGCAGCGCTTCTAGCATCTCGTCATCATCGTGCTCGTTGAACGGATCGAGGTTCTCACGAACGGTACCAGAGAAGAGAACGGCTTCCTGGGGGATATAAGTGATTCGGGAGCGAAGGTCGTCAACGCCAATGGTGGTGATGTCGATGCCGTCGATCAGGATCCGCCCTTCAGCGGGGTCAACAAAACGGAGAAGAGCTGAAGGCGAAGATCGTTACACGTCAGCAACGGCTCGATCGAAGATGACGATTCGTAACTCACCCATTGCCATGGTGGACTTCCCAGAACCGGTCCTCCCCAACAGTCCGATCTTTTCCCTCGCCTTAATATCAAATGAAACCTTGTTGATGACGTTCGGCAAGTCCGGAGCGTACTTTATCGAGACCTTTTCACAGGTGAGAAAGGAGTTTGTCGTTGTATTGGAAGGCCAGTATGCGGGAGGACGATGGTCTTCGATAGTAGAAGGTGGCTCCTGAGGAAGCTCAAGGTAGGTTTTGGCTCGCTCGACGGAGTTGAAGTCTTGCTCTAGCCCTCCCCAGAATCGCGAGATCCAGTAGCAGCCATCAACGAACTGCTGAGCAGAGAGGATAGCGACACCTGCCATGCCAGCGGGTACGGCACCAGCGAGAGCCAAGATCGACGTGAAAAAAACGCTCGTCGCACCCAGCGAGTCCATCCGGACCAGCAGCCATCGGTTCGCCATCCACATGTGGTAGAACGCTCCTTGAGCACCATCGACCTGCTTGAAGAGAGTGCTTCGGAATTCCCTTTCCACTCCAAAAGCACGGACGATGGTTATACCGTCGAGTAATTCCGCAAATCCGCTGAAGATGGGACTTCTCTTTGTCGCCTCGATTCGCCTGAGGTCTCGCGTGCATGACAAGTAGACAACAGATAGCCGATAGTAACCGTAGGAGATGAAGGCAGCAGGGAGCAGGAAAGCAGGGACAATCGACGCCACAAGTGCCAGAGATCCGATCAGGGTAGCGACCTGCATAAGCACCGTACGCAGAGACGAGGTCAATGACCCATCGATAGTCTCGATATCTCGAGAAAAACGGTTTATAATTCGGCCAGCAGGTGTCGTGTCAAAGAACCGGATCGTACTTCCCATCACGTTCTCGAGCATGCCATCATGAATCTTGCGACAGGCCTTCAGTCCACCCAAGAACGAGTTGATCGACTGCAGCAGACCTAGGATCACACCACCAAATGTGATGGCTGTGTAAATTCCGAGATAGTAACCTGGATGAGATTGCGCACTAGGCCATTGAGTGGAGACCTGTGCTGTGATCTCCCCCATCATTGTGACGTTTTGGAAGCTAGCGACACCGTAAGCCTGTTGAACAACCTGATGTGCAATCCCGTCGTGATGGGCATCGTGAGCCACGACGTGACGAGTTGCCGAAAAGGCCGTAAACAGTAACGGCCTGAAAGAATCGGTGTACGCCGAAGACCAGACTGAGAGCCAGAGTCGTTCTCCGATGTTGCTACCTTGCTGCATGACCAAGAGAACGACGCAGATGATCCAGATGATCCAGCCGGAAGCTTCCAGATACAGCTTGTATGCAGCCCATTCAACGTGACCGGTGGCTCGGTCTTCATCCTGGACGAGTTTTCGAGCCACTTTATCCTTCTTCGCGGGTTTGCTGTCGCCATTCTCTGCAGCCTCTCCATCGGCGACCGCGACAACCTCCTTGTCAACTTCGTCCTTTGTCAAGATAGCCTCGTGCTTTTCCAGACTTGCCTCTTCGAGAGCGACCAAACGGTTTAGAACTCCCTGCTTGCGGAGATCGGCGGGAGTTCCTTGTTGTTCAATGCGTCCGTCGTTGATCTGGACGAGATAGTCGGTGCCTGGTAGGAGCAACTCGAGGTGATGGGTGACCAGAATAATCGTACGACCTTTCAAAAGGGGCTATGATGTGGGGTAACATCAGTCGAAAGTCGCCTGGTGCAAGGAACATCCAGTACTCACGCCCTTTAGACAACGCTCGTAAAGATGACGACCAGTGTGTGAGTCAACAGCGGCCAAGATATCGTCGAGGAGAACATGTTGGGTATGACTGTAGACTGCTCGGGCAAGGGCGACTCGCGCCTTTTGACCACTGCGAGAGCATGCCATATGTCAGAATGTATGATCAAAAGATGAATCCTGCGACTTACCCAGAAAGTGCAAGACCCTTGGAGCCAATCTCCGTATCATCTCCATCATCCAGCGCATCGTAATCAGGCTGCAAAGCACAAGCCTTGACCGTAGCTTGGTAACGCTCTTCGTCCATTGGTTCACCGAAGAGAATGTTCAACTTGATGCTCATGTTCTGCAACCAAGCAGTCTGGGAAGCATATGCAATCGAGTTCTTGAGACCGGTTTCGGAGTTCACAGCCTGAGGGTATTTGGGCAAGAAGCTTCGTCCGCTGATGCAGTCCATTTCCCCAAGTAAAGCGGCGAGCATGGCAGACTTTCCGCTTCCTGTAGGACCAGAGATGACACTAAGCTTCCCAGTTGGAAAGATTACATCCAGATCCGAGAGCTCGAATGCAGGCGGCGGTATGGAGGCAACGTTTCCATCTCCGTTCGTCATTGCGGTCTTGTTTGCTTCTTCGGCCTTTGCGTTGACACCGGTATTCCACCGGAAGGAAGCGTGCTCGAAACCGATCTTCGTGTCAGCGGCCTCCTCGGGTGAGACTTGCGGTGCCTTCAGGGAGCTGACCCAGTCCTCGACTTCGTCTTCATCAAGGAAATCATCCATACGCTTCAAAGACACGAGAGCTCGGAGTATCATTTGGTAGAATGTCGCTGGATGACAAGGAAGTCTTCGTCAGCTAGCGGAATGTCGGAAAGCAGCCCAAGTAATATACTTACGAACAACAGTAAGCTGAGAAGAATGGCCTGATGTTGGTCAGTGATATTCACCAGCTATCGGTCCACGACCACACGCACCGGCTGCCTTAGCTGTGCAAACAAGCTCACACTCGTGAATGCGACGCTGACCGTCAAGTTGCCCTTCTGGACCAGGATGAACAGAGCAAACGAGATCGTGGAGACCAAAAGCGGTCCAGTCGTCCAAACGAGAATGTATCCCATCGAGTTCCACATCTGCTTGATGCTCCAGTCTAGTTCGGTCTTTCGTGCTTCTGCAGCCTTTCCACGGTACTTGGAAGTCCACGCGAAGAACTTGATGACACGAATAGCAGAAATGATCTCGTTCATGACCTGAATTCGGCGATCAGTAGCCTTGGAACGTGCGGCAGAGAGCTATAGGTGGACGAAACAATGGTTAGCTGCCTACTTTTGAAGACAGCATATGTGAAATGACCTACGGCTTGACTTCGACTGGCGAACCACCTGTTAAGAGGAGCCATGAAGATCATGGTGGACACACCGGCCAAAGCACCTGTTACAAACAATCCAATCAGTGCGTTGTTTTACTCAACCACACTACCGGTCAACGCTCACTCCATCCCAACAGACTATACAAGAAGGCTAGCGCGAACACAATCTGCACTGGCGCTCCGTAAACCCAATACATTCCACTGATTGTATTGGCAACGTTATTCGCATCTGACGCCATCAAATTGACAACCCTTCCCGAGTCCGAAGATTTCTTCATCTCCACCTTCTTATCTTTACCGCCTTTCTTGTCATCAATCTCCTCCTTTTCAGCGATGACTCCACTTGCATCTTTTCGACGGAGAGCCTTGTCGTAAACTGCAGCGATCATTTGGTTCTTGATTCGTACGCTTGCTCGTCGTCCATACCATAAATGTTGAACATCAACCAAGGCCTTGATGATCGATACGCCAAACGCCAAACAAGTGTAAATGTAAGCAGTAGCTACCTTCTCCCTGTTCGGCGCTGAGATACCCTCCAGAATCTGCTTAATAAAGTAAGGGGAAAGGAAAGCGCAAAACGACGCGATGACAGTACCGACTGCATCCATGAACAAATCAAAGGCATTGGCTTTGACGATCCGATGAAGTAGTTTTGATCCAGTCATCGCTTGAAGCAGGTTGAAAGATGTTGCCGTCGTTTGCGTGGGTGAGAGGTTGGGTACTTCTGCGTCTGTCAGGTCCTTGGATGCTCCGAGTTTGATGAGGGGATCAACCCAGGAGAAAGTGACCCATTGGAAGAGGGTTGTGTTGTCTTCTGCTTCAGCGTTCTACGGGTTTGGAGGTTTGCTGTTCAGTCTCCTAGATTCCCATTTCGATTGACTGCACGATACACTCACCACGCTGTGAACGAGTTCGTCGTCCTCCAGCTTCAACCCCATGACCAGACCGATCAGAGTAACACACGTCACAACACCAATGACATCCATGGCAATTACCCGTGCAGTCACCCATGACGGTATCTCTCTAGTGACATATGCTTCGAATGCGAAGGTAGCGAGTGACATCACATATAAGATCAATTCGGTGAAGTATAAGATGATTGTTGAGAGTCGTGGTTTGCGAGTAGGGTAGAAGAGGGGTTGTAGAGTGAGGAAGATCTGCCAGTAGGAATGTGACATGTAGGACAGTGAGCTAGCTGTCAAAGAGCAAAGAGAGCTTCCAGATACCAGACCCACCCAGATCATCGCAGTAGCAGCCGAGCTCCATATTGGCCAGCTTGAAAGTGCACTGCTCTTCCACGGCCTAGTAATGAATGTAGCGATCTCCGCTCCCATCCCACCCATCCACAAGACCGCCTGCATCGCCGCCAATCCTACAAACAACGCCTGCCTCCATACTTCTGGTCCCTTTCGCTTGATGATGATGTTGGATGGCGCTAGGGTCTTCAATGATGCTTGGTCATAGAATATGATGCTGTATGGAGCGAAGAGACGGCGGATGGGATAGGGGATAGGGATGTAGGATAACGCAAATACAACGAGGAAGGATAGAGGAATAACGGTCCGGAGGAACGCGAAAGAGCAGGGTGAGGTGATGTCCTAATCGTGCATGGAGTGGATCAGAAGATGACAGGGAAGAGCTTGACAAGTTCAACCACTCACAAAGTATCCCTCTGGACATATCGCCAGCTTGGGCGGTCCCATGTTTGAAAGTTGCCGCAGACGAGTTGTTTGCGTTGGGTTCTAAAATGACCAAGCTTTGGAGAACGATGTGGACCTCTATGGTTGGTCCCGTCTAAGCTGCTATCTCTACGTCGCTCCGTGGTCGTGTTTGCCGATGCTGTATAGTATGCGTGCGATGTTGAACGGGTGAGATGAAGCAACACCCACTTGGAACAACACTCCTCAAAGCTTGGAGACTGCGCTCTTCACATACACTGGACCGGTTCCCATGTGGAGGAGTTCTGAAATGTCGCGTCAAGCCGCTCGCCGATATACTTTTGTACGTTTACACCGAGTTCGGCGTCGACGGTAGGCTGGGTTGAGTCAAGTTGACATCACCCTTGCTGTCCTTCCCACGCCAGTTCCACCTTCCAATGGCAAAGAAGAAGAAGATAGCCCTCAAGCCGGTCGCAAGGGTGTTCGCTACCACCTCACAACCCAAGAAGCCCGAAGAGGAGCCGGAGCAAGAGTCGGAGGAAGCTACCTCGGCACCAACCGTGGAAGTGCAGCAGGCTACAGAGCAAGTCTCTACCGCCAGCACGAATCCTGCAGGTACCGTGGATGATTGGGAGAAGGAGGTAGATCCAGTCCAAGAGAGGTTGCAAGGGTATGTAGAGCGGCTTCAGGAAAAGGGAGACAAGGAGGTTGCGAGGATCATCAAGGTGCGTTCGTTGCAATTATGATCCAAGTCGGAGTTTTACCTGTTTCCTGACGATACCGTGTCTGATAGGCAATCGAATTTGACAAGCGGATGAACAAGGGACTCGTTTATGTCGACGTGATGCCGGATGTGAGAGATGAGGCCTTGGCTCTACGGATGGAGCAGGATCAACAATCAGCTAAAAGTAAGTCCCCATTCCGAAATATTGATGATATGTCGGCTATCACTTACGCACCTGTGACATTTCTCTTCCTTCCACAGCTACTTCAAGCAAACCAGTCGATAAATCTCAAGCTATGAGAGAGAAATCCCTTCTCAGGTTGTATATCATCCATCACGTCCTTAGGAAACTCGGTTACACCGAAACTCGTACTCTGGAATGTCTTCAAGCACTGGGTCCACGATTGGTAACCGGAGCGGCAGATGATAGGATAAACAGTGGATGGGAAGATGCGCTTGATTGGGTGAGCTCTACACCACTGTTTTCTGGCAATCGCCTGGATAACTAATGTTCCTCGTGTGGTCAGATGTGGCTACATTGCTCTGATGATGAGCTCAAGGCTGTTACAGCCTGAATCTAGGGTTGAACCGATGATTGCATAAGGTCAAGCCCCTCTCCTCCACATTGAACTCGCACCTCAATACTCATCCCCATGACATTCAACGCTGGGGTAAAAGCCGGATGGTAGAATGAATAAAACCCAACGCACCGACTCAAGTTCTCGCCGATTCGCGATGCCGCCTAAGTGAGAACGGCCGCATCATTCCCATCAATCCGCTATAGGACAGGGTTCCAAACGCAGATCGCGCCGGCTTAGTGTCGATTACTGTTGATGAGCATTATAACACACCTAGACAGTCTAGTATTCAAGAATTCATAATCGGCTTTGTCGTCCTTTCTTTGCCTGTCGAGACGCGTCATACCGAAAGTTACATGCACACTTTCCACAATGCGCTCAATCGCATAATCCACCACATCCTTATCGACCCCATAAACTTGTCCTCAACTCGATCTCTAAACGAGACATAGACACACGAAGGCAGCCATTTCACGCTTCCTGAAACTGCAAGTCCAATCATCATGACTTCCGGACCTATATTCGAGCGTTCTGAGATCACGGTTATCTTTGTCCTTGGTGGACCTGGAGTCGGTGAGCTGGGTTTCTCCCTCCCTTCTGCTACGCAAGCAATGCTCATACACACGGGATCACACTCACGATAGGAAAAGGAACACAATGCGAAAATCTAGTCAAGGACTACGGGTTTGTTCACCTGTCAGGTGAATATCAGGGTCTGATTGTCACGGAGGGGGTCGCTGATGTAGTACGTTCTTCACTTGCTTTCCAACACAGCCGGTGATCTCCTTCGAGAAGAACAGAATCGACCTGGCTCAGAGTTTGGTGAAATGATCAGCAATTGCATCAAAGAGGGAACAATCGTGCCAATGGAGGTCACCGTAAAGGTTAGTTGACTTCCACTCTCATCTTGCCTACCTCAAGCTGAGCAAGAGCTGACTGGTGAATTGAAATGCCACTAATCCATGGCAGCTCCTTGAGAACGCTATGTCGGAAGCTCTGAAGTCTCCACCCAAGTTAGAAGAAGGGTCTCACTTTAGTGCTGCATGGCAAGGTGGGAAAGGGCGTTTCCTGATAGATGGGTTCCCTAGGAAGTTGGACCAAGCACATGCATTTGATGATACCGTGAGTTTGGCGAAACAATTTTACCAATGTGACCATCTTTACTGATGGCTCACCCCGTCAGGTCTGTGAATGCACCTTCGTCCTATTCTTCTCATGTACCGAAGAAGTCATGCTCGAGCGATTGATGGAGCGCGCAAAGACGTCTGGTAGAGCGGATGATAACCATGATAGCATTGTAAAGCGATTCCGTGAGTGGACTGGCAAACCGCTGGAAATAAGGTCACTGACCTGTGATAGACGGTACACATCTGGCTAGGGACTTTCACTGAGACATCAATGCCAGTCGTTGACTACTACCGCGGATTGAACAAGGTCGTCGAGGTGAGTTTGGGTGTGGTTGTATTCACCCAATCATCACTTCATCTCACTCTCATCTCCCACCAGATCGACGCTCGTGATACCAAGACTGCTGTCTATGCCAAGGTGAAAGAGGCAGTCAACAAGGCCCTGATTGATAAGGGACAGTAGATGGACAAAATACAAAGATAGATGGGTAGCCGGTGTGGTAGATGTTGTCGTGATGTTGTGGCTATACAATACTGGTCGTTACTAGATTTCGTCAAGAATTATCTAACTAAGCGTTTGACACCCCGTCCAGTCATACAGGCCTTCATGGCAAGGCAGTATCACTACGGGACCCACACCCTTCCATCAAGCACCGGGCGAGGTCGGCACTGTCCGAATGGCTTCCCTGCACACACCCCATCGACTCCTCATTTCGTTCTTCTTCCTCTGATCACACATTCCCAATCTTCGATTGTTTGTCCTAGCAGAGCAAGGTTATCAACCGAGAAAACTTGGTTGGCCATTCTCAATTCCGGGTTTGGGTGCTGATCATCGGGATTGGACTTTCGAGGAAGATGGTGGACGAGGATATCTAGCTTCAATATCAAAGCCAAGGCATCAGGGAGGTTAGGGACCTGTATGATGGGATGTTGTGGTCAGCAACAGGTTCATAAGCTGACACAGGCACCGCCTTGTACGCACGGTTGCGATTGCCGTGTCCTCCTGTTTAGGCAAAGTAGCCATCTCCTCCTTCGCTGAAATCGCTTCCTGGTCGACTTGCTTTGTTGATGATCCAGTCAAGATTTTGACATGCTGCCTCAACTCGCCAATCTCGCCTCGGAGGCATCGAAGCTCATCTATTACTACTTCAAGGTGCGAATCGCCTCCTGGCGAAGTGATCGGCATTGCACTTTCCCTTGGTGCTCGCCGCGAATCATCTTCTCCCATATTCCTCCCTTCAACTAAGCCTGACCTCCGACGAACGTTTTCGACTTCTTCTCTCACCCTTCTCATCGACCTCTCATCCATTGCCGGATCATCAGATTGAACCCAATGATCCGAATATTCATTCATAGCAAGCTGGGAAGCTGCGCTCAGATTTCTCTCCATTCCCTGGCTAGTCGATGTGATAGATGCGAAGCGTCCTCCGAATTGGCCTTGGCCAGGAGAAAGTGAGAATGACCTCCTCGGTGAGATAGCTGGAAATCTCAATCCCAACTCCCTCGGAGGATCAGCATCCAGTGAAAGATCTTGATCTTCAGCCTCGTATCTTGTAGAATCTAAAGGACCGGAGACTGCTCTCCGTCTATGACTTCGCATTCGTGTCCTCGGAGATACGAAAGTCCTCGGAAATGTCTGCGACACGATATCAGCGTTCCCTTCTTGTTGAGATTCTTGATCATCGCTAGTAATAGGATTGATTCGAGCTTGGTTTGCTATCGGAGAAGTTGGAGAATCTCCCATGGCGTACCGCATAGTCATTGATGTATGTCTGCGATCAGCTGGGACTGTACGTCTTGCACGAGGAATGGACGAGGATGACGAGACGATGTGCGATGTATTCGAGGAACTTCTTCGGTGTTGATGTTCCTGTACATGGAGGTGTGAGCCTCTATCGCAAAGAGACCTTTATCTCTTCCCACTCACAACAGCGATCAATTCGAACGCCCCCGAAGTCCCAGCATTTAGAATGTCTCCGAAATCCTCTTGACTCCTTTCCAAGGCGGCTATCACTCCCACCGGCTCTTCGTCTGAAGTATTGGGTTGCCTTCCTTCATTCTGAGATGGAATCGGCAATGACCTCTTGATCGTCTTCCAACTCGGCTGGTGATTGGGCCTCCTTGGGGACCTCGACCATTTCATTTTCGGCGAGTTGGAAACCGGAGCAAACGGATCATCTCCAACTCCCAATCCAAGCGTCGAACTTGATATATCGCCTGGATCCAAATCGGCCTCCGCTGGATGACAGGAATCAGGAGCGAATAAGCCAGTATGATGGACGGAGACTTGGGTTTGTACCGATGATATGGGTCTAGGAGTATCTGGAGAGTGGTCTGCGATGGAAGAAAAAGAAGATAAAGGACGTTGGGAAGAGGTAGAGCGTTTGGGTATGTTCAAAGGTGATATCTGGTTCTGATGGTAAAGCAAATCAGTCTTCCTGATTACTGTCACGCCAACAAGAGTGGAGGAACTTACTATCTTCAATTCGTCGACATTCACCCGTCTGTCCGTCATCAGGGAGACCCTTGAGCTACCACATTCAATAAAGTCCAACAATCCCACTCCCCTTTCAAACTCGTCATCTCCTACTCCCCTTCTAACATGTCCAATCGTGCCTTGATCACTCCTTCCATCAAGGTCACCATCATGATCATCGATCCCATGGACATCAGCTGGATGATCATGGTCAGGTGAGGATGGAACGGTCGTGGAATCGACGGAGGATCCTGAATGATAAGATGAGGTTCTGTGTGGATCGGTGAAAGATGGACGACGGAGGTCCATTGTCGGTATGGGCTATGATGGATGAAGTGGTGGTAATGGCAGGGAGGGTGAGAAAGCCGCTGCCAAGGATGATGACGATGGTGGTGGTGATGCCATTGCGTCGATGTTGATTCGGACAATAGGACTGACTGCAATTGTATCGATCCACCGAGAGCGGCAGATGGCTTCCTAGTTGAAACGTAAACAACCACCAAAACACGCGACCCAGTATTGCCCGGCAGCCACGATTTCACCGGTGGAAAATAAATTCATAGGTCTCGACACATCACTAGATCAGAGGTAAAAGGCAGAAGCGCTATAGAACTAGAGAGAAAGAGGGAAAACCGGTGGGAGGGACTATCGAGCCATTATAAAGGGATTAAAGGGAAAGATGAAGAAGAGTCGTCGTGGAGTATCGTAAGAGGATGGATAGGAAAGCGAGAATTAAGAGAGAAAAAGGAAAAGGGCTAGCCATATTCGTGAGAAGAGAGGCAGATGAGGAAGATGCGAGACGTCTCGGTCCTGGGAGGACACCGCTTGGATCTTATCCAATGTCGATAGTTTAGGCCGTAGCAGCGACGATCGCGGATGGCGCGGGAGCAGTCGGCTTCTGAATGGGAGGTAGGTAAGTGGTTGAAAATCGAAGTCCCCATCAGTACTCCGAGGGAGGGAGGGTTTATCTCTGACAAACGCACTGGCTCGGAAACCGTCGGCTCGGAAACGTCACCGAGGGGTGCGAGAGCGGTAGGAGCCTCGAGCTGTCGATGCAAGACCAATTCAATATAACGTATCCCACACCTCCTTGCGAGCGATCTACTCACCACAGGGGCTTCCTCGGACGAAGTAATAGCAGGGGCAACGGCAGTTTCATTGGACTCAGTGCTGGATTTACCCTCAGGCTTGGTCTCAACCTTTGGCTCCCCTGTGTGTTCTTTCTTGCTGGTGACCTTGCCGATGAACTGACCGATTCGAGAGGAGAGACGTCGGTTGATCTTTGGGTTGACGGGTTTCTGTGGGGAGGACTGGATGTCACATTTGTATGAGTATCTTATGGAATCAAGTGAAAAGGGCGGCGAGCGCCTTGCGAATGTCAACTCACCTCCTCATCTTTCTTGTCCTCCGCAATGACAGCAGTGCTGGAAGTCTCTGCAATCGCAGGGACTACGGTCTCCCTATGAATCAACAACCAACACCACTTTCATCAGCATTGTACCTCTTTCCACCCCTCAACCCGGTTTCCAACTCACTCCTTTGGCGCCTCAACAGGAGTGACCTCGGCTGGGATTTCCGCAACAGGCGCTGCAGCAGGAGTGTCGGTAACGGCAGCAACTTCGGTAGATGGTTCAGTGGAAGGAGCGGTGATGGCTACGGCTGGAATCTGAGTTGAATCAACGGCAGTAGTCGTTCCAGCGGGAGTCTCCGCTGCAGCTTGAGTCTTCTCGATCTGTTGAAAGGAAAAGGGAATATGTAGTGAGTTTTCACACACACACGGACAAACACACATCGTCAGCTAAACGTTTTGTGAAAAGATGATTTGAGGTAGGGTGATCACCTTTGGGGTCTTGACCTTCTCCTTCTTGACCTTTGGAGTCCTGACCTTCTCTTCGGGACCATCGTGACTGAAGGAATGGAAGAAGCGAGAGAAGAGAGACCGAGTCTCTGTCTTGATGGATTTCTTATCCTATGAGAGGGAGGCAGGGAAAGGAGGGTATGGAGTAGAATCGGGTGGGTGGGATTGGAGAGATAGGAGGAAGGAATAAGAAAGGAAACGACGGTGAGAGGGAAACGGTGAGAGAGACGTGTGGAAGGAAGGTGGGAGGTGGGAGGAGGCAGGGAAGAGGAAGATCGAGTAAAACCAGATAGAATGGTGAAGAAAATCCCAACCCAAACCGAAAGAAAAGGACCAAGATGAATCCGTACCCGATTCAAAGAAACAGAACCCCCAAAAAAGAAATCATCCCAGAATCAGCTCTCTCTTCAATCCCTCATCCGACACACCACCTCCAAACCCTCTCACCTTAGGTGGTGTAACCGGAGCGTTCACCTCTCCCTCCTTAACACCTTCACCTTCAGTCGTAGTAGCAACCCCATTGGTAGTAGGAGTAGCAGCAGCAGCAGGTGTAGTAGTCGCTGCTACGACTGCTGGAGTTTCACCTTGAACTTTAGAATCTTCCTCAGTTGGGTTCGAGGCGATCACAGGAGAGGTAGTGGATGTTGGGTCGATTGGTTTGGTCTGTTTTGTGGGGGAATGGAATGACAAGGTGAAAATTGGGAAAGGATGGGAAAAAAGGAGATGAATCAGTGTTTTTATTCGAAGGTGGATTTTTTCATCGATCCTAAGAAATTGAAACCTCATCATCCTTGGAAAAGGGAAAGAGATATCAATACTTCTCTAACCCCACCATGATCATCATCATCATCATCATCTCCTCCATCCTACCACCTTGCCTCCCTTGCTCGCCATCCCCCAACCGAAAGGACCTCCAAAACAACTCACCTCCTCTACCAAATCGACAACTGGAGTCTCCTCGATTGATTTCGGAATAACATCCAATGAAGTAGGTTGAGTGGATTCGATTGGAATTGACATTGTTGTTGTTTGCTGTTGTTGATTGTGAGAAACTTGAGTTGTTGGGGATTTGAGTTTTAGGTTCTGTTTTGGAAAGACAACGAAAGAAGGAGGAGGTTTTAGCGTTTTTTTTTTCGTTTTTTTTCGGTGTGTGTCATGTCTTAAAAATCTCTGATGGATTGATTTGAGGAGTAAATTTTGAAAAGAACTTGTCGGCGACCCACTCCTCCTCTTCCTCCTTTTCCTCAAACCAAAATTTCGAATCCCAAAAAAGGAGATCCCTTCCCAATTCCCACGGATCCCTTGCTTCTTCTTCTTATTCTTGTCGAAAAAACGCTCGAACATAGCCAAGCTCATCACTTGTCTTTTTAGGTTCACCCACTACCTCGTAGTTTTCTTTTTTTCTCTTTTTCCTCTTCCATCGCCTCATCGCCTCGTCCATCAAGAGAAGAGAGAGATGAAAAAGGACAAAACCCTTCTGACACGAAGGGAAAAAAGAAAAAGAAAAAGCAGAATCGCCCTCTTCATAACAACCCAACCCTCCTACCGGTGGGGATGGCATGAGAACCGTAACCCTATTTCCTCGACTCATCACTCCACCACTCCCACCACTCCCATTCAACCACCACCACCACCCACCCACCCACCCAGGCCGAAGACACTCACAAAGGGATATCCAAGGGAGAAGAAGTGATAAGAAAATCTGAAGAGTTTGTGGTCAAAAGGAATATCAACGAGGTATTTGTAGATTGTTGATTGTTGATTGTTGATTGTCGATTGTTGTTTGTTTAAGAGAGTGTGTAGTGAGGTTTGAGAGGATATTACGATATGAAGTTGGATTGGATTGGATTGGATTGGATTGGATTGGATTGGATTGGATTGGATTGGATTGGATTGGATTGGATGGATAGCAAAAGGTGTTGAAACCGAGGGACAGGGACAGGGAAAGGGAAAGGGAGTTGCGCAAAAAGGGGAAAGGGGCGAACAATGGTCTGCTCCTCTCTTTCTGTGCACAAAGGGAGGGGAGGGCGAGACGGCGAGTGGCGAATCCGGGTAATCAGACTGGGCTTTTGTGGCGAGCGAGCGAGTGGGCGGCGGCGAGTGGCGGTGAGTGGCGAGGGCGTGGCGGGAGAGGAGGGGAGGGAGTGAGGAGGAGGTGTCACGCGTGACCTTGGCGTTCGGTAGCGTGGTTTTTTTTAGCGTGATGCGAGCGAGCGTGACCCGAGATAGCGAGAACAAATACTACGAGAGTTTTTGTCCCCGTGCTCTCTCTCTCAGGGATCCCATCAGATCACATGTCTCGACTGCGCAAAATGCACGCACGCCACCGTCTCTGTGGATAAGGAATCTCTGGTCTTCTCTTGCGCTGGGCATGTATTTACAACGATTTGTTTTGGTTTTTGACTGTTTTGTCTCTAT
The DNA here is from genome assembly GCA_017654825.1 of Cryptococcus sp. T15_22C. NCBI lineage: Eukaryota > Fungi > Basidiomycota > Tremellomycetes > Tremellales > Cryptococcaceae > Cryptococcus > Cryptococcus sp. T15_22C. Next base: position 51,432 of record JADPYA010000204.1, on the reverse strand, counting down.
GGCGGGCTGAACCTCCATCCCTTTTCAAGCTGCTGCTGAAGAAGTTCGAGTTCTTCTGGCTGCGACGAACTGGAGGAGGGGAGCAGGGAGGGAGGAGGAGGGAGGAGCGGGGAGGGAACGCAGAGGAGAGGAGGACAGGCTCGTGTCAATTTAAACGTTCTGGAACGTTTTGAATCAAAACTATTAAACTCACCACTTGAGCGATGATGCTCGTTATCACACTTCCAAGCATGATGAATCCCTGTCATTCCCAGAAACCCACATCAGCACATTAATCACACCCACACTCGCGCGATACACGGGCCTTCATAATGAATGTTACACTCACCATCCACAATACAAATCGTCGACCATCAGGTCCACCACCACCACCATCCTCACCACCCCCATATCCAATCCCATAAAAACTCTGACTCAAATAAGCAACAACCAGCCATAATCTTAAAAACCCAAGAGCTATGATGTAATAAGGTGGAATGGAAGATTGGAATTGAGATTCACCGTATTCGATACCTTTGGTGTGGAGCATTGAGATGGTTCCGGAAGCGTAGGTTGTCAGTGAGTTGGGGGATTGAGATGTCCATCGGAAGACGGTGAGATCTGCGGCAACGATGATCAAGCACCAAATGACTGTTTCGATTTTTGCAAAAAGAAGGAAAAAAAAAAGGAGTTTCAGAACTTCCTTCCAGGATTGCTTTTGGAATGGCATTAGGCCCATACCGTATTTACCCAAAAAAAAAAAAAGACCTCACTTAATGAAATTTGGAAAACGGTTACAAAGTAAATCCCACCTAAATGTTTTGGTGCAGTCGTTAAAGCGACGTAACCGCATGATGCTGTTCCATCGCGGTCATAACCATGAGCAGCTGTGGGAGAGGGAGGGGAGGGAGAGGGGAGATCCAGGGAGGAGATTACAAAATCAATCCTTTTGGCACTTGTCCTCTGACATACTTTTCACTTTTCACAACCTTGAAGAAAAAAACACATACGACTTTGACCAACTCCAAATAGCTTAACCATCTGTTTCATGTTTTGAACCATCTAAAATCATATTCAATCAAGAAAAGAAGAAAAAAGAGAAAAAGAGTCAGAATTCCGAGAATCTTACCCACCCACTTTGTTGTCAAAGTTTTGTTTTGCTGTGTATTTCCGGGGGAAATTCCCTACAAGTCAAATCTATCCACTCACCAACGCTATCTCACAACCTGCAATAGTCAGAGTTACAATAATTCCAATCAACGTAAATAATTCACAAAGACGATCCCATACTTTTCTCAACCACCATGTTGGACCTGTTTCGGATTCGGCCATACTTGATGTTCACTTGTGGAAAAATCCCTGTGAAGGTAGGGTAGGGTGATTTGGGGATGTGTTTTGAAATGAAAAAAATAAAAAAATAAAAAAAAATAAGAAGGGAAAGAAAGAAGGTTTGGGCGAGAGGAGAGGTGTGTGTGATATGGGGTATTTGGGATGGAGTCGGTGTCGTGTGGCGACTGGGATTCAGATTCGGAAGGGGGAGGTTGGAAATGCCGGATAGGGGAGAGTGTTGATTTGGGTAACAGGTAATCGATCAAAAGGGAGAAACAGTCAATCTACTCTCATCAACCGAAAAGTATGCACTTCATATATTGCTGACAATTGGATTTGCGTTTCATTCCATCTCCTTGCAGTCCTATATAGGACTGAAACGAATAAAGGATATATATCTAAGAGATATTTCCTTGTCGTTTCACAGAATAGTGTTTTGGACCCACGCCATTGATTTTTCAAACACGTCTTGTGGATGGGGTCTTTGAGTGGCTGGCTGGCAATAAAGCCCATATCCATCCATCTCAGTTGTCTAGGCGTCTTGCTCCGCTCCTTTGTTGGGGGTGCAGCGTTGCGTGTCGAGCCATTGGGATACATGGATTACCCTTTGCTTCGTTATTAAATCCCACCCTTCCTCCAAGCCCTCCTCATTGTTCCCCTCCCTTCCCCACCCCCATCTTCACTTTCCATCTCCAATTAACCTAACCATGACGACTCTTCCTCAATCAAACACCATAGTCCCTTGGCCGAATCAACCATTCACACTCACCCAAGACCCTCCAGGTATCTTCTTCCTTCATCACGTCCCTGAAGTGAAATCGTTCTTCAAGTGGATACTCAAGCAGTCTCTGAATGACGTCCCGGAAGACACTCAGTTCCCTTTGGTCAAGCAGAGGATACGGTCTGCAAGGTGCGAGTCGGCTCGGCTGCCCGAGCTTTCGTCACCAGATACGGTTGATTGGTTGGTTGGAACCACAGTTTCTGACACTTGCCCTCCCCCCCACACCTCCAGTCCACGTGCAATCCAAGGCATGAACATCTTCCTTCGCGCCGTCGTGATGCTAGAATTGACTTACAAGGATCTACAGAACAACATCCGAGGTCCCGCGTATGTATCAATGACTGTAAGACAGCGATTCACACTTTTTGACTGACGATTTCCATTCAGTCTTCGATGCGGTCATGTCGACTTTTCGAATCACCTCTTCAAAATCCCAGAATGGCGGGGAAATGAGAACGAGACTACTAGAAAGCGATACGAAAGAATGTGTTTAGAGGAATGTGGACGTGAAGTGCTAGGGCGGCGAGAGGATGGCTTCAAAGCTCGTTGCATTCGGAAGGTGTACCCAACACATGAGACGCTTCAGGCGTTGCAAAACATCGTGAAGAGTTTGGAAGGTATATGACGAGTGTTGGAATCGTCGGCGAGAGATGCAAGTGCAATGTAATAGCGGCGTCTCTACTTAAACAACCCCCCTCTACTTCTTTACACCTTGCTTGCCCTCGGCGTGCCCAACTTCTCCTCCAACATTCTCCTCCAACTGCCTCCAGTTCCCACCCGCCAATTCGTCGCCTGACGGTTTTCCATCCCCCTGCTGAACGTTATCATCCAAAGGTTCACCTTTCCCTTGAGTTCCTCCGATGCCGGGCCCGGAGATACCGGTTGAGCCAGCTTCTGAACCAGCAGGGATGGACGCCGTTGGTTTGTCAGCGCTCCGTCGTACTGAAGATGTAAACGTTCGAGTGGATGCGACTGTAGATGATTCCGTCGGGGTGGAGAGTTTGGGTCGATTCATCTTGTTAAGGAGACCTATCAGTGTTGCCACATCGGTCTTGGCCGTCTTCTGCGTTTGTTGTCCCTTCGACCCTCTCCTCGAGTTGTAGGCCGGTTCATCTGCCGCTGATCCAAACGATAAAACATCGCTAGGCCGACTCTGGACGACCTTATCACCCTTCACCCATTCCACAGTACCGACTTCCGGTTCAACCATCCCGAAATCAGGCCTGACATCCACCTCGAACGACGCTTTCTCCAGCGGTGAGATTCTGCGAACTCGATCTCGGAGATTATCAAAGCTGACCGCATCGTAGGGGTTGATGTCCCTATGCGTGGTTGTCGTCGATGATGCAACAACCCTCGGGAACGCTCGAATCCTCGCTTGGGTGATTCGGAAATTTCCTGTCCCACGTTCGACATCCTGTCCCGACCAATCAGATGAGTCCACAGCTCTAGATGATCCATGGATGGAACCGGTCGATTTAGTACTAGCCAACAATCCACCGATACCGACTACTGATCCTTGATTCTTGGATTCTTTGTATCCTCGACCAGATTGTAACGTCTTGGTGGCGCGGTAATCGTTGTAATCTTGATGAGAGACCGGGTTGAGTCCTCGACCTGGTAAGGAACACAACGGAGAAGCCATACGCTCGGATGGCGATATCGTCGAGTACGCGAGTCCTCCTCGTTTATGCGCTCGTGGGTGAATCGCAGAGGAATTCGGCGACACCATCTTGGACGTTGTCGTTTCCGCGATGAAGTCCATTGGCTCAGATTGATTCATTCCTTGTTTGTAATGATGGACTAGACCTTTGAATCCGTCCTTCCTTTCAGCGACGATCTTCGCCTCCAACTCGGTCCTCCTCGATCGGATCTCATCGAGGTATGCCTCAAACCTCTTCTCTGACATTCCCTCGATGTCAGGAACGTAACTCTCCTCCCTCTTCTCCGCTGAATAACTCAGATCACTCTTCTGAACGACCTTGTCTTTCGTAGCTCTCCAAGCAGAATTATTCAATCCACCCCTCTCTTGCTGCTTCTCCTGAAGCTCGCCAGCCCCCATCCACCCAGCTCTACCATTCCCCCATCGCTCGATGAACCTCGCTTCCTTTTCTGCACTGGACCAATCGCATCCGATGGATTCGTCGTCGAGCGATGAGACCTTTATATATCTTGAGCGAGGTCGGGTTGTGCGGGCAGGTGGGAGGGATGATTTGAGTCCCCAGTCACCTCGGAGGGCGGAGGAGGTGGGTGAGGTATAAACCCGGGTGATGAGCGGGTCATAGGTGGAGATGGAGGAGAGTCGAAAAAGGGTCGGGAAGGTAGAGGTTGACATGATGGAGGGTGAGGAGGATGGAAGCGGAGGATCAGATGGGACTCAGTCGATCGTTTGCTCCACCTCTTCGCGACATTTCAACCGTAGGAAACGCGTATGCCAGATGGTCCCGCATTTGCCTTCGAAATTTCGTCTATGAAACGAGGAAATCAACCTCGTCGCATCTGTTCTGACCTTACAACTCATCGCATATACAAGAGAAGAGAGTAATCCTTCCACTTCGGTGGACTGGGTCTTTCGTCATATACGAGGATTGAAGCGGCACGACCCGCCTCGATCTTGATCGGGATGTCCGTGGTCATGTAAGTTCTCCCTGCTTCTCCCCTTCTTCCTGTTGCGCGCCGACTTGACTCAAACTGATACTCCTTCCATGATACAGCACGATCCAATCCTCCTATCTTTGATTAATGCTATGATTAACCCCTTCTTACGAGGGGGAGATGCTAAACTAAAACAACTGGGCGGAGTGAAATATCTTTGAGGCCGAGTCACCTATTGGCACCTACATATAATAGAATATAAATTTGTGGTTCATTGACTTTGCTACTGTAATTCGCTACGATTGATATTGCGATACGAGCACCCTGCCATGCCACCTAGCCATCCCATTCCACCCCATCTCACCCCATCCCCTCCGCTCACCATCGGATTTCGGGTTTCCCTTCTCCCAACTTTTTTCAACCTCTCACAGCGCGGGAACTACTTTTTATTTGCATCCCCGTGACTCGTTCTTATCGCGGTTCGGCACGACCTATCAGAACTAAAAGAAATCTATCGACTTGTCTTTCATATCACCTGCATCAATCACCTCATCTAACCAAACGTACTAGGTATATCTGCTCCAGTTCGCTATGTCTCCCGCTACTACTGAAAAAAAGGGCAAGGTCCTGCTCGCCTACTCCGGCGGTCTCGGTATGTTTCGTCTTCAATTCCACCTTGGTTTCCTATCAACTAACCTAGACGTCTCCTATTCCTCTTCTCTCCCTCTTCTCTCCCTCTTTTGCATTGGTGCTGCTCAACAGACACCTCATGCATCCTTGCGTGGCTTATCGATGAAGGTTACGAAGTCGTTTGCTACATGGCTGACGTTGGACAAAGCGACGTGAGTACATTGCCATCCTGAATTGCCATTCACTGGCAGGTGGAGTCTTGCTGATAATTATCCGTTTATTCTTTTCGTTCCGCATCTCTGCCCACATTAACCACCACTGCAATCCATGATACCCCAATCAGGACTTCGAAGCCGCTCGTGTCAAGGCTATGAAGTGTGGAGCTGCTGGATTCTTCTTGGACGTGAGTGCGAAGTTTTTTTCGTGTCACAAGTGATTTGCTCCATGCATAATTGCGTGCACCCGTTTTCTGACTGGCATGGAGGACTGACGATTTGCTTCATGTGTATGTTGCCTGTGGAATAGGATCTCAAGAGGGAATTCGTCACTGAGTTGATTTACCGTGAGTCCTCTGGTCTCGTTGTTCAAGAATAGGTGCAGTGTCTCATGAACATCTCTGTCTTTCCTCTTCTGTAATCCGCCCTTGTTCATCCCTATCCAATCGGTCTCAATCTGGTCTTCTCATTCTGCTTTCACCTCACTCCAATCAACGTCATCTCATTTCGACATCTTTCATCATGGTTTCATGTCCTATTTTATTCACTCACCAGCCGCTGTTCAATGCAACGCCATTTACGAGAATGTCTACCTCCTCGGTACTTCTTTGGCTAGACCCGTCATCGCTAGGGGTATGATTGCTTGTGCTGAGAAGGAGGGTTGCGAGTGAGTATCTTGAATCATTTCCTTCTCTTCGTTGTTGTAGCCATCCTGAGGTGTTCGGAATTGCAACAACAAAGTGCTGATGGAGGGTGATTCGTACATCGTCTCAGCTTCGTCTCCCACGGATGCACCGGTAAGGGAAATGATCAAGTTCGATTCGAGCTCGCATTCTACGGATTGAAGCCGGATATCAAGGTGATCGCTCCATGGAGGTTGCCAGGTGCGTTTTGATCCTCGCACACTCGTCATATCACCTGGGACTGATGTGGAAGGGATACGATTACAGTCTTCTACGACCGCTTCCCAGGTCGATCGGCCCTTCTCGAGTACGCCGCTTCCAAGGGTATTCCAGTCGTTCAGACTGCTTCGAAACCTTGGTCTACTGGTGAGTGTCTTATCGACTGAAAGAGCGAGGAAGGTGTCAGCTCATTGTTGTGGTACACGACAGATGAGAACTTGTTCCACATCTCTTACGAGGCTGGTATCCTAGAGGACCCTAACACCACCCCACCCGCTGACATGTGGAAGCTCACCACTTCGCCCGAGGAAGCTCCCTCCGTTCCCGAGCAAATCACCATCGAGTTCTCCAAGGGTTTGCCAGTCAAGGTCACTGTCAAAGCCACTGGTGCTGTCCACACTGACGCCGTCGATGTCTTTGTCGCTCTCAACACCCTCGCGAGGAAGCATGGTATCGGAAGAATCGATATTGTCGAGAACCGATTCATCGGTGTCAAATCTCGAGGATGTTACGAGTCTCCAGCTGCTACGATTTTGAGGACAGCCCATATGGATTTGGAAGGGATGACTTTGGATCGAAACGTTCGAGCATTGAGAGATCAATTCATCACCCATCATCTTTCCCAGATTCTTTACAACGGTTACTTCTTCTCCCCGGAGAGAGAGTTCATCACCGCTGCGATTCCAGCATCCCAGAGGACCGTCAACGGTTTGGTCAGGTTGAAGTTGTACAAGGGGAACGTGATCGTCGAGGGTCGATCTTCCGATGAGGTAGGTTTCTCGCTCTTCTTCCTTCCCGTCTTTCCCGTCGGCGTCGTTCTGACATCCTTTCAACCCATCTAGGGCCTCTACGACGCCGAATTCGCCTCCATGGACGAGATGGGTGGTTTCAAGCCAGAAGCTACCTCTGGTTTCATCGAGATCGAGAGTATCAGGATCAAGAAGTGGGGTGCTGCCAAGTGAGTGTGCACTCGTCTGAGGTTGTTTGTGTTCCTTGACACTGATATGACGTGCTGGGTGGTCGTGGGTGCTATAGCGTCAGGAGGGGAGAAGGCGGCGTCACTCCCAAGGATGTTTACGGTTCCCGAGTTTAAGCGGTCCCAACTTGTCGAAAGTGACATAGGGTCTCGCTACTGAAACTCGTGCAAGTTCTATTAAAAGTAACCTGAAAATGAGCTGCTCGAATAGATAGATAGATAGCTTAAGATAGTTTTCATGAATACCATACCATGATAATTAAGGTCAAGAGATGAAACGCCGTTGCTTGGACCAAAGGGGTGGCGAATCTCGCGCGTCCTGTTGTTGTTCCTCTCTGAGAACAAAGTGGAAATGTCGCTTCGAGGTGGATGATGACAACCAGACTCGGTGGTGCTCACGACATATATCCTTTACACAACTTGTCCATCGCCGCAAATAGGAGATGCCGATCAAAGGCAGTGCACTCATTTATTCAAAGGGCGTAGCTGTTCAAAGAAATTATTACGCCGTCAGAGGAGTTGGTGTAGGAGTACAATATCTGCAGTCTCCATCCTCACTCCTATTCGCACTCGCATCTTTTCATCTAGGCGGGATTGAGACCAGAAGGAAGGGAGATAACTGTTCTCCATCAGATCGTTGGAAGCGACGAGTTTAGGACTACTTCCGTTAGCATCGCCGACAACACATATTCTCAGCTGGTGGCTTTATCCCCTACTCATCTCCCACCATTCCTTTTCAACAATGTCCCCGCCATTCGGATCTTTCTCTCCACTCTGTTCCCGATCTCCTCTTCCAGAATGCAACCTCTTTTTCTCCCTACTATGGAGTCATGCTCCGTCCTTTGGCAACACCACCTCTTCCTCCATCGCTATCCCAGCACTATTCCCTCAAGCAGCTGCTAGGGCCATTGGAGTGAATGCTTCGTCGAGCGTGGATGATCTCAATGTTAGGGACTTGGTGAAGCGCAGTGGAGCGGGCTTGGGGATGAATTGTGAGGTGTGGAAAGTAGGTACCAGGAAAGGGTTCGAGGTGGCGGTTGGAAGGGGTGGAGATAAGTCGTTGGGTGACATCGGTGAGTTGCCTCTTTTCCTCAGCGGAAAAACCGCCACGGGCTGAGAGAAGTACAACCTGACTTCACTCTCTACTATAAACCACCAGCTCAAATCATAGTCTCCTCTTTCTCCTTTTTCTTTATGATTTACCTGATTTGGCGAACCTCTCGACGTCGAGCAGCAGTTGGGAGAAGTGAGATACGTTTTTTTTTTGTGGTAAGTGACTATATCACCAAATGTCGGAGTTGCAAGAGTTTGGCAACCTGACTTGATTATGGTTGTGGTGACAGTTATATGCATTGAGTCTACCATTGCAAATTCTTACCACCACAGCTGTTCTGGAACAAGGTGAGAATACTCTCATTGTACGAAGGGTAGCTGACCTTTGCCTGACAAAAGTGTGCGTTCTGCGATAACAGGGACGACCCCTCTGGCAGTGCTTTCTGCGATCCATGTTGCGGTGATTACGAGTATGTTTTGGGTATTACTAGCGAATGGAGTGGTAGCTACCCAAGTAGTGGAGTAAGTAATCGATGCCTCACCGTCCCCTTCTTTCAGCTGCCTTACATTGGTACACCAAACCTCAGAGACGGAACCCTTTCCTCCCTCATCCCTCTAACCGTCCTTCTCCTCCTATTCTTCGGAGTGACAGCATATATATGCCTTGACACCGCTCTCGGGATAACATCGCTCTTCCAACCTGAGATTGGAAACGAGGGACATCTGCGCAATATCGCGGTGTTTGTATTGGGGTTGATATGGCCAGCTGCGTGAGTGACATTGCCGATGAAAGGTCAAAGCGAGATGGATGCTGATGTGGACTGATGAGAGGATAGAGCTACGGTAGGATATTTGGGGATCATGCTTTATGTGTCTTATTTTATGCTGAGAGAGGTCAAGCCTTGCTGTGAGTCTCCAAAAGCGACTACAACCAAGAAGACCTGAAGCTGATGACACGGGAAAATGGCGCAGTATGGTTTATTTTGTCGTTTGCCTTGTTCGCGGTCAGTCAAGTGATTTATTTCATGGCTTCTCAACCATTATGCGAGGTGAGTGGGCAGAACGGCTTCCCGTCCTTGCACCGTTAGCTCCCCAGACTGATGACCATCGACGTTTTCATCAGGCCTCGGATTCAACTCTCACATCCGGATTCCTCGCCACCTTCCTTGAAACCGCGGCGGTATACGTCTTGTTTATCGCTTGGCGGTCGATTACCGAAGACGACTGGGAAGACGACCCGGCGTGGCAGAGATCAGACCGTTAATGGATTTTGCCAAGGACAAACCACTGTGGGATTGTCTTTACGTCGGATTGTACACACGAGATTGACGACGACCATTGAATATAGATTATTTGTCATTTGAACGTCATGATGCAACTTCCTCGCTCTCTAGCTCTCTACTCTCAATCAATCCCTTCCCATACCCACTTCTTCGCCACGTCCCAAATACCCTCTTTGCCTTCACCCAGCGCATCCTTCCCCTCCCTATCGGTCTCGACATTCTTCAACCTGAACCATTTGAAGGTTTTCTCTGGGATCTCACCCTCCCAAACGATTTCACACTTGTTATCAGCCAAACTCTCTGGCTTCTCCTGCATCGCTTCCATACGTCGTCGACGTTCCGCTCGCTCCTCAGCTTCGGCATCCACTTCACCATCTACCACACCTTCACCGTCGCCAACCTCGTCTTCGGCTCGTGGTCGTGCTTCTTCCGTCCAGTCAATACGGACTGTCAAGAGTCGTTTGTAAGCCTTCAGAGAGGCAGCAGATCCTTCAACGTAGACAAGAGCAAAGTCGGGGTGGAAAAGGCAAAGACCAGTGAGAGCGAGTTGATCGGCGTTGGCTTTGATCTTGAACTTGTGAGCGTTGTTGATGAGATATTTGATTCTGCAGAGGTGACCGTGTGAGTTAATGAGGAAAGGTTGAGTGTCAAGTCGCGAACTGGCCAACTCACTTGAAGCATGCCGCACTCAGCCCCTTCTTCTCCTCCTTCTCTTTCTTTCTCTCCTTCTGCAATCTCTTCTGCTCTGGCGTCAATTGTCTTTCTAGATTGTCCCTCTCGTGCTTCTCTCTTCGAAGAGCAACCTCCCTATTCACACGTGCTTCAACCCTGGTGGGATTTTGAACAGCCGAGGAAGTAAGAACCTTCATGAGGTTGGCGAGACGAACTGCGAGTTGAGATTATACACATTTAGTCCGAGTGGCAAACCGAATGAAGATGGGAAGTCTGACTCACTCTTCGGAGGATCTGGTGGAATCAGTCCCATCTTCTGTCTATCTTGTTTATCTCTCAAATCGGCCGCTCGTCTTTGTCTTCTCATCTTCTTTTGCTCCTGTGCCGCGGGAACAAATCGTTTCAGCCAAAGGCCAGTTGAAATGTCAAGGACACCACTCACCTTTTTCGTCAACATGAGAGGTCTCACTGTCTCTCCTTTACCTTCCCAAGGTGCTGGCAGTGGGATCGGATGTTGCACATACAGCGTTATGAGACTATCATCCGTGTCGATCCGTAGGTTGGAGGAATCATCCAGATCGGTGTAGGATTTGTTAGCGAGTAGAGGAGCATCCCACCATTCCACATCTGGTGGTGGTAATCTCTGCGTCGGGACCCGAGAGACCTTCAGTTCAACTTCCCTACGCAAATAAGAGAGGTACCAACCTTGATATTCCTTTCCAAAACCTCAAATTCGCTGGCCAATCCTGCTTTTCTACTCGCCTCCGCAATCCTAGCCCTCAACTCGTCCATCTTGGCTTCCTGCCTCAACACTTCGGCTTGCTGAATGTATTTGCCCTTCTGATTAAATCTTAGCGTTGGCTTGGCTCTCCGGGTCACAACTCGTTCGGCAGGAGCATCAGGTTTAGCTTCTGCGGTTGGGGGAGTAATGGTGGAATATGGGTTGGCGGAAGGAGCGATCAACGTCGTGGTAGGTTTGGAAGCTTGTGGTGCGGGTGATGCAGATGATTGTAGCCTGGCATTCGCTTGAACACTTGTAAACTTTGGAGCCATGGTTTTGCCAAATCGTTCTCGTTTGGATCCTTTTAAAATGTCGGGTTTCTTCTCTTCATCTAAGCCTGGAGTACCTGATCGCCCTGGTAGCAAGTCTGCGAGTAAAGGATGAGCAGCAACGGTATTGAGTCCACCTTTCTTGAATTCTTCTTCTTTCTTCGGGAGAGTGCCTGACCCTGAGAGGTACGGATTAGTTACTCGAGCTTGTTGGGATGCGATTCTCTCCTTGATAGCTGCAAGTCTAGCAGCTACGTCCGGAGCCAAGTTAGGATTCAGAGGTGATGCCGCTGAAGAGCCAGGAGTCGGGAGGAAAGAAGGAGCTTTGGAGGAGGACGCAGGACTTGGAGCGGCGGGCTGTTTGAGTGATGCCATTCTAGAAGCGATTTGAGCTCGAATTGCCTGGTGGAGGGAGGGAGTTGTCAGTGCAATGAAAGGAAGAAATTTCGAAAAAGCGACTAACAGCCATATCGAGTCCGCCTGGCAGGACGGTGGGAGTCGTAGGCGCAGCTGGAGCGGGAGTTGGCATGGTTATAGGTGCGAGGTTGCCAGTTACCGGTTGTTGCTGTTGGAGATTAGCAAGAGCAGCGTCAGTTGGAAGTGTCGTCTGAGGAACGTTCGCGGAAACAGGAGATCTCGTCCTCACCCATGATCTGTAGACGGTGTGACCCAGCTAATAAGTCAGCGACCCCTTCGCAGTATTCCTAGACGTCACAAGACAAGCCAGACACGCACGATGATTTGATCCTTTTGGCATCTCCCGTGGCTCCAGCTTCGCCCGATCTTTTCTTTCCAGACGCCGAGGAGGACATTCCGGTATCGTTGCCTCTGCGTGGACTGCTATCTGTGATGATGTTGTTGAGGATGTTGACAGGAACATCTACGCTGTTGTCCAACTATCACCCAAAGCTCACCGACGTTGTATCCCGCATTAGGGGCGAATGGGTGGCGAGTGGAATGTGCGACATGCGGGGCTCAATTGTTAAGTTGGAACTCGCTTCGGCGGTCACCTTCACCTCCTCGACTAGCAACATCAACCAACAAAATTCCGAATCTCGTCATGGCCGAGTAACGACCATCGAATACCGCCTAGATCAGTTCAATATCACGATCTTGGAAGGAATAACTCTCCTGCAACCGACTCAAACGGCCCGCGGAGTCTGGTGACCGACCTCTTGTCCTTCCTGGTTTAGCCCACATTGCCCTATAGGCCATGGCAGGACCATCCTCAACCCCTCCGGCGATGTCAAGCTCAGGTGGTCCAGCTACGACGCCGAAAAAGGGAACTGCGCCGCCGGGAAGTGTGACGATGTCGACGGCTGGCGCATTGTTAGGTCCGAATGGACCGAGTACCCAGCAGGAGTGTGAAGCTGTAGCTACACGGTTGTCGGACCCGACGCTCGGTGAGTGAAGCTCGTATTCTCCGTTTAGGTGATCGTATGTTGATCTTAAGCTGTATGCATGAAAGACATTAACCGCAAAACCCAGTATGGTGAGTTTTGCATTCCCCAACTTCGGCAATCATTGCAGCATTGTCGCTCATTTCCACCTCACCCCCATTTTCCACCTTTCGCCGATCGCTTTTAACAGCCATCGAACTTCGCGACACTGCAGACTCTCAGCGTGATGCTGCGGTATATGGAGTCTACCTTTCCGTTCTACTACCCGCTGTCACGACCTTACTCTTGGAGGGACATCCACCAGTGTCGTTTGTTAAAGACAGTCCTGAACAGGTGTGTACCACTCCCACTCTCATATGCCGTAGAACAGCCTCTGACTTGATATTGGGATTGACAGCGTTTGAGATCAACTCTCCTATCTTTCTTACAACGTCTACCCCATAATGAGACGCTCAAACCCCACGAGGGGACGTTGATGTCCACGGCGTTGAAGTTGTTGAAGGTCGAGAATGAGGAGAATGCATTGCATTGTATCAAAATCATTATTGATGGGTTTAGAAGTCACAAGGTGAGTGCACTCCTCAAGATTTCAAACTCCATAGTGTGGCGGGAAACTGACGAATGAGGTTGCCCTATACAGGAACAAACTGAAGTCCACGTCCGACCCTTCCTGGACCTCGTCAAACAAATGTATGCAAACACACGACAAGTGGTCGAGCAAGAATTCGGTAAACCTCCCGCAGACGCTGCCGTCCCTCCCACTTCCGCCTCTTCCTCTACCACGCCGACACCGTCCGCTGTTCTCCAACCACAAAACCAAGCTCCTACATCCACGCCGACAAGAGGAGGTGGAACTCCACAGCCTGGTGGAACTCCTTCCGGACGTACCGGTCAGAGTCAAGCTTCAAGCTCAAGTCAAACCCTTCTTCCGCATGCACTTTATTCCCCAAAAGTCTTAACCGAATGTCCAATCGCGGTGGTTCTGATCTTCCAGAGCTTCAAGCAGTTAATGCACACCGCAATGCAGGATTTCTATCCGCTTGTCATGGACGTGAGTGATACATCGTCCGTCGATGTAGTGGGATGACGAGACGCTGATGGTAGTCCTCTGGTGTCGCCCGACGACAGAGCATCGCGATTCAACCAGAACCTCAACGACAAGCGTATCTGGCTGCTGAAGCGAAAGGCGAGATATTCACCGGTGTCGCGGATGGGATTAAGAATCGAGACATGTATACCGAGGTGATCAAGGCGCAAGTTAAGGTGGGCGTCAGAGTCTACCGATGCCCGGTGATTGAGGAGAGCTGACGTAAAGACCGAGTCGCAGACTATGGCATTCCTAGCATACGTCCTCCGTGGTTCAGCAGATAATATCAAAACCTACCTCGACGTTTTCCCTGTTGCTTGTGTCCGTCTTCTTCGAGATTGTCCACCCGAGGACGTGGCGACAAGGAAAGAGTTGTTGATTGCCACGAGACACATCCTGTCGTCTGAATTCAGAGCGGCTTTCATCCCTCATGTGGATATCTTGTTGGATGAGAGGGTCTTGGTGGGGAGCGGTGTCACCAGCCGGGAGGCGTTGAGGTGGGTTTTGACCCAACGTGTGGGCGGGGGGTGAAGGACATTGACTGATATCCAGCACGCCGCTGCCGCAGACCTCTGGCATATAGTACCCTCGCCGACCTGATTCACCACGTCCGCACTGACCTTTCACAGGAACAACTCACCCGCGTCATAGGCGTCTACTCCTGCATCACTCACGATCCCACTTATTCTCTCAGCATCCAGAATATGTGCGCGAAGCTTCTTCTCTCTTGCATTGACTCACTCTGCAACAAAGGAAACAAAGAAGAAGCGATTAGGCTCATGACGGGCATGCTAGAGACGAGCGTCAGGAAAGTTGGGTCATTGTATCGCGCTTTCGACAGGGCGAAGAAAGCAACGGCGTTGGATAAGGGCAAAGGGAAAGCCGTCGATGAAAAGGAATCAGTTGAGGCTGTCGGCGAAGAGGTACTGGTGGGACCGAACGAGCTCGAGTGGAGAGAAGTAGAGAGGGCGATGCCTGTCGCCGCGCCAAACTTTGCTCTCGAAAGTTATGATGGCTTCGTGCGCGACGCCAAGAGTCTCCTCAAGACCCTTTTCCACACCTTGCGTTCCCTGCTTAACAACCTTCGGATACTCGAAGGGGATTACCCACTCGGAGACGTTCTGGGAGAGCTCTTCCGTAACGCGATTCTCTCCCTTCGCATATTTGAGGGCGCCCGAGATCCTCGGGAAGAGAAGGACGCCCTGGAGATGCTTGGTCTCATCATGATCTTGTTCGAACACCACGTCTTCACCGAAGTCTGGACGACCAACATGGACTTTTTCGTCGAACAGGTCTTGGAAAACCCGCACGCGATTACCATCCTGCAGACTATGCTGGTGCACAACGATGTCTCACATCAAACGGTTGCTATCCTGCTCAAGTATCTGATGGATAATCTCGAGGTCATTGGCGACCAGGACAAGACCAGGTCGTCTCTTACCCTGAAGCTGTTCAAGCTGTCCTTCATGGCGGTGAACTCGTACATCGAGCTCAACGAGCCAGTACTGGTGCCTCACCTTGCCAAGCTAATCATTGACTCCTTTGGGTACGCTGCCAAGTCTCCAGATCCTATAATCTACTACCAGATTTTGAGGGCCTTGTTCAGGTGAGTTGCGCCGCGATCCAAGGTGGATCGAACAGTTTTGACGGTTTCATCGAAACAGGTCCATCGGTGGTGGTCGGTTTGAGGCGTTGTACAAGGAAGTCCTTCCGATTCTGGAGGAGATGCTAGAGACCCTTAACTATCTCCTGGCTCACTCCGAACCGGCGAAGAAGGATCTCTTCGTGGAACTTACATTAACCGTTCCCGTTCGACTTACCAACCTTCTCCCACACCTTGGTTACCTAATGAAGCCTTTGGTGCACGCATTGGTTGCCGGGCCAGATCTTGTTAGCCAAGGTCTTAGGACTCTGGAGCTCTGCATCGACAACCTCACCTCGGAATTCCTCGACCCCACAATGGGACCTGTCTTCAGAGATCTGATGGCGGCACTATACAGTCTTCTTCAGCCGTTGCCCTTCAACCATCAGCACTCACACTCGGCTGTCAAGATCCTCGGTAAACTTGGTGGTCGCAACCGCCGTTTCCAGCAGCGTCCATACCTCCTTGACTACAAACCCATAGACCAAAACATCTACGTTTCACTTTCGATGGAGAACCATAGGGAGAAATTGGCTGCAGGTCAATGGATCGATTTGGCTGCCAAAGCGGTACCGCACGCGAAGCCGTACTATCGAGCGGAGGCGGTGGTGATTCTCAAGAACACCAGCTTGCTGTTCTTGCAGAGTGTGAGCCCTCCTGTGGCGTGTTTTCTGTCACAAAGTCGCAGTTGTTGACTCCAATTTACTACAGGCACCGTTGGTTGTGGGGCAAGAGCCGGTGTTCCAGAAGAACGTACAAGCCTTACTGAATGCCTCGCTATTTGAGGATACAAAGGAGGAAGTGATCGATCACCTGCGTCGTTACGCAAAGAGAATTCTGGAGGTCGAGCTGCAGGATCAGACACCAAAACAAAGCATCCTTGACAAGAAACTAAGCACGATAACGACGGCATTCATCACCGCCGTCTCAGTCAGCGTCGCGGATAGCTCTGACCCCGACCGCCCGGCCTTCAAGGAGCTCATCGAGACCATCATTGACGATTTCCTGGAAATGCGCCAGGTGTCCCTGCAGGGCGAGCCTCCGCAAAGGATCCGCCAGAACGGAAACAATATCCTTCAAGCATTCTTTTCCAGCTTCTTTGCTCTTTGCTACGAGGAGGACTGGCGGCGGAAGCTCGCTGGTTGTACAGGTCTCCAGATCCTTACCTCGAGAGGGACCCTGGAAGCTAAGTGGACCGTGGATCGACAACTCGAATTTGTCCGCGCTATTTTCTTCGCCCTGCGGGATGCTCCAAAGGATCCTCCTCGATCTCTGTCGGATGTTGTCGACCTACTAAAGAGCATTATCACCAAGTGCAACCAGGACGAGGCTGGTGTAGTCAGGCTGAACAAGCTCATCGACATGTTGGTCCTTGAGCTCCCAAGTCAGAAATCGGTTGTGCGTGAGGCGACTCAGGCTTGCATCGAGTTGCTGGCGGAGATCAAGGGTCTCTCCGTGCATGACCTTATTGTCAAGGCAGCCAAGGAGCGCTTGCTAGATCCAAACTCGGGACCTATCTTCAATAAGCCCTTGCGAGCATTGCCTTTCGGCATGCAAATTGGCAACATTGACGCCATCACCTACTTGCTGAATTTGCGACCCCCATTGCCGGACGTCAACGACGAGCTAATGCGTTTGGTACATGAGACCATTGCGCTGGCAGATGCAGACGATGCAAGTCTGATTGGACGAGTCGTCCACCATGCCGCTGAGCTGTCGCTGCGGAATCTCCGAGTTGCCTGCCTGAAGCTTCTCTGTGCGGCGATGAGTTTCCCGGACTTATTCTCTAAGCAACATGCCTCAAGGTCCAGGTACATATGGCATGGTACCGTTTGAATGCCGAACTCGCTGACTTGTTCTCACCTCTATATTGCAGAGTCATCGCAGTGTACTTCAAACACATGTATTCGCCGTCACCGCAAATCGTTCAGGTAGCACACGACGGCTTAAAGAGTGTGCTGGCTACTCAAGCAAAGTTGCCGAAGGACATCCTGCAAACCGGTCTCCGTCCTATCTTGGTCAACCTGGCCGATGCAAGACGACTTTCGGTGTCTGGTTTGGAAGGCTTGTCGCGTTTCCTTGAACTCTTGACAAATTACTTCAAGGTGGAGATCGGAGTCAAGCTCCTGGACCACTTCAAAAGTCTTGCGGATCCAGCTATGCTTGCTAGAGCTGCCGATCGGCCGTACGAGGACAATCAAGATATCGCACGAATGGTCAGGCTTGTCAATGTCTTCCGCCTCCTCCCTTCCACGGCCAATACCTTCTTGAAGGACCTTACAAACTTGGTCGTCGACACGGAGCAGCGGCTTCATCAAAGCAAACCAGGTCCCTTCACGGAAAACCTTGCTCTATACTTTGACCGCTACCCGGCCGACGCCACGGCATACCTTTTCGAGAAGATCCGCGATACTCGACTGGTCCGGACATTCCGTAACGTTCTTGCCTCGGGCAAGGCCCCCGCTTTTGCAAAGGAAATGTCCGACCAGATCGACAAACTGTGTGAGATTTGTTTCCGCGAACCTGACGTTACAGAAGTCGTCTTGCCTGGGATACAGCTGATCATGGAGCTGGCGAACACGTCTGACGACTGGTTCGATGAGCATCTTAGTGTTCTATCGGCCCTCGTTGCTGTCTGGAGATCAATCGTGGAAAAGTCTCGTCAAGCGAAGGATCAGCCTTTCGATCACGTATTCAGCCGCGAACCGGCGTTGCTCCTCGAACTCTTTACTGGATACCTGGGCGCACACAAGCATGTCGAGTTGCTCTTCCACGTCGTGGAGGCCCTTGAGATCCGCACGGCTTTCGATTGCGCGGACGTGCCATATTTCCTTTACGGTCAGATCGCAACTCTCGATGATCTGCAGTACAAGCGAGAGATCCTCGAGAACTTCCTCTCCATTTACACCAATCCGACAGTCAGCAGTACCTTCAAGACTCATGCTTTCAGGTTGATCGTCAACCCTCTTCTCTACGTCCACTTCACGCGCAAGGTGAACGATGATCCGATGGACCCGCTTATCACCGGCGATATTGCTGCGCGGCTGGCCAAAGATGTGTGGACTGCGTATATCGCACAGATGCAGCGGAAAGAAATCGACGACAACCTCGTCATCGAGTTGCTCCAGATGTCTATCATTCTCGTGCAATACTGTCCAAATGTGCTTACGGACCAGCGCAAGGAAATTGTGAAGGTGGCTTGGGACTGCATGAAGACACGAGATGCGACTGCAAGGCACATGGGTTATCTCCTTGGTGCAAGGTTCTTCACTGCCTTCGAGTCTCCCCAAAACTTCGTTCGCAACACCTGGAGTGGTCTGCTCAAGACCAAGGAGTCGGAGGCGAGAGCCATTTATAGAAAGGCGATCGACGTTCTTGCAGACTGCTTGCCAATCAGAGATCCGCCTCCAACGGTGGGCTTGCCGTTCTGGGCAACGGCAGTCAAGCGAGTGCTGGTCGAGGACGGTCACACCACGCCTCAACTTGTCACAATCTGCGAGCTGATCGTCAGCCACGGCGACCTCTTCTTCGACAGCCGTGACTTGTTCGTCGGCCTGATGGCCAACTCTCTGACTAAGCTCGGCTTCGTACCAGGTGCCACTTCCGACATGAAGAAGCTCACGATCGACATTGTCGAGCTGATCTTCAGGTGGGAACGTCGTCGCATGACTGGTAGTCCCTCCATCAAGGAGGTGGAAAAACCGGTAGAGGATGGCACCAAGCGAGCCGGTTCTTCCGACCCACCCAGTGCCAAGAAACAAAGACTGGATCGAGCCGGAACAGCCGTGTCCACGAGTAGCGCCGGAGGCTGGCAACTACCTGTCCACGTTCGTGAGCTGATCACGAGCTATCTTGTGCGGCTCGTTTCTACCTCATCCGAAAATCTCAACCGCGGAGGTCTCACTTCAAGGGCTCTCAACTTGCTTCGGGAAATCTTGGGTCCAGAAGGTTTGCCAGGGGTAACTGCAAAGTTATCTTTCTTCCAAAGAACCATGGGTGGAGTGAGTCTGACGGCTGCGGACGTGACTGACATGTGTTTACAATGCTTACGCCACGCTAATCAAGCAGGAGGTACAAGACAACAACCTCGTCGTCGTCTGCAACTCTGCTGAGGTGGTTTCTATCGTTGCGGCTAACAAAGACCGACAATGGGTGGACTTCCATCTGGCCACGCTCCAAAAGCTGCTGGAACACGCTGTCCTCAGCGATCACGTACAATTGCAAAACACCCTGCGGCCAATTCTTGAGAGGATGTTTGAGTGCATTCCAGGGCCAAACGACGAGCGGGAAATCACCCCAGATCAACTTGGCGTCACTCAGTGGGCCGACAGTGTTCTGGACTCGCTCAAGACGCCCACCGCCAAGATGCAGGGAGCTTTGTTTGTGATCCAGTGCTATGTCAAAGCTCGGCCGGAAAAGATGGAAGGATGCGCTGCAACGGTCGTCAAGCTGCTCAATCGACTCACGAAGGAATTGACCAGCATGCAGATACCAATGGCGCAGGCGGATTCGGCGCATCGAGCCATCATAGCCATACTGCAGCTCTGTCGCTCTCGCGTTGTTGAGCTTGGTGATCAGCGCCGTCTCTTCCTCAGCGCCATCGTACATCTCATCGAACATTGTCCCAGTCCACCGATGTCACGCTACATCCTAGATATGCTCAAGGAATGGGTGCTGGTGCAAAAGAATGCTGTACCGTCGCTCAAGGAAAAGGCTGGTCTTCTGAACAAAATGATGGCTTACGAGCATCGAGGCGACGAGGTCCTGCTCAGGGACTTCCTCGAGCTTATTTTAGGGATCTACAACGAGCCATCATTGCAGAAGTCCGACCTCACCACGCGGTTGGAAAATGCTTTCCTGCTTGGGACCCGCAACAAGGACCCAGCGTTCCGGCAACGATTTGTTGCAATGCTTGACGAGAGCTTACCTCGTGACACTTTTGGTCGCTTGCAATACATCCTGTCAACTCAGACCTGGGACTTCCTTGCGACCGGATACTGGATGTGTCTCGCAACGGACTTGCTTCTTGGTTCCCTCGAATTTCAGGACGCAGGTCAGGATAACGAAATGGGGGATGAGGACGATGAGAAGGACCTTGCTCGACCTGTCAAGGCACGTTCTCTTATTGGTCCCATTAGGCGCTTGATCCCCCTCGACGACGAGTCAACCCACCAAATCTGGACGTCGGTATTCGCCGCCAGCTGGAACAGCCTCAGTCGACCTCAACAACTCGAGGTCTCTCGATGGCTCACCATTCTACTTGCCAAGGAGCATCACATCAGCCAGGTACCTAGGAGGCCGAATGTCGTGCAAACTCTGCTCTCCGGTGCTCTTGCTTGTGGGCGATCGCTTCAGCTACCGGCATTCGTTGTGAAGTACCTAGGCAAGACTTACAATGCGTGGCACATTGCGATGGAGATCTTGGCAAACTCCCTCGACCATTTCGGCGCGGACGACCAACTTCGAGACACCTGTGCCGATGCTCTGACCGAGTTGTATGCGGAGCTTTCCGAGGACGATCTGTTTTACGGTCTCTGGCGCCGACGATGTTTGCACGATGAAACCAACGCTGCTTTGGCCTTGGAGCAGAACGGTCTTTGGCCGAGAGCACAAGAACTTTACGAAGCCGCGCAATCAAGGGCCCGTCAGGGAACGATCCCGTTCACCGAGAATGAGTATAGCTTGTGGCAAGATCACTGGATTCTTGCGGCCCAGAAGCTGCAGCAATGGGACATTCTGACAGATCTTGCTCGACACGAGGGCAACCACGATCTGTTGCTGGAATGCGCATGGAGACTTTCCGATTGGGGATCAGCTGATCGTGAAATGATCGAGAGGACCCTGAGCGCTGTCTCAGATGTGGCAACCCCTCGTCGCAAAGTCTTCGAGGCCTACACTGCGCTCATCAAAGCTCATACCGGACAAGAAAAGCCGGCTGACTTCTTGCGAGTCCTTGACGAGGCCATCCAGCTTGCTATTCGCAAATGGGTCTCTTTCCCGAAGCAGCTATCTGCCGCCCATATCCCCCTCCTTCAATTGTTCCAGCAATACGTCGAGCTGCAAGAGGCGGCCAGCGTCTTCGAGAGTTTGACTTTGACGAACGCTCAGAACCTAGAGGCTCGTGTGACACAAGATCTCAAACCCATCTTCCAGACATGGCGAGACCGTTTACCGAATTTCTGGGACGATATTTCAGTATGGAGCGACCTGCTGGCATGGAGGCAACATGTTTTCTCGGCCGTGACGAAGGTTTATGTACCGCTGATACCGCCAAACGAGACGGCGACGTACGGGTATCGAGGTTACCACGAGACTGCCTGGACCATTAACAGATTCGGTCATGTCGCTCGCAAGCACGGCCTGTCTGACGTGTGCACGAGCGCACTTGGCAAGATCTACGCCCTTCCCAACATTGAAATATCTGAGGCCTTCCTCAAGCTACGAGAACAAGCAATGTGTCACTACCAGAAGCCGGACAAGTTTGCTGAAGGTCTCGAGAGCATCAGTACGACCAACCTGATGTATTTCGCCCCTGCGCAAAAGGCTGAGTTCCTCACTCTGAAGGGGATGTTTATCGCCAAGCTAGGTCAAACCGAAGACGCAAATCTAGCCTTTGCTCAAGCGGTGCAAATGGACCTTAATTTGCCAAAGGCTTGGGCAGAATGGGGTCGCTTCAATGACCGGTTGTTCAGAGATCGACCAGCGCACCCTCCCCCTCAACCAGCTCCCGCTCCTGGTGAGGAACGGATGTCGGACGCTCAATGGAATCACAAGTGGGCGTCGGAGCGCATCGCCTTTGCGGCCAACGCTGTCTCGTGCTACCTACAAGCTGCGGGTCTATACAAGAACGCCAAGGCTCGCAAGCTCATTCTCCGTGTCATGTGGCTATTGGCTCTTGACGATGCTTCTGGAGCTATTTCCAGGTCGTTTGAGGCGTACCAAGGTGATATGGCGATCTGGTATTGGATCACGTCCGTCCCGCAATTGCTCCTTTCTCTGTCGCATCGAGAGGCGAGGCATGCACGTAGTGTTCTTATGAAGATTGCTAAGATCTATCCTCAGGTAAGAAGCATGACCTCAAGTGTGGTAACTGACAATGAGCTAACAATTCCCCCCCCCCCTCCACTAGGCTCTGTTTTACCATCTGCGAACGACAAAGGAAGATTTCTCAATGCTACACCGACAACATCTTGCGCAGATGAACCAACGACGCATGATGGAAGCCAGACGTCATGCAGCAGCGCAAGCTGCTCGGACGGCTGCAAATCCACCTCCTGTCGCTACCGCTTCTATAGCTGCTGCAGACGGCGATGTCCAGATGGCGGACGTGACCGCTTCTCCGACGTCTGCGAAGCCCGAGACTGCTGTCAAACAAGATGCGGAAGTCAAGATGGAAGATTCGCCCGCGGCATCTGGAAGCCGACAGCCACCTTCAGCTGAAACTACGGCGGAAGGCTCTCCCAAGGCAGAGGGAGCACAGGCAGACGATTCAAAGCCCACTGAGTCATCGAGGGGCCCGCCATCTGCGGTGGAACCCTCCCCTGCGGCGCCATCGGCTGCCATCGCTCCTCAGCTTGACGCGCCTGCAGCTGAGGTCCCGACAGCGAACGGTGATGGGCAGGCGAGTCAGCAAGCGCCCTCCGTCAACGCGGATCAGGCCCAAGACCAGCAAGCTCGTTTACAGCAGGCTGGACAGCAACAGCAAATACCCATGCCGCAAGCGCCTAGGATGCCCCAGGAGTTGCTTGACGAAATCCTCAGCATTCTCAAGACTGCATTCCCACTTCTGGCATTGTCCATGGAGAAGATGGTGGATCACATCAACGTACGCGCTCTTCCACCGAAGGAGGAGGATGTGTACCGATTCTTCTTTGCTCTGTTAAGCGACGCTTTGGGAGTGAGTAATTGGCAGCTTCTAACGGACGCCCTGATTGACAATCTGGCCACTTTACAGCAATGGGCTTCCAAGATCCGAATCCCCAAAGATGACGAGGACGTTCCGCAACAGACACGCGACAAGATCAAGATGTTCATCCACAACTTGAGCCCAGAAATCAAGGAGCCTGCTCAGCAGCAGTTCCTGCAGAAGGATCTCAAACTGCGAGAGTACATCCGCCGGATGTCCCAATGGCACGACCGCTACGAGCGAGCTCTGGACGCACGCCCGAGGCGTGAACCGCTCGATCTTGGCCAGTGCTTGTTGTCTGACTTCCACCACAACAAGTTTGATGACGTTGAAGTGCCTGGTCAGTACATTGAGCACGTCGATAGCAATGCCGACTTTGCCAAGATTGGTCGATTTTCTCCGGAACTAGAGCTCGCCCGGGGCTACGGGTTCTGCTTCAGACGGATCACGATGATCGGTAGCAACGGGTCAATTCACACTTTCGCTGTTCAATCGCCCTCAGGAAGACACTGTCGCCGAGAGGAACGACTGACCCAGCTCTTCCGCATCATGAATACGTGAGTTCGTTCCCGTCCCATCTCTTCCATTCTTCTCTTACGCCTAAACTCTCGCAGGGTTTTGCAAAAGCGCAAGGAAAGTCGCAAGCGGAACTTGAGCATCCACTTACCAGCCGCGATCCCTCTTACTCCCTCACTACGCTTGGTCGCTTTCGATAACACCTACTTGACTTTGCAAGATGTCTTCGACCAGCACTGTAGGGAGAGGAAGATGTTGCGGGATAAACCGATGTTGGCTTTCATCGATAAATTCAGGCAGCTTTATACGCCAAGTGGTCCTCGGACGGAGGTAAGCTGCCGGTAGAGTTTCATGTGACATGCCTCTTGAGACTGACTCTACCATTCCTTTAGGACTACCGCCGCGATGCTGAAACGGTCGAATACAAGGTGGCTAGGATGGAAGTCGTGGAGGAGATTGCCACGAAATATGTGCCGGAAGATGTGTTGACGAACGTGAGTTGGAGCTCTTGCATTGTCCGAGGTCTCAGCAGTCTCACACTATCGCCCTTTACAGTACATGATCCGCACCATGTCCACACCTTCCTCGCTCTGGCTCATGCGCAAGCAGTTTGCTCTGCAGACCGCGTCAGCGATGTTCCTGTCACACGTCGCCTGTTGCAGCAACAGGACCCCGAGCAGGTTCCACTTCAGTCTGCGAACGGGAATGATGTACATGAGCGAGGTGATGCCGGGTGAGTATTGGGTTGGATCCGCGGCCTCGGACAATGTGAAGCTGATCCTCTTATTGTGACAGCCTTCGACCCCGTCCAACCTTTGCACAAGTCTCAAGAACCGGTCCCATTCCGGCTCACGCCCAACATGCAGCATTTCATTACACCCACTGGCGTTGAAGGACTTCTCACTTCGGCTGTCATGGCGATGGCACGAAGTTTGACGTTACCAGAATTCGACTTGGAAAGTTGTTTGAGCTTGTTCCTACGTGATGAGGTGAGTTTTGATTAGGTTACGCGGTCAACCGCTGAACACTACTGACATTCCGTCACAACTTGCAGGTGCTCGTTTGGTTCCACATGTACAACAAACCGGCCGTTGACGCACCCACGCACATCATGAACAACGTCGATGCGTGGATCAGGCGCACCAACGAGCTTGCCTTTGTTGGTGATGGCAACGACAAGGTAGGTTGTGAAGCCACCCGGGTCTCGAGTGAAGCTGACAGTCAACGACATTTCACAGGCCGATATGACACCGATTGTCGCTCCTATTATTAACCTCATAGCAAAGGCGACCAACACTCAACAACTGGCTCAAACCACCGAGCAGTTCATGCCGTACTACTAGTGGATCGTGGACCGTCCGTACGCCTGGTCGATAATTTCCTCTATCCTGCTTCTTGTACTGGCCCATTTTGGTTTTCTGACTTTTCCCGTGTAAAGTAGTCGCTGACTCTTGTACCGACTAGTAGAAATGAATTATCAGAGCAATTTATGTTTCCCTTTTTCAGATGGAAATCACGAGAACGAGCTAGACCTAGTCGATTGGGGCATGTCATCAAAACAATCTCTATGGAACATACTAGCCCTACTCGTCACCCGTCTTATTGTCCTGGACAGGGACCCCTACTTCCTCTCCATTGAGCACTTTTTGAACAGTCTGCTTTCCAGGGAGACACATGGTGGGTGGCAAGTGAGTGAGAGGAGCGAGGAGAGCTGCGGATGAGGTTCGAGCGTTTTGTTGTAGAACACAGCTGATAAGAGGAATGTGGGGTATTAGTTCTTGCAAGTGAGGCCGGATGAAAAGAGGGAAAATCGAAAACTTACTCCATGATGACGAGAGCAGCCATTGTCTCCACGATGGGTACGGCTCTGTTTGTTCAGCGGGGGGCATTATGAGTTTTACTTGGCTCGTTTTCGGCCGATAATAGACGGAGGATTACTCACCGCGGCACGACACAAGGATCATGACGACCCTTCGTGGCTAAAACACCACTCGATCCATCATACCTCGCGGTCTCTTGTTCTTGCGAGATGGTCGCTGGCGGCTTGAAACCGACGCTATTCCAGGAGGAAAAAGAAATCCGACACCAACCTTCCGATCAGTCTTCATGGAACCGCTAGCTTTCTGCCTGCCTGTCCCCCCCCCCCCTTTCTCACCGGAAGTAGATATCCTCTCCGTTGGAGATTCCACCTTGAATGCCACCACTCCAATTTGTCTTTGTACCCAATCGAATTTCCCCATCTTTCCCAACCTTCTCCTCGAACATATCGTTATGCCTCGATCCAGGGACCTCTGTACCTCTGAACCCGGAGCCGATTTCGAAACCTTTGGTAGAAGGAATTGATAACATGGCGTGAGCAAGGAGAGCTTCCAGTTTGTCAAAGCATGGTTCTCCGAGTCCATGTGGGACGTTTCGGAGGACGCAGATAACAGTTCCTCCGAGAGAGTCGTCTTGTGCTTTAGCGGCCCGAATAGCCTGAATAAGGGGATTGAAAAACGTTACATGTCAGAAAGGATTGTCATGGAAGGGAAAGGAAAAGATCCAATCGCCGTCGGTCACGCATGCCTACTCACATCTTCCATACGTTGACTTGTTTCCTTGTGAGGACACCTAGTGATCTCTTTATCCACCTGTTCCCTCGTGACACCCTCTACCAAACTCATATACTCCCTACTCAACACTTCATCATCCCCACCATCCTTCTTGAATGGCAACGAGATAGGTCCGACGCTCCCAACGAACGCTACAATCTCCACCCCGTATGCTTCTTTCAAGAACTTCTCAGCGATTGCTCCAGCAGCTACTCTACCGATGGTTTCCCTTGCGGAAGCTCGACCACCACCTGAGGAAGCCTTGACGCCGTACTTTGCAAGGTAGGTGTAGTCGGCGTGGGATGGTCTTGGGTAAAGATCCGTTTCAGCGTAATCATGAGGTCGGTGATCTTTGTTGTGGACGAGGAGACCGATAGGTGTACCGAGTGTGACACCGTGTTCTGTACCGGATTGAATGTGAACCTGATCGAACTCTGAGCGCTGGGAGAGTGAGTATAGGAACTTTGTTAGCGATCGAGAGGGGTTTTCCGGGTGCCAGGCAGAAGTAAGGTCAGAAGCTCACAGGAGTGGTGATATCACTCTGTCCAGGTCTCCTTCTAGATAGTTGGACCTGAATATCCTCTTCTGTCAAGCGGAGACCCTGTGCGAGGATGGTTGGTTGGTAGATCGACGATGAGAGATCGGGAAACTCGGAAGGTTCGCGATTGGCAGACGAGAGGAGTCACGACTCACTGGAGGAACGCCATCGATGATGCATCCTACGGACTTGCAATGACTCTCTCCATAAGTGTGAACTCTGTAGTTGGTGCCGAAGGAGGACATGGTGATGTTGAGTGAAGTATGAGTGAATGTACGAATGGGATAGATTGATATCGATGAATTGACTCGACGCGAATGGAAAGCTTGAAACCAACTTTTATCGGCAAGGGATGATGACGTGTCGCCATTGAATTGGACTCACGTGACTTTGATTCACCAGGGGCGAGCGAGCGACTATCAAGGCCAATGGCAGGGATTCCTCGTTCAACCATCCAATTGTCGACGGCTTGTGTAGTATCTCACTTGGATGATATAACAACTACCATGCAACGACAACCACCTCCCCAGCATCGCGGTCTCCCATCCATATTCTCAGTCGCTCAACAACCCAACAACACCCCGGGCTTACCGCCAACCCTACTTCGCACTCTCCAAGTCAAGGCGGAACGCACAAAATCAGCATTGGATGTCCTCATAGGATATATCGGCTTTGATCATGATAATGTCCATGTGAAGAACATGGGAGTATGGTGAGTCTTCCCCTCTCTCTTGACTTCTACTTGAAAATGCCCTCGATCGTTATTCATTATTTGCGTATTCCAACTCTCAACTCTACGTCAATAGGCAAGAACTGCTCGCACTTTATCAAGCTGTCCTCGTCCAGATTCAAGAGCTTTCCAACTTCATTTCCGACCCACCTATCCGATCTTCCTCATCTACCGAATCTACCAATCCATTCCTCACCTCCGTCGTTCATCTACAAACACCTATTAGCACCGACCAAGAATCCCTAGACAGATTAGAATACATGGTCCTGCCATCCCGACTCGCCGTCACTCGACAAGTAGAGTTGGATCTCATAGCTCAACAAGGGGAAGTATCCGGATGGAAGAAGGAAGAACAGATCGTAACGATGATGCCTCAGGAATTAGTGGAAGAACAGGAAATGATGAATGACGAGTTGTTGACGATGAAGAGGAGAATGAGGAAAGCAGGAGATATCGTTCTTGAATTGACGATGGGGTTGGATTGGAAGATGAGAGCCACAGAGGAGGTTGAAGAAGAGGAGGAAGGAGAAGACGAAGAAGGAGAGGAAGAAGGAGGAAAAGAAGCAGAGAAGGAAGAGCAGGAAGTGCAAGAGGTGGTGAAGATTCCCAAAGTTGGGATCGTGCATAACCCCGAACGTAAAGAAACGAATGAAGAGGTCCAAATCCGGCAACAAGAGACTCAATCAATTCGATTATCCTCACCACGCACCGAAAGTGAAGACGATGACTTTGAGATAATCGATCCTGAGAAAGCAAAAAGCACAAATGTCGATTTTGCACGACCCATTGAGACTCAGCTCAGTCGAGTGCCGAGCGCAGGCAGTGGAGGAACAGGTGATAGTTTGTTTGGTGATTCCATGGATGTCGGTGAGTAATCTCCGTCGCTTGCTTCATAACCCTGTCTAGAACGAAAAAGTCGTCTGAATGAAGGAAACTCAACTGAAGTGATCCCCTCGACCACAGATACACCTACATCACAAACACGTCTGGATCCTGCGTCGAATGTGATCGATATCACGGACGATGTGGAAGATGGCGAGGAAGACGATGATATGGAAGCAGTAGGTGTGTGATAGGACAGATTTATGAAAGCTGTATTGGAGCTGCTGTCATGTGTGTGTACACACCTAATGAGATCCAAGTAAAACTTGTATGTAGCTGATGTTTTACGCCCCTTGTATGAATTTGATGCTAACGAAATGAGATCAAGACTTTGCCACCACTTCATGTTGCACGTGCATTTTCGCGATCCTCGTTTGGAGGTCTGTCTACTTTCTAGTTATGGTCACCATCTTGTTCTATCTAAACTCGTAGATGGCCTCGACCTCACTGTCCGACCTACACTCGGACTTACGTTTACTATGCGAATCCGTCGAAGCTTTCCAGCCTCGATCGCTGCTCTACCGACCGCCGATCATAGACGCTAATGAGGAATATGGAGAGCAGGATTTGCCGGGGTTCAAGAAATTTAAAGGAACGGTGGAGAATGAGCTGAGATGGGTGGATCAAGTGAGTATGACTTGGAAGTCCCCCGAGATGACTAAGGAAGGACCACTTATTCGCTTTCATGGCAGCTCGTCGCTTCAGAACGACCACCAGCGGGCGTTCCCAGCTCCAACGCTCCTTTTCTTATGGCAGTGTGGAAGGAAGTACTAGCCGCTCGGCAGCCACTGGTTGCTCTCAGTCGACCAGTATCAAATAAGGTGTCGGTCAGAGATGGGGTCAAGATCGATGTCATATCTGAAGGCGGACGGCGATGGACGAAGGTCAACACGTAGGTCTTTTCTTCTGAACACCTTTAACCCTACTTGAAACTAAAGCGGCCATTGCAACGTAGAATCAAAGCATCACGACTCTTACTTGAATTCCGAGAACAAGACAGTTATATCAATTCAGATTATGACTCCGATTCATCCTCAGCATCCCATCCTCTCGCGGACCACGCCAATCTACCTTTCTCACCCGTAAGTTCCGTCACTCGACAATGTTACCAACTCAGTCAAGCAGCGAACGAACAACTATTACGAACAGGAGACGCACCGAAGATAACCTATAGATTCACGAGAATGCAGCCAGGTGAAGAAGGAGATGTTAGGATACAACGAACCTACGCATGTCTAAGGGAAATGGGTATCCACTTGGAGTTCGGAGAATCGACCCAGAAGCTTCTGGTCACCCCCGATGTCAACTGTCGCAACCCCAGCCCCTTGCTTCCGACTGTCAAGCTCAATCTTGATCTCAGTCTTCTCATCGCTCTCGTATCGGACATATCACATGCTGTCCTTCCTATATCATTTGAGGCTGCGGATGAGCGATTCAAACCTCTCCCTCGGGCATGGAAACGACCATCCAAGGAAGGCGAAGACGATCTTGGCGCTGAGGAGCACTTTAGAGCTTTAGCAAGCCAGGTAAAGGAAGAAATGCGAGCAGCATTGGTCGATGACCTTAAAGAACGGTTGGGACTTGCTATACGAGCAGAAAACACAGATTCGGTGCCAAAGGTGGAGTTATGGACAACAGTTGAGGCAAAAGAACGATGTCGAGTTATCGTGGACAAGATTGGTGGTCCTGAAGAGAAAAGGCGATGTCAGAGAATGTTTGAAGAAGGTGAGGATGACTTCTGGAAAGGATCTCGACATGCGGCGGACCCCGGAATTCTTTCAGATCTGCAAGTCAAGGTCTTCGAGCAAGATTCACCGCCACCGGAACTTGCACCGGCCGATCCAACAAGTTTCTGTCGCGCTCTCCAAGACACATGTGACATCCTTGTCAATCTCGGCTCAGATATGATACAATCAATCCCGCTTCGCAGCCTTCCTCACGTTACCGACAAAGACGAGCCTCGTCGCATACCATCAAAACACAAAGCCAAGCAGGCGGAGTCCCCCAAAATCCACATCCCAACAGCGCACACCTCTCGCTCCCTCCTCGAAGGAGCACGACGTGGTATGACGACCGTCACGGCCAACCGAATGAGCGTCAAGCAAGCTGTGCGAGCTATAGGGCGTCTTGAAGGATTAGATAACGTGCACGATAATCGTGCCCAAATATGGGTTGTCGAGCCGAAGACGCTGAGTGAGCAGAAGCGAAATGATTTGACAGATGAAGAGGCAGGAAGAGCGGGGAATCCGTCCGCGAGATATACAACGGCTGCTGTGTGGGTCGTGGAGCCAAGGAGTTTGGCAGAGGCCATGAGGACCGCCTGAATGCATGAACTACGATGACACTGACGACAACTTGCATGTATCAGCATTAAAGGCTACAGTGTATTCTATGGAAACAATGTGCAAGCTCTAAAATGTCCACCTTCTTCCCTGAGCTCGTCTTCCTCGTGAGCTGTCACGGCGACAGCCTTGTCATGCAGTTCGTGTCCTTGCCATGTGCATATCCAACATTCCTAGTCCTCGTCAACCTCACTCTCCTCGTCGCTCGAATCTGCACACTTCTTTCGACTTGCAGCCTGGAACTCGTAACATTCCGCTTCTTCGACTTCATTGAGGCTACTTGCTGCCATCTGTGAATACGTCGGTGTCTTCTCCTGGACTAGAAGGCCTACAACGGCAGAGACGGAGCAGATGATAGTCATAACGATCCACCTGTCACCAGCAAGACCGTCAGCGCAAGATCTAGAGGCATCTCAGTTATGAGGTTCGCCCACCACAAATTGCCTCCCCAGACCTGCTTGTCAATGGACACTGCGAATAACGCGGATACTACCGATGGACCGAGGACCCTTGCCAGACATCTACACAGGCTGTCGTTAGAATCATGCTTCTAGGATGAACATCCGCCACTCACTGGAAGGATGTTGACAGACCATTCAGTGCTCCGAGGGCGCCTTTGTCAGGAGCAGCCATGTTGACCAACACCATCGAGAAGCTGTTACTAAGGCCGAAAAAAGTGCTGACAGCAAGCCAGCTGAGGATACTCAACCAAGTCCAGAAGCCGCGAGCCTCGCCACTTTCTCCTGCGTGAACTCCTTCGGTGTGAACAACCACCACACGCAACAGTGGCAAAGAGAGGAAGAGCAGGATGAAGCCCGAGTTCAAGATCTTGTATGCCTTGGCCACACCCCACCGCCGACGAAGTCGTCCGAGAAAGGCGAGCTGACAAAAGATGGACCAGGCTCCCTGAAGTGCCAAGGCGGTCCCAATGGCGGATGGGCTCATGCCGAGACCACTTCAACGATAGATCCATCAATATCTGCAAGTATATAAACGTATCTCTAACAACTCACCCAGAAGCCGTTGGTGTATAGAAGAACAACAGCGAGACAGCACCCCAGGCACCGCCGGTGAAGCTGTTCGAAGATATCACTTCAGCTGACGCGGAACCCGAATGGATTCTGTAAACCTACGAGATCAGGAACAAACTGGCCAGCATATTCTGTACCGGCTTGAGCGCGATGATTTCCCAAAACCCCCATTTCCTCCCAAAATTAATATCATCGTTGAGATCAACCATCGGTTTATGGGCCAAAGTTGCGTCAGATCGATTGAGCTTTAAGAATTTGTCCCTGCTCATCATGTTGCGCGGGGAATCAGGATTATCGCCGACGAGGGTGGCGTTGTCGTCTTCCATTTGATCTGTGATGGGCGTCATAGGAACGTCATCGATGTCCGCTCCGGTGGACACAGGTGCATATCCGCCAGGAGAGGGTCTGGATCCACGAGCCACTGCCTTCGCCTGTTCGTAGAGGACCATCTCGTGACTCTGTGGCGAGGAATGACGATGAGCGCCGGCGTGATAGCCTGACATCTGCCCTAGACCTTACCTCTCGCAACGCCAACCAAGCGAAAGTCAGACCACAAAGCGTGATACATGTGGTAAACAAGCAAGGCAACAGAAACGGATAATCCTTGAGCAGTTTGAAAGATCCAAATAAGTAAGGTAGTCGCTCCGCAGGATGTGACAAGAATCCACCGATCGAATTGCCGAAGATCGATCCGACAACCCAAACGAGACCATACATCGCGAAGGCTGCATTCGTGAACATCAGTCGTTTGGGGATTTTATTGCACGTCAAACCAAGCGCCTACCCACCATCTGTCGAGTTCGTATCATCTGTGATATCCCCAAGCGCTGCTCGAACCACAGCTACATTCCCATTCAAAGCACCCGAGAGAGACCGAGTGATGACCATTTGCCAAAAGCTAGTGGAGAACCCACTATATCACCCAGAGGATCGCATTTGATCAGCAGAGGCAATTGCGACTGTCGTTGCAACGGAACTCACAACATTGAGCCGGAAATAGCAACGCCAACCAAGCCGAGGAGGATGACAGGTCTACGGCCCCATTTACTATTCAAGTCGAATTCAGCAATCAGCGACTTCCAGATCTTTGAGGATCCTGTTGACCGTCACTCACTCGGATAGTAC
This sequence comes from Cryptococcus sp. T15_22C, assembly GCA_017654825.1. NCBI lineage: Eukaryota > Fungi > Basidiomycota > Tremellomycetes > Tremellales > Cryptococcaceae > Cryptococcus > Cryptococcus sp. T15_22C. The sequence continues at coordinate 18,177 of JADPYA010000204.1, read as the reverse complement.
TGCCCAGTGATACACAGTGAAGCTGCAATGACAGCCTTATGATATTAGAGACTAGCTCCTTCCACACCTCGCGCTTCTTGCTCACAACTGAACCAAGGCGAACACAGCCTCTATCAGACCGGAATAATACCCAATCTTATCTGGTTGATCGGTAACATGCAGTTCCTCCACCATCTCGTTGACGAATGGGAAGATGACTGAGGATACTCGGGAATTTCAGTGATGAGTCAGGTGAGGCATTCGGACGCCACAGTCCCCACCTGTATATTGAACTGTCGTCACGTAGATCGATCGATCAATCTAATATCAGCTCCAATCTCCCGATACCTCTTCGAGTCCCCACTCACTAGGCTCCGCCAGTCTCGCCAACATCAATATCAGGATCTGTAGCCTCGGCAACGGCGTCTGAGGTAATTCTTGCATTTTGGTGTTGCCCGCTTTCCTCGATTGAGATTCTGCTTGAGCATGCGCTTGAGAAGGGGAAGAGAGAGTAGAGAAGGGGAATTTAGGTGATATTGTCATGTTGGAGAGATGTGTGATTGTTCGTAGGCTATTTCTGTTGATGGGGGTTTTTGGAAACCGAGGTGTATCGTGAAAGAAGCTGCTAGACACGTTCAAGTTTGAGAAACCGAAGAACGACTGGCCATCGAAAGAAGATGAGCAGCAACAAGCACGAGCAGTGTCAGGGATAAGTGATGAACAATGCGTCGCAACGTAAAAACCTGTCCTGACGATCCAAGCACTGATGAAGGTAGCGCAGTACCTTCAGACTTTCATGATCTCAGCAATGGTTTGTCTTAAACGCTTCCCAACTCATGACTCGGACTAGAGCGACCTGACGTTCCCACGATACTCTGAATCCGTCTGGGGGCAACGAGTACATACAAGATCGGAGTTGATCTAAAGATTGACGACAAGGTGGAGTAGCAGCGGCCAATTGGGCTCATGTCGTTTAATTCCTGGGACAAGTTCGGGCCGGGAAGGTGGAGGTGAGAAACGGAGCGAAGGAGCAACGGTTCGGGACACAAGAGTACATGGCAGCAGAAGCGTTGAGGAGGCACATACCTAACGGCAAGTTCCCACTTTGGCACATAAGGTGGGTGGTGGATGGGACCAGGGGGGTGAGCGAGCGAGACTGTTGAAAATGGAAAAACTGGTTGGTATTGTTGGTTTGACTAGGTGGCGTTCGGTGATAGCCGCCAACCAATCCCGCGTTTCGTTCAGAGAAGCAGATCTAACAATAAGTCAAACGAATTTAGTTCGCCCACTTGTGCCTTGACAAGTATGGATCAACAGCCAGATGTCGGTCGTTCCTGGGATGGCATCGAATAGCATAGAGAGAGGCTCAGGCCCAAGGGAAAGACTATGTAATGATAGCGAGAGAGAAGTCCACAGCGAGAACGGTAGCAGAATGGCCCATTCATCTTCTTACTATTTGCTCATACTTAAATATGTTTCGAGGAGTACCAGCTATCTCGTTATCAGATTGGCCTTTCACCTACATTGCATCCCTGAGCTTAAGTCGATAGATTCTGAAGTAAGTGATGAGAACAGTACAGGAGCAAATAGTAAGAGAATGGCCGTGTCCGCGCTTCCGCGCTCTCGGCGTTCACGCCACTTGGTAGGAATGATACGTTAAGAACTTGGCGGAATGGACGATGCTGCTGCAGTCCCCAGCAGTCCGACTCAATACTCTCGGTCCGCCTCCTTGTCTTTGTGTACGATATGCCAATGATGACATCTTCTGAAGATAACCAAATGATTGAACCATATTTGCCACAAGAATGGAGGGTAGTAACTCATTCATTCCACTTTGTGAGCTACTTACCGACCCAGGTCGTTCCATTAATTCCAATGAGTCCTTACCACCATCGTGACACACAGTTGGTGAGGTTTCCGACCATGGCGGCAGCTATCAACATCAGAGATCGCGTTCGGCTCGCCGTAGTAGGTCCGAGGTAACTGGTGGTAAGGAGGGTGATCACTGATGGGAATAAGATAACTACCCTCAAGGCATTGGTAGTCATACAAACAAAGCCACAGGACGTCGATATCGAGAGTAGGTTGTACACAAAGCTCACACGACCAGTGGATTCCAGAGAATCTCATTATCCTTTGGAAATCTGCGATTCAGCTCAAATTCTCACCCTGCGCCATCAGTTCCCTATCCGTCATCCACTTACTACCATTCATCCACCTTTCTACAATAACAATGATAATCTTACCCTTCTCAGAAAATGCCATGACCTTGAATCTCACATGGCGCATCTGAAGCGGAAGCTGGTAGTGACCGAACTAGGTGAGTAGAATATCAATCAACCTCCCTTAACTGTCTCGGAACTGATGAAAAGGAAAGGTGGGTGAAGAGCTCACGAAGAAGGTAGAGGAAGTTAAAGTACCACCATCAGCTAAGAGGAAAAAGATCACCCACAACACCGAAACGATCACTCCTACTCCCAAGAATGCAATAGCTGGTCCCTCCACTCAACCTCCTACCAGCCAAACCACCTCGGCCGATCGTGTCGTCGCTGAGCCAAGCGAGGATATCACGCCAGGCAAGAAGCGGAAACCAAGAGCGAAGAAACCCATCGGAATACAGAACGGTGAAAAGGTGGTGAGCGGTGAGACGATGGATATGAGTAGTATCCCGAAAGGGTTCACCCATGCCGAGGCTGCGGAGATGTTGTTTGGTCCACCTGGTAAGCGGAAACCCGGTTCGAAGATTGCCTTGAGGGTATGCCTTAATCCTGACGCTAGAAACCGCAACAACCGTAGATGACATTTCAAAACATGATCGACACATTCTCGCATCCCTCCTTGATATACCTCAAATACTGAACGCCACTGCAAACCAAATCGCTTTCATCACCTCCTACGGACAAACAATCATCAAGGCATGCGGTGGATACATTTCCGACGCGGTCTTCTCACAGAGTCCTGACACCCTTGTTCACAATCTTCCACCTCTTCGACTCATCTCCAACATCAGCGAGATACTCTGCAGGTTCTTACCTCGAATCCTTCGAAACCTCGCTGAATCTCAAGAGAACACATCGGAGATCCTCATTTGCACGCAGGTGCATGTCATTGGAGAATGCATCAAATCGTTCTACCATCTGTCATTGTGGGATGATATCAAGCTTCCCATAGGAGCATCTCCTCCTCTTCGTGAGGTGAATCGAAACAACTCTCAAGATGTCGCGTTCGCTCTGGTGCAATTCCTTCACCGGCTCATTGATGCTACGAGTCACGCAATGGGTGACATGATCGACGAATCGACGAACAATGCTATCGCAGAGATGGTCGCTTCTCAATCAATGGGCCAAATAGTTCATCTTCGTCAACGAGAATACCTGAGGGTGGAGGCGGAGAAGCGTGAATTGCAAATGATCCAAGCCAACAAAGCGCGGAGAAATTTTCTTCATCATGACCCGATCACGACAGAGATGTACAAGCGGAAACAAGAATCGATCGCTTCAGATCAAGCTCAACACTACCTCATCACTCTCGTTAGCCATGCAATTCCTCATCTCCCTCTCAATCACTCCAAACTTCACATATCCTCGCTCTCTGGTCCTTCCCGAAACTCGCTGGTCTTCTCAGTTCGCTCCATGCTCCTCAACAAACTCCTTGGAAGTGGGATTTTGAAAGACTCAAACGAGAATAGAGCTAGCGCGGTATCGCCGAGATTGATCGGACTTGCGGAGAAGCTCTCGTTAGCGGAGGATGAAGAGCATGAAGCGTTTCAGCGTGCGATCGATAATGCGCTGCATGTTGTGGGAGGTGCTTGAGAAGACCAAAAGAAAGAGTCACGAAGTCGACAATTGAGTGTCCGAGAGTACCTCCGGTGTATATCTCCCAATCTATTATATGTATCCTTCCGCGCATCTCTATCAATATACCCGATTCGTCGCGCCCTTTCCATCCAGATAATCAGCCAAATGATCCACAGCCTTCAGACAACCAACTCTGGTGACCTCATCCGTTGAACCTCCAAGATGCGGTAAGCCGACCACGTTATCCATCTCTAACAATTCTCTATTCTTCTCAAACCGCAATGGTTCCTCCTCGAACACGTCTAGCCCAGCACCACCCAATCTTCCTTCCTTGAGAGCGACCAGCAATGCTTGTTCATCTACAATCCCACCTCGTGCGGAATTGATCACAACGGCTGTACGCTTCATCAGCCCTAATTCTTTCTCCGAGATAAGATGCCGCGTTGATGGGAGGTAAGGGCAATGTAACGAGAGGACGTCGACGAGAGGTAGCATATCAGCTAAGGTGCTGAATCGCTGATGAGGAATTGCTGGGTCGGTGGGATGGGATGTTGTCCATCGTGTTGAAGCGGAGGTAGGTGAGTACACTAAGATCTTGCAGTTGAAAGATTGCTATCAAAAATCACCAATAATCGTTAACAACGGATATTCCGTCATTCCAGCGATACCACCCGAACCCACCGAAAAGATCTTAGCAGTCTCTTGAGCGATATCCCCCATTCCAATCAGGCCAATGGTCTTACCATATAGACCTGGAGCTAAAGCCGTGATCGAAGGAACGATTTCACCTTCTTTGATACGCCTGACGATTTCAGGTACTCTCCTCAGTATCGTGAGGGTCAAGGTAAGAACCAACTGTTTTGTCATACCATCAGCCTTCTTTCTGCATCATTCACCAACATAACGCAAAAAAGGGAATTCTCACTTCAGCAACTGCCTGAGCATTCCCTCCTGGACAATTCATAACGACTATTCCTCTTTCCATCGCCGTTTCTTTATCGATCGAATCCACACCTGTACCATTTCGTGAGATCGCACGGACTCGATGTGCTTTCAGGAGTTTTTCTCGAGGCATCTTGCCCACCCTGAGCACTGAATGAGAGAAAATCCGAAATATAAGGAACAGACCTTGAGGTAGATAGAGAGAGAGAGTGTGTCGGGCGTACAGATACCATCGGCTCGTGAGAGACATTCTTCCTCTGTCGTCTCCTTCCCTGCTATCAACAACGTCCTAAATCTCGTCTTGGCGTATTCGATTGCCTAAGATGAAGCTGCATTAAAGATATTTTCCCATAGAGCGAGGGTGATACGCATCGACTAGAACGCTTACATCGCTGTGGAAGGGAGTTGGCATGTACACCTCGGCTTGCGCTGAAGGCACGAGTATAGGTCTGAGGTCTACAGTCATGTTCGCTGGTAATTGGAGGTGAGCGTGGGCTGAGGGAATAAATGTCGCAGTCGCACGTTGCAGTGGTGGGATAGAGTTGGTAGAGTACTTGCTAAATGACTAGAGTAAGATGGGAATGAAGAATGACTCGACTCCCTTAACATTTTTCTCAAACGCGCCGGCACGAGATAAGATAGACAGGGCCATGAGAACCCCCGCATGTGACCGAAGGGATCAGGCCCCTCTTTGTGTCCTTCATGAACCAATCGTATCCACTCCCAGACGACGACGACGACGACGACTACTGCGACTGCCAGCGGACCAGGGCAGGTCTTTCAGGTGATTCTGACTCATGAGCGTGTTCTTTTTTGATATCATCCGGTTGATTTTCAGCTCGTCGGGATATGCTGTTTTTGCCTGGGACCGTTCCAAAAACGACTATCCGACGATTAGGCAGAAAAATTGGCTTGCACTTTGGTACAGGTCCCATTTTGAAGCAGTACTGCCATGACGTACGTGTGTGCGTTGCTCCTTGCCATCTATTCCATTCTGTCCACCTATCAAGCCATACCTGGGTCCTGGCACATGTAATGAAAATGTCCTTGCATATTTTTAACCAGGGGCCGACATGGGGATGATCACTCAGGGGGGTCTTGCAAGACGATACGGCCCAGAATGTTCCTCATCCGGGCAAGGCAAGTCGCGAAGCAAGGTTTTGACTTTTTAGGAAAAGTAGGAACCTTTTACTTTGAAGCCTTCTTTCTGTCTTTGCTGTGCCCGTTCAGTCACTGTCGATGCCGCACCGTAAGAGGACACCGGCCTAAATGATGTCTCGGTGGAATGTCAAGTTTTGCTTTTCGAAGGTCAAGACCGCGCTTAGAGAGTAGATCTTGTGACCGAGCATTTAACTTTAGAAGGATCAAACACGCAGCAAAGTGTTTAGGGTTTGTGGATTTCATGACATTTCAATTTCAACTTCATACATCTTCTCTGAAGGATATAGAGCGAAGGGGTGTTTCAAGGGGCTGGCTGGCTACTCCTCCTGAACATTTCTTGAAACCGCTCAATCGACGATCCCTCACCTCACATCCAGGATTTCGACCCTTTTGACCCGTGTGGTTAGACCGGAACAACAAAACGCGTGCAGGACATACACCTCTCCCTCCTTGACATCCTCTATCACCGGCCTCCCCCATTTTACATTTTTGGGTGGATCATCATCCCCGAATCGCTGCTCCTCCCTCTTTTCCCGCAGATCCGAGGTCATTGTACCCTCCTTTCCTCTCTCTCTCTCTTGGTATCGCTCCTCTGGTAGGAACCAATCCAACTCCCATCCTTTTCAAGCCGAAGACGCTCTTGCCACAAAACACGCCCACGCTCACTAGACAACGACAAACAAAACCCACACAACCTGTAAATCAAAGCTGGAACATAACAGTGTCTTGATCCAGCACGACTCTTCGCCTCCTAGGAACTCGAGTCGAAGAATATTGTACCTCATTAAAGTTGGGTTGGTGATCTCTCTGGAAAGAGATACCTAGAACGCTGGTCGTTCGAAATCCACTCTCACTCCTAATACACTCTCACTTTGGATTGGAATCCTGCTTCACTCACTTCATCCTCCCTTCCTCTTCCTCTTCATCCAAGATGTCTCTTCGTCCTTCTCTCGCGCGACCTGCAATGATTGATTCATCAGGTCTCCCAATCGCCGAACTCATCGCTTCGGTAACAGCTTCATCCTCTGCTCCTCAAGCAACCTCCTCGGCTGCCAGCATCAAAGCACTGGCCGTTGCTACTCGTCAACACATCGCTCTGGAATCGCCAACATGGCTTCTCTTATCCTTCCTCGCGGTGGTCCTCATCTATATAGTACTGGACACTCCACGATGGTATGGGAGGTTGGTATCATCCGAATCTGGGATATGGTTGCTGCGGAAGTTGAAGGTGAAAATCGTAGAGGAGAGGAGTGGCGGCGAGGTTTTGAACGGCTGGTTCCTCAGAAGCGGAAGAGAAGGTACTATCGGGTCGTCAAAGCCAGGTTCAGTCTCATCGGGTGTTTCAGAAAGGTGCACGGAGAAGGATCTCGTTGCGCAGGTTCAACAGAGGATGGAAGCGATCACCGAGGTAGAAGAGCTTCCTACGCCTGCATTGCTGGATCAGGCAGTCTTTGAGAAACACAAGGATTCATCGGAAGATGGAGCGGAATCTCCTGCCGTGATGTCGGCTTTCAAAACGACTATGGAGAACGATGTGGAGGTGGAAACTGCGACTGTTCCACACCTACTAGCGCGTGGGGGAAATGTCGCTTGGGTGAACTCCTGGGTCCCGGACGCTACCACTCAACATACGGCTGGGAATGAGACTGAGCCTATCAGCCCTTCTCGACAAAGCAGTATCATCTCTTTCGGAGAAAGTCTATGGGAGCGGAGGAGTTCTTTGATTCCCTTCATTGGTAAAGAACGTAGAGATACCGCCGTCAACCTCAATGGTCAAATACCGAGAAAAACCTTACCACCAGTACACGTCCAACGACTCTTCTCCCACCTTCCATACTCACATCGCATCCTGCTCTACACTCCTTGTCCTGGATACGCACCCAGTCTCACGATGATGTCTATCATCGTCATCATAATTTACCTTCTTCTCATCTCGCTGTCTCTATTCTTTCGCACCGATTACAACTTCAATACCCAGCAAAATCCAGGCGGAGTAGACTTTCTTCGATCTGGCTTCGTTGCCCTTGCTCAGGTGCCGGTCATCATCGCTCTGGGTGGCAGGAACAGTGTCATCAGGATGTTGTTGGGTGGCGGCGATAACGCTGGGATTCAAAGGGTGCATAAGATCATGGGAAGGACGGTGTTTCTCTGTATCCTACTTCATATGGGGTTGTGGAGTGAGTGACCGCAGCGCACACAGACTGGTTGTCATTGCGATATAGCTGACTTATCTCCATGCCATCCTAGTCCACAAGTGGGTTCTCAGTGGATCATTCTACAAGGCTTCATCATCACCTGTCATCGTAGCCGCCTACATTTCAACCGGGTTTCTGTTTCTCCTCGTTGTCACCTCTCTGCCATCCATGCGTCAACGTTGCTACGGAATCTTCAAGATCTGCCATTACATTGGCATATTCGGATTCCTCATCGGTCTGGCATTGCACGTCAAGGTTGCCGTTCCATGGGTGATCGCTTCCTTTGTCTTGTTTGGCCTTGAGCAATTGCTGAGGGTCAGTAAGATGAGGGTCGCGGAGGCTGAGTTGACACCATTCCTGGGGGCGAAGACGACGCTGATCAAGGTCGACGGGTTGAGGGAGGGCTGGAGAGCGGGTCAACATGTGATCTTGACCGTGCCATCTTTGGTCTCCAAGATTGGGCCACACGCGCTGGAAGGTCACCCATTTACCATCGCCTCTGCTCCCGATGGAACTGGCATCATCTTGATGGCGAAGAATGTGAGCATGATGGCCTTCTCAATCTCTCTCATCGCTGATCAAGGTAACATTTTCACAGGCCGGTAACTGGACCAACGCTATCTACGAAATGGCCTTGAGCAATACTATGGGCACGGAGAAAGGTGCAGGAGGCATGAAGACAAAGGTACTGGTCGAGGGACCATATGGTGAGTCGATCCGTCTGAGTGTCTTCCCCCGCTATGTGAAGCTGACATCATACCCCTCACAGGCGGACCCGGTCACACTGTCTTTGCTTCTTATTCCTCTGTTCTCCTGATCGGCGCTGGATCTGGTATAACCTTCCCTCTAGGAGTGGCGCGCGATCTCCTCCATAAAGCACACGCGGGTACAGTCCGAGCGATTACCATTGACCTCGTGTGGATCGTCCGAACGCAGGATATTGCTCGTCCTATGATCCAAGAGCTGCATTCGCTCGTGGAGGAAGCCAAGCGACTAGAAGAGGAAAGGTACCAGGAAAACACGACGGCCCTGCGAGTCCACGTTTACATCACTCGATTGCCTTCGTCTTCTCCTCTTGACCTCCTGGCAGTGCATTCCATGCCAACCACTATTTCTCAAAGCCGCCGACCGACGTTGGACGATCGACCCATCTTATCTCGACAGCCCAGCTTCTCTTACACGCACCGATCGAGTCTCGAAGTGACAGGACGACGACCTGAGATCATGCAGCTCATCACCAAAGTAACAGAGGAAGTTCGCCGATCAGCGAGCGTCAGCAAGGGTGGTTCGAGCGGCTGCGCCGTGGCGGTATGCGGGCCAACGAGGTTGGTAACGGACGTACGGCAGGCTGTTGCGTCCATCAAAGAATCTACCAGAGTGGCTTGCGGAGGGATCGAACTACACGAGGCGGCTTTTGCTCTTTGAGTTGGCGATGTCATCCGCGTTGAACGTCGGCACGATATCCGTACGTATATTTCTTTCGTTGTAATAGTACCCGGGGCACGTCCACATGTACGTTGCACTCATATCATGAGTTGTAGAATATATCATCGTGACCTCTACTGTACATGTTCGTTGCCTTCTCTACTCTTTAACTTGGTCTTGGCCAACTCGCACCATCTTGCCAGCCTGATGTCCGATCAGATCCTGCGGCACCAGCACCCGCTCCTGGTGTGGTTTCATTCCGCCCTGGGAATGGTCGTTCTGCGAGGAAGACAAATCAGAAAGGAAATCAGCATCTACTCACACCCGACGTCCCCGTGAACGAGGACCTCACCTATCTCGGCATCCGGCCCAAATTCGTCATCGTTTTCCATATCATCCTCATCATCATCATCATCCTCATCTTCATCGCTTCCTTCTTCATCATAATGCCTGATGCACCCGACGCCGATACAGAAACACAATCAGCCGAACCCCCTTTATCCGTCCCATGCTACCAGCCCACACTCACGCATCCTCCCGATCATTCCTTGGATAAGGACCGAATGGATTATCACCCCGACCTGTCCCTGCTCCTGCCCCTCGACCTAGAGCGGATGTAGAAGAACTGGCTCCTGGAGTTTGCATGTCCTTCATTAAACGAGCGAGCTGTTCGGTTTTATCTGCTTGCTTTTTGTCGGCCTGTTTGTGGGAAGCGATTCGAGGGAGGGATAGAAGATCCGCGAGTCAGTGACCTCATCCCATTCGACAGGAATTCAAATCCTTCAACTCACCCTGTCCTTCGCAACCCTCTCCAATTCCGGCCTGTAATCTCTCTCCCACTCCTGCCTCTTCTCCTCTACCTTCTCAAAGAACCCCTCAATTCCTTCGCCCGTCATTGCACTGACACCCACCGCCGACAGATGGGTATAGAATTCATCCAAAACTAGACACATCGAAGACATCAACGAGTTCATGTATGATGGTTCACCGTTGATGTGGGAAGCTGGAGAGTGGAGAGCAGCTTGGAAGAGTTGGAAATCGGACATCCAGGAAAGAGCGAAATCGTGAGATTGAGCATCAATCTTGTTGAATACCAAGATGAAAGGTAGACGAGTTTTGTATAGGATCCTAAAACCGCGACGCACGTATCAATACCCCACATCAGCCTCGCCCTGTGCTATACCATGTGTAGGGTATTGGAGGGACTCACGAACAGGCATACAACATATTACTCATGAAAGTCGCTGGAGCCGTGGTTCTTGGTGTATCAATGACATAGGCAATGACAGTTGGGATTGTGGAGGCGATAGCTTCGGTGATGATTGACCCTGATGCAGACCAGGTGAAGATTTCGATTTGACCAGGAGTGTCGATTAGGATATGACTGTTTATAAAGTATCGTCGTCAGTGATTAGACTTGGAATGTCATGGATTCGCACAAAATCTCGGAACTCACTCGATACTTCCACTCCTCTTCTCCAAGATATCCAGGACCTGATCGAATTTTGTGGTGAACAGGTTCAACGCCGTCAAGATACCACCATTCGGACCGAGGTTATACGATTCCATGACTTGTTTGTAATCGATTGTATCTCTGATATCAATGTTTGCAGTGTATGGGAGGGAAGTGACAGCTGGATCGAGGTTGAGGACATAAGGTGGGGTTTTATTGGTATGGAGGTAGGAATTCAGACGTTGAAGGAGGGTTGTTTTGCCCTGTTAGATAAAGGAAGATGTGGGCGAGTAAGACTCAGCTAATGAACGCTCAAATCCACCAGGAGGCGGCACGTACGGATCCAGCCATTCCAATACAGATGATAGCGACGGGTTTCTTCGGGTCGCTCTCTACACCTGAAGGATGGGGTTGAGAGTCTGGAGGTGGAGCGGAGGACTGGGGTGGGTCCGGATTAGATTTGTTGTCCATGACGGCAGTGATGTCGTGATGGTCCTGGTGGTGGTGATGGTGGTGGTGACCGGTGATGTTGAGGTGGTTGATATATAGTCGAGGAATAGTTAACTCGTGAGGATGATATAATAAATATTTGGCGTACAATTACGTAACAGCTTATGTTGCCACCCAAAACATGCAAGACGAACTAGTGAACACTTATTGAACATCGTTTGCTTGACATGAAGTTTCCTGAGCATACAAAGATTGATCAAAAGATCAATTATCCTCGTGCCTCTCTCGTAAGATGTCACTCAGACAACCTCGACTTATCAGCCCCTTTCTCGATCATACCAGGTGTGATCAATACATCCCTCAACTTGCCCAACAATCTCGCAATACTATTGTTCCTCCCCAACAACCTCATCAGCCTACCTGTCTTTGATCGCTTAGGAAAAAAAAAAAAACAACCCGCCCAACTCACGTCCTTATCGTACTCTCGCTAACCTGAGCGATCTCCATTATCTGCTTCGGTGTCGTTTCATTCCCATAGAGAATACAAGCGAAATGAATCGCTCCTCCTGCAATTGAAACCGGACTTCTTCCATCGATGATCGAACCACCTTCCACGAATCCACATCTCTCAATACATTCCGCCGCGCATTCTTGAATCTTCAAAGGTAAAGTGAGAATATCACAATATCTCCTTGCTAATTCGATAGAAGCAGAATTTTCCGTATGTGTATCCGTTGGTCGATCCAAGAATCCATTCCCTTCATGCATATCAGCTTTAACGAATTCCCAAACCGCTTTCCAAACATTCGCCAATTCCATCTTTCCTAACCCCAAAACCGCTGATATTTCTTTCATCGACCTCCCTGAACCTTGTTGTTGTTTCCCAGCGATGTAGATACAAGTCCCGATGAGACATGATAACGACTTAGGTCCTTTTGGTAGTGAAATCGTCTTTTCAATCCTCCCTGCTTCCACCTTCATATAAATTTGTTTTGCAGTATCGGCCAACCTCTTATTCAAACTCATCTTATCAGATAATTCTTGAATAACCCTGAAACCCTCGTTTAGATGTTCCATACGTTGAGCACCATGTACACCTCTCTGTGCTCGATTTAATCGTTTGGCCATGCCCGTTTGACCATCTCGAAAGTTGATCTCGGTGGAAAAATCTTCTACGCCGTCTAGACCGACTTTAGCGTCTCCTACTCGAGATTGATCCGGTCCGTCGTCGTTTGCGAATGTCTGGGAGGAGGGGAAAAAAGGGTGGCAAAAAAGGGTGTTTCATTTCAGTGTATGAAACCTAGTATAATGAAGTCGGATGAATTAGACGAACTCTCCCTGTTATTACAAGCGAGGAAAGAAGGTTCAGTTTCCGACTTCCCGCCTGCCAAGAGACTTTTCCCAGACCGGCCCACTCACATTCACTCCTCGTATCAACCACTCTATCACTCAATACCAGTCCACAATCCCCACAAACCTAGAAGTCCCAGCGAACCAGCGAACGGTCAACATTTCTAATCTCTTCCCCATTCTCCTCGCCTTCAAAACCCTCCCACAAATCCCTCTCGACCTACTCACTAAATCCCCATTCGCAGTCTCTTCCACTATATTCGGTCTATAAACCTCTCCTCTAACTATGTTCCCAGCTTCTTCCCTCTTCCCTTCAGATAATAGTTTTTGATAGAGTGATTCATTACGACGATTACGACGTTCGAGAGCTGGTAGACATTCACGACAGACCAGACGAATGTTGAGATCAGGTCGATATGGCTTTTTGTGTGGAGAGTTTTTTTTTTTTCCGAGGGATAAAAGGTGGGAGAGATAAGTCATTGAGCGTGCATAGAAATGGATGGGAGAATACTTACTTGGTCGGTTGAAGACGACATGGTAAGTGATGAAACTTTGGGGTTTGGGACGGTTGAACGAAAGCGTTTGGATTGAAGAAGGTTTTTCCACTCTTCTCTTCTTTGTCTTTTTCGTTCTTGATTCCCCAGAAGATAACCCAGGATCAGCATATAGATATCATATCCCATCCCAACCCATTTCTTCCAAACGTCGATGCATACATATAGATAGAAGGTTAACACCAACGAAGTCCGACCGTCCTCGAGTGTGCTGGGTTTTCCAAGAACCACGAAAATGCGATTGCGAGTTAACTCTACTCTGACACTTTCAAGGTAGGTAGGTAATGCTCTTAGTTTTCCTCTTGACCTCACGATATGTGCAGACCATATACGATGGATAGAGGAGGAGGGAAGATATTACCGTTGAAATGTGAGCAGCAAGTTGTTTCCAAGCTTGGTCAACTTGGGGGCCGGACGGGGAACAGAGTCACGTGTGGGTAGACGGACATCTACCTCATTGCGGGCCCGCTGATAGATGTCCGTGTCCCGATCCCCCCGTCCCCGTCCCCCGTCCTCGTCCCCTCCTAGCCCTAGCCCTCCCTGGCCATCCTGGTCACCACTCTCACACCCCCGTCGCTCCCTTCCATGGCCTCCCTCATCCTCGGTCCAGCTCTAGGCGGACTAGTAGGTGCAGCCATGTACTACACAGTGTCCAAATCGATACGAGATGGTACAGACGGTATTAGAGACGAGTGAGTGGAGAGTTGGCAGGGAGGGAGTTGGGAGGTGTTTTGGGTCGACGTATCTAATTCAAACTACTTTGTATAACGTGGTAGATTACATACCTTATCCAATCATTTAACCATCTCCGCAACATCCACATCCTCATCCTTCCAACCCTTCCTTCAATCCTCGTCATCTTCAGCAGCACCACCCACCACCCGACCACACCTCTCAGACCTTCTTAAATCCAAATGGAACACAACCCTCACTTCCATCGTCCATCTCTCCCTCCCTGATTTGGAAATCCTAGGAAGAGAAGTTAAAGGTTTATCTATGGCTGCTGGTGATGTGGTTAAGAATCGAGTTTTCAATTCAGTTGTTGAATCAACAGGATCAGTAGGGCGAGTAGAAGGAGACGACAATTTGAAATCGAGTATTGGAGAAATTGGATTCATGGATAAAACGGGTACACCGAATCCAACCTCATTTGGTAATGAGAATAAGAGTTTGGAAGAAGGAGGAAAGGGAATTGCAGGTGAGAGTGAGAATGGTGTTGGAGGAGGAGGGAAGAGATTGGTTTGAGATTTGGTGATTTTGTACATCGAAGGACGAGAGGATGAGAGGTGGGGTTGAATGATGATAGATAGAGAGTGAGAGGAGACGGAAGAAAGGGAATTCGTACATTTTGAATGAATTTCAGCAAACACCATGATAACAAATTAAATGTTAACCCGATACCATTGTGCAATTCACTCAACAATCAATCCCACCTACTTCCAAAAAAACCCCAACCCCCCCAGGACGGATCATGGTGCACGAATTGTTTCGCATCTCCAAGTGAAGATGAACAATGAACTGCAAAAGCTGGAACCCCCCTCATTGAATGTTCATAAAAGACCTCTCTCCATTTTTTCCCTTACATATCCGATAAAAACAGAAAAAGAAGAGAGAGAGATGGTTGAGGAGTAGGTAGAGGTAACGAAAGATATAGGAGTGGGGTTTTAACAAACAAGGAATAAGAAAAAGGGGTTTCGTTCTGCCGACCTCGGAAGTCAAGGAAGACAAAATGTTGGGGAATTTTGGTGGGGGTGTGTGGAGGAAGGAAGAGGAGAACGAGAAAGCGATGGAGAAGCGAATCGATCAAGATAATAATAAGAAGGAACAGGATCTAGAAAAAAATAATCCCAACCTTCTTAAACCATCTGATGAATCAACTTGCTCATCTGCTCCTCCCTATCACCAGCATCACCACCCTCTACGTAACCAATGAACTTCCTAGACCTCCATCCACCGGTAGGGTTGGAGAGCTTGAATGGCCAAAGGAAGGTGGTGGCTTGCTTGAAGTTGGGTCCACAGGTGGCGATCTCGTGAACCAAGTCTTCCATGCCTGTGTTGCGAGCGAGGCGAGAATAGGGAGGGACGAGTAAAACCGAGGGATAATATGAGCGCACGAAACACCAACCATCAAATTCTCCACGCGAACGTACAGATGATACCGTGAGCACCAAGTTTCTTCTCGATGACCGAGTTATCGGTGATTGGGATCCTCTGACCGTCAATCTTGGCGTAACCCCTCTTGTAGATGAGCTCCTTGATGGCCTTGATGTTTGGTGCACTGATTGTAGTGATCGAGTGTGTCGGAGGAGGGAAGAAAAGGGAGAAGGAAAAGAGAAGACCAAGGAAAGATGGCAAAAAAAATGGAAGAAATAAAAAGGGGGATGACAAACCGCAAAACCACGATGTAATCAGACCTCTATTCTCCCCATCGTCCCTCTTTCGAAGGAAACAACAGTTCAAACCGAACGACTACTCACCCGTAAGTGATGTATGGTTCGACGAGACGAAGCATCTGTTGAGTGGCCTTGGTGACTCGGACGAAGACACCGTTGTTGATTTGAAGGAGTCGGAGAAGCTGGAGGATCTTTCTTGGCTTTGGGGAGATTTTGGAGATACTGTTGTGGAGGGAACGAGGTCGAGGTGGAGGTTAGTATATCGTTTCCCACGATCACGTCCTACGAGACGTCATTATTTTTCTTCCATCCACCGTTTCACTCTAAAATCTCATTAAAAACTTATCCAACACTCACCCCTTGATCCTAACAACGAAGAACACCTTTGGTTGACCTGGGACGTAGAAGTCACCAGTGGCCCTAGCTTCCCTCTTAAGCCTGATCTCCTCCTTCTCCTTGGTGAGGTACTCCTTGACGTATTGATCGGCTCGCTTGAAGATTACTTTACGGGCATCCTTGCGGGCCTGGGTAGGTAAGGGAAGAGGGGAGCGAAAGGTTTAGTAAGTAAGGATGATATGAAGAATAGGAACGAATCGAATGCCGTCTATCCAGCTTCCACCTCTCCCATCCTTTTCATCCTCATCCTCTTCTCAACACCATTCCCATTTTCCATCCAGAAGAAAAGAAAGAAAGAAAGAAAAGAAAAACCCATTCAGCCCCGAAAGATAGTTAACTAGTACAGCATCATCGGTCATCCTGGTTTCTGAGGCCAATTGGATAAACTAGCCGATCAACGACTTGGAAGAGTCGGATTGTTTTGCATCATTGTGGGTTTTTTTTTCCTTCTTCTTCTTCTCTTTCCATTCTCGTTCGCGGAAGCCCGTTTTTAAGAAAGTCGGGAGTACGAGGTGAAAATTTGGTATGGGAAGAGTAGTGATGGGTGGTGATGAGGAAAGGAAAGGAAGCTGGCTTCGCTCGCGGACAGAGATGATGTTGATCCACTCGCGAGGGAGAACAAGTATTGCTCGCCTCGCTTGCGAAGAGAGTATGCTGCTTGTCTGTGTGAGACAACATGGCTCACTCCGTTCGTGGAGAGTATACTGCTCGCTTCGCTCGCGGAGAGAGAATGATGTCGATCCACTCGCGAGGGAGAACAAGTATTGCTCGCTTCGCTCGCCCGAAGAGAGTATGCTGCTCGTCTGTGTGAGACAACATGGCTCACTCCGTTCGTGGAGAGTATACTGCTCGCTTCGCTCGCGGAGAGAGATTACTGCTCGCTTCACTCGCGGAGAGTATCCTGCTCACTCCGCTCGCGGGAGACAATATTCTTCGCTCACGCTCAGGGAGCGAGTCCTCGCCTTGCTCGGGAAGACAGAAGGCATGATTGCTCGCTGCGCTCGCGGAGAGTATATTGCTCGCTTCGCTCGCGGGAGACATGATTGCTCGCCTCGCTCGCTCGACTCACCTTCCTGGCCTCGGTCGCCTTTGCCAACTTCTCCTCCCTGGCCTTATCATTCTGCCTCCTCTTCTTCAAAAGAGTCTCTGGGACGGCGACGTGCTCGGCGGTGGCGGTGGATGTTGAGGGAGCCATTGTTGAAGGGGAGATGTTGATGGTTGATGGGTGAGGATAGGAGAGAGAGAGGAGGAGACGGAGGAAGCGTACGAGGACGAAAGTGACCTCGGGAAGAGGGCGACAGAGGGGAAGTTTGCGCGTGGACGGACATGGTAAGGTGGTAGTTGTCCGCGTCGGACCATCGGCGTTAACAACTAGCGCATCCCATCCCCTTCCCCTTCCCTCCCGCGCCGCCCCTCACCTCCCCCGCGCGACTCTATTTGGCGCCATCACCTCTACGCCCCAGGGCCTAGGAGTTGGACCCCCTTCGCGCTGTATCACGTGACTCATCTCCCAAGCCCCGTCCCCCTCGCCCCGGCCCTCCCTCGCCCACTCCCACTCTCCCGCCCAAGTCGACCGGTGCTTGCTCCTATCTCACCACTAAATACTTACAAACAACCCGTCTTCATCTCTCTTGCAATGGTGCGTACAAGCAGACATACCTACCAGTCACTCGTTCATCGTATCGCTTACTTCTCATACTCACTCCTTCTCACTCTCTCCCACTGTCCTCGACTTTCCACGATCTTTCCCCTACCCAACCCAACCCAAAAAAAAAAACCTCATTCAAACCTTGCCTGCCTCCTCCTTCTCCTTTTTCTTCCCTCCCATCTCTTCTTCTCAACAGGCTTCCAAGACCGCCGAACTCGCTACCACCTACGCCGCTCTCATCCTCGCCGATGAGGGTTCCCCAATCACTCAGGATTCAATCCTCGCTTTGACTTCCGCAGCAAAGGTCGAGGTGGAGCCAATCTGGGCTTCTTTGCTCGCAAAGGCTTTGGAAGGAAAGGACGTTAAGGATATGTTGACCAACGTCGGTGCAGGTGGTGGTGAGTGTTGCCGCCTTTTTTTTTTTTGGCCATTCA